>JAEIGQ010000035.1:0-1200000 GCA_018904275.1 Lordiphosa clarofinis
ATTTTTATGAAAGGTTTATCTTGGCCCGTAAATTTACCCGTTTCTTTATAGTCTAACTCATACAAAAATGTTAAAATTTTGCCACCCATCAAATCTTTTGCCACGACTACTCCCGCCCCCCACAATAAAAAATGTTAACTAACTAAACATTTTTTATTTACTTTAGATATTGAGTTCAAATTTAAAACTACAGTTTATATTCGCAATAACTACACTCAGAGAAAAAACCAAGCTGTTTTGCTGTCAAAAGTAAGGTAAGACGGAATATTCTTGGATCCAAGCCGAAAATGCTTAAATAAAGCATGAATTTCTAAGACTTTATTAAGTCGGCTTCATATCAAACATAGAGCATAGAGCTAAGCATGGAATGTCTTCAATTTAAGAATAGATCTTCTTGGTTGTAAGCATGAACAGTTTCGACTTCTTACTTGTTTATTATTCAGCGAATGTTCCAAGCATTTGATTTTAAGTTCTGGCTATCATTTTTAATTCGTATACCCTATACCAAAGGTTCTACACATTGGCGACAAATATGAAAACATTTATGTGACTGTGTCATAACATGAGAAAACAATATTTAAATTTTCCACATTAATGTTAAGTCATTCGATTTTCTGTCAACAGACTTAAAAAGAATACTAGATTTCGAAAGTGTGCTCAGTAGGTCGGACATTTTATATATGGAAAAATGTAAGACCTTACTGATGCCTCCTTAAACGATGCGTATTTGTGTAGGCATAGCAAAAAAATGTTTAAGAAAAAATTAGTTTTAGGGTCTGCGACTTGGATTCAAAGTTTATCACGCATACGTACTATTGCCCTTGCCTAAATGTTTAATTATACCCGTTACTCGTAGAGTCGTGCAAATGTATGTAACAGGCAGAAGGAATCATTTCCGACCATATAAAGTATATATATGCTTTGTCCGTCCGTCTGTCTGTCTGTTTCTACGCAAACTAGTCTCTCAGTTTTAAAGCTATCGAGCTGAAACTTTGCACAGAGTCTTTTTTTTACTGCACACTGCTAATATGTCGGAACCGACCGGATCGCATGACTATATCTTATAGCAGCCATAGGAACTATCGGTCGAAAATTGGGTCTTTGTGGGAAAAACTTTTTGTTTTTAATGTAAACGCCTCCCGCTTCAGCAAAAATTAGTTTTATACGCTTTTACACAATTGTGGAAGTTTTGGTCAAAATCGGATGACTATATCATATAGCTGCCATAGGAACTATCGGTCAAAAAGTGGGTCTTTGTGAGAAGACTTGTTTGTTTTTAATGTAAACGCCTTCCGCTTCGCCAATTATTAGTTTTATACGCTTTTACACAGATCTGGAAGATTTGGTCAAAATCGGATGACTATATCATATAGCTGCCATAGGAACTATCGGTCAAAAAGTGGGTCTTTGTGAGAAGACTTGTTTGTTTTTAATGTAAACGCCTTCCGCTTCGCCAATTATTAGTTTTATACGCTTTTACACAGATCTGGAAGATTTGGTAAAAATCGGATGACTATATCTTATAGCTGCCATAGGAACTATCGGTCGAAAAGTGAGGTTTATCAGAAAAATGGTTTGTTTTATTGCTGACGTTCGTAAACTCTGTTATATTAAAACATTTGCAAGGGTATAAAAACTTCGGCAAAGACGAAGTTAGCTTGGCCTTCTCGTTTAGGCTGATGTTTATTACATCTTCTCTAAAAAATTGGATAAACCCAAAATCAATAGTCGATAAACTTATGTGATTTTTATACCCGTTACTCGTATAGTCTTTTGGTATAAATACGCTGCACATTTGTCGGAACCGACCGGATCGCATGACTATATCTTATAGCTGCCATAGGAACTATCGGTCGAAAGTGGGTTTTATTTAGAAAAATTTTTTTTTAATCTCTAATGTATTAAAACATTTGCAAGGGTATATAAACTTCGGCAAAGACGAAGTTAGCTTGGCCTTCTCGTTATTTGTTGCTCGATTAAATTCAAATTTGAAAACTTTTAAAAAGATACGAAGAATTCGTCAACAAAATTTCGATTGGGTGAACGTGTCGTATACGTAATATTTGTGGAAACTTTAAAGGCTTTTCGCAGATGTTAAAACATGATCTAAAATTTTTTGATTATTTTAATCGTTTAAGATGGTATCAGTTAACTTTTTATCGGCGTCCACCCTAGTGATCAGATATCCGCGAATAACTTCGCCATAAGGTAACCAATTCATTGGGAGAGCAATTGTTCAACGCAGAATTAACTGGGCTTTTATAAAAAAATTGAAGGAAAAATCGCATTGAATAAAATAGCGAAACCTGTGGTGTTCAAAGTTTAAATTTCGAAAAAAAAAGTTGAAAATACCAGATCTGTAACCCGCATTTCTCAGTCATCGCGATAAATAACTATTACCTATTAATATATTAAATATCACTCTTCTCGCCGCTATCAGAATTGGCAAAGTCAAATCAGATGGTCCATTCGCGAGATATTCCAATCTAAGTCATCTCGTATGCGAGCAATCTCGTCTTAAAAAGTCAAAAAGAAAAAAATCTAAATTGAAGCCAAGTTCAGTCTCGCCGATTCGTGCTACATTTCTCTGGGTGTATAATCCCTGAAAGTTTTATCAAGATCGGATATAAAATAGCGGAGTTAAGCAAATGCTGCATACTTTTCGGATGTTCCCACTCAGGAACACAAGAACGCTATTAACCATTTCTTCTCATGAGCATCCACCTTTCGGAAAGCTGGCTACGCCCTTGTGAGTAACAGGTTAGAGTCGACTTTACCTTGCGCTCTCGTTTATATTTTAATTTTATTAAATTCCAAATAACCAAAACTCAGATGTTTTCCTGACACTTAACGGCATAACTCAACTTTGTGCAGGTAGCAACACTTATTCTGAGAGGACAGACAGGTCCATATATGGGTCGAGATTTTTTGTGAGAAGCCATCTTCAACAATGTTTGTCAATTAAATTTGATTAAAAATTAGAAAGGGCATTGTTTCCTTATACAAATGCAAAGTCATCATTGAGCTAAAAGCTTTCTGTTTAATCAAACAATTGGGTAAACTTGGACTGACCCAACTGCATATTCCCCCTCGCAGGAAAGCTGCCATCGAGCTAAATCGCAAAAGTCAAATGGTTTCCGAGGCAGTCGAAGAAGTTTTGAATTTGGTGGACAAGGCCACAGAGACATTCAAGGAGATAGCAGGTGATGATGTGGTCACCCTATTCGATGGTAAGTGCTTGCGGGTGTTGCGAGGGCTAAAATGGAAATGAATGCAAATATTTGGCCTGCAGCCACGCCCAAAGGTGAGCAGAATACGTCGGGTGGTCGCAAAGCGGACGAGAATGCAGGGGCAGCTGCTCCCACTACCAGTGGAGGGGGAGGTGGCGGTGGCGGTGGTGGTGGTGGCCAGCAACAGGACTGGAGTATATTGTGGTCCTGCTTTGAGAATCCTTTGACTTTGCTTTCTACCTCAGAAAGTTTGCCCAAGGGCATGCAGGTGAGCGACCTAATCCGTCTTCCCTGAATTCGTTTACCCCCTGCACCCATCCAGGACATGGTGTGCAATGCTGTGGTCGAGATGCGACGATATTACAGCCGCAAGGTCATCGACGTACTGATCAAGGTCATTCGGGCTGCCCTGGACACGCTGCGGCGTCGTTTCATCGCCGACGAGCATGAGACGGCCCCAAAGAAGCCGATCTTTGCGCTGAACGCGCAGCTGCAGATACCCAATGTGGTGATCAAGCCGAATCTGGACGAGCTGCAGGACATATTGGTCACGGCGGGCAAGAACATCACGGGCATTGCGAAGGGCGTGGCTCAGTGGAGCAGCGGCAAAGATCCGCCGGTGCGTACCGCCCCACTAAATAGCTTCGCAATGTTCTCCAAAATCTTGTCTTACCAACCGCAGCAAGTTTCGATGACGGTGACGCAGCCGCGCGTCGGACGCAACCACAACGAGGCGGCCGGCGGCACTGGCGGCGCAAAGAATCGACGCCGCAAGATCTACTGTCTGGCCTCCGAGGAGCGACCGCAAATGCCGCACATGCTCAAAAGTTTCTATTCGGCCATAATGGACAACAAGGAGGTGGCCAAGGCCTTGAATCAGCTGTCCAGCTGCACCAAGAACATTAAGCCGGAGATTCAGACGTACATCAAGCGCTGGAAGCCCTATCATTTCCTCTGGAAAAACGACCGTACCACACGCCAACTTATGGAGTTTGGTCTACAGGAATTCGAGACGACTTTGCGCTGTTTGGCCGACCTGGATGCCAACTTGCTGATTGAGCCGGACATGGAGGTGTTTGGACAATGTGTGGCGGTTTACAATGAAAGGCTTAAGTATGGTTTGGCCATTGAAATTAAAAGTAAGTAGCGGGAGAATTAATCCAATTACCCCAAAATTTTATTTATTTAGGTGTAATACTACAAAGTATGGTCAAATAACAAGATTAGAGCAAACTAAATTACTAAAAATTTGTAGAGTTTTTTTTCTCAAATTTAGGGCAGTTTTAACCTATTTTAGATGCACAATATATAATGAAATTTAGATTAAGCATTGCAGCTTCTGTACTTACACAGAAAAAAAACGCCGAGATATTTTCAATCTTTTAAATCTTGGAGTAAGCCCGGCACGAGCTTGAAAATTCAATCTCGATTTCCGGGATATTCAACACAATTCAATCTCTTAAGGATTGGTCCATTCCTTTCGAGCTTGTATCATTCCAAATGTGCTTACTACAATCCTTTTCGAGATCACATGCCCATAAATTAGATAGCGAGAGCGAAGAAATATAAGTAGCCTCTCAGACACGCTGAAACAAACATTGGGTATGGTGGTGTGCGATAAGATGCCGTTTCATTCCTGTTCAGTGCGAATGGTCGTGTGTTCGAGTCCCAGTGGAGCGAAAAATTTTTATATTTATTTCTTTGTTTTTTCAGAAATCTAAATTAACCAAAACTGATGTGAGTGTCTTTGAAATGTATGAGGATGTCCTATGGCAAATGGCATGGCGGAAGAAAAGAAGAATAGTAATCTATCCTGAGATCACATCAAACTTACATATCGAGCATAAGTTAATCTAGAATAGGCATAAAATAATCCAGTTTTGGGATTCGATTGTGCTCGAATTTTTTGCACAATTCAATCTTTCATAGGATTACCCCGGGATATATGTAATCCTTCTTAGGATTGAAAAAGTCGGATCAACTCAATCTTTTTTCAGATCGGGTCAATCAGATCCGGGATTACGTTGTTTTCATTACCGCTTGGGATTGATTTGATCCCATATGGATTGATTTTTTTTTCAGTGTACGAGTAACGGGTATAAATATCAATGTATCCGACATCTTCCAAACATCGATACATCGCTAAACTCTTTCTACTAAACAATCTTAAAACAATTATTTTTGAATCGTATTAAACATTTTTTTACTTTTTTTTTTTACTTGAATCGAGAATTTTCGTAATTATCGTACTATTGACATCGTTTGTACTTGATTGAAGTAGTGTTTGAATCTTTACTAAATTGAGTAAACACAGTAAAATTGTTTAAGGGGGTATTCTTCATGTCGAGGCTGTTTTATGGACCTTTTAAAAAAAAATCTTATTTGTAAGCGTAGAGTTTTTCCAATTCTGTTTATTTTATTATGTTACAAGCAGATTAAAGTAAACAATCAAATTTTTACTGCTTCGATGCGAGGGCGGTTCCAAAAATTATCGGCCGTCAAAGTGGGTGTCCAAAAAAAAAGTTGTAGTGCTGGCGGCATTGATTCCACGTCACCAGGATGTCTGAAATGAAAAGTAAAAACGGAGTTATAATCAGTATAAATGTAATTCCGGTCTGAACATCAAAAAGAATTTTGTGATTTTTTTTGACAAAATGGCTTTTATTAAAAAATTAAAAATCTATTTTTGGCCTTTTTTTGTAGTTCAGTGTAAAAAAAATATAGTAGAATTTTTTTAAACTATGATTGAGATTCAGACCAGAATGGTGACAATTCTGCGTTGATTTCAGTTTTAATGATCAAAATCGGTTCAGTTTAACTGGAAAAATCATGGCCGCCTGTTCAAAAAACGTGGTTTCGAGATAAACGCGTTTTAAGTTTGAAGTTCCTTTTTTGAGGAAAAAAAAAAATCAAAAATGAAAAATGCAGTTCTTGAATGGTGTCAATTTTGCGTCGATTGCATATTATTTCATCAAAATCGGTTCAGTAGAACTGGAGAAAAGTGGCTTTGAAGCTCTAGTTTCTGAGCAGTTTAGTCAGTCTGAGCATTGTGTAGGATAGCCTTCGATAATAATCGGTAAAAAGTCGCTTAATAACACTAGTTTACAGCCAAAAAGACCCATTTCTACTGAAAATTTTTTTTAGTGTAGTTTGGAATGGTGATCTCAAAAATCAATTTAAAAAATTTTTTCATGGCTCCGTTTTTGAAATATAATTTTTTTTATTTTTTGGTAGGGGCACTTACATTTTAAGCCATATCTCACTTTATAATTGTCAGATAGAGTCAAGCAAGATAAGAATCTAAAGGTTATTTCGCTGCCGGTAATCGAGTAGAACATTGTTTTTAAATCGGTCCATTAGTTTGACTACAATATCAAAAAATATTTCGAAAAAATCGATTTTTTGCTCGAAAATTCATTTTTGGTCGCCTGGAAAAAATATAAAAAAATCCGAAAAAATTATTTTTATTTTTTCTACATAAGAACTGCACTTCTACGAAGAAAAACAGATATCGATGATCAAAATCTGTGAACAAACACAGGAGCTGTAAGCAATTTAGTGCAAAAAAATGTGATATTTTCTTGAATATTTTAAAATAAATTTTCGTTTGCTTCGACTTTTGTTCCGTTTTTAATTTTTATTTTTGTTCTGGCTTTTCGTTCTCTTTATAATTTGACCAAAAAACGAAGAAAAGTACAATGTTAATTTTTGAAAACACACAATATACTCAAATTTGACTGTTAGTTCCTCTACTCAATTTGATCCATCTACGGTACGTGTTACACGATTTTCCTCACCAATACCTTATTTTCTTCGTAAAAGTGCTATTCTTAAGTAGAAAAAATAAAAATAATTTTTTGGTATTTTTTTATATTTTTTCTAGTCCTTTAAAAATGAAATTTCTTGGATTTTCGAGCAAAAAATCGATTTTTTTGAAATATTCTTGGTTGTTGAATTCAAACTACTGAACCGATTTAAAAACAATGCTCCACGCAATTATTGGCAGCTCCATTACCTTTCGATTTATTTCTTACTTGACTCTATCTGACAATTATGAACTGAGATATGGCTTAAAATGTAAGGGTACCTACCAAAAAAATTAAAAAAATTAATATTTCAAAAACGGAGCCATGAAAAAATTTTTGAAATCGATTTTTTAGATCACCATTCCAAACTATACTAAGAAAAATTTTCAGCTGAAATGGGTCATTTTTTTTTTTTATTTTTGTAAACTAGTGTAATCGAAATCGATTTGAGGCGACAAATTGTAACCATTAAAATTAAAGAACTAGCCGTTATTTCACAGATTTATGTACTCGAAATTTGTTTACTCCAAAATTTCTTGTTTTAGCGACGACTTTGCTCGACCTAAAAGGCTATATCTTCTAAAGTATTTCGAATTTAAAAAAACCTTGTCTCAAAATTGCGCTAATGAACTAGAGTTTGGTGCAAAACTACTATTAATCTTCTATGATTTTTCTTTCGAAATTTAATAATTCGTCGATCACGGTAGAATGGTTTAAAAAATGATTCTGTTTAATCATCCAACTTTTTCATTCTCTAAAATCTATCTTTCCTTTAAGAGTAAAAGAGACTTACTTCAGGGGATTTAATTTGGTACGCTAAGAAAAATGTACCACACTTGCCTGTGCAAATACCACAGCTGTTTTAGCGACTATCGTCATGAGATATGCAGACGCCTACTTGAGAGCATAGATTTACTCTCTGAATATGTTAAAGCATAAGACATATTCCAAAATATTATATGTCAAAATAAATTGGAACATGTTAGCATATTCTCAAATATTGATTTTAAACGAAGATTTATAAGTATGACAAATATCCAAGACGAATGAGGATTTAAAAACGTCCACTACATATTTGTGCAATAAGAAATTTTAATGGACCAACTACTAAAAATCTGACTTGACCTATAATCCGATGATGTCTACTAATAGCAGTTGTTTTTTCTGTTGTTGTTTCTTGGGCTGCTCCCAAACTCAAAAAATGTTATGTGTTCCAACTGATTTTGTATCTTCTCAGCTGCTTCGAATTAAAAGGGAAGAACAATACTCATTAGCTGATTTGCTACCTGCCGCAACACTTTAATCAGCACGATTAACTACAACCGAAAGTTTGCGTTATTCCCGTTCGAGACATAAATTTGAACACCCACATAAATAGTTGCGCTTAGACAAATAAGCAGCTGATACAATTTATTGGTTTCCAATTAGGCAAACAAATTTGCTTAACCGAATTAGCTGAAAATAAAACGATTCCAGCCAGGCCAATGTGTGTCTGGATGTCAATGGATTGGACCTCCTTGGCCTGGCTTTGATTAATGACAACGAAATTATGCCTGGCAGGAACACCTTTTTGGTTTGGTTTTCTATTTTCAGCCTGCAATCACAAAATTGGCATGGCCATGAAGAAAAAGTACAAAAAGGAGATGGACTATGTCTATGCGGTAATCAATGAGATGGATCGTAAGCTGGACAGGCCCATACGCGACCTGGATGATGTGCGTATGATAATGGAAACGCTGGGTAAAATACGTGAACAGGAGGTGGATATGGAGCTGCGTATTGATCCCATTGAGGTTGGTACTAAGGGGGCAGGGGGACCTGAACTGACAAAACAACGATGATAAGCTGTTTCGATTTCACTAAGGAGAAGGGGTGAACAATTTCCATTGGCTAACAAATGATCGAAGATAAATCTTTATAATTAGAACAAAAAATTTTATGATAAATGCCCTTAAAAGTATGCAGACTTTATTTCTGGTAAATTTTGTCCATTTTAACAAGAAAACTGATAGTCAGTTAAGGCAGCGTCCACACTGTACATTAGCTCAGACTATTGGAGCATAAATAAAATAAATTTTTATACTAGTTCACATAACATTTTTATTAGCATACTTTTGGGGGCATTTATCATAATAATTTTGTTGTGAGTAAACAGAGTAATGGTTTAAGGAATTTATTCACGAACAGTACCTATTGATATCGTCGGTGCATTATACCTGGTGATTTATCTAACAACGACTGTTGCACAAAATTTGTTCTTTTCAGGAAGCGTTCAATGTACTTACCCGCTACGAGGTCCAAGTGGAGCGTGAACAGTTCGATTTGGTGGACAACTTAAGGGCCACATTTCAGAATCTTTTGGCTGGCGCACTGCAGGCCCAGGTCAAGCTATTGGACATGCAACCAGCCTTTCAGGATGATTTGCGCACCAATCTGGATAACTTTAAGCAGGACAAGATTTCATATGTGACGGAATACCGTACTGCGGGTCCCATGCAGGCGGGTCTGACACCACGCGAGGCCTCCGACCGTCTTATACTTTTCCAGAATCGTTTTGAGGGCATGTGGCGACGCCTGCAGACGTATCAGAGCGGCGAGGAACTCTTCGGTCTGCCACAGACGGACTATCCAGAGCTGGGCCAAATACGCAAGGAACTGAATCTGCTGCAAAAGCTGTACAAGTTGTACAACGATGTTATAGATCGGGTGAGCAGCTACTATGACATACCCTGGAATGAGGTGGACATTGAAGAGATCAACAACGAGTTGATGGAGTTCCAAAATCGTTGTCGTAAGCTGCCCAAGGGCCTCAAAGAGTGGCCCGCTTTTCATGCTCTGAAGAAGACCATCGACGACTTCAACGATATGTGCCCGCTGCTGGAGTTGATGGCGAATAAAGCCATGAAGCCACGCCACTGGCAACGGATCATGGACGTTACTCGCTACATCTTCGAGTTCGACTCCGAGGGTTTCTCGCTCAAGAACATTTTGGAGGCGCCGCTGCTCAAGCACAAGGAGGACATCGAGGACATTTGCATCAGTGCCATGAAGGAGAAGGATATCGAGGCGAAGCTCAAGCAGGTGACCAACGAGTGGTCCGTCCACGAGCTGCAGTTCATGAGCTTTAACAATCGCGGCGAGCTGCTGCTCCGCGGCGATACCACAGCCGAGACCATCGGTCAACTGGAGGACAGCCTCATGGTGCTGGGTTCCCTGCTGTCCAACCGTTACAACGCCCCCTTTCGCAAGCAAATCCAGCAATGGGTCTACGATTTGTCCAATTCCAACGAGATCCTAGAGCGCTGGCTGCTGGTACAGAACATGTGGGTCTATCTGGAGGCCGTCTTTGTGGGTGGCGATATTGCGAAGCAACTGCCTAAGGAGGCGAAAAGGTTTTCCAAGATCGACAAATCGTGGCAAAAGATCATGCAGCGGGCCCACGAGACTCCCGGTGTCGTGGCCTGCTGTGTGGGCGATGATTTGCTTAAACAGCTGTTGCCGCACCTGCAGGAACAGCTGGAGATTTGTCAGAAATCCTTGAGTGGTTATCTGGAGCGTAAGCGCATGATGTTTCCACGTTTCTTCTTTGTGTCAGATCCCGCCCTGCTCGAGATACTGGGTCAAGCTTCCGATTCGCATACCATACAAAACCACCTCCTCAACATATTCGACAACACGAAGAGTGTCAAGTTCCATGATGTGGAATACAACAAGATGATGGCCATCATAAGTAGCGAGGGTGAACAGATACAGCTGGATCGGGCCATTCGAGCCGAGGGTTCAGTGGAGACTTGGTTAACCCAATTGCTGGTCACGGCCCAGCAGTCACTGCACTCCATAATACGCACGGCCTATGCCACGATTAATGATCCCAACTTCACGTTGCTTAGCTTTCTAGAGAAGGCACCGGCCCAGATAGGATTGCTGGGCATACAAATGGTTTGGACGCGAGATGCTGAAATGGCCCTGATGCGGGCACGGCATGAAAGGAAGGTTATGTCCGAGACCAACAATAAATTCCTGGAAATTCTCAATACACTGATCGATCAGACCACACGAAATCTGTCCAAACGAGAGCGTACCAATTTCGAGACCCTCATTACCATACATGTGCATCAGCGTGATATCTTTGATATTCTGGTGTGTTAAACTGCTAATTTCAAAAATTTCTTAATTTGTAACTTAGTTATTTAAGTGTCTCACTGAAGTTTTCTTTTATGTTCAATTTTGAAATTTTCTTTGATTTTCACATCATTTTTTCAACACCCTGCCACAAACATGCTCTCACTCCGACTAATCTATTTCATTTACTTACTTACAGTGTCGCATGAACATCAAATCCGCCAATGATTTCGAGTGGTTGAAACAATGCCGCTTTTACTTTAAGGAAGACCTGGACAAGACCTGGATTTCAGTTACCGATGTGACCTTCACCTATCAAAACGAATATTTGGGCTGTACAGACCGTTTGGTCATTACGCCCCTTACAGATCGGTGGGTTTAAAGTCTAGTTCCGAATTTAAATTTTAAATTCCTTAAAGTTGACAGCTTTGGTTTGTTTGGTCTACTAGCTTTTTGGCTCATCAGAAGTTTGTTAACTTTTATTTTTGATGTGAGAGTGAAGGTTGGGTAAAAATGCCAAACGTTTTAACTAAAATGCAACTTGTAAACTTTTTTTGTTCAAGGAAGTTTAAACCTTTTAGCAATTTAAAAAAAATAGTTTAAATTTTGTTCTATTCTATTACAAAGTTGGCGTGCAGGAAAGTGATGCCTTAAACCAACTTTACAGTCACTATTTTTCACACAAAGCCAAGTCGATATAGCCATGTCCGTCTGCCTGTCATGTTTGTATTTGAAAAAGAACAGACAGGCAGACGAATGGCTTTATCGACTTGGCTTTTGATGCTGATCACGAATATATATACTTTATAGGGTCCCTAAATGAGTCCTTCTTACTGCTACATACTTTTCACACACTTTATATACTCTGCGTACCTTTGGTACTGATTATAAAAATACTCGGTAAAATTTGTTTGGTATCCAGTGAGAGACTTAGTTAGGGCTAGTATGCCATTTCACAGTATGAAAGAAAATCTATTATATTATATTGTTGCAGCAATTCTTCTATACGGCTCATCCACTTTATTAATGTTTTTTTTGAGCGCAGTATACTCTGTGGACGATTCGACTTTTAACTGGGGGTTGAGCGAGCCTATTTGACTTCCCAAAACCGGCTCTTAAAGTGCCAGCCAAGATATCGAGATATCCGTTTTCCATTTTTGTTGAAAGAATTTTAAATTTTGTTGTAGCTTGCGGGGCGTATTATTTTTTTACCCGGTTCCCATTAAAAACGGGAAAAAGGGGATTATAAAGTTGTGCAAATGTATGTAACGGAGAAGGACGTATTTCCGACCCTATAAAGTGTATATATTTCTGATCAGCATCATCAGCCGAGTTGTCTGTCCGCATGGATCTCATAGACTATAAAAGGTAGAGCCTCAAATTTTTGCATGTATGTAGGTGTACACCGTACCCAGATAAAGTTTGCTCTTCTAACCGCGAAAAACTGTCAGAGCTACAATTTTTAAGTCAGAACTTAGTGACTTAATATACAATATATTCAGTTAGGCCCAACATCGATCTATTCTGCGTACCACAATGAGATCCGAGAAAAAACATCGCAGATATTCAAGTGCGCCTGCCCATTTATTGAAATAAATTTTAAAATAAATGGATTTCAAAGCTATAGAAACCACATTACTTGGGACCGGGTATTTTGCTGTCGGGGCACTCGACCGCAACACTATTACTTGTTAGCTCACACTTTGTGGCCTTGTTGTGCCCTTTAAAACTGGATTTAGGAGTCCTTTCTAAATTTCCATTTTCGTCTTAAAAAATTTAATATATAACCATTAAACGTAGGACTGGGTATGTCGTGTTGCTACCTGGTGCCTCTAATTCCACAGATTATTGACCCCGTTCAAAAAATTGAATTTTGGGGTCATTCCGAATATCGACTCGATTTTTCGTGTAGAGCTTTAGGATTTCGAAGTCAAAATTTGAAAACGTTGTCTAGAAGGCGACAAATATCTAGGAAAGATCAAGACTCGGGTTTCGAGGAGCAGCTGAAACCGATATGCTTAAATCTCAGATGAATCAAAATCGAGAGAAAATTGCGACGGGATCTAGTAGCCTCTAAATTAACATCGATATATCGATATTATACAAATGCATTCGAAATTCCCAAGTTTAAGAAAACGAATGACGATTTCTAGAGACCATTATATTTAATAATTTCAACCGTTAGAAACGAATGACGATTTCTACACTGTTCAAAACTGTTCTGATTTCAAAGCAGTTCAAATTGGTTTTTTTCATGTGAAGTATTGTGACTAACTCAATTTGTATCTTATCTGAGAGTAGGCTTTAAAGACATAGATTATGCTTAGAAAATATATTAAGTGAAGAATTTAAGAGAACCCGCTGCCTTATGTCTTTTCCACTCATTCTGCTGCGGGTGTTTGTAAATCAGCGATTGTGCCCCCAGGGGCCGAAGACATTTCGCTATTTACACATAAGCAAGATAAACGCTTGCCGAAGCTAAGGCCAAGAGAGTAAGGTTTCGAACTGCACTTTCAGACAGCATGAACAATTCATCCGCGCCAGCTCCCCAATAAGCGAATGGGCTTATGACGACATCTTCAATACATTCGAACACTGACACCTAATATTGCAGCGTCTTGCTGAATTCATACGTGTATGAATAGTTCCTAAATGTTATTTTAAGTTGTATTATCAAATGATTTCTTACAGGTCTGAAAACCTCATACAAATCGACAGGGGTTCACTCCGGGGTTCGAACCCGCGATCTTTTGCGGGTTCTCCGGTTCTGAAGGTCGCTGAACCTAGGTTCGGGTTGAACAATAGTTCCTGAAAAAATGTTATTAAAAAACAATAGACTCAAGGTCGATAAGTCATGGAGCAATGAGTATTAGAGATCAAATTTACGCTGCTAAATTTCTAGCAGAGTTAAGAGATAGTCCCAATAAAGATTTCTCCATAGAGAAATTCCGCATAGGAAATTACAGTGGAACACAGTGGTTAAAGCCAGCCGGACGTATTCCCAACTTTGCACTCTGAGAGCGTAAGTGAGAGCATACAGCTGACTAATTTGTAAGAGAAACGGAGTCGATCAATAGTGTGTCTTCCAGCTATCTTTCAAAATGACTGACTCTATCGTTGTATAAAACAAATATCTGAGTAGAAAAAGAGCGCAAGACAATTAATTGTATTTGCAGAAACTGCTAATACAACAAATGCGACATTTTTAATTTCCTTACAATGATAGTTCTTCCAAAACTTTAATGCATAAAGATTGCTTGTCATTTTCGTCAGAAGATAAACATGGTAAAGAATTATTAATTGTCATATTTACCATTCTTAAAGCTTTAACTAATTAGTTGCTTTCTAATATTGTAAAATATTTTTTGCAAGCTGTTTTTATTCCAAGGCTTAAAAATTGTGGGAAATGACAAAATTGACATTTATAGCTGCTTGAGAAATGTGCAATAAAACATAATTTTTGAACCAAACCCTTTTCAAATATTTTTTGCTCCGGTTCAGGTTCGGGTTCGGGAAGAAAAAATTTGTTCTGCTCCGGTTCAGGTTCGGTTCGGACTTTCCAAAAATAGGCTTTCTTAGGCTAGCCATATAATGTGCACCTTTGTATTTCCTTAGTAACTTTTTCGATATATCGTTTATAAAAATATTGATAATTGTCAATACCGGCACACAAAATATTATATCGGAATAACCCTTATCGTCCAACAAAAACATCGAATTGTCTTGATGGTGCAAAATTTGACAGCAGTGAAAAAGTTCTAGTATCCAAATTTTCTTTCGAATGGTAAATTTAAAAATTTTGTAACCTTGAGGAGCATTTTTCACATATTTTCTTGATATGCCGTCAGCAATTACTAAGAAAAACTTGGCTTACCTTCGCCTTCTCTCCTTCTCTTAGCATTCCAATTGGCACGTGTTTCGCAACTTTCCCACAGTAATTGAGCACAATTTCGTGTCCCATTCCAACTTCTCTGTCAGCTATGTAAACAAAAGCTGCACAGCACTTAAACAAGTTCAAAGTCGATAAATGACAGCGTGGAATCCTTTTTATGGCGCTATTCAACGATTCAACCAGCAAAGGCAGCGCAAGGAGTAATAGCAAAGGCAGCAGCAGGACTAGAAGAACGCTGACATGCCCGCAAAGATAAATTTCACTTAGCGGAATATAAATAAAAGTTTTGACAGCAACACGTTGCAGGCTCCGGGCAGTAGGCTGGCTGCGGAAGCTGTAAAGGCCCCAAATACCCAGAGGCCATATTTTGTTCGACTTGTCGACATTCGTTTGTCTTGTCATGTCAGTGTAAATTTTTGCTATTTTTTGTTTAAATTTAAAGCGAAGGGAATTGGGAGTAGTTAGTCTTTTTACTTATTTTGTAAACTAATGTGAGGCAAGTTGACACCTGGCGTATACGTAATTTCAGCTTGAGGCAAAGTTCAGCTGACTGGGGACTAAGTTTATCTTAAAATTAATTTGCCATTTTGTAGCTGCTATATAACACTGGCCCAAGCGTTGACCTTATCCATGGGCGGAGCGCCTTGCGGTCCAGCTGGCACCGGGAAAACGGAAACAGTCAAGGATATGGGCAAGACGTTGGCCAAGTATGTAGTCGTTTTTAATTGCTCCGATCAAATGGATTACAGGTATGACTGCTGATGCTTGCTGCATTTAATATTCTATTCACGTTTGGCCTATACAATACAGGGGCCTGGGACGCATCTACAAAGGACTAGCCCAGTCTGGCAGCTGGGGTTGCTTTGATGAATTTAATCGCATCGAGCTGCCTGTTTTGTCGGTGGCTGCACAACAAGTTGCCGTTGTGCTTACCGCCAAAAAGGAGAAAAAGAAGACGTTTCTGTTTACGGATGGCGATACAATTGAAATGAATCCTGAATTTGGCATCTTTATAACCATGGTAAGTGTTGCATTCGCCTTCAATTTCTTTTTTGTGCTGGGTAATTCAACTAGATGCACTCTCTCATATGAGCGCTTTTCCTTTGAGTGTTCACAAACTTATTTCATTAAATTTGTTTCGGAAAATTGCCAAAGGGTTACTCTTCTTTTGTCAGAGAGTGAGTAGGAGGAGTATGCACTTAAATGGGTGAAAATTAAACAACAAAGACAAAACAAGGACGCAATCAATTTTAAAATAAATATGTTTTTTTGTGAGATAAAATTTTTTCACAATATTTAAAATCTTAAATAACACACCATACCACATATTGTGGTCAATTTTCTAGCTTTAGCTCTTATTTTATTTTTCTTTTTTTCGTTTTTTATGCACATCAGGAAGATCTGCCACAGACTGAAAAATATTTTCAGTTCCGTCACAAGAAAATTTATATCAATTTGAAACCAATTCTGTTACGGTTTTGTTTGAACTGGCTTGGAACTGATTTTCACTTTTTGAGTCAAGAGAGAGAGAGAAAAGTAATGCATAATTAAATTATTTTCATCTTGCAAAAAATTCTTAGATTATAAGCGAATGCACAAGCAAATCTTTAAAGTTAAAGAAACAATTCGCAGAAAGGTTATCAAAGTCTGGTCTGTTTCCGCTTTGGAATTCAATCAGTTTATGCGGCGTTGACATTTACAAGGACGTCGTTTCGGTTTTCAATCGATTGAAAAAATGGAAATTTGACCGCGAACTTCGTGCAGTTGCGAAAATTAAAACTTCCGGCATATGACATTTATAAGTATCATATCAAAATTACCAAAAATAGATTAAGGAAAACTTTCACAATTGACTGTAATATAATAATTTTTGGGCAGAAACCAAGGTTCTTTTAATATCAGGGATGCAAACCGGCTTTGAACCGAACCGAAGCGCTTTTTTCGCTCGCGAACCGAACCGTAAACCCAACCGGTGTGTTTTTAAAAATGCTGAGCCGAACCAAAAACCGAAAAATTAAAATGGTTCGGTTGACTTCAGCTAGGTATTGAGTTACTGAGGAATAGTAAGCAAAATCAGCAATTAGCTTTAAAATATTGCGAAAATACTGCTTGGAAAAGCAGAGATGTTGTTAAAAAGCTAAGAACATCAACCTTATTAAATTAGCTAAGGACACAAAATTTTAATAAGCCAAGTCCCGATTCTATTATCCGTTGGGGGTCAACTTAATACTCAAACGTTTACTTTAATTAAGATTGGCTTGAAATAGAAAATAAGTATGAGTATTTCTATAGCTGGCAGGCCTGCAAGAATTATATTATTGTCAACTTTTGAGAAAAATTTGATTTCTTAGATTCCAGGAATTAAACTTGCTATGATAGAGTGTACTCGGGGTGTTTTAAATGACACTTTATTGTAGTTTCTTTATTTTCAGCTTTTTTATTACTATGCTTTTGTTTTTGTTTGTTTGTGTGTTTAAAAAATATGCTTTCCTTTTTGTTTTGTTTATCGATATCTACTTTGCTTAAAACTATCGATTACAATGCTACTTAACGCTATCGATTACAGTAACTCTTAAAACTATACATAGTGTGACTCTTATTATTATTATTGCACAATTATCCTAAGTTGTATTATATTACAATTACCACCTACTACAATTCGGCCTTCCTGACTTTTAGGATCTCCTGATCCTAGTCGTTGACTTGAACATTACTTTTCCTATTCCTTGTCATACTTCGAGTTGTAACATTGGGTCTACTGTGAACCGCTTTTATTTCTTTTTCTTCATTATTCTTTCTTTCTTCATTTGTTATATCTAGATCTTTTTCACTTTCGTTATCACTTATTTCATCTTCTTGTTGCTGTTTGTCTTCTGTTTTTAACCATGGTTTTAAATTATGCACCGCCCATATCCCTTCATATGGCTTTTGCGTTCGCTGAAATCCTTCCACATCTCTTATCAGGTATCTATCATTGCCTAAAACTTTCGACACCACATAAGGACCCTTAAATTTCGGTATCAGTGTACTGGATACCCCGGCCGTAGAATCAAAATTTTTTACCACGACATAATCTCCCTCCTGATAAATAACTGGTCTTTGTCGTTTAGTATCTACATATTTCTTATTGTATTCCTGCACTTTCTTCTGTGCCATTTCTGCTCTATTTCGAATTTCCTCCTTAGTCATATTTGCGTTTCCTTGTTGGTTTTCCACAAAATTTTCTTTTAAACTATCTATCGTTCTTCCTTTTTTGTCTTATCCCAAACAACATGACACTGGGGTGTTCGTTAATACTCCTATGAACCGTATTATTCATGGCAAATTCCACATCCGTAAGCACATTGTACCATCTTTCATTCTTTCAACATCAATCAGTTTACTTATCATGGGGCCCAAGTCTCTGTTGATCCTCTCTACTTGGCCGTTTGCCTGTGGGGAGCCTGTGGCGATTTTCACGTGACTAATATTATTTTCTAACATAAAGTTCTCAAATTTGTCCGACGTAAAACACGATCCCCTATCCGAGATAATCACTGCCGGTCTACTATACGCCCTGAAATAATCTTTGTAATGCGTCTATTGCTTCCCTTGTTTTCGTTGTTTTTGTAGGATATAATCTGACAAACTTCGTACATGCATCCACAACCACCAAAATATGTTTTTTTCACTGATTCTTTGTTGTTTATTGGACCATAATGGTCAATGTGCACCACTTGAAAAGGGACGGTACCCTTTGGAATCGTATGAAGAAAACCCTCTTGCTTGTTGTTCTTTGCCGAAAACGCAATGCACTTAAGACAGTTTCGTATGTGCTCTTTCGTTTTCCTTTTCATGTTTGGAAACCAATAACTCTTACCTATGACCTCTGTTACCTTTTCTGTTCCTAAGTGACCCATCTCATTATGGTACTTATAAAGTACATGGCCTTCCATTGATTCTGGAACATAAAACATCAATTTCTCTTTTCCTTTTCTATATACTACACCGTTTCTCATTTCGTATAGACCATGTTCTCCTTCATTTAGCATTTCTTTTATCTCACAAATCTTCTCGTCCTTATTCTGGCAAATAAGTAAGTTGTCTTCAAACGTATTATCCTCTATTACCATTATCGTATTGCACCTACTTAAAGCATCAACGTGCTGCATCCTCTTACCTGATCTATGCTCCCATATGCAATCATAGTTTTCCAACTCAAGTGCCCATCTAGCAATTCTCGGATTAAGTTCTTTTTTGTTCAACGTAAGTTTTAACGAATAACAGTCAGTTACGACTTTAAAAGAGATTCCTTTGAAGATATATTCTAAACCTCTTTAGTGCGTATATTACCGCCAACGTCTCTAACTCAAAACTGTGATATCTTGACTCTGTATCAGTTGTTCTTTTCGACATATAGAAAATAGGATGAAACTTGCCATCGCTTTTCCTTTGTAAAAGAATTGCTCCGAAACCTACGGCACTCGCATCACAATGAAGTTCGGTTTCGTCGCTCGGATCGTATATAGCTAATATCGGCGTTTCCGACAATTTGCCTTTTTAGTGTATTAAAAGCTTCCAATTGTTCAGGACCGAAACTGAACTTTTTATCCTTCCTTGTGAGGTCATGAAGTGGCTTAGCCAAAATAGAGAAATTCTGGATGAACCTCCGAAAATAAGAGCACATTCCCAGGAAACTTTGTACATCACGTACTTTTGTAGGAACTGGGAAATCGTTTATCGCCTTAATCCCTTCTTCGTTAGCCTGAATACCTTTTTCTGAAATCACATATCCCAGATATTTCACCTCACTTTGAAAAAAGCTACATTTATCCATTCTCAGGTCAAGCTTGTTCATCACCAACCGTTTAAAAACTTCCTGCAAAATCGACATGTGTTCATCGAATCCTGTTGTCGCGATCATGATATCATCGAGATATACTATCACCTTGCCTTCCTTTATCATGTCTCCAAAAACTTTGGTAATAAATCTTTGAAACAAAAATGGTGCGTTCGTTAGCCCAAACGGCATCCTTAAATATTCAAACTGACCTATCGGTGTCGTAAACGCTGCATATTTTATGGAATCTGGATGCATGTATACGTGATTATAACTGTTCTTTAAGTCCAACTTAGTAAAAATCCTTTTATTCACCAACCCATCCAATAAATCATCTATCAATGGAATTGGATACTTTGTCTTTCTTGTTCTCTTATTCAACTCCCTGTAATCCATACACATTCTTGAATCCTTCGTTTTCTTTTTAACCAACACCACACGCGACGAATATTCTGATTCGCTTGGTCGTATAACCTTGTTAGCCAATCCCTCATCAACAATTTTCTGAATAGTAGCCTTCTCCGCGTATGACAGCCTTCTTGGCGTGCAACTAAAAGCTTTGCCCTCTTCTACGTCTAAGTGCATTTCACATTTTATTACAGGCTCTGCAGGTCTGGCAGGTTTTTCATATTCATTTTTAATCAGGTTCACCACTTCAACCTTTTGATCAACATTAACCATATTTCCAATGTCATAATGTTGTTCTTCCCCCTCTATTCCGTGTTCAATTGCCATTATTTGTCTGCAAAAATTTTCTTCATCTTGATCCATATTCATTTTTCCACATTCATTTTCTTGTATCTCTTCAATTTCCTGAACTTTAGACCTTTCCATTTCTAGACTCTCTCTTATTGTGCTTACAAATGTTTCGTTTTTACAATATTTTTCTTGGTTTTCAGATTTTTCACATGCTTTAACTTCATCTTTCTCCACAGAAAATTTAACTTTACTTTTCCTCAAAAAATCTCTACCCAAAATAACAGGGTAGCCCATAGATTCGTCACACACCACCATCAGCTTTGCTCTTATATTTTTATTAGAAAACAAAATTAAACATTTTATGAATCCAAGAATTATTAATTTGCTTTTGTTTATGCCAACATAACATTGATTGGTTACTTCATTTAACTTAATTTCTACAGGAACTTGTGATCGCTTTATCAAGCTGATGGGGCTGCCGGAATCTAGGAGCGTTTCTAAAAACATAATTTTATCATTAATTTTTCCCTCAAACGTTATTTGTAAGTAGCTTACGTATTCATTCTGCTGGTTATTTTCCGACTGCTTTTTGTAAAGGCCGCACTCCTTAGCCAAATGTCCAAATTTGCCGCACGCAAAGCACGTACCCTCTTCTCGTTTTGGTTTGCGACAAACATTCGCCATGTGCCCCAAACTGTTACAGTTGTAACATTTCACATTTCGTTTCGGAATTTGATTGTTCTTTTGTATCTGGTTTCTTTTGGATTTGACTGGTTGTCGGCTCTCGCAGCTCCACGTCTTTCAATGCCTGCAACACCTCTGCCTTGAGCTGGAAATTCTGCAGCTTCGCCATATTTCGTAAATTAACATCTGGAATTCCAGCGATTACGTATTCAATAAACTCGTCTTCTTCCAGCTTAATTGTATTCGCCAACACCAGCTTCTCCTGGAAATATTTCTCAAAATTTTCGCCCATTTTCCACATACAGTTTTGAAGTTTCTGGCGTACGACCATCTTCGACTCTTTGGTCTTAAACATTCCCGACATTTGTCCAAGTAAAACATCCACTGGCTCTACCATCAACTCCGGATTTGCGCATAGCCATTCCATGGCTCTGCCCTTGATTTTGCTACAAATCACCGCCCGCATCGAGTTATCAGCCACCTTGTAGAGTTCTCGAACATTCTGCACTATTTTCAGCCAGCCATTGAATTTATTATCCCCCTCAAAAGTAGGTAGAAGATCCTTAATAAACTCCAAGGATATATTATTTTTGGACACACTTCCCTGGCTTGCCTGTATTTTTAAGTTCTCCAGTGCTTCCTCCAGTTGTCGAATTTTCATGTCTTTCTTGAGCATTTCGAACTTATGTAACACCGTGTCCAAACATAGATACTCCTCTCCTTGGCTTGCGTTGTTGCCACTCGTTTTTTGCTCATCGTTGTCGCATTTTGTTTGCATTATGTTGTTGCCGTCTGCTGGCTGCTCGTTGTTGTTGTTGTTTTGGCCGTCTGCCTTTTGAGCGTTGTTGTTGTCGTCGTTGAAGCCTTCTGCCCGCTGAAATTTTTCGTCGTCGTTGTTATAGCCTTCTGCCTTCTGCAATTGTTCATTGTCGTTGTTGTCGTCTTCTGCCTTCTGCAATTGTTCATTGTCGTTGTCATAGCCTTCTGCCTTCTTTAATTCGTCTGATGCAACAGCGCCGACATCTTTCTCTGCGTCGTTGTGAAATTCGTTCGCCGGCACGCTGGCGTCATTTCTCGAAAATTCCGCCTCGTTGTTGTCGCCTAGCTCCATCTTGTTGATAACTTTTTGGTAACTTTTGTCAATTTGTTGATCACCCAAATTTTGTAGTCTCAAAATTAAGACGTTTTTGGTGCCACTTGTTTGCAAGTTATTTGCCTTACACAAGGACTTTAAGTCAGTGTTTAAAAACTTCGACAAGTTAAAATTTTTTTGACTGCTGCTTTGACTTCTGATTTGAAAATCTCAGTAGTCGGCGTCAAATCAAAATCAGAATAACGAAAATTGTAACTTAGGAAATCAAAGCAGCAGTCGGCCCTTTGAAAGTTTTTCATTTGATTGACTGCGACTTTTCGAATTATTGTAAGTCTATGAAACAGTCGAGGAAAACTTCGACAGTCGACTCTCAGTGCTTTGAAAGTTTTTTAATTGATTGACTTATCTAAATATTGTAGGGTCTAAATTTAATCTGTAAGTGTACAAATTTATATATTATGTGACAATATGGGATAATCTAGCTGACAAAATCTGCCGTAAATCGTGGGCCTCCATTAGCAAAGATATTTATTAAGACACTGCTGCTAAAGAATGATTAAATCGCGAAATGGCCAATAAGAGTCAAAAATAGCAAAAATCAAACCAAATCATCCCAAATGCGATGCATGATCGCAATTCTACGTTAAGGGTTGCCAAGGGTCAAAGAATCGCTAACTACTTCAGAAATTTGTTTTTCCAAACTAAAAATTTAAATTCATGGCTGAATGACTGTGACTTACTAACCTGCGATATTATTGCACGATAGACCAATGGTGAATGAATAAAGTTGAACATTGAGTTCCAACCACCTACTTCAAATAGCGCTTAGGAACATATTATTTCACATAAGAAAAACCCTTACTAAACATTTATTAAGTCTTGAAAAGGCTAAAGAAAATCGAAAATAGTAAAACATGAAACCAAATCACCTAGATACAATGGAAGAGCACGAGTTTAATAAAAGGCATACAACTGAACAAGAGCCGAAAGTATAATTTCTTCTCCGATAGTGAGAAACTAATAGACGTCCACCTGTCCATAAACTCTTTCTTCTTAGCAAATCCACCGAGATTGCCCAATGGATAGAAATAACGCTTAAAGTAAAATAACATATTCATAGATATACGTCAGTGTCCGGCACCGTTCAATGTTCTGTGTATAGAAGTAGCGACGTCGATCCTCTGTAGCAGCGGCGTCGATACACAGACACTATACGAGCGTACACTGCTCTCTTTGCACTTACAAACTGAGAGCGCTCTCCGTCTGAACGCACACATTCAAAGGCAAAATAAGCATGTGTGTTTTGCCGGACACTGATATACGTGAACGCTTTAAATAACGTATTGCCATAGGTTGAGTTATAAGCTTGGTGTCGCGTCTACTCGCAGAATTGTCTCAATTGAGTCACTCCGCATGGAAGTGTCCTGGCCACTTTCTCTGGTTTGTGGCATTCAACCAACTATACATTGTACAGAGTACACAGATAAAACTAAAAATTTGCAGTGCATGTGAGCATAAGTTTATATGTATTTATATTCTAAAGGCATTTTGTATTGATGTTGAAGATGCTAATGTATGTTTCTGGGAGGAATGAAGGATATTTTCCAAAGATTGAGTAAGCCAGGCTCCTTCGTTAAATTTCATTTCTGGCCGTTTTGTTTATAAAAAAATCCAGCACATAAAAATCCAGCAGGCCGTCAGACCGACAGCAGTATTCAAAAAAAGAGTTGCCAGCTAATCTTAATGCCATTCCTCAGCATTCTTCAGCAACACCAGGTGCAAAGTTGTTATGCACTAGACGTGAAGGTTACCAAAGCGTTCGTACGTTCCAGTTTCCAAATCATATTTGTGATTGCATTCCGAAATCCGGAAACATTTGTGGTTTTTTTAAATGATGTAGGGATCACTCTTGGATAAATTGGAAAAGTTACAAACTATTATCGCCTTCTTCGTCTTTATCTTTGAACAGCGGCAAAGTGTCTATTGCAGCTTCAAAAAAGCTGGAATTTAGCTTTACTAGCAAAATGTTCTCCAACACTTCCTGACTCAAACGACTACGACCGTCGATCTCATTATTATGAAAATATTTTCAAATTTGGCATTCCTTCTTCGGCGCCATTGTGCACAAAACAAATGAATTTTAAAAAATTTTCCCAAAGGTTCGAACTGTTAAATTGCTCTTTCCAAATCAAACTAATTGATTCAGAATCCAAAAAATAGAAAATGAAAAACTGACGAAGCAGTTGCCTACTTGTACTTTAAAATTACGATATAACAGGACCGTCGCACAGATGTTCTTTGACCGTTGGCAAACCACAAATTGCGATCATGCATCGCATCTGGGATAATTTGGTTTGATTTTTGCTATTTTTGACTCTTATTGGCCATTTCGCGATTTAATCATTCTTTAGCAGCGGTGTCTTAATAAATATCTTTGCTAATGGAGGCCCACGATTTACGGCAGATTTTGTCAGCTAGATTATCCCATATTGTCACATAATATATAAATTTGTACACTTACAGATTAAATTTAGACCCTACAATATTTATATAAGTCAATCAATTAAAAAACTTTCAAAGCACTGAGAGTCGACTGTCGAAGTTTTCCTCGACTGTTTCATAGACTTACAATAATTCGAAAAGTCGCAGTCAATCAAATGAAAAACTTTCAAAGGGCCGACTGCTGCTTTGATTTCCTAAGTTACAATTTTCGTTATTCTGATTTTGATTTGACGCCGACTACTGAGATTTTCAAATCAGAAGTCTATACAACAGCAGCGTTTTCAAATTTGAGAAAAACTTGTTGCTCAGTTAATCAGAATTTTACAACTTTTGCTGCTGTGAGTAAAGCATTTTAAACACTGCTTTAAGTCTTTCACCAACAAATTTTTTAGGTTAACTGCTGACATATGTCACACTTTCTTTAATTGTCAATGGCCTACTTTTTACGACGTGATCGAGACCACTTCTGATTATTATAGAGTGTACTCGGGGTGTTTTAAATGACACTTTATTGTAGTTTCTTTATTTTCAGCTTTTTATTACTACGCAGTAGGTATTGCTCGCTTGTGTGTCTACACAGAATGCCTCGCTTCGGCTTGGCTTATCGATATCTACTTTGCTTAAAACTATCGATTACAATGCTACTTAACGCTATCGATTACAGTAACTCTTAAAACTATACATACAGTGACTCTTATTATTATTATTGCACAATTATCCTAAGTTGTATTATATTACAATTACCACCTACTACACTATCAGAAGAAGGAAAAAAGGTAGATAAGTGAAAATCAAAATACATAACGTTAATGAAAACATAACGGATAATTCTTTGAACTCGATAAGTAAAGACGAGTTGGAAATGCTGTTTGGCAAGCACTCAACAATAGGGATTCAATTCCATTAAAGTAAAATATTGATTGTTAGCGCTTACCTAAAGATTATTAAATGTTGAAATATTAGTCAGGAAAATCAACTTATGCAGAGCTCGAATAGTTTTAGCAGTTCCAACCACACAAGTGTCAGTAGAATGAACATTTTCCACATTGGAGTCAGACGCTCTTAAGTCTTTCAATATCGATGAAAGTATACTCGGAGATATACTTTTATACCCGTTACTCGTAGAGTAAAAAGGGTATACTAAAGTCGCGGTTCAGTAAGCCCCAAAAACCAATAGTTTTATACCCGTAACCCTTTTAGCGTCTAGTTTCGGTATTTCCTCTACTAGTAAAAATTTCAATTATATGTATGTAGAATGAACATTTTGCATACATTCGAATTTATTCAATAAAATGGGCTGCTAATTTATTATGCGCCGGACAACGCAGCTAACTAAACTCTTTACCTACCTCATCGAACCATATATTTGTTATTACACAGCCAATTTATTTGTATAAAAACGTAAATATTCACTCATATAATTGTAGTTTGCGCGAACGCCTTTTTCAAGCTACTCTCCTTCCCTCAATGTGAATAGAAAAGAAAGAAGAGCGTGATGCCTTGATGGCTTGACTCACATAATGGGTCGATTATTAATAAGAATGTGACATACTTGTCTGAAATATGCCTTTTTTACGAAGGTCACTTTGTTTTTTGGTGCATAGATGTACAATAGAGCGGTCCCCATGTATATGAAATTTTTAAGGTCATGCTCTCAGCCCCCTATCTGATGCTTTTTCTTGTATAATTAGCGTAAATAAAAACAAAAGATAAAAAAGTCGAGTTTTAACCGGCGCGACTGGCGTCTTAAGTCTTTGTATATAACTCATACGCAGTGTTGCCTATTATCATATATTTTTTTCATTTATAAATAGTCGGCGATGATTTTATTTATAAACTATTCAAAGAACAATATTTTACTTCCACAAATGTAGATCCCTTTTTGAATTTCGAACAATGACAGCAATTGAAATGAACTAATAACTTTGTTTGTAAAAATTTGTATTTGGTGAACGTGTCGTATGATTAATATTTTTTAAAACTTTGAGACCCTGTCGCGCCCATTTAAAATTTAAATAAAATTTTTTGATTTTCACAATTATTAATTATACAACAAATATTAGCTTTGGGAATGCTGAGACCTCCATGTTTCCATTTTGACGGTTTGGGGACCGGCCTAATGTACAATATACAAGTTTTAGGATTTTTGACAACTGAGGCGATGTTTTCGCATCATACGGCCATCCACCTAAGGGACGTTTCCTACAATTTCTGAATCGATTTGAAACTGGTCTGGAACTAAACAGGTATATTTCTGTACCACTAATAACGGATACGATATTGTTAAAATGGTGGAAGAAATAAGTGAACCTTTTTATTAATATTCCGTGTTTTCTAGGGCTTCGTCAGCACTATACTTCTGTATGAGAAAATTGAGCTTGGTACATCTATATATATAAAAGAAAGTCGTGTTAGTTACACCACTTATAACTCAAGAACGGCAGAACAGATTTGGGTGAAAATTGGTAGGGAGGTAGCTTAGAGCCAGGAGACGGACATAAGATACTTTTTATCCCGTTCGACAGCGTTCCCATGTGGAACATTCGCGGTTTTTTGTTTTTCATCCGATCAAGCTCAAACTCATTTTCCAAGATCTATATGAAAATTCAACAACAACTGCATACCAATCTTCCGGAAAATTCACGCCCATTGGGTGGAAAGTGGGTGGTCAAGGTTGTATGGGCGAAACTTAAGTTGCCAGCGATTAGCTCCAAACTCATTTTCAAATTTACACATAACAAAACATAAAAAGTGACCTTCAAATTTTGAAAAATTTTCCAAAGTCGGAAAATTCGCGAAAAACTGTTGTATGAAACTTTTTGCTTATTATCCGATCAAGTTCAAACTCATTTTCAAAAATACACTTAACAAAACATAAGTGTAAGCATAGTACGCGAAGTGGTCTGTGGGCAAGTGTGTGGGATGTGGGTGAAATGGTGGTATGTGGGATGTGGGTGGGATGTGAGTGGCAAGTGGGTGGAGTGTGGGTGGGATGTAGGTGGGAAGTGGAGGGAAGTGGCGGGAAGTGGGCGGGAAGTGGGTGGGATGTGGGCGGAAGTGGGTGGGATGGAAATGGGAAGTGGTGGAGTGTCGGTAAGTGGGAGGGATGAGGGTGGGATGTAAATGGGAAGTGGGTGGTTTTTGGGCGGGAAGTGGACGGAAGAGGGTCGGAAGTGTTATGTGGGCTATGTACGTGCGAAGTGGGCGGAAAGTGGTGGGATGTGGCGGTAAGTGGGAGGGATGTGGGTGGGATGTGAGTGGCAAGTGGGTGGGATGTGGGCCTGAAGTGGGTGTGGGTTGGTTCTATACTGTTGAAGGCGCGGCGAAGCGTGACGGGCTATTTGCTATATAGACTAAACACAATTTATGTGGCAGAACAACGTTTGCCGGGTCAACTAGTAAAGTATATATATTCTTGATCAGCATCAACAGCTGAGTCGATATAGCCATGTCCGTCTGTCCGTCTGTCCGTCTGTCCGTCCGTCCGTCCGTATGAACAAACAGATCTCGGAGATGGTAAGAGATAGAGGTTTGACATGTATGGGACAAATGTTTCTTATAGCTGCAGGCAGATCAAGTTTATTTTCAATTTTTGCCATGCCCCCTCCCGCCCCCGCAATTCGGAAAAAACGTTATATCTCCTACAGTTTTAAAGATAGACGTTTCGTACCTTCTAGAGATAGTTAGTAATTAGCAAAATGTATCGATTTGCCGAAGAAATCATAAAGATCGGATGAGCGGTTCTCAAGTTATGAGCAAAAAAGTACTTCGCCCTTGTCTCACCCCCTCCCACCCATTCACAACTAACACCACACAATCTTAGAGAGAGAGAGAGCGAGAGAGAAAGGGTGAGAGAGAGAGAAAAAGAGAGAGAGAGAGACTTTGAGATGAGCGCAGCACCAGCATTGCATTCAGCTTCCACTCCAGGTACAGAGTATGTTATAGTCGGGCTTGACCGACTTTCTCACTTGTTATACTCTGTACCGAAGGTACATAGAGTATATTAAGTTTGTGCAAAAGTATGTAACAGTGAGAAGGAATCATTTCCGACCCTATAAAGTATATATATTCTTGATCAGCATCAACAGCCGAGTCGATATAGCCATGTCCGTCTGTCCGTCCGTCTGTCCGGCTGTCCGTCTGTCCGTCCGTCCGTCCGTTTGAACAAACAGATCTCAGAGATGGTAAGAGATAGAGGTTTGACATGTATGGGACAAATGTTTCTTATAGCTGCAGGCAGATCAAGTTTATTTTCAATTTTCGCCACGCCCCCTCCCGCCCCCGCAATTTTGAAAAAACGTTATATCTCCTACAGTTTTGAAGATAGACGATTCGTACCTTCTAGAGATAGTTAGTAATTAGCAAAATGTATCGATTTGCCGAAGAAATGATAAAGATCGGATGAGCGGTTCTCAAGTTATGAGCAAAAAAGTACATCACCCTCCCCCCCCACCCCCTCCCACCCTATTACAACTAACACCGCACAATCTTAAAGAGAGAGAGAGAGAGTTAGAGTGAGAGAAAGAGACTTAGAGATGAGCGCAGCACCAGCATTGCATTTGGCTTCTACTCCAGGTACAAAATATTTTATTTTCGCTTGACCGACTTTCTTACTTTTTTTTTAATAGTTTCATTGATTGAATGTTTTCTAATATAAACTGGGGCTTTATTTTTTTTCTGAATCGTGGTCGCATTCGTTTATGTGCTTATTAAAAGCAAACACAAGATTTGTGCTTCACACTATATTTCGAAAACTTCGGGACTCGCTTTGTCAGCTGCACAGTAGTGTTTTAGTTCCTCCAGCTGGCTGTAAAAAATACAGATCACTTTCCACAACAACAGCTACTAATATATTTAAAGTCATCTGATTTTCAAATTTCCCTAATTTCTGTCTGTGTTCCCTGTCACAAAAACCATATTTATCAAATAATATTTAATGTTGTACAAAATTCCAAAATATTTTCCAAATAGGTCAAAGCAACAATGTTTCGCGCTGGAGGCTTTTAACGCTGAATTCCTGTTTATTCAATTATTTTGATGAATTTTGGTTCTTTTTGAAATTTTGTATATGAATTTTTATTAAGGCGTGGCGTCAATCTGTGTTCGCCCTTTAATCGTTTGGTGAGAAAAAGTGACAGCGACGGGCGCTTTATGCACACACAATTCCACGTTATTAGTCATGTAAAATTTTGTTCAACGCAAGCTATAATAAAACTGACAGTAAGCCGGCAAACCACACACTCGCACACGCAGAACAAGGAGCTGGCGGAAGGGTATGGGTATTGAGTCTTCAGCTTAGTGTATTTACATTTTTGGAGGCACACACACACACACACAAACTTATGGACATACATGGTAGCACGTTGTCTGATGACAACGGCATATTCAAAATGTGATTATTGCGGGCTTTTAGCGCCACAATATGACGCTTCTAGCTGGTAGTTACCAACAGAGCATCAAGCAAATTGTAGAGTTGCGCATTTTAATTACAAGCGACACCAACTATCATTGGGTAATGCGATTAAGCGAATGTAAGTGTGTGTGTGTTCATCCCCTTATTTGCCGACAGGGCGTATGCTCAATTTTAATTTGCACTTTGAATTATTGGGGTTCATTTATGTAACACTGTTGCCCAGCGCATTTTATTTTTAATGAATCATTATGTCACATACAAATTGGCTATATCTGAGTGTGTCCCAGTTTGTGGGCAAAAATTCTTTGTTGTGTCTGCATGAAATGGACACTGGACAAACCAAACAGACGATTGACCACCCCCTCATGCTACTGTAATACCTTACATAATGTTTGCATTTGAATTTCTAGTAGCCAAATAATCGATCGATAGAGTTTTAGCTACCTGGACTTAATGGTGCCTACAACACATATCAAATGACACAGCAAAATATATTGATGTTAAAGAGTTTTCAGTTTATGGCGTGGGAATTTTCATCATTTCCCTGTAAGAGGAAAAGAAGACTGTAATATATAGACTGTATATATAGGGCCAAGGCTAAACTTCTCATGCTTTGTAACAATAGTTTACAGCATTTCCGATCCCGACCATTTGGCTGTCATTTCATATGTAAATCCCTTCGCTGAGTCCAAAAATGCAGTTCTATTATTTTTTATTGGGGCCGTTATTGAGAAATCGCGAGAATGCTAGTCATTCACAAAAAAAACCTAACCAGGTACAAAATAAATTTAACATGTCATAGTAGCCCTTAAATAGAATAATTTAAATGTTAACTATGCCTCCTAAGACGAACAAAAAAACAAACAAACTAAGTCAATTTGCATAAACTTGAAACCTTCCATTTTTTACATGAATGCCAATCTTGAACTGATTTTAACGAACAATTTTAATAGATAAATATTTGGTGACCAGAAATAAAATAAATTTTACACGATATTTTTCGTGGTTAAAATCGCCCTTAAACAGGCATGTTCTCAACTCCACTTCCACTGCAACCTTTCGAAAGTGGAATTTTTTTATGTTCTGGCCAGGGAATCAAGCCGGAACCGGAACCGGAACCGTATACCGAAAAGAACCGATTGAAACTCAGAACCGGTACCGGAACCGATATTCTTAATTTTTTGTATACCGGTATCCGAGAACCGATATTTTTAGAACCGAAAAGACCGAAAAGAACCTAAACGTTGTACCGGTACGGTTTCGGTTCTGAGTGAAACCACTAGACAGCGAAACGAGCAGTTAGAGTTGGCGGATTGTTACTCAATTTGGCTGAATTGTTATTTTCAAATAAACGAGAAAGGCAAAGCTAACTTCATCTGTGTCGAAGTTTTGATACACTTGAAAACGCTTGTCTCAACGGTTAGCGACTTCGACCAAACTTCGCAGATCAGCTTAAAAACAAATAATATTATTATTCATGACCGTGATTGAGAGCGGTAATATTGGGGAAAAAACCAGTTTTTATACCCTTGGAGAGGGTATATTAAAATTGTCCGGATGTTTGTAACGCATAGAAGGAAGCATCTCCGACCACATAAAGTATATATATTCTTGATCAGCATGACGAGCTGAGTTGATATAGCCATGTCCGTCTGTCCGTCCGTCCGTCTGTCCGTCCGTCTGTCCGTCTGTCCGTCTGTTTCTATGCTATCTCCTCCGTCAGTTTTAAAGCGATCTTAACCAAACTTTGCACAAAGTCTTTTGGTATAAATACGCTGCACATTTGTCGGAACCGGCCGGATCGGATGACTATAGCATATAGCTGCCATAGGAACAATCGGTTGAAAAACAAGTTTTAGTGAGAAAAACTTTTTTGTTTTCAATGCTATCGCTCCCAACGCTCGTATTTATAAGTTTTTAATGATTTCACATAATTTCACTAAGGCTTGTCGAAATCGGACCACAATATAGTATAGCTGCCATACAAACTGGCAGCCATATATCAAGCTCCAAGGGTATATAAACTTCGGTCGAGCCGAAGTTAGCTGGCCTCTATTTTTCTCATTAAAATCCATTTTTCGACCGATCATTTGTATGGCAGCTACAAGAAGTAGCTATCCGATCCGGTCGGTTCCGACATATTAGCAGCGTGCAGACAAAAGAAGACTCTGTGCAAAATTTCAGCTCGATAGCTTCAAAACTGAGGGACTAGTTCGCGTAGAAACAGACAGACGGACAGACGGACGGACAGACGGACGGACAGACGGACGGACAGACGGACGGACAAAGCTTAATCGACTCAGCTCGTCGCGCTGATCAAGAATATATATACTTTATGTGGTCGGAGATGATTCCTTCTATGCGTTGCAAACTTCTGGGCAAAATTATAATACACTTTTCAAGTGTATAAAAAGATTCTAGCTTGGCAAAACTTTTGGTCACTGAAATACAAAATCGCGAGACCAGTCCCTTTGAAAATAATGCATTCGTATTTGGTATTTTCTTAGACCCTTGTTATAATGTTAGGCTAACCTCTGAACAGAAAAAAGTACATGTGTAACTGATTCGATTGATATGTATATTTTCAAGAATTTAATCCACTTCTGTTTAATTGAAACTAAATGAGGAAAGCAGCTCTGACCCAACTAATTTGTCTGAAAGTGGAGATGAAGTCGGTTTATATATGAATTTCTAAGAAAAGAATCAGGACAATACAAATAGTTTAGTATTTTCACAAGACAGTTTAACGTATGATGCCTGATCAACGTTTTCCTGAGCTTAAAACGTTTACAAAATAAAGATAATGTACTTAAATGGTGGTCAGAAAATTCGACAATGTTTCCGGAACTGTATTAACTATCAATTTTTTTTTTTTTTTTTTTTTTTTTTTTTTTTTTTTTTTTTTTTTTTTTTTTTTTTTTTTTTTTTTAAAATATTTTTTTATTTTTGTTTTTGTTTTTTTTTTTTTAAAAAAAAAGAGTTTTTCGTTTTGAAAAGTAATGCTTGTTACGCACTCTTACAGTTGCTAGATGTGTATAAGGTTAATTTCTTCTAATTCTGTGATTAATTTAGAAAATGTTAGTGAAATTTAATTGGCATTCTAGTCTTAAATTGATTAATAAAGATTTTTTGTTTAATGTGTCCAGAATTGGGCATTGCCCAGCCAAACTGAAAAGCAAAACCTAAAAGTCAGCCTCTCTCATTTCCGACTGTTCCATTTGCGATCGTTTCGCTTGGTAATCTGATTTCTCTCTTGTGTCATTTCCGCTAGGTTGAGTGGATTGCGGAAAGTAAAAAGTGAGCAATTCCATTCGAAATTGAGAATACAAAAACGGAGTTGCGTTCGATTTACTTTTCAAAAAGTAGTGGAATTGAGAACATGCCTGAAAATCTAGCTTTTTTTTTAAATTGATAAATTTAATGCAAAGATACCGATAAAAGCCTTTAAAACGCCGAAGTAAAGAACCAGATAAGGAATTGGTTCAATTACCTTTCAAGAAAGCATTACCTTTTTATAATGAATGAATCGATACTTAAGATATACGCATTTTTCTTAATGTACTTTTTTCCCGATTAAAAATCCAGCTTTTTCGAGATTTCTCGAATACAGCCCCACTAAAAAATTGTGAAATAGATTTTTGAACTCAGCGGCGGACCTTCATAAGAAACTGCTTCCCAAAATTGGCGTACAAAAATTTTATAAAGAGGAAATGTAGGAAAATTAATTTTTCGACAATATCTTGGAAACGGAAACTAAGATATGACTTTAACATGACAGCTGGTGTTCAGCATGGAAAGACAAGCAAGAACTGTGTTTTTCAAAAAATTCGTTAAAATCTTTACACACATTACAACATTTTGATTTTATCGTTTCGGTTCAGCTTTCCAAACAACAAAAGTAACAAGTGAGAAAGTCGGTCAAGCCCGACTATAACATACTCTGTACCTGGAGTAGAAGCTGATTGCAATGCTGGTGCTGCGCTCATCTCTAAGTCTCTCTCTTTCTCTTTCTCTCTCTCTCTCTCTCTCTCTCTCTCTTTCTAAGATTGTGCGGTGTTAGTTGTAAGAGGGTGGGAGGGGGTGATATACTTTTTTGCTCATAACTTGAGAACCGCTTTTCCGATCTTTATTATTTCTTCGGAAAAAAAAATACATTTTGCTAATAACTAACTATCTCTAAAAGGTGCGAATCGTCTATCTTCAAAACTGTAGAAGATATACGTTTTTTCCAAATTGCGGGGGCGGGAAAAAGGCGTGACAAAAATTTCAATCCACCAACAGATGTTTGATCTGCGTGCAGAAAAATTTGTTATTTTAAATAGTTGTATGAAAAAATCCTTCGTCCAGACGAGTACATTGTTCTCGAACACCTCTGAAAATCTCATTACGATCTCTGAGTAGTTATGAGAAGTGTTGACATACCGACTCGATGGGTATCCGGAAATGACGTCACAATGGAGGAGTTTTATTTTTTTTTTGAAAATTTCAGAAATTATTCTTTAAATATGTATTTATAAGACAGAAAAAAGTTTGAGTTAAATAAATAATTTTTTACAAAGAAAAAAAATATTGAAAATAGGCCTTTTTTTACCCGACGAAACCCTTGTAATCCCTTAAAAAATCAGAAGTACTGGAAAGCGATTGTTTGGTTATCTGGCTGGTATAGAGCGAAAGTCTTAAAATAATGTTTCTAAATGATTCCCAAACGCAAAAAGTTAAACCACATATTGGTTATATTTTTCATAGTCGTCAAAATTAAGAAAGACTTATTTAACGGTAGCCATTTGTTTTAGTCTTTGGATTTCTAAATCCTCATCGCCTCACGTGTAAGGGTATATTTATGTTTTTTTCATATATCGACTATATGTCATAATAACGTACAATTTACTCTGATATTTGTTACTTTATTTACCAGATAGATGTGAAATCGGGCATTAGTTGAAATGTTTTTCTAGCTACGAAAAAATTCGGAATATTATTTTTTATATTTAACAAATTAATTGATTTATATTTAAATCAAATTAAAAGCTTCATTAACAATAACCACTAGTTCAAATCCGCGAAGCTACGAAAATTATGATTGTGCTTAAAGACCTGATTGAAACTCTGGCCATCGACTAATTGCGGTCCTTAAAAAGGAATTTAAAAAACTCTTCAATGAGTGTTTTTTAATGACAGCTGATCATAGATGACATTTTTTAAAAACTAGGCTGCAATATGGATCGAAACGGCTTCGGTTCGGGTCTTTTTTCGTTCTTCAAACCAGAACATCATATATTTATGAACCTTCGAAATCTATAGCCTCCCGAACCTGAGCTCGATTGAGACCCTTATTTTAGATTTTATATAAATTGGTTAAAATTTTACAGGAATAAAATGGTAATGTAGTGATCTGATTATGTGAAAATCTGTTGCAAAGTTTATATATTACGACAAAGCAGAAACCTAAACTTTAACAGTGAAAGAGTGCAAAATAAAAGATTTTATATTATCTAAGCCAAGCAACTAAAATTTACTTAACTGCGCACATCATTCAATCCACTGACAGTAGCGCAAGCACACGTAGTGGCAATATGATAAATCAATTTGTATTTGATAAACTTATCGATGCCTGAAAGTCATGTGAGATGATGCATCAAAATGTGAAGCACAGTTCTGTCATGGGTAACCAACAGGCAGGAGGTAAAATGATTTATACATAAAAATAAGTTACATGCACCATTTGCAATACTTGCTCGTGTATTGACTCAAATGTTTACCCCCTTTTTCCACTCACTTACAGAATCCGGGTTATGCTGGTCGCAAAGAATTGCCGGAGAACTTAAAGATACAATTTCGTACGGTGGCCATGATGGTGCCCGATAGACAGATTATCATACGCGTCAAGCTGGCCAGTTGTGGTTTTTTGGAGAATATTACATTGGCCCGCAAGTTCTACACGTTGTACAAGTTATGCGAGGAGCAATTGACCAAACAGGTGCACTATGATTTTGGATTGCGTAACATACTGTCAGTTCTGCGTACACTGGGAGCGTCAAAGCGTAGGAATTCAAAGGATACGGAAAGTACGATTGTAATGCGAGTGTTGCGTGATATGAATCTTTCCAAGCTAATTGATGATGATGAGCCACTTTTCATATCCTTGGTATCGGATTTGTTTCCCAATCAGGTAAGGTTATTTTAATTAAAATATAGAAATAGAAGTGTTCTTAGTTCGCAGAGAGTATGATCAAGTCGGCCCTGACCGACTTCGATATACCCGTTGCTTAGGGGAAAAATATTTAATATGCTTTTCTTATATATGACAAAAGTTGTGTTCCTTAAGGATAAGCCGAAAAGTATGCAACTTTTTTTAACTTCGCTATTAATTATCCGATCTTTATGAAAATAAAGAGCTACAAGCAAGCTTCTCTTAATCACGCCAAATCCCGACGGCGATGTTTGAGAAGCTTTTCATGGCTACTTATGTCACAACTGGCAACAATAGCTGGTGAGGGAGACCGATATTTTCTTTCAGCACAGTGGGGTTGAATCACAATCTTTAGTGCCTCAAATTCAAACCCACCCTTAGCTTATCTAAAATGCTTTTTTACAGACCCTCGAGAAGACCAACTACCCCGAACTAGAGGCAGCCATACTTCAGCAAACGGATGAGGCCAGTCTGATCTATCATCCTCCCTGGGTGTTAAAACTAATCCAACTGTATGAGACTCAAAATGTACGTCATGGCATCATGACTTTAGGACCCAGTGGTGCTGGCAAAACCACTTGCATACACACTCTTATGAAGGCCATGACCCAAATGGGGGACAACCATCGGGAGATGCGCATGAATCCCAAGGCCATAACGGCAGCCCAAATGTTTGGACGTCTCGATGTGGCCACGAATGACTGGACCGATGGCATATTCTCGGCCCTGTGGCGTAAGACCCTCAAGGTAAAGGCTGGCGAGCATGTCTGGCTGGTGCTGGATGGTCCAGTGGATAGTATTTGGATAGAGAACTTGAACTCGGTGCTGGATGATAACAAGACTCTTACTTTGGCAAATGGTGATCGTCTGACCATGGCTCCAACTGTAAAGATTATTTTTGAGCCGCATAATATTGACAATGCCTCGCCAGCTACAGTTTCCCGCAATGGTATGGTGTACATGAGCTCTTCCGGTCTGGACTCGCGACCAAGTAAGGAACACTTTAACTGCAGAGCTTGACTTTATACTTGCCCCTTTTTTTGTAGTCGTGCAAGCCTGGCTAAAGAATCGTGCTCCAGGCGAAAAGACTACCTTTTCGGATCTGTTCGATCAAACGTTTGTGGAGGTCTACGGTTGGGGTGTCCAGATGGTTAAACTTCAGATGCCGGTGCTGCAGTGTAATATAGTGCAACAGATGCTGTTTATACTGGAGGGCTTGATACCTACCAAAAAGGAAGACGAACAGGCGGTCAGCATGTCCAGCAAAGAGAGCCAGGATGGTAAGTGTGAAAGTCTGGTGCCCAGATAGACAGAAATCCCGCCCTTCCCCAGATAAGCTAGCGGTTCGCGACTGCGTCAAACGAATCAAAAACAAAAAAATGATTGAAACATTTCAGCGGCTAAGCGTTTAGAGCACCAAAAACATGCCGAAGAAGCCCGTCGGCAATCGATTGGCAGTCAGATTGTCGGTAAAGTATAATACAAAAATCTGTTCTCGTAGTGCTAACTGTCTAGCCCCACTGCACCCACTTCTGTACGTGATTGTCTTTGTCCTCTGTAAACTCTAACCCTAGTTGCGTGTCTCGTCCTCGATCTATGTGTGTATGTTTGAGCCTTTTTATAGACTTCTTAGCTAAGCTTACGGAATTCTTCCACAGAGGATCTGCCCGACGAGAGCATCGTGGAGGAAAAGGAGGACACCTGCACACCAGAGCACTTGCACCGCTTGTATATATTCGCGCTCGCCTGGGGTCTGGGCGGTTACCTCTCTACCGGCGATCGCGTCAAAATGAATCTCTTTGTAAAGGAATCCTTTCCGCAATTGGACTACCCCAAGGGTAGTGCCCATGAGAATACCATATTTGACTTCTTCGTTTCTCCAACGGGCGTGTGGCAGTCGTGGAAGACGCTCGTCACACCCTACATGTATCCGGAGCTTTCCACACCTGACTACCTAAGCATTTTGGTGCCCATTGTGGATAATGTGCGCATCGACTACCTGATCGGCACCATTGCCAATCAGGAGCGCGCCGTGATGCTGATCGGCGAGCAGGGCACGGGCAAAACTGTCATCATGAAGAACTTCATGAAGAAAATGAACGTTGAGACGTACATGGGTCGATCCTTTAACTTCTCCTCGGCCACCAGTCCGTATCAGTTCCAGCGCACAATCGAGAGCTATGTGGAGAAGCGCGTTGGAGTGACCTTTGGTCCGCCCGGTGGTCGCAAGCTGATCGTTTTTATCGACGACATTAACTTGCCCGAGATCAATGAGTGGGGCGACCAGGTGACCAACGAGATTGTGCGCCAGTCTATGGACATGAAGGGCTTCTACAGTTTGGAGAAGCCCGGCGACTTCACCACCATTGTGGACGTGGCATATGTGGCGGCCATGGGCCTGCCGGGAGGGGGAAGAAACGACATTCCTTCGCGCCTGAAGCGCCAATTCTGCGTCTTCAACTGCAACATACCCGACAACGACTCCATTGATAAGATCTTCCGCGTTATCGGTGAGGGTCATTACAATACCAAGCGAGGCTTTGTGCCCGAAATTCGCAATCTCGTCAAGAAACTGATCGTCGTGACGCGGCATCTGTGGCAGCGCACACGCGAGAAACTATTGCCTACGCCGGCCAAATTCCACTACGTCTTTAGTCTGCGCGACCTGTCGCGCATCTGGCAGGGCATGGTTGGTACCTTATCCACAGTGATCACCTCGGAGAGCGTGCTCATGGCCCTGTGGAAGCATGAGTGCACGCGCGTATTTGCCGATCGCTTTACCACGTTCCAGGACAAGGAGTGGTTCGGCTCAGAGCTGGCATGTCTTGTGCGCGAGGAACTGGGCGAGGCCCATTCCCAGATGATTATACCGAATCCGGTATTCGTCGACTTTATGCGCGACGCCCCCGAGCCAACCGGCGAGGAGGGGGAGGACACCGATATGGAGCTGCCGAAGGTCTACGAACCGGTTAACTCTCATGAAGTGCTACGCGAGCGTCTCGTCATGTTCCTCGCCCAATTCAATGAAATGGTGCGCGGCTCCGGAATGGATTTGGTGTTCTTCCCAGATGCAATGCTGCACCTGGTGAAGATCTCCCGCATCATTCGGCATCCGAGAGGATCGGTCATGCTTGTCGGGGTCGGCGGTTCTGGAAAACAGTCGCTAACGAAATTGGCATCGTTCATAGCTGGCTACAAGACATTCCAAATTGCGTTGACGCGCTCGTACAATGTGGCCAATTTTCTGGAGGACCTAAAGCTGCTCTACCGCACCTGCGGCGTGCAGGGCAAGGGCACAACCTTCCTCTTCACAGACATGGATATCAAGGAGGAAGGTTTCCTCGAGTATCTGAATAACATACTCTCGAGCGGCGTCATTTCAAATTTATTCTCGCGCGATGAGCAGGCCGAAATCGTGCAAGAGTTGACGCCGGTCATGAAGCGCGAAAATCAACGCAAAACAGCGACCCCGGAAAGTGTGATGGACTTTTTTCTGGCGCGCACCTGCACGAACCTGCACGTGGCCTTCTGTTTCTCGCCCGTGGGCGAGACGTTCCGGTCGCGGGTGCAACGCTTTCCCGCCTTGGTCTCCGGCTGCACCATCGACTGGCTGCATCCGTGGCCCAAGGACGCCCTGGTCTCGGTTGCCAGACACTTTCTCAGCCACTTCGAAATTGAGTGTACACCGGACGTCAAAGAGGAGCTAGTGAATGCTCTCGGCTCAATCCAGGACATTGTCGCCGAAACGTCTCAGGAGTATTTCCAGCGTTTCCGTCGCGCCACGCACGTGACACCCAAATCTTATCTGAACTTCATTGCCGGCTACAAGAATATTTATCAAATGAAGCAACAAGAGTTGCGCGATGGTGTGGAGAAGATGGATACTGGCTTGGAGAAACTGAAAGAGGCCTCCGCCTCGGTTGAGATTCTAAAGAAAGACCTAGTGGTTATGGAGGAGGAGCTAGTTGAGGCCTCCAAGAACGCAGAGTCCGTGCTAGTTGAGGTGACCGAGCGTGCAATGCAAGCGGAGATTGTCAAGAATCAGGTGCTGATCGTCAAGGACAAGGCAGAGGCTCTCGTTGCGTGCATCGCCCATGAGAAAGCGCTGGCGGAGGAAAAACTCGAAGCGGCCAAGCCGGCGCTCGAGGAGGCTGAGAATGCGCTGAATACCATTAAGCCAGCACATATAGCCACGGTGCGTAAGTTGGGTAGGCCGCCGCATCTCATCATGCGGATTATGGACTGTGTGCTCATTTTATTTAAGCGTAAGCTACATCCCTGCATACCCGATTCGGGTACGCCTTGCCCCAAACCCTCCTGGCAAGAGTCCTTAAAGGTAAGTAAGCTAGAGTTGGGAGCGTGTGGAGTCGTTTTTGTTTGTTTGCGGTAACACGAACATGAACGAACCAAGCCGTCTAATTCGGGTTCTCTTTTAAGCTAGACAACACGAATCACAAATGTTGAATGAAACACGCACTTTAAAACGAATATTGTAAGCGACTAGGTTCCTTTTTCACTAAGGCCTCCAGGGCCTTTTATAATGCAGAATTAACTGAGCTCGGATGACTCCGAGAGATTCAATAGAAATGGTTGACTAAGTACCTTTAGTTTTGTTCTACTTACAGCTTGGCAATGTCAACGGAGGTGCACCATAGACGTATATAGAATTCATTGTGGTTGACCTAATCTTCCTCAATCCCTCTAGGGTCATAGAGCAATGAATGATTTTGAATACATATAGCTATGGCAAAATTTTGAACCATTTCATAAAATGGTCAATTTATCTTAAAATTGATGCGAAAGGAAACAAAAAAATAATAATCAGATTTAGGTATGCAACAGTTACCGGTATTCGATTTTTATTTTCCGACTTCGGTCTAGATTGCGATAAAAAAATAATATGTACATAATATGTAAAATAACATATATGTATGTAAAATAATATATACAAAAAATTAAGTTTTTTGGTTACAGTTGTTGGTTTTAGCGAATTTATTTAAGAAATAATTATGGCAGGCTCAAGGTCGTGATAATTTTATGTGCTTTTTATCCAAATAAAACACACTTTAGTTTTTGTCTCCAATATATTTCGATTTACCGTAGGCTCTCGTCATCAGGGCTGTATAACAATAACACAAGAAAAACACGAATTTTTCTATTTCTATTTCTATCTATTTTCTTATTGCTAAGGTCAAGTAGGTGTCTATATATGTGAGCACAGTTTTCTGTGTCCGTTTTAAAATTCATCCTAGTGGGCGTGCTTATTATGTACAACATTTCTGATGTAAACCATTTGTTGTATTGTTGTTCCTGGTGCAATGTGCTCACATTTGCGAAATCAGCTGTATGCTTGGTCTCAGCACAGTGGGCCGCAAGTGCTGTTTTTTTGGATTGATGTCTCGTATTACTTTACGTACTTTACTTTACTATTTATTACAGTGTGGCTTTAGACCTGGTAAATCCACCACAGACCAGATATTCACATTGCGCCAAATCCTGGAGAAGACCTATGAGAGAAACATCGAAAATCACCATCTTTTTATCGATTACAAAGCCGCTTTCGACACGCCGATAAGGTCAAGGTTTTTCGAAGCCCTGTCTACTTTAGGTATTCCAGCAAAGTACGTTCGACTTTGCATGATGACGTTGAGAAGCACTCAAAGCTCCGTCAAAATAGGAACGAACCTCTCCGAGCCTTTTGATACCAAAAGAGGTTTTAGGCAGGGTGACACCTTATCGTGTGACTTCTTTAATCTGCTGATGGAGTATATACTGCGCCAGTGCCCAAATGCCAACAGATCGGGCACCATCTTTAATAAAGATGTAATGCTACTTGCATATGCCGATGATATTGACATTATCGGCAAAACCGAACAGGCAGTAAGCAAGGCGTTTTCAGATATTGAGAAGCAGTCTGAGCTAATGGGTTTAGCGGTAAACGAGGACAAGACGAAGTACCTAGTGTCCTCGAAACAGAAGTACACACAACTTGGGCAATCTGTTGCAATGGGAGAGTACAACTTTAAAGTTGTTGAGGACTTTGTCTACCTTGGAACGATGATAACCGGCGACAACAACATCAGCCTGGAAATTCGAAGAAGAATCACGCTCGCAAACCGATGCTATTACGGGCTAAGTAGGGAGCTCAAGAGCAGAAACCTCAAGCGAAGAACAAAAATAGCGCTATATAAGTCGCTTATCATCCCAGACCTGCAATACGGCGCAGAAGCATGGGCAATATCATCAGCGGATGAGGCGGCGATTGGCGTTTTCGAGCGAAAGATTCTTCGCAGGATTTATGGACCTTTGAAAGTTGGCGAGGACTTTCGCATCCGAAGGAATGACGAACTGTATAAGCTCTATGGGGATACTAGTCTGGTCAAGCGCATAAAGCAACAGCGGCTGCGCTGGCTGGGACATGTTACCCGTATGGATGATCAAGCTCCAGCAAAAATGGTCTAAAAAGAGGAATGCGAAAGAACTGGGACAAGGCAAGGTGGGACGACCACCTCTAAGGTGGGACGACCAGGTGCGGAAGGACATTTCTAAGCTTGGCGTGAAAAACTGGTGCCAGCTCGCACGGAGCAGAAGCGACTGGCGGACATTAGTTGCAGCGGCCGAGACCGTCAAACGGTTGTGATGCAATGCATCGGGCCAATAAAGAAGAAGTCTCGTATTACTAAAAAATGTTTTATTTTTGTGTATCGGCTTATAAGCTATGGACACCCTGTCTTTGTTGTAGCATTTGGAACTAACTAGACGATCGGAAAAAGATGGTGTATATCGGATGTGTTACAGAATTTTCTAGAGATTTGGGTACAAACGGTTTTATTTGGAACTAAAGTAGGAGGACTTTATATGAGGAATGATAAAAATACGGTTGGCTACTAGTTCATAGGTCGGTAAAACCGTACGGAGGGAAAATTATTGGATTTGATTTTTTGGGTACTTTCACATTTCGCAACTTTGCGTTGAGAGTACCCGAAAGTACTCCTCTCAAATCACTTGCGATATGACGTATTAATAATAGGTATGTGCTTTTGCGCGTTTTTCGTTGGTTTTTAGAAAATCGAGTTTTAAATGCAGTTTATTTTAATATTGTCCAGCCTAAAAGTATGCAACTTTTTAATGAATTTCCAGATTTCCCAGGGAAAATTTAAAAATTTCAAAAACCATAAACCATTTGACATTTCAAGACAAATGTTTATTTTAAATCTCGTACTTATATACACTGCTCAGCAAGATTTGGGTCAAATTCAATTTAAAGTTTTTTTTAGAATTAAAATACAATTACTCTTACTTTTGGATTATAAATATGTTATAATTATTAAATGTAAAATAATTATTAAATAATTTTTTTTGTTTTTTAAATTATGTACATCAAGTTCAATCTTTTAAGAACACATTTGGGGTATTCACTTTGTTGAGCACTTGAGCACTTGAGCAGGTTTGCCTGACTAGTATTGTGAGCAGCCCTCTGTGCACGAAATTTGTGCACAACTACGTTTGAGATATGATTAGGCAGTAATCAATGGTTCATTCAAAGTTGGCGCTTTTTCCATACAATTTATATGAATGTTTGATCACACATTTGATTTTAGCTTGTACATATAACACTTATAGCACTAAGGTACAAGTGTCCGACTTTTCGCAGTCAGGGTCTGGGACGAGCAAGCTTTGCACAATTTGTTCAGAGTAAATTGTTGTTGGAAATGTTTACACTTTTCCCCAAGTGCTCAAGTGCTCAACAAAGTGAACACCCTAATTGTAAAAAATTCCAGCTTCCTAGCTTGGTTGTCCAGAGTTTTGGCCAAAAAGTGAAATTTCTTAGTATACTCCCCATTCAAGAGATGGGGAAAAAAATTCAGCGATCTTATCTGGTCTCCGCATGAAAGACTCGAAAGTCTTAAGCCCTGATTTGCGATAGTTCTTAACCTATAGAAAAGCAAGGCAGATATGGGCTACTAGATGTGCAAAGTGCTCAATAGACCTCACTGATAGACTGTATTTAGAGCCATAACAGAGCATTGACCCAGTTCAATTACTACAGAATAAGCCGAGACAAGAAAAAGAGAATTTCGTCTCTTATTTGCTATGTTCAGTCGTCGGAGACAAAAAAATGTCAGCTCTCACTTTTTAAGTCTTTGAAGTCTCTGATCTTGCGGATACTACAACCAGACATCTATCGTTCATGACGACTGATCCTGCTGCTTTAAAGCTGTCCTTAACCGCCGTTTGCTTTAGTCGGACGGTAAAGTATTTCGCTTCCTGAAACAGATAACCCTTGTACCAGTAGATAATGGTCGTATGAGCGCCTGTTTTCCCGCCGTCCTGGTTGATCTAGGCAATACGCGGTGGTCTGGAGTGTGGGCCTCATTCCTGGTTTCTATGCATCCAGCGTAAGTCATGGGCTCAGAATCGAGAAAGCGCCTAATATACGGATAAACCGCTCTCATTCATATCGACCTGGCCAGTCTCTTCTGCACATTGCTTCTCTTGTGCTGTAATGGTTTGTGTAAGTTGGTAACTTTTTTAAGCCGACCATATGCCAATAGTTGCCTCCGTTCACCGATCCTTACCTGACCAAGTTCTGTCATGTTGGTGTTAGCAGTCAACACGCTCCCATCTCTAGAATAAACTGCAGTCCTCTTGGATGAAACTGATGGCTTCCTTAATTTATCTGCAGATGATGGCCAGTGCCACTTTCCTGCTACAGCTACAGAATTATCCCAAGGACACCATCAACGATGAGATGATAGATTTGCTGCAACCCTATTTTCGTATGGAGGACTATAATATGGATATGGCGCGTCGCGTTTGTGGTGACGTCGCCGGCTTACTGTCCTGGACCAAGGCTATGTCCTTCTTTCACAGTGTTAACAAGGAGGTGCTGCCGCTAAAGGCGAATCTAACCATGCAAGAGGCGCGTCTTAAGGTAGGTGTTTCGCTTTGAGGGACAGAACAGGTAGGTATTTAGGTTTCCTGTTTTTTCTAGCTTGCTATGGACGATCTGGCTGGAGCCGAGGAACAGTTGCGTGAGCGGGAAGAGGCTCTGCAGGCAGTCAAGGATCAATACGACAAGGCAGTGGGTGAAAAGCAGCGTCTGACCGATGCTGCCAATGTTTGTCTGCGTAAAATGACCGCAGCCACGGCTTTGATCAATGGCCTGTCCGATGAGAAGCATCGCTGGACTAACCAAAGTAAGGAGTTCAAAATACAACTGGGTAAGCTGGTGGGCGATGTTTTGCTAGCCACCGGCTTTCTCTCCTATTGCGGCCCCTACAACCAAGAGTTCCGGGCAAATCTCATCAAGACCTGGATGGGCATACTGAAGCAGAAGAACATACCCTTCACCACGGGTCTAAATATCATCAATATGCTGGTGGACTCATCCACTGTTTCGGAATGGACGCTACAGGGCTTACCCAATGATGAGTTGTCCGTGCAGAATGCTTTGATAGCCACCAAGTCCAGCAGTTACCCCCTGCTGGTTGATCCGCAGACTCAGGGAAAGATTTGGATCAAATGCAAGGAGGATTGCAATGAATTACAGATCACCTCGCTTAATCACAAATACTTTCGCACCCATCTGGAGGACTCGCTGTCGCTGGGTAGGCCACTGCTTATCGAGGATGTGGGGATCGATCTGGACCCGGTGATAGATAATGTGCTTGAGAAGAACTTCATTAAAAGCGGCAGCATTGAGAAGGTGTTGGTGGGCGACAAGGAGTGCGATGTGATGCCCGGCTTTATGCTGTACATCACCACCAAGCTGCCCAATCCGGCTTTTAGTCCAGAGGTTAGTGCCAAGACCTCCATTATAGACTTTACCGTAACCATGCGCGGCTTGGAGGATCAGCTGCTGGGAAGGGTCATACTCATGGAGAAGTCCGATCTGGAGGCAGAGCGTGTGGCCCTCTTTGAAACAGTCATGCAAAATCAGCGCAATATGAAGGAACTGGAGGCCAATCTCTTGCTACGCCTCAGCTCTTCTCAGGGTTCGCTTGTGGATGATGAGGCTCTCATTGAAGTGCTGCGTGTGACCAAGACCACAGCCGAGGAGGTTAATCAAAAGCTTAAGATCTCCGAGGTTACCGAGCGCAAGATAATGAAGGCACGCGAAGAGTTTCGAGCGGTGGCCAAGCGAGGATCCATTCTCTATTTTCTCATCGTGGAAATGAGCAATGTGAATGCCATGTATCAGAATTCCCTCAAACAGTTTCTGGTGATTTTCAACAGCTCCATTACCAAGTCGACCAAGTCCAGCGTGACGGAGGAACGCATCAACATCATTTTGCGCTACCTGACCTACGAGGTCTACAAGTTCACCAATCGCAGTCTGTACGAGCGGCACAAGCAGCTGTTCACGCTGATGCTGGCCATTAAAATTGATTATCACAATGAGAACATCAGTCACGAGGAGTTCTTGACCTTCATTAAGGGTGGCGCCTCCTTGGACTTGAATGCGGTGACACCAAAGCCGTTCCGCTGGATTTTGGATATCACCTGGTTGAATTTGGTGGAGATTAGCAAGCTGGAGACTTTCTCCACGGTGCTGCAGGTAATCGAGCAGAATGAGCGTGATTGGCGCTTTTGGTATGAGTGCGAGAAGCCGGAGAATGAGGAAATCCCTTGCGGGTATAATGCGATACTGGATAGTTTCCGTAAGCTGCTACTGATACGCTCCTGGTGTCCAGATCGCACCATCTCACAGGCCAAGAAATATATCGAGGGTAACGCTTCATTGGACTACTTAATTTATTTTGTACAAAAACTTTTATTTTTATGTCAGAGTCCCTGGGCAACGAGTACAGTGAAATGCAAATCCTGGACTTGGAGGAGATGTGGTAGGTCTGCCTTATGCTTACACCCGAATGGTACCCTCATTCTTTTCCTAATTCCCCCCAGGCTGGAATCAGAACCGCGTACACCCTTTGTTTGCCTGCTGTCCATAGGATCCGATCCAACCACACAAATTGGAGCTCTGGCCAAGCAAAAGGGCATTGGTAAGTGAACACCTGTTTGCCACAACACAAACTACCACCTTTACCTTTGCAGTACTCAAATCGGTGTCTATGGGTCAGGGTCAGGAGTATCATGCACGCAAAATGATCATGGAGTCCATGGCAACTGGCGGTTGGGTACTGCTCCAGAATGTTCATCTCTCGCTGCCCTTCTGCACGGAAATCATTGACCAGCTGGTGGAAACGGAGCAAATCGATGACTCTTTTCGCATGTGGGTGACCACCGAACCGCATACCGAGTTTCCTATTGGTCTGCTTCAGATGGCTCTCAAGTTTACCAATGAGCCGCCTCAGGGTATCAGGGCCAGTTTGAAACGCAGCTACCAGGTGGGGGCGGCAGGCTATGGGGTCTCACTTAATTATTAATTTCCAATCTTTTTTCGTCGTTCAGTCGTTCACACAGGACTTTCTCGACTACACCTCAGCCTCGCAGTGGCCACCGCTTCTGTACACGGTGGCCTTTCTACACACAATTGTCCAGGAACGGCGCAAATTTGGCCCCCTCGGCTGGAACGTTCCGTACGAGTTCAATCAGGCTGACTTTGCCGCCAGTGTGCAATTCATACAGAATCATTTGGACGAAATGGATCCCAAGAAGGGTGTGTCCTGGCAAACGCTTGTCTATATGATTGGCGAGGTGCAGTATGGGGGACGTGTCACCGATGACTTTGACAAGCGACTGTTGACCACCTTCACAGCGGTTTGGTTCTGTGAACAGCTGCTGTCCAATTCCTTTGAGTTCTACAAGGGCTACAAGGTGCCGAGCACCAAGAGCCTGCAAGGATTCATCGATTACATTAACAGCCTGCCGGCCTACGACACGCCGGAGGTGTTTGGCTTGCATTCGAATGCTGACATCACGTACCAGATTAACTCGGCCAAGGGTGAGTGGCGGAGAAGCTTTCGACTATTTGGCCTGCAAATTGAAGGGAGCTGTATGCATTGGCAAATTGCTCAAACAGAATCCTTAAACACATATTGGCTGGGGGTCACTGACCGTATTAAAAGTCAGTTTTGTAATGGATTTGGATTAAAAGTGATTTTAGTTCGAAATTATGATCTGAAAATCTTGAGGGGTCGGCAATGTGAACAGAGTCGTCAGCAACAGAGTTTCAGAAGCTGCAATAGCGTTTGTGTGTCGTGTTCATAATTAGGGTTTCTTTGAGAAACATCTATATATCTAAAAAAGTTCAACCTGACTGACTGACTGACTGACTGACTGACTGACTGACTGGTGACCGTCGTACAGCCTAAGCCATAAAAGATAGGAAGATGAGATTTTCACAGTAGTTTTATCTTAAGCCCCATACGGAGTACGACGAAAAATTCGTTTTTTTACAGTATTTCACATAAATAGAAACACTTTCTAACAGCACATGAACATCAAAGCAAAGCCAAGGTGTTTCTAATTATATGAAATACTGTAAAAAAACGAATTTTTCGTCGTACTCCGTATGGGGCTTTATGCTGAAAGTGAGTACTAAGAACGGATTTTGAAAAATTCTGTCGGCAAATGTGGAAAATTCGCGGAAAACGGTTGTATGAAACTTTTTGTTTTTCATCCGATCAAGTTCAAACTCATTTTCAAAGATCTATATGAAAATTCGACTGACGGTCGAAAAATTCCCGGAAAATTCTGCATAAAAAAAACTATTTTCCATCCGACTGGCTTCAAACTCGGTTTGTAAGGACAAAATACGAAATAATTTGTAATGTGATTTTTCAATGTCGGAAAAGCCGCCCAAGAGGAAAATGGCCGGAAAATTCTGCATGCAAAAACTATTTTTCATACGATTAGCTTGAAACTCGGATTGTAAGGTCAAAATGAGAACTTATTTTGTTTTTAATTTTTCGATGTTGGAACTATCGCCGGGATGCTCACTGTGAAGTGAATAGGATGTGGGTGGAAAGTTGTTTTGGAAGTGGGTGGTAAGTGGATGTAAAGTGGGTGAAATGTGGCAGGAAGTGGGAGGGATGTGGGTGGGATACGGAAGGGATGTGGGTGGGATGTTAATGGGAAGTGGGCGGGAAGTGGACGGGAAGATGACGGGAAGACGGCAGGAGGTGTGTGGGATGTAGGTGGGAAGTGGGTGGGTGGAATGTGGCGGTAAGTGGGAGTAATGTGGGTGGAAAGTGGGTGGAATGTGGGTGGGATGTGGGCGGATAGTGGGTGGGAAGTGGGTGGGATTGAAATGGGAGGTGGATGGGATGTGGGTGGGATGTAAATGGTAAGTGATCGGGATTTGGGCGGGAAGAGGTCGGGAAGTTTGCGGTATGTTGGTGGCAAGTGGGTGGAATGTGGGTGGGATGAAGGTGCGAAGTGGGCGGAAAGTGGGTGGGATGTGGGCTGGAAGTGGATGGGATGTGGGTGGGATGGAAATGGGAAGTGGATGGAATGTGGGTGGGAAGTGGGCGGAAAGTGGGAGGGATGTGGGCGGAAAGTGGGAGGGATGTGGGTGGGATGTAAATGGTAAGTGATCGGGATTTGGGCGGGAAAAGGGCGGGAAGTGTGCGGTATGTTGGTGGCAAGTGGGTGGGCTGTAGGTGCGAAGTGGGCGGAAAGTGGGTGGGATGTGGGCGGGAAGTGGTTGGGATGTGGGTGGGAAGTGGATGGGATGTGGGTGGAATGTGGGTGGGAAGTGGGCGGAAAGTGGGTGGAATGTGGGCCTGAAGTGGGTGGTAAGTGGGTGTGCGTTGGTTAAATACTGTTGAAGACGCAGCGAAGCGTGATGGGCTATTTGCTAGTTTTATATATAAAGAAACTAAAATAAAAAGTTTTTTTGGGCTAACTCAATAAAGAAAATTAAACAGTTTTATCACCAAATCGATTATTTTTAGTAAGATGAGAAGGCCAAGCTAACTTCGTCTTTGCCGAAGTTTAAATACCCTTGCAAATGCTTTAATACTTCAGAGTTTACGAACGTCAGCATTAAAACAAACAATATTTCTAAATAAAACCCACTTTTTGACCGATAGTTTCTATTGCAGCTATAAGATATAGTCATCCGATTTTGACAAAAACTTCCAAATCTGTGTAAAAGCGTATAAAACTAATAATTGCCGAAGCGGAAGGCGTTTACATTAAAAACAAAAAAGTTTTCTCACAAAAACCCACTTTTCAACCGATAGTTCCTATGGCAGCTATAAGATATAGTCATCCGATCCGGTCGGTTCCGACATATTATCAGTGTGCAGTAAAAAGAAGACTCTGTGCAAAGTTTCAGCTCGATAGCTTTAAAACTGAGAGACTAGTTTGCGTAGAAACAGACAGACGGACAGACGGACAGACAGACAGACAGACGGACGGACAAAGCTCAACCGACTCAGCTCGTCGCCCTGATCAAGAATATTTATAGTTAATGGGGTCGGAAATGAATATTTCTATGCGTTGCAAACTTCTGGGCAAAATTATAATACCCTTTGCAAGGGTATAAAAATGGGTCTAAGTGAACAATACAATTCTATCGGTCTTATAGCCTATTTCCACTGGCTTCATTTCTTGTCATTTTCATTTCTAAAAATTTGGCCGTTTCCATTGACAAATTGTCATTTGTTTAACATTCACAACGATACGTTGTGAAAACCAACTGAAAAGTTTGATTTAAATAACAGACGCCACTTTCAAACTCACGTGGAATAATTAGCAAAAAATAAAATACCCGTCATGACAGCAATTTTCAGGGGCAAACGCATTGTTATTATCCTGAATTATCAACAGAAAGCTAAACACACAACTTTTATTGACTAATTTATATTTTAAACAAAATTGCGCCTACTATTTAAATTCAAATTAACAAATTATTGGTGATGACACTTTCCGTTTCGAGAGAGTAGCGAGAAATGCCAGAGAGTAGCTAGTATTTTTTAAAAAAAATACCAGATTCCTTCGTGGGGAATGTCATCATTTTTCATCATTTTCAGAAATGAAAGGCAAAATGAAGTGACAATTCGTATGGAAGAAATGATGTCATTTTCTTCATTTCTTGTCATTTCATGAAATGAAGCTTCATTTGTTCAGTGGAAATAGGCTATTAAACTCGGTTATTCTTCATTTCATGTGCTTCAAATTATGGAGTTCAGATGTCGATCGGTCAGAAAAAGGGTTTTAGGAATAATTATTTTTGATTTTTATGTTACGCTCAAAAAAAAACTGGCCAAATCGCCAGCTCTAAATTTTTAAAAATTCGCCCCAAAAAAGGATTCAAAGGCGTTTCGCGTCAAATTTTACTTCATTTATAGCACTTTTGTCAAACTATATATATATAAGCCATTCGCTTTGTCGGACATTTATTGGCGTCATATCATCATATAGTTCAACATATGAACTAATTACGGTAATTTTTGGTAATTTTGTCAGGACCGCAGGCAAAGTAACAGCCTGTTATATCCGAAAATCAAGATTAAAATTTATGGAAGGCAAACTAGATTCCCACCCCAAATGTTTATAGGAGTTTTAAAAAGGGAACTTGATATATCATTGACTAAATACCCTTTCCGCACCTGGTCTTCCCATCTCAGTTTCGGTCTTCCAAAGACTTTTGCCTTCCGTTTGTTCACATGATTTACTGGAGCTTGTTCATGCTCACTGGTAGCATGTCCTTTCCAGCGCAGGCGCTGCTGTTTTATGCGCCGATGTTCATTTTCAAGAACATGTTACAACCCAGAATTTGAAAGAATGATAACATATACTTCGTCCCAGGCTTTTTTTTCCTTAAAAACAGATTTACAATTATCTTGAAATAAATTTACAAATTTTCTATGACTAGGTCGAAGTTTGCATCATTAAATAAATTTCTAAAATGCGAACCGACAAAAACACCTTCCTTTATCTTAGCTTCGCTTAGTCTGGAAAACTTCTGGCGTACATATTGGAAAGCATCGCCATTTTTATACCCTGTTCCCATTAAAAATGGGAAAAAGGGGATTATGAAGTTGTGCAAATGTATGTAACAGGAAGAAGGAAGCATTTCCGAACCTATAAAGTATATATTCTTGATCATCATCAACAGCCGAGTCGATTTAGCCATGTCCGTCTGTCTGTCTGTAAGAAAGCGTCGATCTCAGAAAGTGTAATTGATGGAGCCACAAGTTTTGGCATGTATGTAGGTGTACCCACATCGAGTTTGTATCAAATCTCCACATCCTCCATCATTTAGCAGCGAAAAACTGTCACTCTCTATGTATAAACGCGTTGATCTCACAGACTATAAGAAGTAGAGTCACAAATGTTTGCACAGGTGTACACCGTACCCAGATCAAGTTTGCTCCAGCTTGGCAAATTCCTCCTCCATCTTCTTCTAACCGCTGTCAGAGCTAAAATTTTTAAGTTTAAACCTAGTGACTTAATATATATTCAGTTAGGCGCAACATCTATCTATTCTGTGTACCACAATGAGATCTGAGCAAAAACACCGAAGTTATGTACATAAGTGCGCCTGCCCATTTATTAAAATAAATTTTAAAATAAATGGAATTCAAAGCTACAGGAACCACATTATTTGGGACAGGGCACTCGACCGCAACACTCTTACTCGTATTCATTGCCCATTTATTAAAATAAATTTTAAAATAAATGGAATTCAAAGCTACAGGAACCACATTATTTGGGACAGGGCACTCGACCGCAACACTCTTACTCGTATTCATTGCATTTCGTGAACCCTCGTAATAGTCCTAGGAGCAGATCTAAGATCTTCAAATCACCGGAAAATTGCCATTGGTGGTCATTATACTTAATATGCAGCACAAGGTTAATCATGCTTTCATATCTCTCTTTCATATATACAGAATACCCAATCTTGGTTTGATGCCAGCTAAAACGAAACAGAAACGACTCTCTATTCGCAAATGTTAACGTAGAATATTAAATTTCGCCCTTACTTTCGTCCATAAACCATAATTTTCAAAATATTTTTTGTAACCCCCAAAACCACCCTGCATACGCCAATGTGAGAAAAAGTTGGAGCTGCAGTTGAGGTTGTGACGATCAACCTAGTCGCAACGAACAGAAATAACACCACGATCATCCATACATGAAGACGTAATAATAGAGTTTAAGGACCTTCTTAAGACTGGCTTGTATAGCCACTCCAGAACGCTTGGTTCAGTCCAATCCACTTTGTCAAAAAGAGACCTGTGGCTGGTGGATCTATACTCGCACACATGTCCAGTCAACTCGACGACATCAGCTTCAGGTGCACAGTTCACACCAACTCGGTAACATTCTGCTAAAATTTTCACGTCTACACACAAAAAAATTTTATTGCCTAAAAAGGCCCAAAATTGCCTAAAAAGTTACCGTTTCCTAAAATCTAGGAAGAAAATTTTTTTGAGTGCATACATCAACTAAATGTTTGAGTTAACAAAATAAAAAAATAGAGGCAAGCTAACTTCGGCTCGACCGAAGTTTATATACCCTTGGAGCTTGATATATGCCTGACAGTTTGTATGGCAGCTATACTATATAGTGGTCCGATTTTGACAAATCTTGTTGAAATTATGTAAAATCATTGAAAACTTATAAATACGAGCGTTGCGAGCGATAATATTGAAAACAAAAAAGTTTTTCTCACTAGGAATTTTTTCAGACCTAACTTTTGTATGGCAGCTATACTATATAGTTGTCCGATTTCGATAAGCCTTAGTGAAACTATGTGAAATCATTAAAAACTTATAAATACGAGCGTTGATAGCGATAGCACTAAAAACAAAAAAGTTTTTCTCACTAAAACTAGTTTTTCAACCGATAGTTCCTATGGCAGCTATATGTTATAGTCATCCGATCCGGCCGGTTCCAACAAATGTGCAGCGTATTTGTACCAAAAGACTTCGTGCAAAGTTTGGTTAAGATAGCTTTAAAACTGACGGAGGAGATAGCATAGAAACAGACGGACAGACGGACGGACGGACATGGCTATATCAACTCTGCTCGTCATGCTGATCAAGAATATATGTGGTCGGAGATGCTTCCTTCTATGCGTTACAAACATCTTAACAATCTTAAAGGGTATATTAAACCCTCTCCAAGGGTATAAAAAGTCTCTCAAACATTGCAACAACATATGGATTCCAAGCTCCCGCGAACCTAGCTAGCAAACAACCATTCAAGCGATCACGTCAAGCAACCTCTTAAGCCACCGAACACTAGTCAGCATTCAGCGTCAACTTACAGGCTAGTCAATTCAACGCTGTTCCAGTTCAGCTTGCTCCAATAATAGTCCCAGTTCATCCAACTCCAATCACAGATTCATTTCATCTAACTAGTTCACACATCAGCAACAACTATCTTACATCTTTAACTCACACACACACAAGTTTATCTCTCCGCCATTCTGTGACATTCATTCTTACCGGCAACTCGCCATCGCCGATAAACAAAACTTAAACCTAAACTGTGTTTTAAACTATTAGTTGTAACTTTTATTCGTGACTGAGACAAAATGAGAGATGGGAGCGTCGATCAACTACGACGCACAAAGCAAAATACAATAACTATCGATAACTAGTGATGGGGATATTATAGAGAGGAGACACATTGCGTTGTTATTTAAATTCATATTCTCAACACTCCTTCTCAACGCATTATGTCTACCTTTACAAAAATAAACATAATTCTTCATGTATTGTTCAACTGCTAATACAAATTCAACATAAACCCATCATATTTATACATTTCTCATGTTTGACTCTACTTAAATTTTTCGTTAATACATCTGATATCATATTTTCTGTGGGAACAAACTCAATTTCAATTATTTTACTCTTATACATTTCTCGGATATGATGGTATTTGATATCGATGTGTTTGCTGCGAGAGTGGAAAGTGGCATTTTTCACCAAGCATTTGGGCACTTTGGTTATCGCTGAATATTTTCACCACCTGGAGATCACCAAAACCCATCTCGTTGACCAACTTCCGTATGTACGCCGCTTCTTTTGCTGCCGTTGAGAGTGCCACGTACTCTGCCTCAGTGCTGCTAAGGGCAACAACACTTTGCTTCTTTGACTCCCAAGTGAAGGCAGCACCTGCAGCAAAGAAAGCCCATCCGCTAAAGGACTTTCTGTCAGTATTATCACCAGCCCAGTCTGCATCCACAAAACAATGAATGGGCTGACCAGTGCGCTCGTAGTGCAACTGCAAACCAGCAGTGCCCCTCAAATAACGCAACACACGCTTTGCACCGACTTCGTGCTCCTTGTGAGGGTCTGCATTCCGTTGGGCCAATTTAGTGACGGAATGTAGAATATCAGGGCGAGAAGTAATTGCCAGATACATTAATGAACCAATCAACGATTGATAGCTGACTTGATTCACTCGCTGGCAGTCGGCATTGTCACACTTAACTTGGTGGTTGGCTTCTAAAGGTATTACATTTGGCTTACAGTTCTGCATTGAATACTCCTTCAGAAGACCCTCGATATACTGTTTGTGACCAATTCTCACGCCACCGGTTTCACCTGTTCGTTCAATTTCCATTCCAAGGAAATGCTTCAAAGCGCCTCCATCGACGACATCGAACTTGTCGGCAATGAGCATTTTCATATTGTTGAGATCCTCCATCGTTGAACAGGCTAGTATGAGGTCATCAACGTATACAACAATAATGTTCATGCTGCTTCCATCCTTTCGAGTATAAACACAGGGTTCGCTGGGGCAAGCAGCAAATCCAATCTCTAGCAGCACAGCATTGAGCTTCTGATTCCATTCGCGCCCACTCTGCTTAAGACCATATAACGATTTGCGCAATCTCAACACCTGGTTAGGGTATCGTTCGTCGATGAACCCTTCTGGTTGACGCATGTACACCACATCATGCAAATCGCTATTCAAGTAGGCAGACGAAACATCCATCTGGTGCATAAACATGCCGTTTTCCACAGCCAATGCAATGACGAGTCTTATTGACGAATAACGAGCCACAGGTGAGAATGTTTCTGTAAAGTTGACGCCATAACGCTGAGCACAACCCTTTGCAACAAGACGAGATTTAAAGCGCTCGATCTTGCCAAATTTGTCTCGTTTCACTGCAAATACCCATTTGCAGCCAATGGCCTTCTCATCCTTGGGTAAGTCTACCAAAGTCCATGTCTCGTTGGCACGCAGGCTATCCATCTCCTTCTGCATGGCAGCCCTCCATTCATCAGCATGACCCATGCTCAACGCCTCCTTGACGCTACTTGGGACCGCAACATCATCAGCAGTCATAATATTGAGCACGTTGTACTCCTTACGTGGGCGTCCAGGTAGGCCAGTATATAATTTCCTAGGCCGCCCTCGACCCCTTCTCTCGCCAGATTCGGACTCCTCACTGGCACCTGCTGCTCCTTCTGCACTTCTGTTGCTCGACGACAGGAGCTTCGTCGCCATGTTCTTCATCCTCTGCAAGAACATCTTCGTTTGATTTTTCATCCTCAGCAACACATGCCAGATCATCCTGAAACTCTATGATTTGAATTTCGGCACCTTCAGCCGAACAATCTGCTTCAACGCCCATATCATGTGCCAAGTCATTCTCAATGAATACCACATCACGGGCCTCACAGATACTACGTTTCTCAGGATTATACAGGCGATACGCCTTAGCAGTATCAGAATATCCAAATAAGACATGTCCCACTCCTTTTGGGGTGAATTTCTTGGAGTGCGTTTTATTCAAAACAATAGCCTTTGACCCGAATACTCTCAGGTGTGACACACATGGCTTTTTTCCAGCCCATGCCTCAAAGGTGTCATCCCAGGCAAAGCTGACGTTTCAGACCGATTACGTAGGTAAGCAGCAGTTCTTATGGCCTCAGCCCAAAAACACTCACCTACACCTGCATGCAGCAGCATGCTTCGCGCCATCTCTACCAATGTTCGGTTTGCGCGCTCCGCCACACCGTTCTGTTGCGGGGGTGTGGGGTACTGTCAACTGCCTCTTTATACCAATGTCTTTCAAAAACTTTTCAAATGCGCCACTTAGGTACTCTCGACCGTTATCACTTCTTAGCGCCTTCAGTTTTCTTCCCGTTTGGTTTTCGGCAAACGATTTAAATTCTTTGAACTTTGCAAATATTTCGTCTCTTGTCTTTAAGAAACACACAAACACATAGCGGGATTTGTCATCTATGAATGTTGCAAAGTACCGTGCACCGCCCGCAGAGTTTTTATTCATTGGGCCACAAATGTCAGTGTGCACCAATCCCAATATTTCTTTTGCGCGACTTTCACTGGCCTTTGGAAATTGTTTCACGCAAATTTTACTTTTCGCACAAGTAATACAGACATGTCCCTGCATGTCACCACACTTATTTGGCTTTATACCGTACACCATTTGTCCTTTAATCATTTTTTCTAGACTCGCGAAATTTAAATGTCCGAATCTATTGTGCCACATTTCTGATAAATTAGCCTGAGCGGCAAAGCATGTTTTTCCATCACTTTTCCCTGTCGCTCTCAAACAGAAACAAATCGTGTTGCTTTTCTGCAACCAAAATAATCTGCCCTCGATTATTTTTTATACACGCACTTTTCTTTTCGAATTTAACTTCAAACCCATTTTCCAGGGCTTTCGATACCGACATAAAATTACACTGTAAGTCCTTCACATACAGTACATTTCGCAATTCTATTTCACTTTGGCGCCATTTTAATTTCACAGTTCCGCGCCCGGTGGCCTCAATGTAATTATTCCCTGCCAAGAGAATACGCTCTTTGTGCTCTTTCATTTCCACGAATCGCGATTTCTCACAGCACAAATGAGCCGTGGCTCCGGAGTCTAGACACCACACATTTTTTGCCAACCCGCCGTTGGTTCCCGAACAGAAAACGGATAACGATTTCTCTGTGCCAGTTTTTTCGGCGTTTTTCTTTCCAGCACCTTCTTTCGATCGACAATTGGCAGCTCTGTGCCCGCGACGACCACACGACCAGCAAATAACTTCATATTTTTGCTTTCCGTCTTTCGATTTTCGGTTTTCTTCGGTACGAGATCCGAACACTTTTTGTTCGCACTTTTCGGGCATTTCGTTTGCCTTTCGCCTTTGGCCCTCTTCTTGCAGCTTTATTTTGAGCATGTTCAAACAAGGCAACTCGTCTCGCGTTTCGATTGCGACCACGAAATTTTCGTAAGATTCTGGCAAGCTTGTTAACAACAAAATGGTCGTCATTTCATCACCTATATTCACTTGAATTTCATTTAATTTTTCAACGATCGCGCTGAACTTATTAACATGACTTGGCACTGTATCTGTTTCCGCCATTTTTAAATTTAGCAATTCTTTGAACAAGCTGACGCGACGCGCGGGACCAGACGGCATATGAATCGACGCCAAAACATTCCATGCGTCCTTCGCCGTGGAACAATGTTTAACATGGTTTATCTGCGAAGCCTTGATGCAACCAGCACTTCTCGTCTTTTGCATCAAAAGACGCCTTTTGCTCTACACTGTCGGATTCATTTGTCACTAACCGACCACAGACGACCGACCACAAATCAGAATGTACCAGCACGCTTTTCATCTGAATTGACCACGCACTGTAATTGTTGTCGTCTAGTTTGTCAATTGCGTGAATTGAGGAACTCATTTTTCTGATATCAAATTCACAGCCGAGTCACACACGAAAGTCCAGAATTATCTATTGTTTCAGAATAATTCAATTTCCTACCGCCAGAGACCAAATCGAAAAAGTCCAGAAATTTCTTTTCGTAAGAACAATTTACTTTTTACCCCCCCCCCCGGGGCCCAAAACTTTTTAGTTGTAACTTTTATTCGTGACTGAGACAAAATGAGAGATGGGAGCGTCGATCAACTACGACGCACAAAGCAAAATACAATAACTATCGATAACTAGTGATGGGGATATTATAGAGAGGAGACACATTGCGTTGTTATTTAAATTCATATTCTCAACATAAACTAAATAGTCTTAATTTGTTATATGGCAGCTGTATGATATACTCATCATTTCGATTAAACTCTCCAAAATTCTGTTGCAACAGACACTTCCATTAAAAACAAAAACGATGATTCTTTTTGTGTCCTTTTGCTCACATATTGGTGAGTTTTGTGTGCTTTACAAAATCATTTGTATTGTCTGTACTTGCCAAACTTTAGGTAATTGTTCGTTTCTAATTACCAATATCATTCATTTACCCACAAAACAACTCAAATTGAATGACAAGTTATCAGCAAATTTGATTTTCAATTATTATTCAATAGTGCCAATTTCGGTTCAGTACTCATGCTAATTTGTTTAGTCATTTGAGGGCCTCGAGGGCCTATCAATTATTGCCTGGTTCACTCGATTTTCATGCGTCAGCGGGCACAAAAACCAAAAGGCCATAAATTATGAATGCGTGTTGAAATTTATGTAAAGCTCCATTGCATATTCAATTTGCACTTTCCAACAGCGTCTACTATCTGAGTGTGTGTGTGTGGAACCAATAAGCTGAATAAATTTTAATGTGGTATTTGCGAAACAGTCTATTTTTGGGGCACCCTGCGGTTACAGGTAGCTGAGAGCAAAAACCAATCAGCCGCCCACGCAGGGCAATTAGCGGCTCAGCATTTGCATAACAATCGACACCGTCAGCGAGGAGCCTTAACCACATCCTTGTGCGTGTTGGTTTATATTTTTGTTTGGTATACCCTGTAACAAAGGTACACAAAAGGGGTGTAGTGGGCTTGCGCTAATAGTTAACAACGATAGATTCGAAAGATGAATTAATCTAACAATTTACCCAAGAGTCGCTTACTCCCGTTTGGGCTTGAAGCCCCATGTGAACTTGAAGAATATCTAACGATATATAAGATTTGTCACTTACAGAATATACTTCAGTCCAGCTTGACTGACTTTCTTACTCATTTTTGTTGTTCTTTCCCCTCCTTTGCCTTCTAGGCATCCTTGATACCATACTCAGCGTGCAGCCCAAGGAAGGCGGTGGCGGTGGTGGCGAAACCAGAGAGAGTATAGTCTATCAACTGGCCGATGACATGTTGCGAAAGCTGCCCGCCCAATACAATGCCTACGAGGTGCGAGAGAATCTGACACGCATGGGCATCCTGTTGCCCATGAACATCTTCCTCCGGCAGGAAATCGATCGCATGCAACGGGTTATTAAGCGTGTGCACACCTGTCTCTGTGATCTGAAGCTGGCCATTGATGGCACCATTGTGATGAGTCCAGCACTGAAGGAATCACTCGATGCCATGTACGATGCCCGCATACCGGAGAGCTGGATGAAGGTGCGTATCTCAAGCCAAACAAAAACAAGAGCGCATTAAATGCATTTGGTAAATATGGCTTAAAGCTCACCAACAGGAATAGATTTTATGGTCTCTCAGGTGCTTGCTGGCCTCCCGTTTTATGTACATGTACACTTTGTGGTCGTGGCAGAAACTAATCTGGACGTGCGTTTTGTGTGGGCTCTGTACCCGCTTTTATTGTCTCACGAGGTTTTTATCGGTGCACAAACAAATTAAGCCAAAAATTGTGAACCAAATGCCTGCCCTCAGGCCCAAAGGTCTGCTGTTTGTTTGGCGAGTAGAAATTATGAGGCCGCTTTCAACTGCCGACGCTTATAAAAATTTGATTGATTTTTGCAGGGGTTCATTTCCATTTATGCGTGCAAACGTTTAACGCCTCAGCAGAGCGCCTTTTCTTTTGTTGTGGTTTTTATTAATGGCAGCCGCAAAGAGTTCTCTGAACAGAAGTTTTTTCTTACCTCACCGTTTTTTGGGGGGTGGGATAAGTTAATCATTTCAAAGGTAAACCAAAGCAATTGAATGGAAAATAATTGAGCCTAATGAACTCAATTGAATTTGCATGCGCTTCAAGGACTTAGCCAAATATAATTAAGTGGTTAGGAGTTCAAGATGTTCTTCTTTAGAGGAAAGTTTCATGACATTTAAAAGTTTTAAGGTCTCTTGGGCGTACACTTTGAAAAAAGGTAAGTGACCCAAATTATCATGAATTTACTGAAACGCATTTATGTGTACTGTAACAAACTATTTGTCTATTAGTTGAGGCAATGTTCAGCCTGTGTGTAGAACTTACCCCTGGTCACGCTAGATTCTATGCTTCAAAAATTTTTTATACTCTGTACCAAAGGTACATAGAGTACATATATTAAGTTTGTGCAAAAGTATGTAACAGGGAGAAGGAATCATTTCCGACTATATAAAGTATATATATTCTTGATCAGCATCAACAGCCGAGTCGATATAGCCATTTCCGTCTGTCCGTCCGTCTGTCTGTCCGTCCGTCCGTCCGTATGAACAGATCTCAGAGATGGTAAGAGATAGAGGCTTGACATGTATGGGACAAATGCTTCTTATACTTGCAGGCAGATCAAGTTTATTTTAAATTTTTGCCACGCCCCCTCCCGCCCCCGCAGTTTTGAAAAAACGTCATATCTCCCACAGTTTTGAAGATAGACGATTCGTACCTTCTAGAGATATTTTGCTCATGTATCGTTTTGCCGGAAATGATAAAAATCGGATAAGCGGTTCTCAAGTTATGAGCAAATAAATAAATCACACCCACCGCTCCCCACCCACCACCCAACCACCCTTTCACAACCTACGCCGCACAATCATAGAGAGATAGAGGGTGAGAGAGAGGGAGAGAGAGAGAAACTAAGAGATGAGCGCAGCATCAGCACTGCATTCAGCTCCTTCTCTAGGTACAGAGTATGTTATAGTCGGGCTTGACCGACTTTCTCACTTGTTTCATAATTAAATTTTATTATTTTTTATTTTTTTATTTTTTCACATAGACAGTTTAGAAATCGTATGGATCACATAAATTAAATGAAGAAGTCAAATGAAAAACCCAAAGTTAATTTCCAAACTGGACTAACTGCTAACTTTTCCGGTAATTTTTCAACGATTAACCGCTGGCCATGTGTAGGCGACTTTACTGATACCTTTCAGCACAGCTCAGTACTGAAATCATGGCTGAATTTAGATGCATTTCAGTCATGGATTTTGCACAGTCAGGGTCAACTACCTCATCACCTTCGCTTATTTCTGGCTCTTTACTAAACTCTTGGGTTAGTTTTATGAGTACTGTCTGTAAACAGTACTGAAGTCAGTCCTAAGATTAGTTCTTACCTGTCAGGTCTAAATCAGAAATGATAAATTTAGCACTGTGGCGTAGAGCTGCAGGGTATGTTTCCATTCAAAAAGGTTGCATATCATAAACACACCCACTCATATAACACTGAACTACAAAACTAACACAGAAAATTGTGCCCACTTATTCAGCAAATATCATTAATCGATTTTAATTAATGATTCATAAACTTAGGCCACCGTGCGATCCCAATACAAACTTTATTGTCGCGCCAAGAATTTTCAGAAAAGACAAGAAACTCCAGTTCCCATTGTCACTAGAACAAAAAATATAAAATTTCAAATTTCTCATTTTCCTTTAAATCTCAACGTTGCGATAATGTGCTTGTCAATGTCACTTGCAGATATCCTGGGAGTCGACAACGCTTGGCTTTTGGTATACAGAACTGCTGGAGCGTAACGGACAATTTCGTACTTGGATATCAACGGATCGACCAAAGGTAAACCGAAGCATTAAACAATTAAAGACTTGTGTTTAAATTTTTTACCCCAACTCTTTGTTTAATTTGTCAACAAAAAGGTATTCTGGATGACGGGCTTCTTTAATCCACAAGGCTTTTTGACCGCCATGCGACAAGTGAGTAGAGCAAAAAAAATAAAAAAAAAAACAACGAAAAGCCAACCAAAATACCAAACGAAACAACAAAGAAATTGTTTTCATGGCACCGGGTTATGGGATTAAGCATGTACAAACACGTATGTATATATGTACATGTGAGTGGTGGGTGCAAGTCTCAGATTCTAGAGCAATAAATTTTTGAATATTAATACCTTTTTCCAGTACACTGATAAAAATATTTTAACATAACAATTAGCCTGAGTTTCCATTAATAAGTAAAATGATAAAATGAACATGTTCTTCTTAAATTTTCGTTTTTTTTCAGTGACTCATTCTTTAATCACACTGGTTTAGTGAGTCATTGCTCAATTACGCTTGTTAGACTCTGCTAATTTGATCAGTGACTCTTGTTAAGCTCTTTTTTAGTTACTCTTTACAATGATCCTTGTTTAGTGACTCTTGTTCAGCGACTTTCTTTTAGAAACTTATTTTTATTGACTCTTGTTCAGTAATTTAATGTATAGTGACTCTTGTCAAGTGACTTTTGTTCAGTATATATTGCCTGGGACTTATTGTTCAGTGACTCTTGTTCACTAACTCTCAGTGATTGCATGCTCAGAGACTCTATTAAGAGATTCATTGTTTAGCGACTCGAGCTAAACTTTTGCTTAAAAACTTATGATTGACTCTTTTTTACATTACGGGACTCTTGTTTAGTGACTTCTGATCAGTGAATTTTGTCAAAAACTCATTGTTTCTTAAATTCCGATTTCTAATATTGTAGACAGTTGCTATGTGACAGATAAAATTAGACTTTTCACTGCTATTTTAAAGTTCAGAAAACTCTATGTAGAAGATGAAAAACCGTCCGTTTATCTCGTTCGGTGACCTCTTTTCACTATCTATTTTTCAGTGATTCATTGTTCAACGACTCTTGATTAGTGACTCTTGCTGGACTTATGAATAGTGACTCCTTTTCATTAACTTTTACTATTATTTGGCCATTGTTGTGCAGTGATTAATTGTTCACTTGTTTTTTGAACTGAAACTATTTATATTATTTCTTGTGCTTCGGTTTGTTTAATATTTTTATAAGTGTACCTCCAAGAATACTATATCAGTTCAGCCATAATTACACAAACTGCCAGCACTTCACTTACTCGCACATTCCCCAACTACTCCGACAATCGTCATCATTGGTCATTCTGCCTGTCGCACAGTTCAATATTGATATTTTATACGTGGCGGGTTATTCACACTTCTGTGCCTTTTTTTCCATTTTGCATGCCTCTTGAACCCCATTTATGGTTCAATTCTCATCATCAGGAGGTAACGCGAGCGCATAAAGGTTGGGCCCTCGATTCGGTCGTACTGCAGAATCAAATAACACGCTACAACAGGGAGGACATCAGCGAGTATCCCACGGAGGGTGTGTACGTGCACGGACTGTTTCTCGAAGGTAAGTGTGCACCTTGCAGTGGAATAAACGTTGTGGATACTCCTGCCACTACAACAGCAACATTCGCTACTCGGTTTGGCGTCCTTTTAAGTGTGAATTGATTACAGTTCTATGCGACGGTTCGCAATCCTTTTGTTGTCACCACAAATAGTTTCAGGCTTGTTTGTGTGGTCTTGTTGGAAAAATTTTTGTATTATTTGCGCTTCCCTCTTTGTTGTGTGAAACCGAAAATTGTTTGGCAAGAAACTTGCATAGTGTATAAAATTTAATGAACCGTTTTTGTATCTAGGAAGGTTTTTTTTGAAGTATTTTTTGAACCCCCCTTGCGTTAGAGAAGTTTGTCGCAACTGACTCATTTTGGGCTTGACAGTACACTGAGAAAAAAATCAATCTAAAAGCAAGATTATAATCTTGAATCAAAGAAAAACGGTGTCAGAATTCGACTAAGACCAGATAATCTTTACCCAAGATAATATTCTCAATTTTAATCTTAGTCCATCAATTTTGGATAAAGATCGTTTATACTCGACTTTAAGATGAAACAATCTCATTTTTATTTATAAAAAGAAAAAACAAAACAAATTATATTGTTTATGTTGTATTTTTTTTTTATTGTTTTGTTTTTTATGTTGTGTTTGATTTAGTTATTAACAATTTTTTCTTTCTGAAAAACTTTTACAAATGTTATTTATTTGTTTGCTCGAAACATTTAAAATATACATCTTTCTTTTTAATTTATTTACGGTTTTTTGCCCATCAATCAAAAATTTGGTTTATGGCCCTCGATAGAGGAAAGGTCAACCTATTTTTTAAATTTTCACACGCATTATTCCGTTAAAGATGGCATTTTAATATATTTTTGAACAACTTTGACCATGATATCTTAGAAACTTGACGTGCTAGAAAAATTTAGAAAATTGACTTGTATTCAGCTTAAAAGCCTCCGTCGAACGGTATCAACCTTATTCCCCGGCCCGCGATGACCCCTATTTTTGTTGAACTGTGTTATTAATCTACCTGTACTGGGACTTGAACCGAGTACTTCGGCGTGATTGACCACACTGCATCGCCACTTAGCCCTCTCGGCCTCATTTTTAGCGCGTCACTTGTAGTAGTATAAGAATTCAGCACGACAATGCCAGCTGAGTACTTATACTGCAACTGGCTGCGCAAAAAAATTTCCTTAAGCATTATTGGAACAAGAAGGTTGTGGTTCGAGTCCCAGGAGAGCCGAGTTGTTTTTTAATTTTTTTTTTTTTTGTAACAAAATAAATCTATTTATAAATATCATAAATATCATAACTTAAATTTTACAGAAAAGTGTAGGACGGTTGATAAATTGCGAGATGATAAATCTTGTTTTCAGGACTTTTAACCTCATTTCAAGGTTTTTCATTCTTGTTTTTACAAAATTGAAAGATTCTCGAAAAGAGATTTTCAATCTAGATTTTAGATTGAATTTTTTTCTCAGTGTACAAGAATAGGCAAAGTGTTTTAGTGATTTGAATGAGTTTGAACTTTATGGTGTGCATAAAAGTGCTCTGTTCTAAACTCTACCGATTGGTCAGTAAAAGGTCTTTTCTACTGATTCCCTTTTCACGAACATTGGACCTGCATTACCAAATATCTTATATAATCTCTTCTCGCATCTCTAGTGTGTGTTCTTATTTTTGACATATGTCTCGAAACTTTACTGCCCTGGGCATTTTTTGGTTGGAGACATAATTTCATTGCTAGAATTAATTACTGGGTGGGCCATCTCCAGTTTTTGGTTTTTTCTTGCAGTATGACAACACCAAAAAGGCTGTCATAACTTCCGCGTCTCTCTAAATAAAAATGTTTTTAATTCCGGGACGCTTTGACTCTTTGGTTGTGAGTGAAGAACGTAGAAATTGAATGAATATTTATACGAAATTTTGATTTTTTTATACATTTTTTAATAAGACCCATACAATGTAACGCACAGTTTTACATGGCCTGGGACTACCTGAATATGAACAATGTTCATTGAACATATTTGAAAAAGTGCCCTCAGCGCTTTTGTTCAAGCGTTCTTCTCAATTTTTCCGTTCTTAATAGAAACTCCCGTTCTCAAAAATATACCTATCGTTTTAAATTGACGAGCAAATTAAGAAAACTCGTTCTTAAATAGAGTTTTGAAAAATGTCCGGCGCATTTGTCATAACGATAATCGGTAAAGAAAAATATTCAAAGTTTAGCTTTTATGACCAAAATAAAATGGTTAAGAATCAGAGATTAAACCCGAAACAAATAACGGGTAGGGTTACGGTTACTGTTTTGGCCGATCGCTTTTCTACGGTAATTCAACGGTCGTGGGATATCGGTACGGTACTTGTTTCGGTTATTAACCTAATTCTGTTTCAGGTCTCGGATACGGTTGCGGTTATTAGTATAAATTATAACTTTGAAAAATCATGCAGGTAAAAACGGTACCATTTATAATCTTCTTTTTTCAGTAATTACCAAGTTTAAATATTTTCGCCTATTTTAAAGTTAATCATTAAAGTTTTAGTTTAAAGATAGGAAAGATTTGGGTTAGCTGCACTCACTCTTACTCGTTCGCTCTCTTTTCTTTGTGCCTGTCAGCAACAGTGAGGCGCAATGGATGTATGTAAAATGTTCATTTTGAGTACATCATCGAAAATAACCCGTATATATGTTTCAGTTTCGGAACTGATAACCGGTTATCTTAATAAATGGTTATAAGAAAATTTTTTTTTGTTTACGGTTATGGCGATTAAGGGTTACGGTTTCGGATACGGTTGAAATCTCTGTTAAGTTTTCATTTTGAATATCTAAATTGAAATATTAATTAGCGTTTTTTGGCTTGAAGGCCTACAATGTTAAATACACCACATCTAAAAAAATTAAATAAAATAGTATGTTTCGAAGGGGACTCGAAGCCACGACGTTTTGAGGCAACAATATTCCCACCTGCTAGTGGCTCAGTTACTGAATGCTAAATAGTTTTAGCTTCTTTACTAAGATTTTGTCGCTGTCTCTAGCGTAAACTGGATAGTCATGTGGGCTAAGATGTTGTCGTCCTTCTGTGGATTCTTCAAGGTATGCCAATCTAGCCACAGCTTAGAAATTTATTTTCAATGTAAGTGATATATGGCTGAAACAGAGGGAATTTCGAAGAATCGAAAAATCTGTTCAAATAAAACGCACATCCATTGATTGTTTCCACAGAAATATAATACAGGATTTGTCCGAAAAGTAATAGGACTGATTTTCTTCTGCCACTACTGTACTTCGGAGCATGCACGCACCGACTGAATTCCGTAGAGGGCGCTCAGAGCAAACGAGCGAGCGGCTGGTCAGTTGTCTCCGAGCACATGGAGAGTCAGGACATGCATTTTCGCGCGACGTGTTTCAGTGAGTGGTGCAAGCCGAAAAGTCAGCTTTTGTTAAAGCAGAGGTACGCGACTAAATTCTGTGCGAAACTCGGTACATCTGCGACAGAGACTTTTGATATGCTTGCTTACCCTGATGCTGCTTTAGCAAAGAAGTGGTGCGATTCGCTGGCACAAGGCGTCTCCTCTACCAAAAAAGGGAAAAATAATGAGTAAATCCAAAGTGAAAACGATGCTTATTGTCGTTTTTGACATCAAAGGCCTCGCCACCATGAATTTATTCCTCCTGGACAAACCGTTAACGCCAAGCTTCACGTGAAAGTGCTCAAAAGACTCAAACGAAGGGTCAATCGGGTCCGACAAGACATCGCATCCGACCGCCTTTCTTGTGAACAGCTACCAGACCAAGGCCGGCATCTCAACGCTTCCGCAGCCGCCGTACAGTCTTGATGTGGCCCCCGGACTTATTTCTGTTACCTTACCTGGAAAGGCCGATGGAAGGCAAGCATTTTGAGACGTAAGAGGGGATCCAAGCAGCTCTCAAGGCTATTCCGGAGAAGGCCTTTTGTGACGCCTTCAATGCTTAGAAATTGCGCTGCCAGCGCTGCATCGGCGCAGAAGGGGCCTATTTTGAAAGTTTTAAAGTATTCTAACAATTGGCTCAAAACATTTTTTTAAATTGACTCAGTCCTATTACTTTACGGACAAACCCTGTACTATTTTCATTTTCAAATTATTTGTTTAGAGAGATGTCAGTGACAATGGGAATTGGTGTGTGTTGCTGGTGACTCGTCTGGAGAAACATTTCACACCATAGTATAAAATTTAATATGCTTTCCCAACTATAACGAGTTACTATTATCAGACATAAATTTTCTATTTTACTATTTGTGGTCATTGGATCGAAAGATGTGAAAACTAGAGCCACTTCAGCGTATTGCAAACAAAGGCGAGCACTAAGTTTTAATTCGAAATGACCATAAATTTGTTGCTACGTGACTCAATCAACAAATGTGAGTGGCCAATTGAATATGCCAATAAATGCACACGCTTTCCATACTTAATCCCGACCTAACAATACAAAAATTTGCATAAATCGAACAGTCCGACAAGTACCTAACATGGGATTCGTTAAGCCAGGTTAGCTTATAACGGCACAGGACACTCTCCGCCTTTGCAGTTAAACTAAATCCGATGGCAAAAAGAAGGTGTTTGGGTTTTTTATTATGTTTTTTTTTTGTGGGAGTTTATTAAACGCAATAATTTTGCCTTAGGTTGTTAGATAATAAACATTTTGGGCGGACATGCATACGTGTGGGTGGCGGACGCAAGCTCACTACATATGTCCTCGGGCAGTGTCAACCTTTATGTCGGTGCGAGGCTTAATAACAACATTTTTGTGTGCTGGCCCAACAGGCTGGCAATTAAGATAACTTACCTTATTTTGTATCCCAGTATTGCCCATTTCCGGGACTCAGTCCATTTCCCTCTCTCTATTTTAGGTGCTTCATTGGATCGTCGTAGCGGCAAACTGATTGAGTCGAGAATGAAAGTGCTTTACGAACAAATGCCCGTGATTTATATTTATGCCATCAACACCACAGCCGGCAAGGATCCCAAATTGTACGAGTGCCCCATATACCGTAAGCCACAACGCACCGATTTAAAGTACGTGGGTTCCATTGACTTTGAGACCGATTTCAATCCCAAACACTGGACACTGCGCGGAGTGGCCCTGCTGTGTGACATCAAGTGAGGAGAACGAAGCGGTTTTTTGTTTCGGCAATTTGTTATACTAATTCTGTTCCGGAGGTCAAGTAGTCACAATTATTAGCTGTTTTATCGCATGTAGAATTATATGTTAGCCACTGAAATACCTTATAAATAAACCTTTGATTTAGACTAGCAAAACACGAAGAGATTTTGTATGGATTAAATGGTTGTAATGATTAGTTCGTATTCACCAATGCAATGGATTTCTGAACAGGACCCAGAAAGGCTGAGTTTTAAAAGATGAGCCCTTTTTGAATCGATTGTTGTCGCAAAAATGTTTACCAAAATACTTACCACTTTGAACGCTCTTTCCATAAATCAGTTCGCTATTTGAGCCAAGATGAGTGATAGTTAGAACATCGTTCGCATTCGTTTCAAATATGGAACGCTGTTGTTTTTGTGACTTTTTGATTAAAATAATTGAAAGTCTGAACTAAGAACTTTTATATTCCAACTTAGCCATCTTTTGGTGTTCAACTAACAACACCACCGAAACTACAAACTAACATTTTAATTTTTATACCCTTGAGGAGGGTATATTGAAAAGCATATAAGGAAGCATCATCTCCGAACACTTAAGGTATATATACTCTTGATCAGCACGACTAGTCGAGTCCGTCCGTATGAACAAACACATCCCAGAGATGGTAAGAGATATAGGAAGGTAGGTGCAGGCAGATCAAGTTTAGTTTCAATTTTTTTCTCGCCCCCTTCCGCCACCGCAATTTGGAAAAATCATGATTTGTACCTTCTAGAGTAGTTAGCTGGGCTGTAAACCTCATAAAAATCGACTGGGGTTCACTCCTGGTCTCGAATCCGCGAAATTTTTCGGAAGGTCGCTGGACCTAGGTTCGGGCTCCAACCGGGGTTCGAGAATAACTTTGTTCAGAACACATGTACGTAAATTAAAACAAACCAAAGTTTAGAGGCTTGATTATATAAAATTCGAGGTTAAATCATCGAACGTTTTAGCAGACTCCCGGTCAATAAGTCATGGAGCAATGTGTGTTAAGCGAAAGTCCGCGATTCCTCCATAGGAAGATTTTGCATAGGAAATCACAGTAGTTAGAGCGAGCCGGAAATATTCCCAAATGCACTTAGAGAGCGTAAGTGAGAGCAAACAGCTGACTAATTTTTAACAGAAACAGAGTTGAATGGGCAACCGTTCAGTCTATATATTCTAAATATTAGTTTGCTTATAACTCTTAAAATAAGACACCAAAGCAGAATGGTCGACTGTACAGCTGTTTCAAAAACCTCGCTATTGCCTATCTTAAGTTGTCAGAGGCCATCTCATGCCAGCATTGCTATGATTGGAAAATCCAAAGGCAGTGTAAGTGCTAAACAGACTGCTCCAAATTCATAAAAGACCTTGTGAATGTGCAAACCTCTTTTAGGCCTTTCTGAATTCGTGGGGCGAATTCTTTCCCCTTAGAAAACGCACTCTATAAATTAATCATTAGTGTGTGTTCCAGCATTCCTTTAATATTACTGACTCAGTCGCTCAATAAAACAAATATATGAGTAGAAAAAGTGCGCTATACTGATACTTGTGTTTCAGAACCTGCTAATACAGCAGCTGGGACGTTGTTAAGTTTCTTACAATGATTGTTTTTTCAAAAGCTTAAAGCGAAAAGATTGCTTATCATCTTCATCACAAGATAAATAAGGTAAATATTCATCAATTGCTTTTTTCCATTCCTAAAGAATTGTGTGAAACGACAAGCAGATTGATAAAAATGTAATAGAACATCTTTTTTTAACCGAACCCTTTTCAACAATTTTTTGCACCGGTTCAGGTTCGGCCGAAAATATGATAAAGATCGCTTGAGTGGTTCTCAAGTTCTGAGGAAATACATAAGTGAACCACCCCCTTCCCACCATTTCACAACCAACGCACACACAATCTTATAGAGAGAGAGAGAGAGAGGGAGAGAGAAAAGGAGACTTAGAAATGAGCGCAGCAGTAGCACTGCATTCCGCTTCTACTCCAGGTACAGAGTATGTTATAGTCGGGCTTGACCGACTCTCTCAATTTTTTTTTAGAGATGGAGCTTCAACTGGAACATCTGGTGGTCCAACGAGATTTTCTAATAAGAACATGAAATCTCTCAAAGTTCTGTGTCACCGAGGATTATGTAGATTTAATAGACTGCTGTAGTAGAGGGTAAATATATGTGATGTGGATCGAACTTAGATATTTAGATATATGTGATTTTCAAAAGACTTTTTTGGATTTGGATTACCGTTAATACTGTTAAATGACGGACGGTGAAGATCGAAAGGTCAAAAAATCGCAAAGTTTGATTGATGATTGATGAAGATCAAGTAAGCTTCACTTCTTCGTTTTGTGTTTTAAATTCTTCAACGCACTCAGGGTAGCTAGTTCAAAATAAAAACGAAACTTACTCAAAAATTTTGAGATCAAATGTTTACTTGATCACTTGAGCACCAGATAAAAAAGAATATGTGCGATAGAGCAATGCGCTTAAGGGTACCGTAAACCTTCAGGTGTCATTATTTAAAGGTTTACAAAAAATTAAATTACTCAAAAACTATAAGTGCACAAATTTTTTGAGTACGGATGATCAGAATTTAAAACTGAAGAAAGGGTTTTGTTAAGAATTGGTGTAATTCTGTTGGGAATTAGGATATTTTGGATCGGTAAATAAATGGCGGAGTTATAGAGTTTCAAAGTCAAAATTTCGAAAATCGACTTTTTTTCCCACTGTATTGGTCCTAGCTCCGTTATTTGATGACCGATCCAAAATATCCTAGTTCACACCAGAATTGTGGGTATTAGGAGCAATTAAAAAAAAGATTTTGAAAATCGGTCCACAGGTACTCTTTAAATCCTTGCAACAATTTTGGAAAAAGTGGTTCCAAGATAATCGCATAGTAGTAATCGCAAGTAAAATTCTTTTTTCAAAAATATTTTTTTTTTCCAAAATATCAATCATTTTATAAATATTTATAAAGTTTTTGACCAAAAAAGTGAAAAAACTAAACGTTTCTAAAAATACGAGGGTCAATGAAAACATTTTTTTTATAAAAGGGTCGGGAAAAGCAATTGTTTTTGTTTATAGATGTAAAACTGAGTTTCGGATCTGCTTGAAAGTTTTGCAGGATGTTTCTAAGATCCTAATAGAACGTTTAAGCAAATAAAAAAAATGAAAAAAAAAATTTCTGAAGGTATACAGTACCCTTAAGTGGAAGATGTGTTGGGTTCGATTTCCGGACTAGTCGAGGTCGACAAAAATTCTTTCTTTTTCTGAAAGACTTAAATTAACTAACTCAAGAGAAATTGCTTATGCTCATTTTTGGCCCAATATGTTGGGGCTTATCACTAATATCATCAACTTAACCTAATGTCATGGAGTACCATCGTTACAAATTTGATTGGTTTTCCGGTTGGAAGTACCTAATTGATTTCTGACATCTTTTTTCCTATTTTGTCAAAATCATGAGCAAATTTAATTAGTTGTATATTTGAAGTTAAATAGTTTTTAAAAGGAACCTGTTTCGTTAGAATGCATCTTACCGATCAGAATACCTCTTACCGATCAAAATCCTGCTCACTTAAAGCTTCGGTTAGCTAAGGTTATTGTTAGGGTATACCAGATAAAGTCCATTTTAACCAGCTATGGGTATTGCATCGTGTTGATTTTGCACTGCTATAATACTTTTGGGACAGGTGGAGAAAATCCCTAGTTTGGCACTAATTCTGCTACCCTAGGTAAGGGTAGATAGTCGTTTAACCAAAGCAAGCACTAAATAATTGGAATGCCAATTCAATATTTTAGATTGATTTATTCTTCAATTGGTTTTTAAATAAATACATATACATACATATATTTATAATCTTGTTATGTATAATTTGTAATTCAAATAGAATTTAATTGGTTTACTTTTATTTTTGCGGGGATTTTCATTAGTTCAGCTTTTTCGTTTGTGTGGAGAAAATCCGTTTATTTACATACATATATAGTAAGTTATATATATAGAGAAGTTTATACGTTTAACATAAAATGTACAGAACGCGTTTGGAGTGTGTGTGTGTGTGTGTGTCGGTCACTCGATGAATGTAAAATCGTTTCAAGCTCAAATTAAACAAATATGATTGAGCATCAGTAACAGAATTTAACAAATTCATAAACGTACACAAAATTCCGCCCGCGGAGTGTTTATTGTTATATAAACCAACAAAAACGAAATGCGTGAGAGGCTTAACACCAAAATGCCATAAATATTAATAAAATATTAAACTACATAATTAAGGTTAGCTCATTACAAAATGCAATTGATTGGCTTTAGATACACACACACACACTTGTAATATTTTGATTTACATAGATTTAAGACTACATATTTTCAATCAACATCATTTATGCTATTAAACAAATGCCGTTTTTTTGCGAGTTTTTTTTTTTGTTTGTTTTTCATTTTGCTAAGCGATAAATATAATTTGAGTAAAGTACCAGGAATGCCCCACTTTTCGTTTCGATCTGAGAGAGAGGTAGCACGAATCATTGTTAGTTAATTAAAAATAGGTGGGGGAGCGGGTGGGGTTGGGGGTGGGTGTCGGGGCTTGAAGTTAGCTATGTTATCGGAGGGGTTTGTGCACACACATCATGCCTGTCTTAGAGCCAGCCATTTAGGAACCGTCAATGTACATTACTAACTGTTTCTTACCTCTACTCTATCTGTCTGTCTGTCTGTATGTATGTCTATCTCTGTGCTAGCCATGTTGAGCAGCTTTAGCCACCTAATTGGCATAATGTTGCTGCTGGTTTTTGTCCAGGCCAAAGAGAAAACGCCAGGGCAAGCGTCGCGATTCAGTTCCAGTGTCTGCATCTGCATCTGCAGTCAGGTCATTCGGCTCCTGGTTGGCCCAGTTAGTGCTGTCCCCCTGCTCCTGCTCATCCTCCAAGTCGTTGACAGTGCCTGTTGCGCTTTTTCCATTGCCATTTTCATGATTTGTTTCATTCGCAATTTCATTTCCGTTTGATTGATGTTTGGCCACCACGTTTAGGGATTTCTGCTGGGTTGCTGCTGCCGCTCCTCCGCCTGCTCCTCCTGTTGCTCGCTGTCTTGCCTGCGTCTGTGGATGTTGCAGAAAATCAAAAAATCGTGCCGAAGAGAACTGCGGCAAGCTCCACAGTTGACTAGGGAAATGCAGTCGCTGCAGCTGCTGCTGCTGTAGTTGTTGTTCTCGTTCCTGCTGCTGCTCCTGGTAGCGACGTTTGCCCACATTCTTCAGTATGGCCCGATTCAATTCAACCTGTGCATAGAGCAGGAAAATAGAAATGGTTGACATTAAAGGAAATGAGCGAAAGAAAATGCTATGAGCAGCGTCCAGTCCCAGAGGACACGTGTACGTGTGACGTTTAATTTAAATGGCATTAATATTCTATTTTCTCACTCAGAAAATTGGATTTACAATTTAGTTTAACACTTTTTAATTGAGTTTTTAACTTGGCAAATTAGAGAAAATGTTTGAGAGCTTTTCATGTCACCCAAGGGCAGGCAACACCAAATAACATTACACGAAACATATGTGCGACCATTTTTGACTCCCGAAAGTATGCAACACATGAAGCTTATTAACGAAGAACCCTTTATTAAGTTGACAAGTGGCTTCAAAAAGAAACATTTTACCCAATTGCGGGTTGGTGGAAAGTGTAATAAAATTGTATTTTTGTATATAAATAGCCCACCCTGATTTTTTGTTTAAAAAATAAGATGTAATGAAGGCCAACTTGAATTTAATTTATAATATGAAATTAAATTGCAATTAGGTTCAAACAAACACATGTGATGACAAGTAAAGAGACACGATAGGCCAGTACATGGTGAATTTACTATAAAAGTGACGTACTCCGTTATGGTAAGGGGTCATAATATTTTTAATTCGATCTCTTGGCTCTCTCAGACAGATGACATCCAAAGGCGCAGAGCTCAACGTGTACTGACGAAAATGCAATGCATTACAATCATTGTTTTTCCTTAGAGATATAGTAATCGAAAACAAACAGAAACAATGACTCGTGCCACAAACCAGCTGATGCCAGTTTCGTTCGCATTAGTGCCTTCCTCCCTTGTCTATAAGCTTTTTTTGATATTCCTTTTATTTGCTTCAATTGTAATTTTACGTAAGTAGAACAAATGTGTAAGTGTAGCAGTGACTCGACACTTACATACATGGCGAGAAATTTGGATTAGTTGTTAGTTTATTTAAGCGTTCATACTTATGATTGATGGGAAACAAGACCCGCAAAGTTGAGAATTCTAGTGGAAAAAGTAATGACGATTAGGCCTTACAAAGCTGACCTAAGAGGATATTCCCCCTGATGACAACGTGTTTTCAAATTGTAATCTAGACAATTAAGCTTCGGATAAGCATACGTTTTATATATCAAGTAAAAACAAATAATTTAAAATAAACTAAAATAAAAACCACTGCATTACTACCAGGGTTCGTATACACAACAAAAGTACCCTACTCAATTAGTACCGTACTCAAAAAAGTACGGTACATTTTTCGTTTCGTACTGTACGAAATTACAAGTACCGTACATAATTTGTAACGCACCGACCGAAAAAAGGAAGTACGGTACAGCGTCGTAACGCACCGACCAATAAAAAATAAGTACCGAACTTTTTTGCGTTCAGCACTCGTACGTACTAAACAATTTTAGTTACGTACAATTAAGTACAAAATGGTTTTTTGTTAAGTACACGGAGTGTAAAACGAATTTAGTTACAGACTTTGTGATGAGTGCACGGACTGAAGACTTATTAAATCGGGAAAACAAACCAAAGAGGATAAAGATGACTGAAGACTTATTAAATCGCGAAAAAAAACCAAAGAGGATAAAAAATAGTAATTATGAAAAACGTAATTGCCAACCAAGTAAAAAATCATGTCAGGATCAATGCATTGGCGCAATTCGCACGTGAGGGATCTCAATGGTAATTAAACCGCGAAATGCTTAAGAAATTGATTTTCAAGACCACAAACTATCACACATAACTGCATTGCCCTGTCTATGACAATACCAAACCGCGATTAATACCAAGGATGACCAAAGATAAAGAACATAGCCAAGATCTTAAAAACTGTTTCAAACCACTGACTGTTAATGACAAATCATTAAATCGCGGAATATTGCCAAGGAGGACAAAAAAAATCTGACAATGCCAAACAAACTTTACTTTCAAGATAGTGAAAAATCACGTCAGGATCAATGCATTGGCCCAATATGCAGCTAAGGGGTCTCCATGGAAATAAATCCGCGAAATGCTTAAGAAACTGTTTTTCAAGACCACAAACTATCACACATAACTGCATTGCCCTGGTTATGATAATACCGAACCGCGATTAATACCACGGATGACCAAAGGTAAAGAACAAAGGTGAAATGAAAAGGAGAAACAATTTATTTTTACCTTGCTGTACTTAATAGCATAAACTGGTACTCGGGAGCTAATGCAATTGTTTTAAGATTCTAGATTACAAAAAAAACAAAAACAAAAAAAAAAAAAAAAAAAAGGCACAATGAAAAGTTCAAGTCCCACTTGAACCTAGGACTTACTGCCTTTCAGTCATAGGCCTTAACCTCTACGCCATTACCGACAAGTATTAGTAGGCAGTTAAAAGTGCTATATACAATCACAAATCTGGCTATGCCTTTTTTTGAAAATAATCCAAAAATAATAAAAAATAATCTTGTAAAGTAGTCGAAGTAAAGTAGTCGTTTATTTTTGATTATTTCTGAAAGTAATCAATTAGTAATCGTGTAAAACTGAAAATAGTCGTATTGTAATCATTATTTTGCCTATCAAAAAAAAAATAATCAAATATGTACCTAATCATTACGATTAGTAATCATTACTTAACAGCTATGGTTACGACGCTGTACCGTACTTCCTTTTTTCGGTCGGTGCGTTACAAATTATGTACGGTACTTGTAATTTCGAAAAATGTACGGTACTTATTGAGTACGGTACTTTTGTTGTGTATACGAACCCTGGTTAATATTACATTCGGTTAGCAAACATGGAGGCCTGGGATCAAGTCCCAGTAGAAGCATACTTTTTCTTCTCATTTCATATATATATTTTTTTTAATGTTTGTTTTTAATGATTTTTTTTATTTAGCAAAACCTTGCGGTAAAATCATACCTAAGAATTTGTTGGCGTACTTGGAGCTTAAGTACTCACATTGACCACTCAATACAATGCAAGAGTCGTGGTCGAGTGGATACGACAATAGCTTAGAAAATGTCATGGATCCAATCCCCGTAGGAGCAAACTTTTTTCTTATTAAATTTTTTAATGTTTTTTATTTTTACTTGAGGTGTTTTTAGCATTGCTTTTATTTTATACAATCCTTTAATCGATTACTGCAAGACAAAGCAAAAACTTGCTCAATACATCTACATTCTTGAGTCATTAGTCTGTGTAAACAAATGCCATCACATAGACGGCTTCGTCGTTAAAACTGAACGGCAGCATAGCGCAATGCAAATTCGCAATCATTTTTAGAAAAGTCGAAGGATTCAGAAAAACTTTCTTAAAATAAGGGTTTATTTTCTAAATTGTAGGGCAAAACTACCCTAAAGGGCATAGCAGAATAAGCATACAAAAACTGCCCCCACTCCGATCAGCACCAAAATTAAATATGTTGTTACCATCAATGAGAAACTCACTCTCCTAAATTTGTAGTCTTCTAATCGCTATTGGAGTAGAGTTATGAGCGCGGAAAGATAAATCAAAAAACTCGTTTATCTTAAGAACCGATTAACCGATTTGAATGGGTTAAATATATGTTATAAGTGTCCACCATAGAATTCAGAAAATAATTTTTGCACATTTTTATTAACAATTCTTAGGCACAAAAAATATCATTAAAATTTTCAAATAATTTTTTCGCGGTGTAAATGGATTTCAACTCTTATAGTTTTTTGCTGGTTTTTTCAATAAGAAGTCCTTAACAATGTAAAATTTTTGCAGTGACATCGGGAATCATCTTCATAGTGAATACCAATAAAACATGTGAATAGTTTTACAAATATATTTTATAATATTGAGCAATTGACAGAAAATTTCCCCTTTTTTCCCCTTTTAAGTTGATTTACAGTGTGCTTAATATGTATAAAATATATATGAAAAATACTAATTTAACGTTTAATTATATTTCACCATGAGGAACACTTGGGATGTGTTTGCAAAAATTATATGTTGTTAGGGATCTCTTGATGAAAAAACCAGCAAAAAACTGTCGGTGTTGCAAAAGGCTAACACCGTAAAAGAATTATTTGAAAATTTTAATAATTTTTTTTGGGCCAAAGAATTGGCAATAAAAATGTGCAAAAATTATTTTTTTAATTGTTCTGTTTACACTTACAACATATATTAAACCCATCCAAATCGATTAAGCGGTTCTTAAGATAAACGATTTTTTTGATTTATCTTTTCGCGCTCATAATTCTACTCCAATAGCGATTAGAAGACTACAAATTTAGGAGAGTGAGTTTCTCATAGATGGTAACAACATATTTAATTTTGGTGCTGATCGGAGTGGGGGGGCAGTTTTTTTAAAATAATGTATTATCTATAAAACAAAGCTATCCGTTCAGAAATAGCATCATTTTGGCAAAAGAAAACAAATTGCCTCTAACTCAGCCGTTTCTCCCACAAAGCCAACAATTTATATAAAATTGTACGCAAATGCTGTATTCAAGTTTCTAATACTTAATTTTTCGTTAACTTTTCACACATGAGATTATTAGAAGCATTTAAGTTCTTAAGAAAACACACGCGAAACTCACAGGCAGAGTTCAATTTCAACTGAATTTGAATAAAGTCCAACCGCATACCCTTTTTCGCATTATTTTTCAACTTACGGCAATCTCGACAAATTATTCATATGCATTCATCAGATCTTCATGTGTTTTTATACCCTTTCATGCTTTAATTTCTTGAAATCCCTTTGACAAATCAATATACGAATATGTGACCTGACATGTGTAAATGGAGCGCACAATTTTGCTTAACCAACTCGTCAGCATCAAGGTCCCCATGTCCCCAGCTGCTATCCCTGCGGGCACAAATCGTTTGAATTCCTGGCCTTAAATCGTTTGATTTTCTTTGCCCTTTTCTTGTACGCCAACGCCATGGGGGTGCATCATTTCGGTAACCAAATAAATTCGTTTTGTTATGTGTGCTGAACAATATTTATGTACGTTACGCATACGCCACATTGGTTTCACTTGCGCTGGCGTTGCTAAGCCTTTGGATAGCTTTATTTCGTTTGGGTCTTCAAGTCTTTCCCAGCCTCTTTGTGAGTTCATTTTGAAATTTGAGTGTCTTATACTACCGGAGGTAGGAGAATTAAAAAAGTTTGCAGAATCGCGTGCGCTTTATGAGTTTCTGCAACTATTTTTATCATTTACCTTTCTAATTTCTTTGATTAGCCGCAACATCAAATTGCACTCTGGAGTGAGCTTTGCTTTGGCTTTGTTTTGTTTGTCTTGCGACTTGAGCAGAAAAGTTTTTGTTTCTCATTTTAGCTTATTAAAAATACCAAGTGCTTTGATTGTCCGCCACTCACCTGCCGTGTGTTCTCCTTCATCTGCCTACGTGCTATTTCCAAGAGCAGCCGCTGACGCAGCACATCCAAGGGATTGACAATGGACAGCGACGGTTTGTTGCGTTTAGCCAGTAAATAATCATCCTGGAGGAGAAGAAAATTATATGCAATTCACTTAAAAGTTCTTGAGCCCAAGGCATAATAAATGGAACAAATCTGGCAAAAATGAAAGGGAAAAGTTTTGTTTTCCCAGAAATTTTGTATATAAATAGAAATTGGTCAAAATACTCGTTAAAATGTTAAAATAAGCACTTAATCAGAAATCAAAGCAAGGTAGAAAAGTTATAATTTTTTGCTCAATTATAAGTGCTTAGCTGAAAAGGAAACAATATTCTTAATCGAACACGTGTTAATCGAGTGTTAAACCCACACAAGCATAAATTTAAACTTTTTAATGGGTTTCTAATTATTGGCAAACCTGTACAATATGTCAAATCTTATCTCTTATGTTCCTGTCCATAATTGAAATAAATGAATGGGTTATGGAAAACATTTATTTACAATATGGGCAACAATACACGGTTATGATAAGAAAAGAAGCTTGTAAACAGCTGCCACTGCTGATATCAGGGAACTATTTGTCGTCACCTGTATGAGTCACAGATCAAATGAAAGTTTGGAAAAGGTAAGTTGACAACTTGGCCCAAGATGCGATTTTGCTAAAATGATTCCACGGTTAAAAAAACCGATCTTAATCATGATTGATTGTTACTTGTAATAGGCTCATATCAAAACTTTATTACTTCAATGAATGTCCCAGTTCTGTTAATTTATAGTGTCTGGTCTTAGTCCTACCTAAGAATTTCTATTAAAAGTTCATTGTGTCTTGCATTTTCTCAGAATGAAACATTATCTAGAAAACCCATAATCTGTTCATAAGCCCTCAAAGCCTATACCCAATCGTATTGGATAGATATGAAAGTTTCACTTTCTGTCCTACTATCAGACGAAACTCTGGCGATTAGATAATATTTTATGGCCAAAATGTCTCTGACTGGTACCTGCGGCAATTTGCGAATAGTTATGCCCATTGCTATCTTCTTTCTGTCTGGTATAAAAGCTTGCGGTCAGTTGGCTAGCAATCAGTATACTCCGAACTTTAACAAGATGAAGGTTCTAACAATTGCCATAGTGGTGGCTCTTATGACCATAGTAGCTGCCAGGCCGAACATTCTTTGGAGAAGGAACCATAGAGGTTGGGAGCGAGTCGATAAAAATTGGGAGAATAATGGCAGTGAAAGCTATCCTGGTGTTTGGAAAGACACTTTGACTTCCGAGAGTTCCACAGATTTGCCAGCATCATTAACCTCCACTCCCAAGCTGCCAGAAGACTCTACCACAAAGAATCCAGAAGATCCAGAAGTTTCTACCACACAGGCTACAGAAGAACCCGAAAACTCTACCACAAAGGCCCCAGAAGATCCAGACGTTTCTACCACAAAGGCTCCAGAAGAACCCCAAGAGACACAGGCGCCTGAAGAACCCAAAGACTCTACCACAAAGGCTCCAGAAGAGCCTGCAGATTCTACCACAAAGGCTCCAGAAGAGCCTGAAGTTTCTACCACACAGGCTCCAAAAGAGCCTGAAGTTTCTACCACACAGGCTCCAGAAGAACCCGAAAACTCCACCACAAATGCTCCAGAAGAGCCAGAAGTTTCTACAACAAAAGCTCCAGAAGAGCCTGAAGTTTCTACCACGCAGGCACCAGAAGAACCCGAAGAATCTACCACAAAGGCTCCAGAAGAACCCGAAGATTCTACCACAAAGGCTCCAGAAGAGCCTGAAGTTTCAACCACACAGGCTCCAGAAGAGCCTGAAGTTTCTACCACACAGGCTCCAGAAGAACCCGAAGACTCCACCACAAATGCTCCAGAAGAGCCAGAAGTTTCTACAACAAAGGCTCCAGAAGAGCCTGAAGTTTCTACCACGCAGGCACCAGTAGAACCCGAAGAATCTACCACAAAGGCTCCAGAAGAACCCGAAGATTCTACCACAAAGGCTCCAGAAGAGCCTGAAATTTCTACAACACAGGCTCCAGAAGAGCCTGAAGTTTCTACCACACAGGCTCCAAAAGAGCCTGAAGTTTCTACCACACAGGCTCCAGAAGAGCCTGAAGTTTCTACCACACAGGTTCCAGAAGATCCCGAAAACTCCACCACAAATGCTCCGGAAGAGCCAGAAGTTTCTACAACAAAAGCTCCAGAAGAGCCTGAAGTTTCTACCACGCAGGCACCAGAAGAACCCGAAGAATCTACCACAAAAGCTCCAGAAGAACCAGAAGATTCTACCACAAAGGCTCCAGAAGAGCCTGAAGTTTCAACCACACAGGCTCCAGAAGAACCTGAAGTTTCTACCACACAGGTTCCAGAAGAACCCGAAGACTCCACCACAAGTGCTCCAGAAGAGCCTGAAGTTTCTACCACGCAGGCACCAGAAGAACCCGAAGAATCTACCACAAAGGCTCCAGAAGAACCCGAAGATTCTACCACACAGGCTCCAGAAGAACCCGAAGACTCCACCACAAATGCTCCAGAAGAGCCTGAAGTTTCTACCACGCAGGCACCAGTAGAACCCGAAGAATCTACCACAAAGGCTCCAGAAGAACCCGAAGATTCTACCACAAAGGCTCCAGAAGAGCCTGAAGTTTCTACCACAAAGGCTCCAGAAGAACCTGAAGTTTCTACCACACAGGCTCCAGAAGAACCCGAAGACTCCACCACAAGTGCTCCAGAAGAGCCAGAAGTTTCTACAACAAAGGCTCCAGAAGAGCCTGAAGTTTCTACCACGCAGGCACCAGTAGAACCCGAAGAATCTACCACAAAGGCTCCAGAAGAACCCGAAGATTCTACCACAAAGGCTCCAGAAGAGCCTGAAGTTTCTACCACAAAGGCTCCAGAAGAACCCGAAGACTCTACCACAAAGGCTCCAGAAGAGCCTGAAGTTTCTACCACGCAGGCTCCAGTAGAACCCGAAGACTCTACCACAAAGGCTCCAGAAGAACCCCAGGAGACGTCGACACAGACGTCTGAAGAACCCGAAAATTCCACTACAAAGACTCCAGAAGAGCCTGAAGTTCCTACCTCGCAGGCACCTGTAGAACCCGAAGAGTCTACCACAAAGGCTCCAGAAGAGCCTGACGTTTCTACCACACAGGCTCCAGAAGAACCCGAAGACTCTACCACAAAGGCTCCAGAAGAGCCTGAAGTTTCTACCACGCAGGCTCCAGTAGAACCCGAAGAGTCTACCACAAAGGCTCCAGAAGAACCCCAGGAGACGTCGACACAGTCGCCTGAAGAACCCGAAGATTCCACTACAAAGGCTCCAGAAGAACCCGGAGACTCCACCACAAAGGCTCCAGAGGAGCCTGAAATTTCTACCACACAGGCTCCAGAAGTACCCCAAGAGACGTCTCCACAGGCTCCAGAAGAACCAAACGATTCTACCACCAAGGCTTCCGAAGAACCCCAAGACTCTACAACGCAGGCTCCACTAGAACCGGCAGAGTCAACCGCCCAGTCGACAGAAGAGCCCGAAGGTTCGACATCTGATGCTCCAGAGAAATCTAGCCAGGCCCCAGAAGACTCTACAACGGAGACCGAGGAGGGAAGCGGCTCGACGCTGAACCACTAAAAAATCTTTTCGTATTAGACCTACTAGGAGTGTTATCTCGTGTGCATTTAATGCATTTGATAAAATTATAGTTTAATGAAAATCATTATTTATCAGTTTTGTTATTATTATTAATAAGTTGCCCATATTACTAGATTTAAGAATAAAACACTAAAATTTTTTCTAAAAAGATTGCAATATATTTTGCAATGCCTCTTAAAACCAGACGAAACTTGTTGAGAGATTACCACACTCTGATTTACTTGAGATTGCTGCAGAATTGACAGCTCGTACAGAACGATTATTTAGTTGTCGAAAGTTTCCACTCCATTCAAGGAACAAAACCTCTGAGTTGATAAGAATAATAAATTGGTTAATCACCACCTGGAAGCAATCGATCGATAATGACGTATGTTTCTACATGTTTTTGTATAATTTGGCATTTTCCGTGGAAATATTTAGCAAAAGTGATTAGATTGCCTTCGCTTTGGGGTGCATAAAAACACAAATGCAAAATTCTCACTTCAGTTCTGGTTCTGTAGAAAATTAAAAAAAATAAATCTGCAAGTCTTTACAGTTCAATTAAAGTCAATTAATGGCCAATTGGGGGCTACACGATGTAACAAGTGCAAATTGCATTTCAGGGAACGTGGCTTAAAATGGAAATGAATAGTTTGCAAAACTTGCTGCATTATTTTCAATTTAACACACAAAAAAAGTATTTTCCTGCACAAACTTTTAGCTCACGATTACATTACACATTGTTTTAGTTTGGTTTGTACTTAGCAGAAAATATTTTAGCGTTGGGGGTTCCTGCTGGCCAGCAGAGTTTGGTTCAATGTAATACAGCGTTCATTAAATTTTAGTTCAATATTAAAACCAACATTGGCCTGAGAAGCTATCTGCAAATCGAAAGTTATATAATTATATAAAAATTGACCCGATCCAGTTTAACAAGGAAGCATTAAAACTGTTCTCGATTTTTTTTTATTATACATTTTTATAGAAAACAAACTTTTGACCTCTGTTTTCAATAAGCGTGTAAAAACTAAGTTAACTTTTTAAAACTTTTTCTTTTTCTCTTCTGGCTTTTGTATTCCATGGCAAATAAACAACAAGCCAAATAACATTTTGTTTTCCGTCTAATGAAGCATAGGTAAGCCAAAGATGGACATACAGCCCACCCACCACCCATCAAATTTGCGTTTAAACAAGGCTAAAATCCATTTTTAAACTTTTGACGAATTTGTTTGTTTAAAAGTCGACCTGAAGTCTGCAGTTGTGGTCAATTAGCACGCATCGAGTGGGTTGTTCCTGTTGATAAGATAAGGAGGGGAAGTTTATGTGATTTTCTAATCAAATTGTTTTACAAACCAATGCCTCTTAAATGGAACTTGAGAAGCGTTTCTTGGGAAACTTAGATTTTCGATTTCACTAGAAGCAAACGATAAGCTACTCAAGACTCTACCAAGGCTATTTTAATTAATATTAGTTAATGGGTGTATTTTTTAACTGATATAGATAACTAATGAAGACTTGGCCACAACTGCTTGAGGCTTCCCTCAAGCGTGGGCCATGTGCCGTCGAATGGCTCTTCATGGAATTATTATTAATAACGATAATAATATGTGCACAAGATGCCTATTGAATGACTAAACAAAAGAATGTCTTTGTCAGTTTTTGAAGGACTTGCTTTTAGTGCGTCTGCGAACTCTCTGCTTAATTAAAATGAATGCCAGGCAGAAGGTCAGGCGGGCAGACCGACTTGGTCTTTAATTTAGTCGAGCGGCAACATCAAAGAATCTGTCAATTTTTCCAACTGTTTGACCGTAAAACAGAATTCCATAATTGAATTTGAATATAAAACTCGGGAAAAACATTCACAACCGTTGCTAACCACATATACAGCTAAAAGCGAGACAGTTCACGCACCTGTACGGCCTGTGCATCATCCAGATAGTCCAAAGGATATCCGTTTGCGTAGTTCCCGCCGCCGCCTCGCTGTGCCGTACAAACCAGCCTTGTGGCGCACAGTAAAGTTAATACAACCGGACAAAACCACGCTGTGGCTTTCATCATTCTGAAATCGAAAAAAAAAATGTGAAAATTTGTGAGAAATTTTATGCATGAATTTGTTGACTGACATATCGATATGGGCACAAAAAAATATTTTTATTTTCAATTGCAAAAACATTTTTGTAAATTGGGCTTCATTTAATTGAATTTCGTAACTCCGTGCCAAATGTACACAAAGTCTATTAATTTTCTAACAGCCATAGGAATTCATATCCGACTCAGCTGAAAATTATAGTATAAGAGAGTCAAAATAATAATATAGCTCCTGAACAAAACGCCCCTAAAAAGGTTCGAAATCTAAGCAATCTTTTTCTCAAATCACCAAAAATCTAGATGCATGATCTAGATATTTATTATTCTGAAGGACATAAGACTAATCCTTTTCTATTTCTTTTTCTGGATCTTAAATAAATAAACCGCCTTTTTTTGAGACTTCACGCTTAATTGATAATACAAAATGCTCAGTAAGGTCTGCCACGTCACCATAAATAGACTAACAAAACTCGTGCTCTGTGTAATATGTGTTTCGCCAATCACGTCCATTTAATGGTCGTCTTAATCGAGCCACCGAACACGCTATTCAATCCATCGTTTCACTTCAATGGACATTAATCCAACATCCAGTGTGCCGAGAGTGCGAACTGAGTAAAATACTGATGCTGTGTCAATGAAGATCACGATAGCCGTTCTTAACAATTGGGCTACCGTTATTCGACCACCTATGAATTTATACAAAAATAATGAAAATTCCAACGTTACAGACAATGAATCATGAGTTTTTGGCCTAAAATGGAAGAATTGGACTTGGTTGACATGTGGTCTCAATAAGACGTTCCTACACACAACACTGAACGCAAAACCATAGAAAAATAGAGAGGTTTGCAATTAATCACACGTTTTGGACCCGTCCTTTGGCCCCCAAGATCATGTGTTTGGACTCTACTAGACTATTTTTTGTGCGGCTACATAAAGTCTCTCGTTTACAGGGACAAGACAACCACAATTGCAGGCTTGGATTACCACATTACAGCTGCCATTGCACTGTGGGCCAGAAATCTCATTTTTTGGCCAAAACTCTGGCATTTCCACACCACCGTCTGGCTAGAAAGATGAAATTTACAAAGTGTTCTTAAAATATTGCACTTTACGTACATAATTTAAAAAGTAAAAAAATAGAGGCCAGCTAACTTCGGCTCGACCGAAGTTTATATACCGTTGGAGCTTGATATATGACTGGCAGTTTGTATGGCAGCTATACTATATAGTGGTCCGATTTTGACAAATTTTGTTGAAATTATGTAATATCATTGAAAACTTATAAATACGCGCGTTGGGAGCGATATGTTGAAAGTAAAAGATCGTTATTTCATGTAAGCTAAATATGTCCCATCTGGCAACACCATTTGTTCTCTCTCTCGCAGCAAGAGTTCAGTTCTCTTTTAGGTTTTAAGTTCTTATGTATCCTCCGCCTTACTCAGTTCTCTGTCACCCTTTCACCATACAACATTGCGCTATTAAATATTATATAACCAACAGGTTATGGGCCCAGGGCAAGGCGTTTGGTGAAATTAAAAAAACTTTTAAAAGGACTAGAAAAAGTCTACGGGAACTCAAAATGAGTGTGTCAATTCAAATTGAAAAACTTGACGACGGAAATTATGATTTGTGGAGTTTGTCCATGCGAAGTGTTTTAATTACATCGGATTTGTGGAATGTCGTGTGTGAAGCTGAATTAAAGCCAGAAGGGGATGCTGCAGCGGCTGGACGCTGGGTCATCCTTGATCAGAAGGCGCTGGCATGTTTAATTTTGAATGTAAAGCCAACACAGTTGATGCACATTAAGTCGTGCATAACCTCTGCAGAAGCATGGAAAAAATTGCGTAACATCCATTTACCAGCGGGACCAATCAAAAAAGTGCAGTTATACCAAAAATTGTTACGTCTTAAAATGCAACATGGCGACAACGCAGCACAGTATGTGAATTCATTTATGAACATAACAGAAAAATTGGCGGAGTTGGATATATCCATAAATGATGAGTTAAAAGCTATTATGTTTCTGTCAAGTTTGCCTGATTCGTGGGAAAATTTTGTCGTCGCGATCGAAACACGCGACGAGCTGCCGCCGTTCGATACAGTAAAAAACAAATTCTTAGAAGAAGGTTCGAGAAAAGAGGAAAAAGATGAACGCGAAGTGGCAGCACAAGCTGTGTATACCAACAATACATACGAGAATCAGCAACGAAAAAGAAACCAACAAGTTCGCGAAAATTCTAAACACGACGATCGAAAATATGAAGAGAATCGCAAATTTAAGGGGAAGTGCTACAATTGCGGTAAGCCAGGCCATCGCGCGAGTGAATGCAGAATCAAAAGGAAAGAAGTAGAAAAAGAAAACAAAAAAGAACAATCAAATTTTTTAATGCACGGTAATGTGGTCAAGGACAGAACAAATACTTGGTGCCTTGATAGTGGCGCTACTTCGCACATGTGTTGTGACAAGAGCAAATTTGTTTCAATCGCCGAAAATAAAGCCACGATTATGTTAGCCGCAGATAAATACGTTGATTCGCCCGGTATTGGAACGGTAATTTTGCATGCTGGAAATAGAAAAATAACAATGAAAGATACTTTGTATGTCCCTCTATTAAACATGAACTTCGTGTCCATAAGCAAAGCAGCAAAATACGGAAATCTTACCACATTTGAAAAGAACGAAGCCGTAATAAAAAACAGCAAAGGCGAAATCATGTTACGTGCAGTTCAGGAAAATAATTTGTATTTGTTTGTCGATCAATTTCAACATAATGAAGTGCATTTGTCCCTTGATTCATCGCTTGCAATAAAATGGCATAATCGTTTTGGCCACCTAAACTTCAATAATATGAAAAGCCTTTGTGAAAATGAACTTGTGCATGGAATGAACATGAAAAATGTAAACATCAAAACGAACTGCGATACGTGTAATAAATCGAAAATTTGCGTGCTACCATTCCCACAAAAGGCGGGACGTGTTACAAAAAGTATGCTGGAACTAGTTCACTCCGATGTGTGCGGTCCGATGAACGTCAATCCGATAGCTGGAAATTGATACTTCGTGACTTTTATCGATGACTACACCAGAAAGGTGTTTGTCTACTTTATGCGCGCAAAAAGTGAAGTATTCGAGAAATTTAAATTGTTCAAGAGTTATGTTGAGTGCCAAACAGACAAGAAAATTAAAGCACTAAGAAGTGATAATGGCACGGAATACTTGAACACCCAATTCAATGACTTCCTAAGCAAGTGCGGCATAAAACGAGAATTGACAGTTCCATACACACCAGAACAAAACGGCGTAGCAGAGCGTGCCAATCGAACTTTGGTCGAAATGGCGAGAAGTCTCCTTATTCACGCAAATTGCAAAGAATTCTTATGGGCTGAAGCTGTTCAAACCGCAGCGTATTTGCGGAACAGGTGCCCAACTGCAGCTCTAGAAGGTCGCACCCCATTTGAGGCATGGAAAGGTCGGAAGCCGTCTGTGAAGCACCTCCGTATCTTTGGCTCACGCGTTTTTGCACTGGATAAGACGAAGAAAAGCAAGTTCCAGGCAAGGGGAAAGCAGTTCATATTTGTTGGATATTCATTTGAGGCAAAGGCGTACCGACTCTACGATCCCGAAAAACGAACAATTGTGGAACGACGCGACGTAAAATTCTTAGAGGGTGAGTTTGAAACTCCTAAATTAGACGCAAGCACCGAATTTTTCACAAACATTATTCGCCTTGAGCCACCCACCGAGATGTTGCAGCCTGAACCAGCTAGCCAAAATGACAAGGACCCGGAAAGCAGTGACTCTGGCGAAGAAGGGGACGAATTTGTGAGTGCTAGCGACGCAGAGGAAGATGACAGCAATGAGGAGCTTGTCGAAGATGTACCACCTCGAAAGCAGGATGAAGAATCGCCGCGCCGTGGGCCCGGAAGGCCCAAAATTATTCGAACAGGTCAATCTGGCAGACCTAGAAAGCAGTACAACGTCCTGAATTGCCTAAATAGTTCTGAAGACATTGAGAGTCCGCAGTCAGTTGCAGATGCGCTAAGCAGTCAAAACGCATCTGACTGGCAAAATTCAATGAAAGCTGAATGGAATGCGTTACAGAAAAACAATACTTGGTCGTTGGTAGACCTACCCCCCAGGACAGAAGGCCATCGGCTCGAAATGGGTGTTCCGAGTCAAGCGAAACAAAGAAGGCGAAATCGAGCGATTCAAATCCAGACTAGTTGCCAAAGGATGTGGACAACAACTTGGGATCAATTACTGGGAAACTTTTTCACCCGTCATCCGTTACGAAACAATCCGAATGCTGTTTGCAATAGCTGCAGAAAAACAACTGTGTATGCATCAGATCGACATCTCAAACGCATACTTAAACAGCAAACTCGACGAAGTAGTCTTCATGAAGCAGCCGGAGAATTTTCTGGACAGTAATCATCCAGGTAAGGTTTTGAAACTGGAAAAAGCTATTTATGGACTCAAACAATCTGGACGAGCCTGGAATAGCACACTAGATGAGGTTTTGAAGAGTCTGAACTTCAAAAGATGTAAGAGCGAGCCATGTCTTTATTTCAAAGACAATCAACAACACTATATTGCGGTTTATGTGGACGACCTAATTATCATGTGCCCCAACGAGTACGAGATTGACGAAATTAAAGAAAAGATCGCAGCTAAGTTCGAGATTCACGACAGTGGCCCACTAAAGTACTTTCTTGGTATGGAAGTAGAGAGAGTTGGCGAACGAGGTCCAGTAATCATGTCCCAGAAGAAGTACATAGAAAGTCTCTTGGCCATGCATGGAATGCAAAGTTGCCGACCAGTTACCACTCCACTTGATCCCGGTTTTCAAGTTACTTGCGAAAACGATAATTGTGCCAAGGTAAATATAACGGAATACCAATCGCTAATAGGTTCTCTTATGTACTTAGCAGTTTTGAGCCGGCCCGATATATTGCACGCCACTTGCAAATTGTCTCAACGAAGCACAAACCCCCACGTAGAGCACGAAACTGCAGCCAAACGTATATTACGATACCTCTCCGGAACCTCGAACCTGAACATTACATATCGCAAAAGTGGAGAGCCAGTTCAGGGTTTCGCAGACGCAGATTGGGCTAATGACCATGCAGATAGAAAATCATATTCAGGATACGCATTTTTCTTAGGAGGCAGCGCGTTTTCTTGGTCATCTACAAAGCAACGCGTTGTCGCACAAAGCAGCACAGAAGCGGAGTACATTGCATTGTCAACTGCTGCCAAAGAAGCCGTCTACCTCCGCAGACTACTCAAGGAAATTGGTTGGTCGCATCAAGAAGAAATGGTTATCTTTGGAGACAACATTAGTGCGCAGCACATCGCTAAAAAATCCGATCCATCATAAGCGTACTAAACATATAGATATTAAGTTTCACTTCATTAGAGAGAAAGTTGAAAGAAAAGAAATAGAATTGCAGTATGTATCAACTGATAAGAATGTTGCCGATATTTTTACGAAATGTTTAGGAAAACAAAAACATAATGAATTTGTAAAATCACTTGGATTAAACTAATATTTCATTGAAGAAGATATATAGCTTAAGAGGAAGTGTTGAAAGTAAAAGATCGTTATTTCATGTAAGCTAAATATGTCCCATCTGGCAACACCATTTGTTCTCTCTCTCGCAGCAAGAGTTCAGTTCTCTTTTAGGTTTTAAGTTCTTATGTATCCTCCGCCTTACTCAGTTCTCTGTCACCCTTTCACCATACAACATTGCGCTATTAAATATTATATAACCAACACGATAACATAGAATACAAAAAAAAATTTCTCACTAAGACTTTTTTTCAGACCAAACTTTTGTATGGCAGCTATTCTATATAGTTGTCCGATTTTGACAAGGCTTGGTGAAATTATGTGAAATCATTAAAAACTTATAAATACGAGCGTTGGGAGCGATAGCTTTGAAAACAAAAAAGTTTTTCTCACTAAAACTAGTTTTTCAACCGATCGTTCTTATGGCAGCTATATGCTATAGTCGTCCGATCCGGCCGGTTCCGACAAATGTGCAGCGTATTTATACCAAAAGACTTCGTGCAAAGTTTGGTTACGATAGCTTTAAAACTGACGGAGGAGATAGCATAGAAACTGACGGACGGACAGACGGACATGGCTATATCAACTCAGCTCGTCATGCTGATCAAGAATATATATACTTTATGTGGTCGGAGATGCTTCCTTCCCTGCGTTACAAACATCCGGACAATTTTAATATACCCTCTCCAAGGGTATAAAAACCTGTGATTCGACTTGAGCCAAAATTTGCAGAAAAGTATATATAAATATTAATTATTTTTGTGAATAAGGTTGTCCCGATCTGATATGTCGTTTATGAGTTATTAGCCCAAACTGTTACTGACTTTGACTGCCCACCCCCTCAGGGATTTTCAGTCAATCTAACTGCTTTCATTGTATTTCCAACTATTTCACCTTCTCTATAGATTTATTACTTAAAACCAGAGGTCCAGAATAACTCTCAACACATACTTTCAAAGTGTTTCTCACTGAGATAAACACAAAAATCATAAGCAATTTCGGTTTCTCACTGAGTTTTATCATTTATTTTTGTGTTATTTGTGTTTTCTGTTAACCTAAAACTGTTGAGAGAAAAAGGGCATAGCCGGATTTGTAGGGGAATCGGCCCCCAATGCTTTTAATTTTTTGAGTATGCAGTTTTAAAGTACATCAACCGAATGTAATTTAGCGATTTTTGTAAACTTCTAGTACCAACCCTGAATTTTTAACAGCGATTTTTATCATTTCAACCACAAGGCTTTTTCGAGCTATCTATCCATTAAAAAATTCCAAGTTTTTTTTTGGTCAAAGCTGGCATGTATACCCTCCCCCAGGATAGTTTTTCAGATTTTTGATCTGAAAACCGCGACCTACAAAAATCCGCGAAATTTGTAACACCATTTTTTTAAGACTTCTAGTTGGGGTTCCACTTTCGTTTTTTTCATGTCCAATTGTCGTTCCTAGATACAATTTCTCTAATTTTTCAGAATTTTAAAAGTTGTGGAAGGTGGTTAAAATTAATTAAAACAATAAAAATATAAATTAATTTGTACCTAATTGTCACTTTCTTTCTTTATAAATTAATCAACAATGAGTCACCGAAGGGGAAATAGTCGTACCTATCTACATTTTCTGTAATTTTTTAAGAATGTTAAAAATTGTGAAAGCAGGTTAAAATTAATTTACCATTTTATTCGCACACTCACAGCAATAGCGCCGTATTGCTCTTCGGACCTTAAGTATAAGTGGAAGAATCGCATGGACTGGATTATGCTTTGAAGTAAACATACATATGTATCTTATAATTCTAAAATATTTTTCCACTTCAGTAAATAGTCGAATCTACTTTTTTCGCAGACCATGCTTTCCAATTTTAAGACCTCGATTCTTGCTCCTGGCCAAGATGCTCAGCATCGCTGAAAATTGTGGCAACGATTCCTCGATGGTACAAAGACCCTACAAAAGCTCCCCTGTACCATTTAATGCCATTTGACACGGCTAGAAAAAGAATTTTTCTTCTTTTCTTGCATGGCTTGCATGGTGACTCTGTCCAAGACTAGCAACTTCTCGTTTAAAATTACCACCCGAAGTTCCGACATCGAGCTTAAGCAAGTTAGGAGATCTTCGGAGGGTGTTGTCGACGTTGGGGGCGGTCTCCTGTGGTGCTTCTTGTTGACCTCCGTGAATGCTTTGCCGGCTTTCGATTCGGATGGAGATTTTATTCCTGTCGTGGTAGCCAGTGCATTCAAGTCGGCCGTAGTACCATGCGCAGTGCCTTCTCCCCCGCTGTCAGTGACTTCAAGTTGCAGACCTTAATTGTCTTAAGATACTTAAGAGATGCTTTGTACCCGGACCGCTGTTCGCGCCGTATAGCGTCATCTGTATCTGTTTCCTTCAACAAAACCGTGCACAAAGTAGGCTATTTCTACTTCGGAGGCTCATTGTTGACAAGTATGCAACCACAAGCTACTGTCATTGACGGGCCGGTGAATCAGAATTCTTCATTTTCGACCTCTGATTCCACATTCACCCCATCTTGAAGATGAAGTGAACCCTTTACTGTGTATAACTTGATAAATTTATAAAGAAAGAAAGTGACAATTAGGTACAAATTAATTTATATTTTTATTGTTTTAATTAATTTTAACCACCTTCCACAACTTTTAAAATTCTGAAAAAATTAGAGAAATTGTGTCTAGGAACGACAATTGGACATGAAAAAAACGAAAGTGGAAGCTCAACTAGAAGTCTTAAAAAAATGGTGTTACAAATTTCGCGGATTTTTGTAGGTCGCGGTTTTCAGATCAAAAATCTGAAAAACTATCCTGGGGGAGGGTATACATGCCAGCTTTGACCAAAAAAAAACTTGGAATTTTTTAATGGATAGATAGCTCGAAAAAGCCTTGTGGTTGAAATGATAAAAATCGCTGTTAAAAATTCAGGGTTGGTACTAGAAGTTTATAAAAAATCGCTAAATTACATTCGGTTGATGTACTTTAAAACTGCATACTCAAAAAATTAAAAGCATTGGGGGCCGATTCCCCTACAAATCCGGCTATGCCCTTTATCTGTCTTTTAATAACACTTAAAAATAACATTTATGTTATAAGCGTTTTTTAATAACAGTTAAAGTATAACAGAAAAACGAAAGTAAATAAAGGTAAGTGAAATTTCTCTATTAGTAATCTAATGATAATTTACATTGTAGATGTGATTACGAATAATTTTTTATACCAGCGGTGGGCACGAAACTTAAGTTTGAGAGCAGCCCAACTACCAAAACAGTAAAAACCAACATTATCAGATAAAATCGAGTTGTTTTTTTGCAGACATCTGCTTCAGTGCAGAGCGAGTCTCGATAGCGTACACTGCACCTGCTGCACCCAGCTGGCGCCGTGCGTCGACTAACATCATTTTCCGCTTGGTTGAGAGTAGAGTTTGTCTGGCATTATTACAATTTTTGGTCCTTTTTTGGATTTTTCAGCGAAAAGATAATTTGTCATACGCCAAAAGTGTGTTGAACATTCTTTATGATTTTGACCTTATTCTTTACCATTGGTCATCCATGGTATTTATCGCGGTTGAGTATTCTCATAATCATGTCCATGTAGTTATGTGATATATTAAATTGTGATATATAAGGCTCGCATTTCTGTGTGATTTCGCATTTCTTTGGGGTGTAAGCGACATTTTTCAATGATTGTTATTTGCTTTTGCATTGTTGATTGAGTGTGGTCACTTGTGGTTTTGAAAAGCAGTTTCTTAGGCACTAAGCGGTCTTATCACAATGGAGGTCCCGTAGCTGTGAACTGCGCTTACGCATTAATTCTTATATATTTTCCAGCAAATTGCTTGTAACGACTTCTGCCGAGCTGTGATATAACCGCGGTAAGAAACTACTTTACAGAAATTAGGTTCTCTGTGTTTAATTTTAGGCCCTTATCGCTGTGAATGAAATTAAGTGTTAAAAATTACCGTTCCATAGACTTTGAATGAAAAAACACTTATATTATTCTCACAATAATAAGTGTGGTTGAAAAACACATAACAGAAAAAAAATGAAAATATGTGTTTCTCACTGAGTTAAACACTTATACTCAAAAAATAATTCACTCTATTTATTTGAGAGATATTTCAATATTTCATTTTGAGTGAGATATTCCGGACCTCTGTTTAAAACAACAAATCAAAAATAAAAATTAAATTAATTAAAATACATTTTGTTATTTATATTTCAATTTACCTCCACTGCTCTTAAAAGTGTGCTACGCATTTTAACCGAGGCTTATTAGGATAGTTCATCTCAGTGCTATTGGGCAAATTCAGAAGTATTGGAAACAAACAACTTTGCGGCTGATTGAAGTACTGCATGAAAAAACATAAAGATATGGCTTATAAATCATTAAATTTGTGCAGGAACAATAGCAATTTTGTTATAATAGCAAATGCTATTATGGTCGTAAACTCACACCCACACTTAAAACATTATAAGGACCTGGCGGGGTGAAAAGAGCGAAAGGCCACTTTTAGCCGCAAAGTGAGCAATACTTCCAAAATCGAATTTTAGAACACAGACCGCCAACATAAAATTTTTAAGCGAATGTTCTCAATGAAGTTGAAATATAAATTAATTTTATTTTATTTCAATCAATTAAATTTTTTGGGTAAGATGTGGTAAGAGGAAAGTGCTGCGGCAAAATATTTTTTTAAATTTGAATCGCCCTCTTTCTTGCCTGTTCAATTGATGAAAAAGTTGCAACCATGTATGGGCTCTCTAGCTTCTCTAAAAACTTAATATTAGCATACTTGGGCTGAACAAATTAATATTACTAAATTTGCGGATTTTAAAAAGGAATAAAATTTATAAAGCAATTTAACGAAAACCAAAGCAAAACCGCACGAATGCGCATACCTACAGCTATAGTGCAAGGGACTCGCGAAGGGTTCTAAGGGGTACTCTCAATAAAAATTAGACAAAAGTAAAAAACCCCAATATATTTCAGATTTTACCCAGATATTACGTAAACGCTTACAAGTGGAAACTTCTTTATATTTTTTAGTTGAGAATAAAAAATTAAACTCCTTCAGCTGTTGCATTCCTGTTTTCCAATATTAATTAATTATTTTTTGCATTGATTTTAGGAAAAATCATCTTTGAACGGCTGCCTCGCAGAAACCATTTCGAGAAAAGGTTCCAAATTTTGCCATAAAATAGCTATATCTATTCAAAATCATTGCAGACCTTCGTTTTATACAGTTTCCAAAAAAAAAGTTGGGGCTCTTGGCCAAAATTTTGGGGTTGCTGGTCAAGTGTGCAATAGTGGGAAAACCCATCAGGACCGTCCAAATTAAACTTTTCTCATACGATCTAGACAGATAAGTTAACGTTTGCGTTGCTCTCTCAAAACTTTTTCCAGTCAGTTCCCATGTTATCTCTGGTGAATTTCATCCGGTCTTCTTTATGGCGATCCAGTAACCTTGCTGCCAACTTTTATTTTTGTCGCACTCTCTTAGGGCACATTCAGCCGCTAACGCACTAGCAGTCTTTAATGAATTACTTGCAGGCTTACGTCAATCGTGTTTGTTCTTTTCCATATTCATTTAGGTGTTTACAAAATTTTCGCACAACTTTTTCGGAGCATCTAATTTTTAAGACAGTTAGCCTAGAATTTGGCATTTCTCGACATCTGACAGCACTGGCCCACTTGGTATATTTATAAATTTATTACAATCAACCAAGTCTAAGCAAATAAAATCGCGGCCAGCAAACACAGAATAAGAAATTTAATTGTGCGGCTATATGAAAATAAAACATAACGGTTAATTTTTGCACTGAGAGTGTTTGTCAATTATTTTCTCTCATTCTTGAAGCTCTTTCAAATGGTAATCGCAATGTTTTTCCAGCTCTACTGTTTCTATGCTTAGACTGAAAAACTCAAGGTACGGCTAAAGTGTTGCTACAGAATTTATGAGTAATCGTGTTTCAGGCTAAGGGCCTCGAGATCGAGTCCCCACCTGAGTAAGTTAAAATTTGTAATTAACAAACAAATAAATTGGTTTAATTCGTTTCTTCTTTTTAGAACTACAAAATAATTGAGCTAAGCAGCAAAAGTGCAGTTATGGAATGGAAATGGAAAAACTTTAGTGGGAAAATTCCAGACAAAAATAAGTACAATTACAATTCCAACTTTTTTTATACCCGTTAAGCTAAGGTCCCACAGGCAAATAATTTGCCCACATTTTTAAGAAAAAATAGACCAACTTAGGAAACTTTATAGCAATTTTTGATTAAATTGCTTACTTGTGGAACCAAAGTTTTAGTTTAAGGTTATGAAAAATCTGTAATCATGGCTATTTTGCGAATTATTTATAAAAATTTGGTCAAATTATTTACCTGTGGGACCTCAGCTTTACTCGTAGAGTAAAAAGGGTATACTAAAGTCGTGCAAATGTATGTAACAGACAGAAGGAATCATTTCCGACCATATAAAGTATATATATTCTTGATCAGCATCAACAGCCGAGTCGATATAGACATGTCCGTCTGTCCGTCCGTCCGTCCGTCCGTCCGTCTGTATGAACACCTAGAGCTCAGATATGGTAAGAGATAGAGGTTTGATATGTATAGGACAAATGCTTCTTTTATCTGCACGCAGATCAAGTTTGTTTCAAATTTTGGCTACGCCCCACAGTGGCCGGTTTCGCGAATTTAGGGTTGCAAAAATCGTAACTAACGGGTGATTCAGAATCGACTGTCAAAGTGAAAAGTTTAAAATGTTGCTCATTTTTTTTAACGATTTATTAAAAATGATGTTGTGAAACTAATTAAAATTAACAAATTTTAATAAGAAACTAATTTTTAATTATTAAAATATTTATTTTGCATGAAAAAATTATTTTTTAGTAATAAATAATTTTTTTTTTTAAATAAATATTTTTACTAATTAAAAGTTAGCTATTTATTAAATTTGGTTAATTTTAAGTAGTTTAACAATTATAATTTTTAAAAATCGCTTTAAAAAAAGTTAAAATGATTTTCTTATTTCTCCCTTCAGTTTATCCAATTTGCAGTTTGGCGGCCAATCCTGGGTCACTCAGTTGACCTACAATAATGAACTTAAGCTTATTTAAAAGCTACTGAAATTCTCTACATATCCTTCATATCCTTTGGAATTTTTCAAAAATCTCTTTCCATTCAAAAGTTACGATTTTTGCTACGCAAAACCGGCAATCCGCTTGATTTCACATAAATACGTAGATTATTCGTGCATTTTAATATGTTCAAGTCGCTCAAGCTCGCAAGGCGCAGCTATGCGCAAGACCAAATAAATATATTTTTATTTAGAAATATGTATTTTAAAAAAATTTTCACTCTAGAAGCGTGACATAGCGTGTCCACACTTTTCGCAGTCCACCAAAGTGGGAAAATGAGGTACAAAAGTAGTACTTCAGTAAAACGACAATAACTCAAAAACTAAAAAAAAACGAGAAAGGCAAGGCTAACTTCGTCCGTGCCGAAGTTTTTATACACTTGAAATCGCTTGTGTCAACGGTTAGCGACTTCGACCAAACTTCGCAGATCAGCTTAAAAACATTTAATATTACCCATGACCATGATTGAGAGCGGTAATATTGAGAAAAAAAAAACAGTTTTTCTCATTAAAATCCATTTTTTGACCGATTATTTGTATGGCAGCTACAAGAAGTAGTTATCCGATCCGGTCGGTTCCGACATATTAGCAGCGTGCAGACAAAAGAAGACTCTGTGCAGAATTTCAGCTCGATAGCTTAAAAACTGAGGGACTAGTTCGCGTAGAAACAGACAGACGGACAGACGAACGGACAAAGCTTAATCGACTCAGCTCTTCACGCTGATCAAGAATATATATTATTTATGTGGTCGGAGATGATTCCTTCTATGCGTTGCAAACTTCTGGCCAAAATTATAATACACTTTTCAAGTGTATAAAAAGTTAAATTGTTTGTTCATTTTTGTACAGAATTGCAATCGGAACTTCCGTTTGGTTTTTATACGTTCCCAAAGGTAACATTTGAAACCAAAAAAATACAAAAAATTATCAGTTTGAAAAATTGTTCAAATCCAAAATAATTGACCAAATTCAAAAAACTAAACACTTTCGGGCTATCTGGGGTTCCCTTTATTAAATTAAATTAAAGCGGTCGAAAAACTGGACCATCAATTTTTGATTTTTGCAACGCTAAATTCGCGAAACCGGCCACTGTGCGCCTTCGCAATTTGGAAAAAACGTTATATCTCCTACAGTTTTGAAGATAGACGATTTCTAGAGTTAGTTAGTAATTAGCAAAATAAATCGATTTGCCGAAGAAATGATAAAGATCGGATGAACGGTTCTCAAGTTATAAGCAAAAAAGTGAACCAAGCCCCCCCCCCGGGTAGAGCCGACTTTAACTTACGCTCTCGTTTTTTTGATCGCATCAATTTATTAACAATTTATTCCCCACGCTATTCGTCTTTGGAATTAACTGCTACATTTAAAATTAGTCATCCACTGATGCTTGACGTCGAACCGTCAGCTGTGTAAAAAAATTACAATTTAATTGTCTTCGAGTCATTTTTTATCCAAGCTCTACAATTTGTCATCAGTTACAACACTGTTGCTTATCTTTAGTAATTATATCGCTCACTTACTTCAATACTGGCATAACTCAAAATAATCCATTTTGAGAAAAACGCGTTTAAAGTTCTCAAGGGTTTATCTCCGAAAAAAATGGTTCTTTTAGTTTCAAGTTAATCTAGTAAAATATTATACATCTAAAATTCTCATTAATAATACTTAAAAATATGGTGTTTTAACTAAAAGCCGAGGTATGATTGTGTCATATCGACTGCAGGACAACTGAGTTATGACGCTCTTGCATTAACATGAAAATGAACCTGAAAAATAATATTTCGACAAATTTTGATCTCACGTGAAAAGTATAAGAGATATCAATATGAAAATTTTAGACAAAATAGTACACAATGCAGCGTATGTATCTGCATCATTAAGTCAAAAATCGTATTTTTTGAGTTATGCCAGTATTGAAGTAAGTGCGCGATATATTTTAAAATCAATCACAAGGGCTTCTTTTTCTTATTTAAGGACTTGTTAAACCACAACCGACTGGCTTTCGAATATCAATTAAGAACGTTTATGAAGCCTCACTAAAAGCCAAAGAAATCCCAATGGAATTAAAAGTGGTTAAATAAATATTTTGGAATAAATTAATTGGAAGTGAAGCCCAATAGCATTCTGACCGAAGAAGTATATTTTAGTATAGTAACTGCGAGCGGCCAATTATTTCGCTTAGATTTAGTTTAATTTCAAACCCATTTCCCAACCATTCCACATTTGGTCACACCTCAGAGTTCAACTTCATTAATTGTTACAACAATTAATTACATTTCAGTCCCCACCCTCCCTATTCACTCACTCTATTGATGTCAATTTGTCTAACCTAACGTTGGCCATTTATATACCATCTTTCCGTGTGTTTGCAAAAGCAAACAATTAGAAATTCCCCAGCCAACTCATTAATTTCCAACTCACTCGTGCGAGCAGGTAAAAGCCAAAGGCATGGGAAAGGTTTAAAGTTTTCAATTTTAAAGTTTTATTTTCCACAACTTTCTTAAGTGGACATCATGGCTAATGGAATTTCAATATGACGTAAAATGGGGAAATAGTCAAAGCTAATTAGGTTTTTTTTTATATATATTCTTTAATGCATCCGTAACGGTAGCAGGTATCCGGTGACATGGTGTAACAGAGTAGACTGCAAACAAAATGGCCAAAGTTTTGATTGGGTGCTGACGTCGTTGGCCCCGTAAAACATTGTTTAGTTGGGAATTTTCCCTTAAATCGCAAGCCAGTCAAAACATCCATTCAAATCTCTTTATCAATGGGCAGAACTTTGTATATTAGCATATGTGTTTATGCATATACATATATATCTTAAATGCAAATAGACCAGTAGATAAAAGCGATGTACGTCTTGCAGGCCTAAGGCAAATCACGCTTCATGTTTGTAGTGTGTGTGTGTGTGCGTCCGGAACATGTATTCTTCAGTGGGGCAGGGCAGTTTTATTGCCTTGATTTCTCTTATATTATTCAGTTGTTTGTTCAACTTCAAATGCTGGAATTTAATTATACAAAATGCGCAAACACATTAAATGACATTGGGGGGCAGACATGGGGAGTTTCCATTTCAATTGCAATTTTCAACTGCTCTCATCTTTAGCATTTCCCATTCTGGCCGAAATGTGCAACAGCAGCAGCTGTCAATGTTTGCTGGTAAATCCTTTTGCCTGAAATGGCATAAATGTGACAGCTGATTGCCATTTTGCTAAGTTACTTATGATCTGAGACATATTTAAGCTTAAGACGCCCTGTTGACAGATCAACGGCTGACAATATGGAATTGCTTTTGGGCTAAATATATTTTTGGGCCTAAAAGTATGCAGTAATCGCCAGAGCTAAGCCAAATGCCAAATATATTACTCATACGTCATGTTGAACTGCCGCCAGCTTAAAGCGCTTTTTATTTCTTAAATTCCATAATTCACTTAAAAATAAATCTCAAGTACCTGCTAACCAAATTTGATGCTCAACACATAAAGATGCCGAAATGGAATGGGGGAGTGTGTTTTGCATGCAAATTGTTCGTATGTCACTCAAAGATCTAATCGAAAAATGGGCTCAAGCAGCAAAGCAAAACCAAAACCAATTTACACACACACGCACGCACACACGCTTGTATCAAAAGCAGCCAAAGTGGGCAGAGGCAATCGCCTCTTAAACTTGTTGTCCAACCACCAAGCTCTTCCTGCTGCTCCTTGTTCTATTATTAGCCATTTACATTTTGAGGGGTGGAAACTATCACAGATTTTGCTTTTAGCATTTGTTCTTTTCCTGTTGTTGAAATCGAAAGGAAATTGTGCCTCCAACTGCAAAATGCTTAACAAATTGTCCTGCGCTGTCACTGGAATCCTTTCGCATTATCCAATCTGAACTATAACTCATTGTGTCAGCAGGTAATCGTGTCTCGGTTGATTTTTATTTCACGCATGTACAATACATCAGCCATAAATTATGAGCAGCACTTCTCATTGTGAGCATGTTGAGCATTTTTCAGCTGGTAACCTGTCAGCATTTTCATTTTTGCTGCTCGAGCCACTCTGGGGAAGAGCCAAAGTCTGCCACGGACACTTGGTTAGACATTTCTGACATTATAGCCAGGTTGATGAGCTTGATACATGGACATTGTTGCTGCTGCAGCTGATGGGGTTGATTAATTGTGTTAAACAAATCAAAAGTTGGTCTAAAATACAATCAGAGCAAGCTAGCATGTATATTGTCCACCGGTTTTAAGTTAGCCACAAAATATGATAGATTATCATCGTACTGAAGTTTCTCAAGTGAGTGGGAAAAAATGATTTATGTGCATTTAAAAGATAACTATTTTACACTACGTTTACACAAGCGAGCTTGATTCCTCTTAGTCTGCCAACTTTATTGCTTTAATTATTAGCTATTTGAACGTAATGGTCGCGTCAAAAGATATCTATCCTATACATTCACTCAACTTGTCAGACCAAGTTATGGGCTGACAAAATAAATGAGTTTTAAGGTAAACATTTTACTTGAATAGGGAAGACAAGGTGATACAAGTGGCTCATTTAAACTTAATTTTTGGGTTGGAAAGAAAGTCATGTTGTGAGTTGGACTCAACCAAACATCTAAGTTAGAGATTGACCCCAAATAATTGATTAAAGTAGATTTTTGGCTATCTTATAATAAGTAGAAGCAAGAGTTTATATACACTTGACCAAGAGTTATCATCTCCGACCACTCAAAGTATATATATTCTTGATCAGCATGACGAGCTGAGTCGATTAAGCTTTGTCCGTCCGTCCGTCTGTCTGTCTGTTTCTACGCTAAGTAGTCCCTCAGTTTTTAAGCTATCGAGCTGAAATTTTGCACAGAGTCTTCTTTTGTCTGCACGCTGCTTACATGTCGGAGCCGACCGGATCTTCTTATAGCTGCCATACAAATGATCGTTCGGAAAATGGGTTTTAGTGGAAAAAACGGATTTGTTTACAATATTACCGCTCTCAAACACGGGCATGGGTAATATTAAATGCTTTTAAGCCGATCTGCAAAGTTTGGTCGAAGTCGCTAACGGTTGAGATTAGTTTTTTTAAGTGTTTCAAAACTTCGGCACAGATGAAGTTAGCTTTGCCGGTTTTCCTTCCACATAATCTAGTAGGCGGTCTGATTCTTCGCACTTTGCAAATAAAGTAGTCCCAGTTTAGTTCGAAGCGCAATCGTTTATACACAGAGAAAAAAAAATTCAAAAGCTACACGGAAATGTAGAATTTCTACACGTTTCGACCGGGGTTTTCAACCCACTATTTTTGTGTAGCTTTTCTAAACGCCGCGTGTGGCTTTCTGAATTCCACACGGCGCGTTTAGGTCTTCCACACGCGCGTGTGGCTTTGTCATTTCAACACGCGGCGTGCAAAAAAGCTACACGAAAGTAATGGGTTGAAAATCCCGGTCGAAACGTGTAGAAATCCTACATTTTCGTGTATCTTTTTAATTTTTTTTTTTATTTAACAAATTTATATTTTTTTACTTACTCTGGTAGATTTGAAATCCCGGCCCCTTGGACTGAAACACGATTGGAGTGATGGCTTAGACGTCTCCGCCACGTCACACGTTTAAGGCAAGTCGTCTAAGACATTACTTGTATGGAATCTACTAAAGGCACAATCCAATATTTGCTTACTTGTAATACTCAAGTTCTAATTCAACGCTATCGCTATTTATATACAGGCAACAGAAATTCGCGCACGATTTTTTGATTTTTTATACGCAGCGTTAAGGCTTTGTAAATCTAAACGTACATTTAGAAATCCCACACGCCACGTGTGGAAACCAGTTTGCTAAACGAAAAATATAAGAATTCAGTACTGATGTAGAGCTACATTTTTCGTTTAGAACTTCCACACGCGCGTGTAGCATTTCAATATCTAAACGTCAATGTTGAAAACCTAAACGTCCGTGTGGTAATTAGATTGCTGCATAAAAAAGGTAGAAATATTAAGGGAAACACGCAGCATTTAACTTTTCTACATTTGCATTTAGATTTTTAATTCCTACACGTCGCGTGTAGCTTTTCCACACGTCCGTGTGGCTTTCTAAATTGTACACGCAGCGTGTGCATTTTAACAGGGCGAAATACGTTGCGTTTAGGTTTGACGTTTCCACACGCACCGTGTTGCCAATTTTGTTTTCTCTGTGCATAAAATCAATAAATATGAATTTTTATCAAGCTACCTTTAATAACAAAGAAGTTTTTCTCACTAGATTCCATTTCAAGAGCAACAGTTTCCAGGGCAGTTACTTGATAAAATGCAGCAGTTGTGCAGAAACTAAAGCATTTTGTGGGGGAACATTTAGAACTGATAAATATATAATTTGGTAGTTGTAGCTTAACAAGGCTCAGTGGCGGGAATTTTCAAAACTTCGGCATAAACTAGATCGACTCAGTTAGAGGGCTGTAACTTGGAACATTTAATAGTAGTGACATAAATAAGAAACGAGCAAAATTTTGGACCGGTCCGACCACGCCCACTAGTACCGCCCATACAACACTGTCACTAAGAGCGCGCAGATCTCAGAGATGGTAGAAGCTAGAGTTTTGATATGTAAGGGACATTAACTCCTTATACTCGCGGCCAGATTAAATTTATTTTCAATTTTTGCCACGCCCATTCCCGCCCCCGCAATTTGGACAAAACGTCATATCTCCGACACTTTTGTAGATAGATGATTCGAACCTTCAAGCCATATTTAATAATCAACATGACTTATCGATCTGAATGGTAGAGATCGGACAAACGATAGTAAAGTTATACGCGAAAGAAATTTTGCTGTCGCAGCGCTGCAGCTCCGTTGCGTTTTAGTATTACAAAAATTTGGCAATTCCGGCCAGTGTGATATTAGTTATTAATCAAAAAATTAAAGTCTCAGCTACTCGATGTCATTAAGCACGGAAATCAAAATCGAGCATCTTCGGCCTATTATATTTTACTTCCAATCTCTAACAAAAATGTGCAACAATTGAAAGACTACATAAGTCAGCTTTTGTTTGGAAAATCTTCTTTGAATCGCCAAATAATTGGCATAAAGTCTACTTTTGCAGATATCGGGCTAAAACTTGGTACATTTGATAAATGTAACATTCTAAATATTTGACCAAGCCTACACCGACCGCCCTTATATGGCAACAATGCGTATACGTGATCTTAAAGCAAAATTTGGAGAACTGTGAATAAAAATGTAAAATTTAAAATAAAAATGAATTTTTAGTACTTTATAGTCAAATTTTCCCCTAGTTGGCCAAATATTCAGTTTGTAGGAGCGGTAGAATTGCCATCCATACGTCCTGCAGGGTTGCATGACAGAGTTCAAGATCATCTTTAAGTTTAAAGCACCGCAAAAGCCGCAAAAAGGATAACAATGCTCACTTTCTTCTTTATTTTTAAATACATACATTGAAAAACGCACAAGGTTAGTTTGTATTCCACAGAAGACTTGCACTTTAGTTAGGTTTTCTCTGTTTAGGGACAACACGAAATTACACACTTAAATGAATCATTTTGAACAATATCATAAAATGCTACCGTTTATTCATTCTACATACCCTGGCCTTTATTATCCATTATTTGCCATACATTTTTATGCAACTTTACTCGACGAAGAAAACAAATGTTTAACGCCAATTTTATCGCAACAATCACTTCACTCAACATCTGACCTTTGGAAATCGATCACAATTTCAGGATTCCCAAACAATCGAAAATACTATTCGAGTCTTTGTACATAGACTGTGTAGTTTAAAAGTTGATACGGTCGAGACCAAAAAATTCTGAAAGGGTATGATAGTAGTACAAAAACCTTCCCTGGGTTTGGTCTGGTTAGCTGCCGATTTCTTTTTATAGCACTTTGAAATTTTAAGCATATGATTGGGACTTGTAACTCCCTACCTCGTAAACTATTTGGAATTTCGCCTTGACGTCTGAAAAGAAGTTGTTGCTCTTGACTTAATTTACAAAACATTTTTAAGTAACAAATCAACATAGTCACATCTTTAAACTCAAAATTGCAAAAATGTCGTAAATTCATCATGTTTTCCCCTCATTTTGTACTGTTTTTCAACTTTTTCTTGAAAACTATAACGAATTTGACCAAGCAATGAAGGACGAAAAAGTAGCATGGACTAACGTAAACAATCGGTTGGAACATACCAACTTCATTCGAATGGTCCTTCATATAGTTAAAGACCCTAAAAGATGAATAATTTCAACCAAAACTCGAAAAAGTACAGTTTTTGGTAGAAATTTGCTGACAATATCAAAAATTTCGATTGTTTTGTATTAAATCAATAAAACTGTCAAAAAATATAACCTAAAAAATGTAGCTAAAGAAATTTAATTTATTTACTTTTTTAGCAATAAAGTTTTTTGACAATTTTTCATGCTTTTGGTCTTTTTACTATATCAAAGTGTACTTAAATGAAGTGTGTTCGTACTAACGGTTTGTTTATTTTGGTCTAAGCAACAACTTTTACCTACATTACTTGTCCAAATTTGTAACGGATTTCAGGAAAAAGTTGGAAAACTGAAAAAAGTTGTGAAAAATTGATTTTTTTTTACATCTTTTGTAATTTTGTAATTTTATTTGCTACTAAGAAGTGTTTTGTAGGCCAAGCCAAGAGCAACAACTTTGCTAAAGACACAAAAGCAAAATTCAATATAGCTTACGAGATATGGAATCATTAATCCTACACTGAAGCTGAAAAGTTCAAAGGTCAATAAAAAGAAAACGGCAGCTAATCAGACTAAACCCTCCGCGTTTTTATACTACCATCACACCCTTTCAGAATTTTTTTGGTCTCGACCGTATCCAACTTTTTTTGAGTTCAAAAATGTGTCACAGGTATTAAATTTTTTTTTTATCGACTTTAAGCCAAAAAATCGGTCATTGGGTCCAATGTTCTCGTGTCAACATCCATAAGCAACAGAAAGCTAGGTACAGCGAATTGGTAAGCAGAAAAACATGTTGAAAACCAATAATATTCATAGCTGGAAAGTGTAAGGACGAAATAATTGAAGAAAAAGGAGAAGGCTAAGCTAACTTCGTCTTTGCCGAAGTTTTTATACCCTTGCAAATGTTTAAATATATGAGAGTTTAAGATCGCTAGCATTAAAACAAACCATTTTTTTAAATATAACCCACATTGCGACCGATAGTTCCTATGGCAGCTATATGATATAGTCATCCGATCCGGTCGGTTCCGACATATTAGCGGTGTGCAGTAAAAAGAAGACTCTGTGCAAAGTTTCAGCTTGATAGCTTTAAAACTGAGAGACTAGTTTGTGTAGAAACAGACGGACAGACAAACGGACAAAGCTCAATCGACTCATCTCGTCGGAAATAAATATTTCTATGCGTTGCAAACTTCTGGGCAAAATTATAATACCCTTTGCAAGGGTATAGAAACTTTTTCTTACTGTGACTCTTTTTCAGACCTATCTTTGTACCAGAAACAAATTGGCACACTCGTTGAACGTCAACCTAAACGCACGATTCGCCCTACACCCGTGTAATTTAAAGCCACAATAAATCAATGTAAAAGTTAAATGCTGCGTGTGCAAGCAAAGTCTCACGACATTTGAATCACTTGTTTCCCTTAATATTTCACTGCAGCACTAATACCAAACGGCGTTTTAAGAAAAAATTCTAAATCTACTGAATCTTATATTTTTCTTAGAAACTGTTCCGGTTTCTAAATGACGTTTATTTGCCTTTAGCAGATGTCTTAGAGGCCTTGCCTTAAACGCGTGACGTGACGGAGACGTCTAAGCCATCACTCCAATCGTGTTTCAGTCCAAGGGGCCGGGATTTAAAATCTACCAGAGTAAGTAAAAAAGTATAAATACCGATGCTTGCATTACAAACATCCGGACAATTTTAATATAGCGTCTCCAAAGGTATAAAAATAAGGACGATATCTAGGGGCCTGGAACTATACATCAGATTTTAAAGTCTTGCTTAAATATGAGATGCTAGAAATATTCAGTCCAATTGTGACTACACAACTACTAGATATAAGATAAAACCCCAAGCAGCGAGACGAAACATTTCTTTAGAAATTTTTTATTTAATTTACTTTTACTCAATTTTATTTTAATTATTTTTTACGCAATCTATTTGTGTGTTCGTTACACTTTCTAACAAAGCCAAGGTGTTTCTAATTACACAAAATTTTGTGACAAAAGATTTTTCTCGTTCTGCGTACGGGGCTTAAATATTTTATTTCACTTATTAAATAATTTCAGCACTTAAAAAATTTTGACGTTTTGGGTTTGATAAATTAAAGATTCAATTCAACTTTCACCTCTAAAGCAAAATATATTTATTATCGCGTAACTTGTACATTTATAGATTTTCTAGAAAACTCAAAAATTCTAACTTACCAATTATATGCAGCAGACAAAATTAATCCTCGAAATGTATAACTCACGTTACGATTACGAAACTCACAATGCAATGAAAATGAATCACTTTAGCAAATGGTAATTGGCCTTAATTTCTTTTGATCTTCAGCACAGGAAAATATATTTATGGTTTTCAAGATTTTCGTTTGGTAGTAAAATCGTTTGGTTTTTATGTTCTCACACGCGTCGGCAATCAAACGAAATTAGAAGCTGAAAAATTTAAATATTTTATTACGCCTGTGAACGAAATTGATAAGCGCGCGAATTGTTTTGCTTAATTTACGCGAATTCACCAAAAAAGTATTCAAACGAATATTGAGGACCTGTGGGACTGACTTTGGGTTTTATTCTTAAAATGGTTGGTCTTCTGCTTGAGCTGCTGTGTGAACGCTGGAACGCAACAGGCTGACAACGAGCGAAGGACTCAGAGCTCCAAGAGGACGTTGCGTGTTTTTATATGGCGAACGTACGAAGCGCAGGCACGAAGCGTCACACGAAAGGACGACGAGGCTGACGAATGGCAACGCAGGAAACGACAACGAGGCGGCGAGTTATGAATGAAAACGTGCGGCACGCACCTAAAGCGGGTGTGGGTGTTGAGCGGTAATCTTAGACAAATGTGAAATGGTCAGTCTTTATGCTAGAACTCGCAGTAGGAGAGGAAATTGGAAATCACAAACTCAAGTTTCTCCCAGCCAGACACACCTCACATGTTGCAGCAACATGTGCCCGGATTACGATTAATTAAGGACCCTTCATTGGCAGCTGGAGCGGAAAAAAACGCGTTTTGTAATTATCGAACTTAATTAATATTTAATGAGTTTATATTTGCACATTAATTGTTTGCTTTAAAGCTCAGGGAGCAGCTGGGTGATGGCCCCTAGTCATGTCAGGTGTCAGAACCGAAGTGAAGTGTGAAATTGCTTGTCATTCATCTATCAGACAGGAGCACCGTGGGAAATCTACATCAAAGAATTATTAAAAGAATTTAGTTGTTTATTTGTGAAACAATTACAATAAAAGTACAAATGAGCAATTGATGGCGATTGGAATTGTAAGGCTTAAAACTGATTGTTAGAAAAATTGTTGTCCTTAGAGGAAAACAACCTGTTTAAAAAAATAATCAGAAAAAGTGTTGCCGTCTGCTCAAAACAAGAATGCTTAAAATGTTCCAACACTCTTTCGGACAACATTCCTGAGTATCTCGAATCACAATTTTCTTGAATTTTCCCCTATCTATGGTTACCAAACCGTCCCTTTTGGTCAAGTGAATTCCGCGCATCAAGGCAAGCACGAAGACACAGAAGTTGCTGCGAGAGAGTGGAGCTGTATTTTAATTGCTTATTAAAATCGTGGTTCCTATGTTTCCCTTCCAAAGAAGCTACACAATGAATTTCTTCCAATTTAATCTACTGAGCTGTATGCAATTCCACTCAAGGTAAGTCCAAGCTTCTGTCCCAACAAAAACTTCAATATTGTTTCACTGCCTTGTCCAATCATCCATCAAATTTTTATTGGTTTTGGATTGGTTTATGCGGACACGCTTGATTTAACCTTCGCTCGAATTAATTCTCAAAAAGTGATGGCAACAGTGTTGACCCGCCGTCATCCGCCCCATCCCCCTTCCGCACTATATTCAACAGCTTTGACATACTTTTTAATCGCTGTCCCTGTGTGGGTTGGTGTGTGTGAGTGTCATGTTTGTAATTAAACACGTGGGCACAGAACATCCTTCACGCCTTCTGGCTGATTGAAATCTGTCAAAATGTTACCAATGTTTTCAGGTGCACTGAAGTGGGTGAAATGCCTGAGAGTTATTGCAATTATCTGATTTAGCAAAAGCCAGATCCTCATCTATAATTGAGTTCAAAGTGGTGCGTGCAGAGTTGTTTCACATCAGTTATAAAAAAGAATAGCAAATGGAACTGTAAGCTGATATAACCATTTCCATTAATGGATAAAAGTTAAAAGTCTTCTATTCCTAAGCTCTTTGACATGTCAGCTACAGTATTCATCTATATTAGTGGTGCCCAAACACACACTATCAAGCTTTGTGATTGTACGTGTGGCAGCAAAACACGAAGTAAGCGTCATTATGTCAAACATGGGCTACAAGAAAACAAATAAATGTGTGTGCGAGTTATTTATAGAGCACACATATTGTCTTTCTCTCTATGTGTGTGTCGGCTGCGACGCCAAGAGAATTATGACTTCCTATCACATGTGATAGGAAAATGACTCTTTGGGCACCACTGATCTATACTTATAAATCGGTAGGCCCGACTGACTGACATATTATCAACCCACCGCCAAAACCGCTTATCCTACTGATCTAAATATGGCTTAGACCTTCGTTTAGTTAAGCAGGCGCTCACTAAGAAAGAAAATAAAAACTAAAATGGGTAAAATCGACAAAGAAAAGTTTGTATGGAGCACATGACATGTTCAGCTGTTTTGTACACATATATGTAGCCAAAGAATAGTAACGGAGCTGTGGCGCTCACATAATATTTTGGACTAAACTGTTTTGCTAAAAGCGCGGAAGAAAGAATGAGCATGAGAGGGATCCCACTCACACAAATTAGGTAGGTGTGTATTACAAGTATGCCATCGCTCTCTGAGACAAATGAGAGCTGCTACATCTGTAAAAATGATGGGGAGGGGAAGGTGTGAAGAGCGGTGAAAGATGAAAAGAGGTGGGAAACAAACTTGATCTGGGTACGATATACACCTATGTACAATGTACTTACGCTCTCGTTTATGTATAATTATCGTAAATAAAAACAATAGATAAAAAAGTCGAGTTTTAACGGGCGCGAATTGCGTCTAAAGTTTTTGTAAATAACTCATACACAGTGTTGCCTATTATCATATATTTTTTTCATTTATAATTAGTCGGCGATGATTTAATTTATAAACTATTCAAATTTAAAATATATTTTATTTCCAATATTGAAATGCAATTGAAATGAACTAATAACTTCGTTTGTAAAAATTTGTATTTGGTGAACGTGTCGTATGATTAATAATTTAATTTAATTTTTAAGACTTTGAGACCCTGTCGCGCCCATTTAAAATTAAAATAAAATTGTTTGATTTTCACAATTATTAAATATACAACAAATATTAGCTTTGGGAATCCTGAGAACTCTTTTTTCCATTTTGCCGGTTTGGGGACCGCTCTAATGTACATGCAAAAACTAGTTTCTCTATCTCTTAAAGTCTCTGGGACTGACATTACTTATTTCATTTATGACATAAGAAGTTTTGCAACTTAATCATGAAATTAAGTTTATGAAACGAAAAATGCAGGGACCGCAATCATTATAAGTTTTAAAATAAAACTTACCCCATAATGATTATTTTTGATTTTTATTTTAAATGCTCACAACATAATGATTATTTTTAAATAATATTTTTAAAACTTAACAATAATGATATAAGATTATACATCATATTTTAAACAACAATAATCAAAAATAAATAAAACTCAGCAATGATCATTATTTTTGAGTTTTATAATTTTTGATAAAAAATACTCATTATTGTTGGGTTTAGAAATATCACATAAAATAATCATTGCTATTCCAAGTGCGTGATTTTTTGGACTAAAAATACACAAAACAATCATTATTTGCGATCCCTGGTGTTATTGAGCTAATCACAGGCGACAAACCCTGCCTGAAACGATAACATAATTAAAAAGTTTTGTTTTAGAATCGAGCAATGCTACTTACTCGTTTAAAACAATTATAAATTGTTGTCGCATCGAATAGCGAGGGTTTTTTTACAAGTTGGATTATAGTTTTACAGCGTTTCAAAACGACCAACTGGTTTTTTTAAACGAAAGTCGTCTGTACTCTAATGTGAATGAGTGAATAATTCATTGACCCTTGAGGCATCTTTATAACTAGCCGCTTGCGTTATCAATGAACCAGTTCTACAATGATTTTTTTCCACATGTCCCATGCTTTTTGCTTAGCATAATAAGTGAGTGCATGGGAGGCTTTAATTTTCAAAACAATGTGGAGCATTGATATTACATATAGCAACGACTTTTTTGTAGGAGCCAGATAAGTTGCAAGTTAAGAGCAAAATCAATCGCGTGTTTTGATTTGTTTGCCCTTCATGTTGATTACTTTGTACTTTGTGTAGTCGGGTGAAAAAAGTACCCAAATTATACTGAAACCATTTTTTAGTGCAGTTTGAAATGATGATCTCAAAAATCGAATTCATCGTCATATAAATTTTTTGTTAATTTTTTCGGAAGGTGCTCTTAAATTTTAAGCCATATCTCACTTCATAGTCAGATAGAGTCATGCTAGATATGAATGGACTGTTAATTAAGCTACCAATAATCGCACAGAACATTGTTTTAATGTCGGTTAGTAGTTTGAATTCAACGACCAAGAATATTTCAAAGAAATCGATGCTTAGCTCGAAAATGCAAGAAATTTTAATTTGAACGCCTAGGAAAAATATAAAAAAAGGTGTGAGTGTCGTTAGGAATGGTATATAAATCAGCAAGAGCTCTCTGATCCATAGATAAATGATAATGTTTAACCCACCCAGATACCAATAAGGTGAGATCCCAGGGCTCTCCCAAATGCCATCCCAGATTAAACCCACATCCTACTCAGATCCTACCCAGATCCCTCCCAGAACCCACCTAGATCTCATAAAGGTCATACCCAGATCCAACCAAGATCCCACCCTGATCCCGCCTTGCTTCCACCCAGATCCCACTCAGATCCTACCCACTTAGATCCTGGCCAGATCCTACCAAGATCTCACCCCGATACCACCCAGGTCCCGCCCAGATCCCACCCAGGTCACACCCAAATCCCTCCCAATTACCACCTAGATCCTATTAAGATCCCACCCAGATCTCTCCCAGAACCCACCCAGATCCCACCCAGTTGCCCCTCTTCAGCATCTTCCTCCTACTCCTCAAAACAACAACACAAAATAAGAATGACGTCAGCGTCACGTGACGCTGAAATCTAATTTTACTCTTACTAAAATCTTTCGTACCGAAATTAAATTTTTATTTTTTGTACTTAAGCTTCTTTCTAGCTCTACAGATTACAGTTAATTAAAATATATAAACAAACACAGAAGCTGTGAGCAATTTAGTAATTATTTAAAAATAAAATTTCGTTTGCTTTGATTTTTGTTCTGTTTTTGATTATTATTTTTATTCTGGATTTTCGTTTACTTCATAAATTGTACAAACGACTAAGAAACATTCAAATTAATTTTTTGTTAAACAAAAAGACTCAAACTTTACTTTTTGTTCCAACACTCAATTTGATACATCTATGGTACGTGTGCAACAATTTTACTCACTTATTTGCCTTATTTTCTTCGTAAAAGTATAATTCATAGGTTTTTAATATGTATTTTTCCTAGGCGCTTAAAATGAAACTCTGCCAAGTTTTTGGCATATTTTAAACTTTTTGAGCTTTCCTTATCATACATTGTCTAAATATTAAACTCTAGGTAAGCTTCGCCTACCTATATGTACTCCTCAACAATGCACATCAGTTTCATATTTCATTAGCTACTCAAGGCATCCTACTCAATATCCACATGGCATAAAGAGCCTGAGCATCATTAACGCTGCATTAAATCCCAAACACTTGAGCTGACAAAGATAAACTCATTAACATGTTGATTAAAATCACGACAGAGTTCAAGTCCCCACACCGCACTTGGGGCGAGGTGCGGGGGTGTTTGGATAAATCTTTTGTTTGATTTGCGTAATAAGTCAATGACTCAACTCAGCTCAATTCATCCCAGGGCGACCCCCTTGTCTAATTGCTTGCCGCCGATTTGACAGGCGACTAAACGGTAAGCGGCAAGCGATGCGGCTGGGGCAGCCGCTTCAATTCAATCAATTATGCATGCTGATGGGCAAGTTCACAGCTTGCGCCGATTAAATCTGCCATTTAATAATTTATGATCAAATCTGTTTCAGTTGATTAGTAAAAGTTTTGGTATGCTGACCTGTTGCGACTTGAATTGAATTTCATGTTTCCAGGTAAACGCAATTATGCAGTAAGTTAATTTAAAGGCTGAAGGCGAGCTCAATCTTTCGCTGCTTACTTTTAGGGTTTGAATGCACAAAGTTGACAGAGCTTAAAATAAATTTAAATATAATATTTCTGACGACAATTTATAGTAAGCTATCAGCTGCGTGGCTTTGCGCCAAATACCGTGGGATCAGTCTCCTTCCCATTTCATCGTCGCGTATTATTTGTGAACGTCTAATCGGACCTCATGAGTGTGGCTTTAGACCTGGTAAATCCACCACAGACCAGATATTCACGTTACGACAAATCCTTGACCTATTAAAGAGACATCAAAAATACCAACTTTTTGTAGATTAAAAAGCCGCCTTCGACACACCGACACATACCGTGCCTTCCTTTGGTATACCAGCAAAGTACGTTCGACTTTGCATGATGACGTTGAAGGAGCATGGACATTATCATCTGCAAATGAGGCGGCGATGAGCGTTTTCGAGAAAAAGATTCTTCGGAGAATTTATGAACCTTTAAAAGTTGGCGAGGAAGTTTGCATTCGCAAGAATGATGAATTGTATGAGCTCTATGGGGACACTAGTCTAGTCAAGCACATAAAACAACAGCGGCTGATCTGGAAAGGACATGTTACCCGTATGGCTGAACAAGCTCAAGTAAAAGCGGCTTACAAACGGAATGAGAAAAGGATTGGAAGAGGCAAGGGTGGACCATCAGCATTAAGATTGAACGACCACATGCGGGAAGACATTTCAACAATCAGAAAAAACGACCGGCCGAGTTCTAGATCGATCGGTATAGAATCTTTACCGTTTAGTACTTGAAATTTCAAGTATGTTTTGTTCTTGGATGTACTTTAATAAAGTAAGAAACATTCTAGAATAGAAAAAGACTGTAAAAATAATTAAAATGAGAACAAACGTTCTTGAATCAAAAACATTTCGTACTTACAGTTAGCCTATGGACTTTGATATTATACAGGAACCAACTTTCAAGAACAAATTGGAAAAGCTTAAAACTTTATAGGCTTAAGCCAAAAGCATTTTGTACTTATTTGGTATGGTAAAATGGTATGAGGAAGAATTTATTAGACTTAGATGAAGAACGTTTTTGCACTTATTTTGAGAGTAAATCGGGCTGTTCTTAAGACCATTACAAATTAATAGTATGACCTAAAAGATATTATAATTGTTTGAAATTTACTTAAAATATCCCAAAACAGTCTTAGAACAGGTATTTCTCGATTGAAAAAATCGTACTTGAAATAAGGATTTTGTAATTGAATTTTAAGGAATGTTAGCTTTATATGGAGTCATCGTCTGCGACAGTCATAATAATATCGATTGTTCAATCAAACTAGATAGGATGCATTATAGGGTTGCCGAATATTTTTAAAATATCGTATCGATGATATTCTCTGATTTGAAAAAATATCAAATGATAATAAATATATTACTTTTAAAACATCGATATATCGATATAATTGATATTTTAGTTTTTTCCTGTTTTTACCAAAAAGAGGAAATACTCTGCCCCAAAATAAAAAGATATAGTCTATATTAAGCAAACATAACAATATTTTCCATAAGATTCGAGTTTTCTATGTAGTATACATATTAAATACTTTTAGTTCCAAAATTTGAACCAAACTTTGCATGCTTTTTACAAATTCGTGGAAAGAAATCGGGAAGAGATTTTGTAATTCTGTTTTTTGTATTTGATTGTACAATTCATTATAAAAAACACAAAATTAAAAATTTGTGAATGCGAGGGCTGTTCAAAAAGTTCTCGGGATCCAAAGTAGGCTCTTCCAAAAAAAGATGTGTCAATGGTACCCACGTTTCCGGGACATAATGACGCTTACTTCGTGTTTTGCTGCCACACGCAAAATCACAAAGCTTGATAGTGTTTGTTTGGGCACCACTGATATAGATGAATACTGTAGCTGACATGTCATGAATGCCATTATAGTCCGTAGCAGAATTGTGAAAATAAAATTGAATTCAAACAAAGTGCGGCCTTTTAAAAACGAAAAAAATAGTAAAAACTTTTTATACCCGTTACTCGTAGAGTAAAAAGGGTATACTAAAGTCGTGCAAATGTATGTAACAGGCAGAAGGAATCATTTCCGACCATATAAAGTATATATATTCTTGATCAGCATCAACAGCCGAGTCGATATAGACATGTCCGTCTGTCCGTCTGTCCGTCCGTCCGTCTGTCTGTATGAACACCTAGATCTCAGAGATGGTAGGAGATAGAGGTTTGACATGTATGGGACAAATGCTTCTTTTATCTGCACGCAGATCAAGTTTATTTCAAATTTAGGCCACGCCCCCTCCCGCCCCCGCAATTTCGAAAAAACGTCATATCTCCTACAGTTTTGAAGATAGATGATTCGTACCTTCTAGAGATAGTTAGTAATTAGCAAAATGAATCGATTTGCCGAAGAAATGATAAAGATCGGATGAACGGTTCTCAAGTTATGAGCAAAAAAGTGAACCAAGCCCCCCGCTACCGACAAAAAAAATGTTGCATACTTTTTGGATGGTCACCCTAGGGAACGCAGGAACACTTTTAAACATGTTTTTCATGAGTAACGGGTATATCGAAGTCGGTTAGAGCCGACTTTAACTTATGCTCTCGTTTTCTCAAAGATTGAGGTAGGGACGATAGCCACGTTAATTCTGCGTCCATAAAGCTCTACATCATCAAAATCGGTTCGGTAGAACTTGAGAAAATGTGGGCACCAGTCCGAAAAACTTGGTTTCGAGATAAATGGGTTTAAAGTTTGAAGTAATTTGAAAATTGCTTTTTTTACCGAAGTAATTGGTCGACAAAAAAAAATCTATATAATCTAAGGTATTTCGCATTTTTAAAAATCCATTTGGGATAAAATTTTTGAATATCTAAGCTAAAAAATAACAACAAAAAAAAATTTTCTAGACCAGAAGGCCTTAAAAGTCTTTAAAAAGACGCGTCGCTTTGACGCATATACGCATATGGCGCATTTTATAGCAGAAACAAGTCGCTCCGAAGGCACTGGGGTAAAAATATACCTTACGCCTAGTCTGGATAGTCCCGTCATGGTCGCCTTATGCGAATTCCAGAATATTAAGGGATAACTTTCCCATGATGTTTGTGGCAACCTAAAGTATAACTTCAGCCCGCTTTTTTGCGACTCTTGGGCTTCCATAAAGTCAACACACGGGACATTTGGTCGTGCAAACGCTTGCTTTAAATACTTTTCCGCACAAATTAATCTTGAATCCATTTTGTGTCTCTTAAATGCACTTGCGCTCGCTACCCAGAACAAAGAGTTACCAACGCACAAATATCATAAAATATCCCAAAAAAAAATCGATATTCGATATATGGCCAAAAAAAAAATCACGATATAAATATATCAGTTTTTAAAAATATTATCGATATATTGATATTTTGATATATTTTCGGCAACCCTAATAATTAATAAACTCTCCGACCATTTGGATCACTGCTTCATCGCGCACTGCTTTTCAGAAGAGAATAACAGAATCAAAAGCCTTTATTATTATTATTTGTTCTTGGGGAAAATACCGCACCGCGAAAAATCCTGGTCTATTCAGCCCCCCCCTCCTCTTCGGGAACTGGTGGAGATCTGGTGGGAATCTGCTGGGGATCAGGAGGTGATCTGGTGGGGCTTTGGTGGAGATCTGGTGGGGATCAGGAGGAGATCAAGTGGGGATCTGGTGGGCTCTACTTGGGATATGGAGGGGATCTACTGGGGATCGAGTGGGGATCTGCAGTTGGTCGGGTGGGGATATGGTGCACTGAGAAAAAAAAGGATAGTTTTTGATGATCCTTACGATATTTAACTATCCATTTGGACTGGATAGTTAACTATCCTTTTTTGGGATCCATTGGATATTTTCGAAGTCGATTTATTTTCGCTAAAATGGATATATCAGGAAATAAATTTTTTATTGATCTCTATTCTTCATCCAAAGGAAATGAGAAATGTGGAAAGGATATTTAAAAAAATGGATCTTAAGGTGGATATTTGAATAGTGACTTAACCTTGACTTAACAATGACCTAATTTTTAATAATTTTACATTTAATGTGTCTTTTGCCATCACTTAAATCGGATTCATCGACGTAAAGAGCTTCGCTCGTTCCGGGCGTCTCATGACACACACCCTTTTTTTTAATGTAAACTGCATTGAATGAGACAGAAAAACCAAACACGAAGTTTTGATTTTGTTCAAACGATAGAAATTTTTATATTTGTAATTAATAATGGCAGATATAAGATATAAATGAAAAAGTGAATTTTCCGGCCAAAATATCGCCCTAGTCATCCTGCAACATTGGACTGGGCAGTCAAAGATTGTTTATTTCAAGTATTATTTACATGTATGAGATTTGGATACCATACGATACCACAAGAAGACTTCAATTACACAAATAAATGTACAGTTATAGTTGTAAAATAATTTTCTTGAGTGCGCTTAGCCCCCCCTTAGCCAATTGCTAGATTCGACACTGGTTTTGTAGATAGATGGTTCATACCTTCTACGCATATGTAGTAATCAGAAGAATTTATCGATTTGCTGGAGAAATTATAAAGATCAGAACGAACAATTATGATGGACAGCACTTGCCACAACGGCGATGGGCAGCATTTCACAATTTCCGAGATCCATGTTGGAAGGGTAAAATAATAAAATTACATAAATGTTTCAGTTGAGTAAATAGTTCTCTCAGAGCTTCAACTTGAAATTACCCTTGTAGAGGATTGATGAAAGATTCCAAAAACACACAAAACAAATAAATTATGAATAGACTGATAAAGTGAAGCAGCACAGAACCTAAGTACTCCATCAGGAGCCGGGTGCCATACACAGACACTAATTTTCTTCCGTTCGCATTTTGTTTCTAGCAAATTACCATTTAATTACTGAAGCAGCCTCCGTTGGCTTCCAGCTAAATCTCTTTGAAAAAGTTCATTTCATGATGGTCATAATTTTTTTTGGAGGGGCTTAAGCCCCACAAGTGAATCGAATTACAATTACGAGTCGGTTAAGCAAAAAAGTGAAACAAAATCAAATGGGAAAAGAAATCACAAACTTTTTGTTCAGCCCAAAGGTCAACCATAATGAAGTGATATTTGTGGTTAGTTCTTACTTTGGGCAAATTGCTTAAGCTCGGAATTACATGGACTCCATTCACTTGTGGGCGCAAAAATATGTCTCTGGCGGACAGCCGCCCAGCAGTTGCATCAGATGGATGGGCAAAAGCGTGAATTTTTGTTGTGCTGGGACATTTTTGGCATTGATTTGTTGTGGACAGCGATTAAAAGTGCGAAACGGCATCACGCCCACTTCCAGCTGAAACATTTGTCAACTGTTTGCCGTAGCAGAAATTGATTTATGAGCAGAAAAGCTGGCAAAAAGAACGCATCCAAATCAATATGGGGGATAGGGGTGGGCGAGTGGGATGGTGGGTGGGCAAACTATCCCTCTGTGGTTGCTCTTAATCGGATTATTTGGCTAATTGTGTAGATGGGAACATGGCACTTAATCCATTTTTGGATAAATTGACTAAAATAGGTCAAAGGATTTAAGGATTTGACTTTTGCTTAGAAAAAGAAATTAAGAGCACATTTTTCGATTTTCCAAATACTAAAACTGTTACAGAAAATATGTTAAAAAATACAAGTCCAATATGTTTTTTATTTTAATTGTAATAGAAGTCATAAAACAAATTTAATTATTTTTACCAAATTGAAAATGTTACCAAATGTTAAATATTATCAAAATATAATATTTAACAATATAATTTATTTATTTATATATCTACCGTTGTGTCATGAAGTAACTTCTGCCAACACACTAAGGACAGGCAGAGACAGCTGAAGATTGAAATGCTATACTGTCAACCAGCCTCGTTTGTGGTGTTGTGCGTGTCTTGTTTTAGACAAGTTTTGGACAATATCCTAAACTTAAATGACCTAAAGCCTGCTCAAAAAAGTTCTATGATTTTCAATCAACAAGGTCACTAAAACAATCACTTTTTTTGCTTACAATGTAAAATTAAATCTTTTTTATGTTCAATTTCCTGTTTAAATTTAAGCGCCAACCCACAGCGCCCTCTAGCGTTAGCTAGCCTTAACTTAAAGCGGCCTCTAGCGCTCGACATGTGGCTGGCCTTAACAGAAGCTGTTAAGCATTGCCCGCATTAACAGCAAAAAAATTTAGCATTTTTATGTTTGCCTCGCATGGTCACACTGCACTAGCAGAAAAACAAATATGGCGGAACAATTTCCAAATTGCGGATATATTTTAAAGTGGCTTTTTCTGTAAACTGTTTAATTACCAAGTGCAAATCAATACAACGCCGTGAAGCTTCAAGTGCACAGCGCCCGAGCACTGTGAACCGAGCACCTCAGAGCCTGTGCCGCGACGTTCCGTTCTGCTTGCGTGTGTGTGCGTGCGTGTGTGTGTGTGTTATGAGCCGAAATGCGATTTGCGCACCAATTCTTATTACGTGACCTCGAGGACGCCGCTACAATTGAAACCAAAAACAACAAACACAAAGACCAATTCTGAACAAACGGATAAACAGTGAACACAATGTCCGGTGGACGCGACAGCAGCGCCAGCAGTGGCAGCAACGGCAACTCCAACAACTCAGCCACGGCCACATCGCCGGCAGGCACGCAGCAGCGGCAGCGCGGTCGTCCGGCCAAAAAGGCCACCTGCACCTGGTGCGGGGAGAGCAAGCTGCCGCTGCAGTATGTGCTGCCCACACAGACGGGCAAGAAGGAGTTCTGCTCGGAGACCTGCATAGCCGAGTTTCGGAAGGCGTACAGCAAGGGGGCGTGCACGCAGTGTGACAATGTTATACGCGAGGGGGCACCCAATAAGGAGTTCTGCTCGATGATGTGCCTGAATAAGCATCAGAAGAAGAACGGCTCGACGAGGGGGCAGGGATCAGGCGGCGGAGCCGGTGGCGGCGGAGGAGCTGGAGGCAAGGGTTTGGGCACGGAGGCGGGAAAATTGCTTAGCAGTGGAGCGCCAGCACCAGCGGGACCCTTCCAGTATGAAAGTTTTCATGTCTTCGACTGGGTAGCCTACTTGGAGGTAAGTTCAGTGGAGAATTCCCCCGGGACTACTTGACGCAAATTTGCTTGTAACTTTTAGGAAACGGGCAGCGAGGCCGCTCCAGCGGATTGCTTCAAACAGGCCCTGAATCCTCCCAATAATGACTTCAAAATAGGCATGAAACTGGAGGCTTTGGATCCCCGAAATGTTACCTCCACCTGCATTGCCACTGTGGTGGGTGTACTGGGCTCCAGATTACGCCTGCGTCTGGATGGCAGCGACTCGCAGAACGATTTCTGGCGCCTGGTGGACTCCACGGAAATTCATGCCATCGGCCACTGCGAGAAGAACGGGGGAATGCTGCAGCCACCGTTAGGCTTTCGCATGAATGCCTCCAGCTGGCCCGGTTATCTGTGCAAGATCCTGAACAATGCCATGGTGGCACCCGAGGAGATCTTCCAGCCGGAGCCGCTTACCCCCGGCGAGAATCTGTTCAAGGTGGGCCAAAAACTGGAGGCGGTGGACAAGAAGAACCCCCAGCTGATATGCTGTGCCACAGTGGACGCCATTAAGGATGATCAGATCCATGTGACCTTCGACGGTTGGCGTGGAGCATTCGATTATTGGTGCAATTACCGGTCGAGGGACATATTTCCGGCTGGCTGGTGTGCACGCAGCTGCCATCCCATGCAGCCGCCTGGTCACAAGTCGCGCATGGATGCGGGCTCCAGCAAGCAGCGGTGCTCGAGGCCCAGATACACAATGGTGCCCGAATCAGATGCCATGATACCCGCCACGCCGGTTACCGCGCACTTTCATCCCAACTGCAAGGGAGGACCCTACATCAACAGCTGCAAGTTGCCCTCGATGGTGACGGGGCCCACGCATCAGACGCTGGCCAAGCTGTGCCTGCAGGAGGTGCTGGCGGCCAGCACAGACACGCAGCAGTTGTCCAAGCTGCTGTTTGCCCTGGAAGGGGATGTACACATAGTGACGGCGGCGGGAAAGAATTTCACCGTAGGTATTCGTCGCCACAAGATTCGGTCTAATCCTCACACAATCTCCCTGCCTCTCTTCTAGGTGAAAATCCCCTCGCCATTGCGCATGAAGGATGACGAGACTTTGGCCCAGTTCATTGAGACCTTGTGCACCACATGCCGGGCATGTGCGAATCTCATCTCGCTGGTCCCCGAGACGGAGGAGTGCAAAAAGTGTGCCCAGAGTCGCAAGCGTCAGCTCAACCAGGCCACGCCACCCTCCTCGCCGGTGCTCTCCGATAAAAGAAGTCGGCAAAGTAATTCAGCCACGCCCACGCAATCACCCTCGGAACAGCCCAAGCCGCTGATAATTAAGCAGGAGGCGGAGATCGTCAAGCATAAGGCAAATGGCAAGGAGGTTTTGAGTCACAATAACAACAACATCAACAATAACTCAAGTGGAAGCGAGTCTAGTCCCAAAATCGTTATCAAGCAGGAACCGAATGGAGTTGTGGCAACCGCGAGCAACACCACAACGACGCAGGCCCTGCGTAAAGTGCGCTTCCAGCATCACAACAACAGCAGCAGCAACACCAACAACAACAACAATGGCAGTCAAGAGACTCCTTGCCTCAACAGCAGCAACTCGTCCTCCTCCAGCTCCACATCCTCAACCAGCTCGTCCAGCAGCGGCAGCTGTAGCAACAGCAACAGCTTGGCAGGTGGCACAGCCAATGCCAGCACCATTGGCAAATACCTGGCTCCCTTGGTGGCCGAGGTGCATCCAGAGCAGATCACTGCTAAGCCTCAAAATACCTACTACAAATCCCCCACCACCCTCTCATCCAGCGCATCTCTGCCCACTTCAGTGTCCACGCCTTTCAGCGCCAACCAGGCGGCAGCCAAGGCAGCTACAGCTCCCACCACAGCCGCTGCCTCCACCAGCTATGTGGGTGGAACGGCCATAACGCCATCACCACCTCATCACGTCATCAGCACACCCACATCGGCAGCGTCGGTTCACTTGCGGTCGCAGCCCATTGATTGGTCCATTGAAGAGGTCATCCAATATATCGAAAGCAATGACAATTCCCTGGCCGTGCATGGAGATCTGTTCAGGAAACATGTAAGTTGACGAAAAGGCACTTGATATTTTAATTTAATTTCACATCTAATGACATATATTTTATAAATACTAGAATTATTGCGGGGGCTAGTTAGAAGAGGTCCAAAGATTCTATTTTGGTTTGGATTCGGATGTATTCGACTTACATTAGTTTTCTATTGTATTCGGAGCTAGTTTCCACAAATTTGAAACACAAAATGAAGAGAGACGCTTACTTGACAATTGACATCAAAACAATCTTCGTGATAATCTAAACTTTTTTTTCAACTTCGCAATTTTTTAATCCGTTTGATCTACATCTTTAATTTTTCCGTCTTTATGTCACTTTAAGTTCATAAAAAATATTGCAAATGATTAAATTTCCTTAAACCGATTGACCGACACCTTCTATTTACCCCTCTTTGATTGCCAACTATTAAATCGTCATGCTAATCTGCACTAATCATAAAATGTTGTGTATTATTGTCAATGCACCCGTCTACTTTATAGTCTATACTTCTAGCCATACAAAAATTTTTACGGTTGCCATCTATCAAATTTTAATGAATCCCGAATCTGATAAAACTTTGAAAATTTTGCAAATGACAACTGTGAAATTACCAATACAAACACTTCAAATATATTCCGGTCTACTACTACTGCCATTATGGGGGGAATCCTCCAGTCGAGGTCCTTTTTAAAAAAATCTTATTCAAAAACGCAAAAAGTTTTTCCAATCCTTTTTTTCTTATTTTTGATACAAACAGATTAAAGTAAACAAAAAAATATTTCTGCTTCGATGTAATGTTCAAAAAGTCAAAGTCAGAGTCCCAAAAAACGTTAGAGTGCTGGCGGCCACGATTTATTGTCTACAGGACATTCTGGTCTGAACCTCAAAAAAAGTTAAAATTTTTCCCAAGGCATAGAAATATTAATTTTTGGTCAGGGCGACGAGCTAAGTTGATTGAGCTTTGTCCGTCCCTCTGTCTGTTTTATGCAAATTAGTATCTCAGTTTTAAAGCTATCGAGCTGAAACTTTGCACAGAGTCGTTTTGTTACTGCTCACTGCTAATATGTCGGAGCCGACCTAATCGGATGACTATATCTTATATCTGCCATAAAAACTATCGGTCGGAAAAAGTATCTTAGTTTGATAAACTTTTTCGTTTTTAATGTTAGTGTCCCCAAACTCGGCAAATACTAGAATAATCGGACGATTACATCTTGTAGCTGCCATAGGAACCTTCGTCCGGAAAATAGTTTTAGTTAGATAAATTGATTTTATTGTTAGAGTTCTTAAACTCTGAAATTTCAAAACATTTTCAAGGGTAGAAAAATTTCGACACAGACGAAGTTAACCTTGGCCTTCTCTTTTAAAATTATGATCGACCTTTATGAGACCAAAATGGTGACAATTCTGCTTTCACTTAGTTTCATCAAAATCAGTTCGGTGTTACTGGAGATAACATGGCCGCCAATTCGAAAAACGTGATTTCGAGATAAATGGAAGAATTCTTTTTGTAAAAAAAAAAAGATAATCAAAAATTAAAAAAAAAAAACAATTCCGCATCAATTTAATTTCGTTTTATTAAAATCGGTTTTGTAGAACTGGAGAAAAGTGGATTGGCAGTCCGAAAATAGACCGAAAATATTACAGATGTTATATACTTACAGAATCTGTAATACAGATGTTAGTCGGCGATGCCAGCTCCATAAAGCGGACCTTCATAATCTTCATCTTCAGGCTAACAACGGAATTCGGTGGTTACTTCATGCCGTTGTATTAAAAAATGAGTCGTTTAAGCGAAGACATTGTTTACTAAAAAAAATTTTCTAAAAATTCAAAAAAATCCTCCAAAAAGAAAATCGAAAAAAAATTTAGCACTTGAAGAATCCCCCCTTAAGTCTTCATAACAATCTTTGGTCATTTTTTTTGATCTAAACCTCGGATTTACCCGTCTATCTTAGGTCATAAGAAATATTGACAAACAATCGACGCCTCTATTTTACCAAATTCTGCACTTTCTTAAATATTCAAATAAAAATTTAGAAAATTTTGGCGTTTTTGGTCTACACCTCTTTTATATTCGCGTCTTCAATTGCACTCTATCTAATCCTCATAATTATCTTAGGTTATTTGAACAAGTTCGTCAAAAAAAATTCCAGTGTGATTGTCCAAAGAAAGTAAAAATTTCGGTTTCGGTTCAGGTTCTGTGTGTTTAAATAATTTATATTTTGTCCGAGACTTCGGCGTTGATAGAAGGCACAAGGCGGCTATTTCGAATAAGTTGGACTACGCTTTGTAGCGATTAAGTGACTGAATAAAAAGGAGAAAAAGTCCCTAAACACGGTAGTCATAGCCGACCTGACCTAGGCGATTGTAAATTTGATATCTTTTCAAAAAATTTACGAAATTTTGGTTTAGTTGGAAGAAAATGCTTGAAATTTAATCCTGATATAAAAACTGAAATTTCATTAAAAGAGTCGCCCATAACTTAGGAATTATTTTCAGTTTAAATGTTATTAAGTAAAGCTTAACTAATTGATTTGACTTTTTGTTGTTTCTCCAAACAGGAAATCGATGGCAAAGCTTTATTGTTACTCAACTCAGAAATGATGATGAAGTACATGGGCCTCAAACTGGGACCAGCCTTAAAAATCTGCAATCTAGTGAATAAAGTCAACGGGCGACGGAATAATCTGGCTTTGTAAATGGAAATGGAAATGAAAACGAAGGACAAAGACATTGTGTGCATGCAGAGCGAAGTGTTAACAAATTAAGTACCTCCTTTTAAACGTAACAACAACAAAATAAGCAAAACAAATGGATGAGAATTTGAAGTCGAAGCACCTAAAACTTTAAATTAAAACGGGAAACCCATTAACCTACACATAAACATTCTAATGCGAATTATGTCCAACATGCGCGCACCTAAAAAAAACCAAAACAAAGTCGCACGACTTACCAAAAAAAAAAATAAAAAAAAAGAGGAGAAAGATACTGCAAGATTCCCCCATATTCGAAATATCAGTCTTTCATCATAACACACAAAATCTATCTATAAACATTTCATATGCATAATATTTATTACACACACACACAAACACACGCACATTAGGCACCCAACTCGAAACGAACTTGAACTTGAAATAATTGAAACTGTACATAATTTTACATATAATTTTGTAATTATGTATGAATTGCGTTTCCTAACTATTAACTATTACAATGTTTGCTTAATTCTAGCAATTTTAGTTAAGTCGTCAAAGGAATGAAGGAAATTGGCAATGAAGAATTGTCTATCATTTAGTTGTAGCCAAGTAAGTTAATTAGAATTGAAAAACAGATTGAATTTCTCTTAATCGTATGCAACAAATTAAGTAAGCTCCTTGTAGAAGCTTTACAATTAAACAGACACACACAAACACACACACTCATGTACATTTTAAATATATATATATATAAACATATATGCAATATTTCTCATTATGTTTACTCACACATTCAGACACAAGATACGATTGGATATAGCAAACTGTATGCATTATTACAAATACAAACACACTTGAAAAATTGTACATGAATTGGTTTATTTTTTGTTAATATTCTTTTGAAGAGAAATTGCAGCATTGGTTCTTGACTGAGAATGTTTCTATAACACGTTTTTAAATCTTGCGCACAGGTAGCGTAAGATGGTTCTCGATCAGCAGATTAAAGAAGTCACACGATAGAGAGAGTGTTTTAGCGTTATATTGCCAAATCCACCAAAAGTAAACAGGGCTTGATGCACTGACGCACTCTTGAGGTCATTCGCTGGATGAGCTAAATGACCTCATTCTTTCTGTGTATTTCCCCCTAAGAGATGGATATACATTCGGCAGGTCATCCGCTGCAAATGAGCAAATCACTGTCAATGATGATCTAGCTATTGTCACAACATATAGCTATTTTCCGCTAAAAGTCTAGATTTTCTATCGATATGCAATCAAACTCCACAAGTGTTACCAATAGGAACAGCTAACAGGGAGAGAGATGTAAGGACCCCCTTTGTTTAGTTGGCATTCATTAATTTTTTGTTTTAGAATGTAAAAATGCAGCAATATGTCCTAAATATGCAGTCCGCAAACCAGCTAAAGTGGCAGAGCATGCTGCATATATGTGGGTATATGTGCAATTTGCCTTTTAATCCAAAATTGTTTAATAATTGACTTGACTTCAGGATACCAAAATATCCTCAAACACAAATGGAGTCGCCACTGCGATTTGAAAAATTTTGCAGCCTGAGTGGCATGGATCCTACCAAGTTTTGAAGCATTTATATCTCAATCTTGGCCCATTCTGCGACATTGGCTTTCCTTAAGTCCTTAAGGTTTCGTACTGCTTTCTACAGGCATACAATTTTTCCGCAAGGACTTGTAGGATCAATAGGATTTAAGTCTGGGTATTAAGATAACGAATTGTACTCCGGGCAACATGAATCGGCGCATTGTTCGGCTGCATTGTCAATTCATCACCATGAATGTCCTCAGCAAACGGAATAAGCTCACTGTCCACCAACTCCATATATTTTTCAGCATTCATCCGGCCGGATACAAAGCATATATTAGTGACTAGCACATAACCCGTCGCGCTTCGCTGCGCCTTTAACAGTATAGAACCAATATCAGCCCACATCCTGGAATTCGCACGACTGGCCATGCTTCAAATAATTTCGTATTCTATCGTTGCAAACCGAGTTTTAAGCCAATCGGATTAATAAAAGTTTTCTTGCATTCTTAATTTTCTGCGCATTTTCACCCGCGGGGATCAGATTTTCCGACATTGGAAAATCATATTTTTCAATTTCATCCATTGAAACCGAGCTTCAAGCCTATCGGATGATAAATAGTTTTCTTCCCGCAGAATTTTCCGGAAATTTTCCGACATTGGAAAGTCGCACATCAAATTAAATCGTATTATATCTTTACAAACCGAATTTTAAGCCAACCGGATGAAAAATGTATACATTTCATGCAGAATTTTACGGGCATTTTCACTCCTGGGGGGCGGATTTTCTGACATTGAAAAATCACATTTTAAATTATTTCGTATTCTGTCCTTACAAATCGAGTTTCAAGCCAATCGAATGAAAAATAATTTTTTATGCTGAATTTTCCGACCTTTGGGTCAAACTTTCCAACATCAGAAAATCACATTTCGAACTATTTCGTATTCCATCCTTAAAAACCGAGGTTAAAGCCAATCGGTCAGAATTTTCCGTCTATTTTCCCCGGGGGGGCAGAACTCCTGCCTAAATTACAGCCCTCTATCTCTTACCGTTTAGCCTGTGCGATGATTGCCAATGGGTCAGTGAATTAGTCAGTCAGTCAGTCAGTACACTCTTCTTTTTATAGATATAGAGCGGGGCCAAAAAGTAAGAGAGTATTGGTGTGTAAAAACATAATCGCTTCGAACTCTTGCGAGCGAATGACGGCTTTCTGCTCTTTTGATCTAAGCTTCGGCAAGCGTTCGAGTCGTGTACGTGTGAATAGCGAAATGTTTTCGACCCCTGGGAGGAACCAAGGGCTATCGCTAATAGAGAGATATTAAAATTCCATTCAAACAATTCAGCATTTAATTGAGCTTCTTTATCTTTATAATATAAGGTTGTCAAAAAAGTCTTGCGGTATTTCCGCAAGCTTGTCTTTGCAAGCGCGTAGTTCTAGTTGTATTCGTCGCATCGGTTCACGCTAGAGCTTTTTGGAAAGCTTTTTTCACGTGCCTTTCACGTGTTTGATTTATTGTTATTTGTTTTTAGTCGTTCGTTAGTTATAGCGTCGCAAACATGGAGCAAAATAAAGAGAAAATACGGCATATTTTACAGTACTACTACGATAAAGGCAAAAATGCATCTCATGCTGCCAATAAAATTTGTGCAGTTTATGGACCCGATAAAGTTTCTATTTCCACCGCACAACGATGGTTTCAACGTTTTCGTTCTGGCGCAGAGGTGATCGAAGATGCGCCACAGTCCAGAAGGCCTGTCGTCGAAAATTGCGATAAATTCGCTGAATTAATCGAAAGAGACCGGCATAGTAGCAGCCGTAGCATCGGCCAAGAGCTGGGCATGAGTCATCAAACCGTTATAAACCATTTGAAGAAGCTTGGATTCAAAAGAAGCTCGATGTATGGGTGCCACACATTTTGGTTCCCAAATTATGGGTTTCCGATAGCGAATCTGTAATTGGGTTTTCTGGTTTGGGAAACTGGCTGAAACTTGGTTCAATCTTATGGTTACTCACACTTCAGAGGTAAAAACTTTCATTTTGGTAAAAGTTATTGTAAAGTTGTAAATTCGTTTGGTTTTTGTTATGATAATTTTCCCAGCAAAAAAAATTTACAGAAGCAAAAAATCAAGAAACCAATGTTGCATTTTAGACAAAATTAACTTTTACGGCTTTCGTTCGATCACCACACTTAATCACGTAAAACACATCAAATCTTTCGGATGGAAACAGGTAACTTATAGACACAAGTGCATATAATCTTCAAACTTAAGTCAAAAGAAATCAAAGGACTCTTGACATACTAAACGAATAGCAAACATTTAACCTTTCGGCTAAATCTTTAGGACAAATTTAGAACAAAACAAAAATCTAACTTAAATTTATGGAATGAACTAAACAAAGCATAACGCATCACACACACGCTAGTCCAAGTATGCTCTAAATTTGGATGTAATTTTAGTTCTTTGTTTGATTTTCACTTTTTTCCACCATTTAACTTACATAGTCCCTAAGTGCATAGTTATTTAATTCATTTAATGTTATGTATGTATAGAAGAGAATAAAGAAAAATATATATAATTAAAATTCAGTAGGCAGGGCAGGAGACTTTCAAACCTTGGAGCTTGAAATATTTACACAGAGGAATGGATTTGGCTAACGACTTGTGGCTCAGCGAGAGTGTGGATTCCATAGCCCAGCAGCGGTGTCTTAACTGGTCTGCGGATGTGACTCTGGGTGCACCTCGTGTGGATCTTTTAAAAAGAACTTTGCCAAGACCGCCAGCCCATACCCTACATGTACCAAAGAGGCGGAAAGTTGAGAAGAATATCGATATTCCCAATATTGGACTTTTTGATAATTTCTATGCTCACGCCACGCACCGTCGCCAGTCACAGCTGGCCCTTGGCTGCCGGTTAATGAAACGCTGCCCTCGGAATGCTTGTAACTGCAGCAGTCGTTGGATCATTGTCTATGGCTTTCCACTGCATCAGCGAGACTTGGTTCTGCGCCATTTCTTCACTTTGGGTCGTGTGTGCGAAAAACGTCTGAGCGAGGGCAATTGGTTTTATCTCTGCTATGCCAACAGTTTAGACTGTTTGCGGGCAAAATCCACTGGAAGACGTCTCAGGCTGGGACCTCTAATCATTCCTGTAGTTGTTTGCAGTTGTAGAAAAGATCGAGTGACCGGAATGGAGGAGAATGACAAATGCAGCACGGCCGGTACTTGGCCGGGCACAGCAGCTCAACAGCATTGGGGACGTAACATAATTGAACTCGATCCGAAGAAACGTTACGAGTTTTCTACTTGCACTTAGCCTGAGAGCAATCTGGCCAACACTTTATTGTTTAACAACATTTTTAAATTTCACTTGTACAGAATTCAGCATATTTTTTATGAATTCGACAAAATTAAAATATTTTTTAAATTAAATTAAAATTCGAAGGTTTAAAATCCTAACTTGTTCTACTGCACCAAATAACTGATTACACTAGTTTACAGCATTTCCGATCCCGACCATCTGGCAGTCATTTCGTATGTAAATCCATTTGCTGAGTCCAAAAATCCAATCCGCAAATTTTTGTATGGGGCCGTTTTCGAGAAATCGCGGAAAAGCTAGTTTTTTGATTTGTAAAAAAAGTACCTTCAGAAAAATGCGTATATCTTTGGTACCGGTTCTTTCATTGTGAACAGGAAACGCTTACTTAGAAGGTAATTGAACGCCCTATCATTCGTTGGTACACCACTTTTTAATCCGGTGCTGGACTTCGGCGTTATAAAGGCTTTAATCGACTTTGCATTAAATTGATCACTTTTTTAAAAAGTAGATTTTAAGTGCGATTTTCACCACGAAAAATTTAAATTTTTTTATTGCTGGTCACTAAAGATTATCTATTAAAATACACGAATAATCATTAAAATCCCATCAGAATAGAAGTTATTGGCATTTAGTAAAAATGGAAGGTTTCAACTTCAACCATCTTTGTTTGACTGTTAACTCACAGGAGTTAAATTCAAATTTTATTTAGAGTACTTATAATTTTTTCTGTTAGTTTTTGTGATTGACTTGGGTTGAAATGATGCAAGACGTATTGAGCAATATCTTGGAATGCTTGCGGTACTATTTTCGACTCCGTAACAATTTCATGACAGGATATAGAAAATCGTTATATATTAAAAATGTTTATAATTTTGATAGTGATATTTATAACAGTGTTAACACTCAAAAAGCTAACGGGACCAATAAATTGTGAAACAAGCGGCCCAGATAGCAACACCACATTACCAGTTTGTTTTATCACGTCTTGTTCGCGATTAATGGTAAGGATTCAACACATTGTTATACTTCCCACTCCATGGACAAGCGTTATACCCCCCCCCAGAGTCTTATTTAAAAAATCTATGGAAAACTACTCAGAATTTTTGATATTACGTAGTAAATTGCATATTTTACGTCAAATTACGCTGAAAGCTCATAATTTCCAACCTAAGTCATCAACCTCAATCACAAAAAAACTTAAACAGGTTCAAAATAAATTTGTTAGGTCATAGTAGCTCTTAAATAGAATTGTTTGAATTTTAACTATGCCTCCTGTGACGAACATAAAACAGTCAAACCAAGTCAATTTGGATGAAATTGAAACCTTCCATTTTTTACTAAAATGCCAATAACTTCTTAATTCTTAATCGGATTTTAATGAGTTATGTGGCGTTGTATTTTTAATAGATAAATCTTTAGTGACCAGCAATAAAATAAATTTTACACAATTTTTTTCGTGGTGAAAATCGCACTTAAAATCTAGCTATTTTTAAAAAAGTGATAAATTTAATGCAAAGTTGCCAATTAAAGCTTTTATAACGCCAAAGTCCAGCACCGGATTAAAAAGTGGTGTACCAACGAATGATAGGGCGTTCAATTACCTTCTTAGTAAGCCTTTCCTGTTCATAATGAAAGAACCATTACCAAAGATATACGCATTTTTCTAAAGGTACTTTTTTTACAAATCAGAAAACTAGCTTTTCCGCGATTTCTCGAAAACGGCCCCATAAAAAAATTTGCGGATTGGATTTTTAGACTCAGCGGAAGGACTTACACAAGGAATTGCTACCAAATGTTCGGGATCGCGAAATTTTAATTATTTTATAAACTAGTGTTATTAGATGTTCCGATGCGCAACTCGGTTAACCAACATCTTACGGTTTTACTAGATGAAAAGGGCTTTCCAACATAGCTTTTATCTCAACATTCTAAGTCTGATTTGATCAGCGCTTTGAAATCATTTAATTTTAATAGAATTTTTATCGAAATTCGTGATCTGTGAAAAAAGTGTTTCTCGTAGAGTAAAAAGGGTATACTAAAGTCGTGCAAATGTATGTAACAGCAGAAGAAATTATTTCCGACCATATAAAGTATGTATATTCTTGATCAGCATCAACAGCCGAGTCGATATAAACATGTCCGTCCGTCCGCCCATCCGTCCGTCTGTCTGTCTGTCTGTATGAACACCCAGATCTCAGAGATGGTAAGAGATAGAGGTTTAACATGTATGGGACAAATGCTTCTTTTATCTGCACGTCGATCAAGTTTGTTGCAAATTTGGGCCACGCCCCCTCCCGCCCCCTAAATTTGGGAAAAACGTTATATCTCCTACAGTTTTGAATATAGACGATTCGTACCCTCTAGAAATAGTAATAGTAATAATAAAAATAGTAATTAGCAAAATAAATCGATTTGCCGAAAAAATGATTAAGATCGGATGAACGGTTCTCAAGTTATGAGCAAAAAAGTTACCAAAGCCCCCCCCCTTCCACCCAAAAAAAAAATGTTGCATACTTTTCGAATGGTCACCCTAAGGTACGCACTAACACTGTTAAACATGTTTTTTCATGAGTAACGTGTATATCGAAGTCGGTTAGAGCCGACTTTAACTTACGCTCTCGTTTTTAAATCTAAACACAAAGTGTGACCTTTTTGATTTAAAATCGTAAAACTTTTTTGCGACTCTAGGTCATAATGTTATAATTTTGTCCATAACTTTTCTAAAACAAGAAATGCACAGCACCACAAAGGAGGCAGGTTGACTGTGTAGTTATTTCATGAATACCAATTCATTCTTCAGCAGTCTGTGCCTGAATTAAAGAAGGAACCTCGTGGCAGAACTGCTATGACCGCTTAGGAATTCCAAAGGCTTGCAACAAATTCAGCAGCTAACTCCAAAATCACTAAAGCTTTAAGTGTGTGTGCATGCCCCGGCCCTTCTGTTGTAAGTGGGGGAAATTCTTTCCCCACATTTAACTAACACAGGCGCCAATTGTTTGAATTACCCAAAGCAATCAAACATATTGCCTGAGTTTTATTATTAAAAAAAATTTAACTCAATTTCAAATATCTTTGTCCCCATAGCCAATTGACTCATTTCTTTTTCATTTATGAAAACCATGCCAAAGCAAAGAATATAAAAAACAATACCTGAAAAATCGGCATAATTTAATTTACTACAATTTATTTACTAAAAATTTTCTACTTTGCCATTCAAGGGTATCGTCCTCATTTTGCTCCTCTGGCATCTTCTCTTCTTCTCCAACCACACAGGGTTTTTTGCGTAAATATTTTGACTATTATCCTGATCCTGCAGAGAAAAACGCTGCCTACAGGAGAACTCTGCAGTCGAGAGTAACGCGGACTGCTAAAGAGCGATACCTGGAGAAAAGGAAAGAGGAGAAACGCCTTTTTAGAAGAAAAAAGTTTGAGCAGGAAAGGCGCATGCGCGAGGAAGTCGAAATGTTATTCGGCATGAGTGAGACTCGAAAATTTTACCAAAAGATTAAGCAATTAACAGAAGGTTTCAAGCCCAGAGTCGCACAATGCAAAGACGAACAGGGGAATTTGGTCACAGATCCGCAAGTGGCGCTTAACAAATGGAGAAGTTACTTTTCCAACCTACTGGGAGGCGATGACGAACATAATGCCGCCTTTAGAGAAGTAACGATGCCACCAATCGACAACATAGAGATAGACCCGCCGACCCAACAGGAAGTCTGTTTAGCCATAAGAAGGCTAAAGAACAACAAGTCGCCAGGCGCTGATGAGCTGCCCGCTGAATTGTTCAAGGCTGGAGGTGAAGAATTGGTAAGGTGCATGCACCAACTTCTGTGCCGTATATGGGTTGATGAAAGCATGCCTGACGATTGGAATCTAAGTGTTCTCTGTCCAATCTTTAAAAAAGGAGACCCTGCAGTTTGCGCCAACTACCGCGGGATTAGTCTCCTCCCCATCGCATATAAGGTTCTGTCCCGCATTATTTGTGAACGCCTAAAGCCGCTAATTGATACACTGATTGGACCTTATCAGTGTGGCTTTAGACCTGGTAAATCCACCACAGACCAGATATTCACATTGCGCCAAATCCTGGAGAAGACCTATGAGAGAAACATCGAAAATCACCATCTTTTTATCGATAAGGTCAAGGTTTTTCGAAGCTCTGTCTACTTTAGGTATTCCAGCAAAGTACGTTCGACTTTGCATGATGACGTTGAGAAGCACTCAAAGCTCCGTCAAAATAGGAACGAACCTCTCCAAACCTTTTGATACCAAAAGAGGATTTAGGCAGGGTGACACCTTATCGTGTGACTTCTTTAATCTGCTGATGGAGTATATACTGCGCCAGTGCCCAAATGCCAACAGATCGGGCACCATCTTTAATAAGGATGTAATGCTACTCGCATATGCCGATGATATTGACATTATCGGCAAAACCGAACAGGCAGTAAGCAAGGCGTTTTTAGAGATTGAGAAGCAGTCTGAACTAATGGGTTTAGCGGTAAACGAGGACAAGACGAAGTACCTAGTGTCCTCGAAACAGAAGTACACACAACTTGGGCAATCTGTTGCAATGGGAGAGTACAACTTTAAAGTTGTAGAGGACTTTGTCTACCTCGGAACGATGATAACCGGCGACAACAACATCAGCCTGGAAATTCGAAGAAGAATCACGCTCGCAAACCGATGCTATTACGGGCTAAGTAGGGAGCTCAAGAGCAGAAACCTCAAGCGAAGAACAAAAATAGCGCTATATAAGTCGCTTATCATCCCAGTCCTGCAATACGGCGCAGAAGCATGGGCAATATCATCAGCGGATGAGGCGGCGATTGGCGTTTTCGAGAGAACGATTCTTCGCAGGATTTATGGACCTTTGAAAGTTGGCGAGGACTTTCGCATCCGAAGGAATGACGAACTGTATAAGCTCTATGGGGATACTAGTCTGGTCAAGCGCATAAAGCAACAGCGGCTGCGCTGGCTGGGACATGTTACCCGAATGGATGATCAAGCTCCAGCAAAAATGGTCTACAAGAGGAATGCGAAAGAACTGGGACAAGGCAAGGTGGGACGACCACCTCTAAGGTGGGACGACCAGGTGCGGAAAGACATTTCTAAGCTTGGCGTGAAAAACTGGTGCCAGCTCGCACGGAGCAGAAGCGACTGGCGGACATTAGTTGCAGCGGCCGAGACCGTCAAACGGTTGTGATGCAAGCATCGGGCCAATAAAGAAGAAGAAGAAAGAAGATTATCCTGATCGGAATTCATCAAAGTGCAAGATCTGATCATGCATCCAATTTAAAAAAGCATATTGAAAAAAAAAAACCAGATGCATTCAGGCAAGAATTCGCAAGCAAAATGTAAATTCTTTGATAAAAAAACAAAAACTACTTCTCAAACTAACAACAACAACGTCTCCGATAAACTTGTCTCAAAAACGTCACAATGCCTTCAAAATGATTTAACAGGCAATCAAAATCTTAGTTGGTTTCAAAATATGGTCGCTTAAATATGAATTCAATCAGAGCAACGAATGTTCAACAAGTCATATCAGACGTCCAATTATAGCACCGACGTCGATACGCCCGCACCCTAAAGCGAGCTCCTTAAAAACACAACAACGTTCACATCAGAAAAATGCTCCACATTATAGGCACTAGAGACCTGTACGAGTAAGTAAAAAAGTAATCGAGAATTACTCGCCGAGTATGATTACAAATGAGTACGATTACCTAGCTGTCAATTTGGCACCGTAGCACCGTAGCATCGTAGGAACCGCACCGTTTTAATAATTTTTACTCATTTTTACTTTTCAGGGTTCGGAATCGCCCTTTACCTGCAGCTCTCGAGACTGACCGCTTATTAGACCGCGAAATAATACCAAAGAGGATAAAAAATAGTAATAAAAAAAAAGACAGTGCAAATAAAGTGATAAGTCATGGCGGAATCATTGCATAAGTGCAAGTCGCAGCTAAGGGTTCTCCTTGGTAATAAAAACGCGAACTACTTAAGAAACTGTTTTCCATGGACAAAAATGACCACACATAACAGCATTACCATGATTATGACAATGCCGAACCGCGGTAAATACCATGGATGACCAATGGTTAAAAAGATCATAAAGATCATAAGGAATGTTACAAACCACTTTTCGTGACTGACAAATCATCAAATCGCGAAAAAGTACCGTTGAGGATCAAAAATAGTAATAATGTCAAACAGGAAAAAAACCATGTAAGGATCATTGCATAAGCGCAGTTCGCAGCTAAGGGTTATCCGTGGAATTAAAACCGCTAAATACTTAAGAAACTGGTTTCAAGGCCACAATCGATCTCATATAACTACATTACCATGATTATGACTAACCTCTAGTGACTAACCGCGATATATACCAAGGACAAACAACAAAGAACTTAGAAGAAGAAATTTTCTTCAAAATTAATTGCCGGTGTGGTCATCCATGGATTGGTCATCCATGGTACTTATCGTGGTTCAGTATTATCATAGTCATGGTAATGTAGTGCTCATGTGTGCTCATTTTTAGCCTCGAAAATCAATTTCTTAAGCACTTAGCGGTTTTATTTCCACGGCGATCCCTTAGATGTGAATTGCTTTTATGCATTAATCCTGGCTTGATTTTTTACTTGGTTGGAAGTAAAGTTTGTTTGACATTATTAATATTTTTGAACCGCAACGGTATTTTCCCGCGATTTGATGATTTGTCAGTCATAAAAAGTCTTTTGAAACATTCCTTATGATCTTCACTATATTCTTTAACATTGGTCATCCATGGTATTTATCGCGGTTCGGTATATTCAAAATCATGGTAATGTAGTTATGTGTGGTCACTTGTGCCCTTGAAAAGCAGTTTCTTAAGCACTTAGCGGTTTTGTTACCATGCAGATCCATCAGCTGCGAAATGCGCTTATGCATTAATCCAGGCATGATTTTTTACTTGGTTGGGCATAAAGTTTTTTTTGGCATTATTAATATTTTTATCCTCTTTGGTATTATTTCGCGATTTAATGAGTCGTCAGTCGAATGCCGGATGCAGGCTCCCAAACTGTGCCACCAAAATTAATCCTTGCTAATATTTTTATTATTATTATTTTATTTTTAATTTTATTTTAATTTTTAACGGTTCTACGATCATAATCGTACGATGCCACGATGCCGACTACTACTCGGCACCGTAAAAGTGAGTACATGATTACACACAAGTATCGTGGCATCGTCAAAATGATTACTTTTACCTATATTCATACGGTGCCGTCACTCGTGCAAAAATTTTTTTTTGGAAATGTTCTGTTCCTCAATGCGCAAAAAATTCGTAATATTTTCTAGTTAACGTAATGAAAAACCAAACTTGGCAATTTGTAGGTTTAGTGCTGGCGCCGTGGGTTTAAAGTTGCTGCATTAAATTTTGATTTCCCCTTTTTCATTTTACGTTTTCATTAAAGCAACCTGGGATGCCAAACGTTTTGGTTTAACTTAAAAACGGTTAATGTGCCAGAAACAATCAATGCTGTGGCTGAATTAAAACTGCAGGATCGGCATACCGTTAGATGAAGTGGTCCTTGGGCGTTGGCATTTTTTACCCAAATATTCTATGTTCCGCTAGCTTTGTTCTCGTGGAATTCTTCATAATTTGACCATTGTCCAAGAGTGAAATAAAGTGTTGTGCAAATTTAAGCGCTGTGCTTTAAAGGTTTTGTACTAATCATGGATATGCATATGAGCCGAACTCCAAACCAAAACTAAAATGGCTTCCTCACTGAAGCAAATTTTCAAAAGATCAATTTTGAAAATTCAGATTCCTGTCCTCATTGTGTTGCATCATCATATGCATCTGAACAATTTAAAAAATGGCTGGCAAAAAAGATAACAAATGAAACAGATATTCAGTTTTAAATTATTTCGCTGATAGAAAAAAAACTCTAATGTTCGCAAGGGCTTAAAGCGAAACTGCAAAATGCAATTAAAAGTAGTTATTCAAATTTATTTATAAGAATAGTTATTTTGATATTTGGATAAGCGTACTATTTTCCTCTTCTTCAAAATCCATTTGATATGGATGGCGAATGTTTCCACTAGATAGGGACTCCTCGTCATCGGACCTCTGTCTTTTAAAAGCAGCATCAGGACTTAATTCAGTCGAACTTTTTGAAGCAGCTTCAAAAATTTCCTTTAAATGGTCCATAAAACTTCTTTCTCTGTTGCGGTACAACTCTTTATCGCTACCTGCATTTTTTCTGAGAAACACATATTGATCATAAAGTTTCCTCAAGCTCTTCCTAGTTTCATGGTAAGCCCAAGCGATTTCAATACACCATCAATTTAAAGGAAAGTGCGGTTTAGGCTGTCCCTCAATGCGTATTTGAGTCCTCTTATATTATGCAGAAGAACCGCTTTTCTAGATGGTAGCTTGATGAATCCAGCACTACCCGCACGCGCCAATCAAATAAATGTCCGAATCCTCTATATCCAGCATTTTGCTTTGTATAAAATATTTTTAAAAATATATTTTTAGTTCAAAAAATGTTTGCCATCTCTAAGGTTACTTCTACGAAAAAGTAAAATTAGAAAGGGGAACTTTAAACCCACGGCACCAGTATTAAATCTTAAAATTTAAAAGTTTGGTTTTTTATTACGTTAACTAGAAATTTTTCCGAATTTTTTGCGCCCTGAGGAACAGAACATTTAAAAAAAAATTTCCATACGATTATGTTCAGTCTAAGGCACACCAATACATATAAGGCTGAATTACAAGACAGACACAGAAAATTGCGCGCTTTTATGCAGACATTTACCTGACCACAACAAACAATCAAATTAGTTATCAACTTTACAGCTGACTAAGCGGACGCTGTGCCCTTTTTTGTACGTACAATTACAAGATCTTGTTTAGAAATATGGTAATATAAATTGTTTTTTTTTTGTGTTTTATTGTTTACAGCCCTGAAATTCAAACACTAGTTTGTTTTTTTTTTTTTGAAAAGCACGTAAAAAACCAGCTTAAAAAAACCCAAATAAAAAACATAGGTCTCCATCCATAACAACATTCAAAATAATATTCAACATTCCCTCAGAAATAAGAAATTTTCATTGAAAATTGGCACAGCCACTAGACGCAATCGTGGTATTTTAGGATTCAATGCTCAGTTTTTCGGCGAAGTTCAAATTTCGATCAATACACTTGGCCTAATTGAACTACAAAAAAAAAAATGTAATTCGAAGATAACTGTAAGTCCCTTTCTCTTGTACGAAAATAATAAGCATACACGCACAGAGATTGAGTGAATCGCTGCTTGAGGTCCTTTGGACTGTGTAAAAGCCAAATATTATTTAGATGCGGGATCTGCTTATAGAAAATATGTTTAGATTTTTCCTTAAGGACTACTACTTTTGTCACATAACATAATAATTAGGGTGTTCACTTTGTTGAGCACTTGGGGAAAAGTGTAAACATTTCCAACAACAATTTACTCTGAACAAATTGTGCACAGCTTGCTCGACCCAGACCCTGACTACGAAAAGTCGGGCACTTGTACCTTAGTGCTATAAGTGTTATATGTACAAGTTAAAATCAAATCAAACATTCATATAAATTGTATGGAAAAAGCGCCAGCTTTGAATGAACCATGGATTACTGCCGAACCATATCTCAAACGTAGTTGTGCACAAATTTCGTGCACAGAGGGCTGCTTACGATACTAGTCAGGCAAAACTGCTCAAGTGCTCAACAAAGTGAATACCCCAATTAATTCTTTCACTGAGTAGAGAGTTTGTCGAAGTTTCGCTCTCGTTGTTTTCTAAACCTCTGCACTGATCATATCCACGTTAATTAAAGCTGAGAAAGTTCAGAAGCAGAGCAATATTTTCCATTAATTTAAAAAACAAAACAACCTTTTCTGGAGCAAGTCAATCAAATTTTGGCTCTTACAAAGTTGTATTCAAGTTTCAAAAGTTTTTTATATGAAATCAATGCAGTTTGATATGAATTTTCTTTCGCCTGGCTAAGCTCGTTTGTAGTGAATTTGCATATTGTTTAGTTGCCAGCGCCCACAGACACACAAAAACCGCTCCAGCTGGTGGGCCTTGTCCGGGTGGGGAGGGGGCTGTTGGTTTGGCAGTCACTTTTGTGGATTTTGCGCATTTTGGTGCGCTTGACTGATTTGACAAAGGATCAAGTTGTTAATTTCACTACGTTCGCCAAGTGTCGCTGACAAGTGCCAAGGGCCCGGGGACTGACAGTGGATTTTTGGCAGAGACAAACATGAATCCGACCGTTTCCATCTTTAACTGTGGATTTACAGTAGAAACTTTCTTAATTATTCAACTCGAAGTGCAGTGGGACTTTAACCAAAATAAAAAAGAGAGCAACAGCCACCACAAAATTCATAATTTCCTTTTTGCTGCAAAAAAAGGACCCACAGTTGCTTAACTTCCGTTTGCGTGGTTTGCTCGCTGTCTCCGGCCCGTAAATAAATCCCCCTCTAGCTCTCTCCCTCCCTCTCTCTCTCTCTCTGTCGCTCTGTTTATCTGTCTCCTTTCACCTTGTAGGCAATTTGAAGCTCTAATAAAAAATGTTGCCGCACTTGGGGAGACATTGATGAATTTCCTGTCGCATCCTTGTCGCTTCAGGCTGGCTGGAGGCTCTGCTGCAAGGGTCCTACCAGGTGCAGGTGAAGCAACTGGCAGCATCAAATAAATTTCCATCTGCACAAATGTCTATCAAGCTGTTGCCTATTGTGACTTAATAATTTCCTACTGACGACGCGTCGTGCGGTGCATTGAACTGCACTGCCACAGGACATGAGGGAACGAGGGTATGAGAGTGAAGAAGGAAGGGGGATGCCACTTTCAACTTTGTGTTGCAACATGAATATATGTGACAGGCGGGTATCAAGTTTGTGTCGAAACTATGACATGTCCCCCAGAAAATACTTCTTCAATTTATATTATCTATAGGGTGACCACAAACGATCGAAACATGCGTGGGTTGGCTCAAAAGTCATTTGCACAAGTAGAAAAGCATAACTTTTTCAAATAAAGTTAAGTTTTCTCTTAAACCATCAATATTATACCGGCTGGAGGTCTCTTTAAGCTTGCTCATAACTTCAAAAACGGAAGCACAACATACCACGAGCCGGCATAATATTGAAGGTTTTATACAATAGTTTACAGCATTACCGATCCCGACCATCTGTAAACTAGTGTTATTATAAAGGTGTAGTCGTTTAGATTTATTTAGGGAGATTATGTCTAATATATCTCGATTTTAGGGTATTGGGTACTAAGTTGGAACTGAGTTCGAGTCCTAGATAAGGTAAAGTTAAAAATGCAAAAAGGGTTTTTCAGATAGAAGAATAAAGTGAAGAATTAAGTTTAAGGCAAAGGCCTCAATTTCTAAATTTTTTGCAGGCAAGTTTTCATTTCCACTTCCAATGCAACTTTTCGAAAGGGGAATTGATTCATGTTCTCGCAACACCAAAACGAACTGATCGACTGTTCCTTTTTTAATTGTTTCGCTTATTTGGCGGATCTTATGTTGTGGATCAGTAGTTTGTAAAAAGAAAAAAATAGACTAACCAAAGCTTGATATATGCCTGACAGTTTGTATGGCAGCTATACTATATAGTGGTCCGATTTCGAAAAATCTTGTTGAAATTATGTAAAATCATTGAAAACTTATAAACACGAGCGTTGGGAGCGATATCTTTGAAAACAAAAAAGTTTTTCTCACTAAGACTTTTTTCAAACCTAACTTTTGTATGGCAGCTATACTATATAGTTGTCCGATTTTGACAAGGCTTGGTGAAATTATGTGAAATCATTAAAAACTTATAAATACGAGCGTTGGGAGCAATAGCACTAAAAACAAAAAAGTTTTTCTCACTAAAACTAGTTTTTCAACCGATCGTTCCTATGGCAGCTATATGCTATAGTCATCCGATCCGGCCGGTTCCGACAAATGTGCAGCGTATTTATACCAAAAGACTTTGTGTTTGGTTAAGATAGCTTTAAAACTGACGGAGGAGATAGCATAGAAACAGACGGACGGACAGACGGACAGACGGACATGGCTATATCAACTCAGCTCGTCATGCTGATCAAGAATATATATACTTTATGTGGTCGGAGATGCTTCCTTCTCTGCGTTACAAACATCCGCACAATTTTAATATACCCTCTCCAAGGGTATAAAAAGGGAGTAATTTCATTCGAAATAGTTTGATAGTTTGATGTGATTTTCCGATCCTGAAAAGTTTGACCCAACGGTCGAAAAATTCCCGGAAAATTCTGAAATTCTATTTATAATCCGATTGGCTTGAAATTATGTTTGAAAGGGCAGAGTACGAAATTATTTGACATGTGATTTTTCAATGCTGGAAAATCCGAACCCAGGCGTGAAAATACCCGGAAAATTCAACATGAATTTGCATATTTTATATACCTATATATATATTTATATTGATATGCCAGTCGTGAAGTAAGCGAGCGATATAAGAAAATTTGCAAGTACACAGAGGAAAAAAACCGAGAACATTGGACTCAAAACGATCACAATCGTTACCAAAATGTATGCATGAACGGGTTTTCTCATTTGTAGTACAATGTTCTCACTTCAAGAACCGTTTGAGTTCATATTGTTCCGTTTTTTTAAACTCATTTGAAAAAAATAGAGGCCAGCTAACTTCGGCTCGACCGAAGTTTATATACCCTTGGAGCTTGATATATGCCTGGCAGTTTGTATGGCAGCTATACTATATAGTGGTCCGATTTTGACAAATTTTGTTGAAATTATGTAAAATCATTGAAAACCTATAAATACGAGCGTTGGGAGCATTCAAAACAAAAAAGTTTTTCTCACTTAGACTTTTTTTCAGACCTAACTTTTGTATGGCAGCTATACTATATAGTTGTCCGATTTTGACAAGGCTTGGTGAAATTATGTGAAATCATTAAAAACTTATAAATACCAGCGTTGGGAGCGATAGCTTTGAAAACAAAAAAGTTTTTCCTACTAAAACTAGTTTTTCAACCGATCGTTCCTATGGCAGCTATATGCTATAGTCATCCGATCCGGCCGGTTCCGACAAATGTGCAGCGTATTTGTACCAAAAGACTTCCTGCAAAGTTTGGTTAAGTTAGCTTTAAAACTGACGGAGGAGATAGCATAGAAACAGACGGACGGACAGACGGACAGACGGACAGACGGACAGACGGACAGACGGACAGACGGACATGGCTATATCAACTCAGCTCGTCATGCTGATCAAGAATATATATACTTTATGTGGTCGGAGATGCTTCCTTCTATGCGTTACAAACATCCGGACAATTTTAATATACCCTCTCCAAGGGTATAAAAAAATTTGATTGCACTTGGGGAGATCAGGTATGGGCGGATTACTCACATTTTGGTGGAATAGGGAACGGGACATACCTCTTTTGATTGGAAGTGAAGAGAGGCAAGAGGACTACCTATGCTTTGTTGTGCAGACAAAGAGAGAGAGAGCGCAAAAAGAAAACCAACTCGCTCTCTCTCTTGTATACCTCTCTGCTGAAAGCTGGTGTTGTTGTTGTTTATAGTAAATATTATTCGTTTGAGAACAACTTTACTCATTCCAAGAACATTTAGAACATTTTGAGAACGTTCTATTCTCATTTTAAGTTGAAGGCAACTTATTTTCTACACGTTTTTTCCATCTTTGTGGTTGTATTGTGGAATCGTAAAAGTCTACTAATGAGAGAATTGGGAGATCCTTGAAAGAGCGCTGCACGTACATTCCATTGCTGCCCCAAATGTTGCAATTATTTCTGTTGATTTGACTGATTATGACCTTGAGTCGGCTAAACAAACATTGATTACATTGTTTTGTTCTACTTTTGATTTGATGTTAAAATTTTGTGGATAAGAATATTAGTTGTGGCTTCTTCAACACGCCCTCGAGCTCCAATATAAAAACTAAATGAAAAAAGCCAAAGGCTGAAACTGGAACTTGGAAAGAAATCGGACAAATGCGAAAAAAATTTGTGCGCGCGAAGCCGTGCGAAGTTGTTTCTGCTCCCGACGCAGCCATAAATAAATAAAATTCTACTTTTACAAATGCAGACGTTAGTGTGTGTGTGTGTGTGTGTGTGTGTGTGTTTTCGTTGCGTTTTCACAAAACTTTTAAATGAATTACTTAAGTCGTCGGTTGGCTTTCTTTTTGCTCTGTTGGTCTTTCACCTACTTTTTCTTATACCCATAAAGCGATAACAGGACTAAAACCATCTGCCAGGGTGTATTTAATTCGGTCTACCAAAAACTTTTCTCTCCTTTCAAAAAACTTGACAAGATTTACGTTTGCAATTTCCCACAGAGTTGGAACTGCAACACGTTGCGCCACAAGTCACAGAAACAAATGAGAATTATGCCAGCAATTGTCAAAGAATTAATTTATAAAATTAATGTGCGTGGCTTTTAGCTGTCCCCAGTGACAAATGTGAAGGGCAGAGAGTGCGATCAGAGATAAAATATTTACAAGAGTTCCTTTTATCAGATTACTGGAAACTTGATAAATTAAAGTATCTGCCGCACACTGGACATTGCCTTGCCCTGGTTGCCATAAACAAACAAATTCAGGCACTTAAAGTTGCTACACTCCGTCCATGCAAAGTTCCAATAAAGTTTTACCCGCACGAGCCGCTAGGAAAGGAGTTCATTCAATGGTCAATGGCCCACACGCCCACCCATGGCCAGGGACAAGCAGCTTCAGTTGCAGCTCCGGGGTCGGGAACTGCATAAAATGCTTTATTTGTGGAGGGTAAACAAAATGAACTGTAACAATATTGATACAGCTGACATCGAGGATTGCGGGGCACAAAGGGATTGTTACACGATTGTTGGACTCGCCCCTTGGTCCAAGCCGTCTAGACACCCGCCTCCAATCGGGGGCATTGTGTGTGGATTTTTGATTTCCGCAGTACGAGCAGCTTCATTAACTTTGCCCACAAAAAGTTGAGCTGCCTCTGCAACGGATTAGTTGTGGATGGGCCAATTGATTAAAACACATATGGAGGCCACAGAGTTCAATACAATTTGCATGGCAAACCCAAATCCCATTTCATATCGAATGCATAAAATGCCAAACAACTTGAGCCATAAAAAATGTCATCCGCTGTCCCATCAATTGAACGATGATCGCTTAAATCCAATAAAATCTATATCAACTCCCGCACAGAGCTCGACGATGACCGCAAATTGTGAATGCAAAAGCAGACAGCGGCCAATGGGATTGGGATTCCATTGAGGCTTGGTCATGGCATTAGAGACAGGAGAGGAAATGTTGTTTACCACTTTTGTTATTCGACTGACGACCGGAGGGGACGTTCTTTGAGTCAGTCCGTTGCTCATCTATGCAAATTGTCCATGGCCCGGCTGATGCCGCCGTCGTGGAGTGGGGCGGTATGTGGAGTTGCAAATTTCGTCGACATAAACTAAAACTTTGTTATTCTGTCAACTGTTTAAGCAACTATTTTCCATGAGTTTTCTGTTTTTGTCTGATTGGAAAATGTTGCACAAAAAAATTGGTTTTCAATCAAAGCAATTGACAAATTTTTTAGTTTTATGGTTTGAAATGAAAACAAAGTATCTTCTTATCTATAAACTTTTAATACTGCGACGTAACTTTCTTTAGGAATTGAGAACCCTTTGAGTAAAAATATAAAATTCGGATCAGATCGAAAGTGAATGCTGTCTTTATTGGCTGGGTTCAAAGGCCTAAGGGAGTGAGATCAGTGGAATTTAGAGGACATTCGATGACTCGTTTTCTCAAAGCGAGCTCTTCGAAAAATGCGACCGGCACAGCTCTAACGAGATTAATAATAAAATTAATGAAAATATGAACTTAGAATTATAAACTGTTCTTGGATGTACTTAAATTAAGTGGGAGACATTCTCGGGCCGGACTAAGGTGACATTCGTACGATTTTTTAGCCTTTTTTATGAAGAAAAACAAAGAATATTTTTCTTCTTATAATAAATTTCCGCATATTGGTTTTTTGATAGCACTGTATTCAGTGTAAAATCTGAGAGTTGTAGACACTAAGGTCCCAAGATACAGGCAGACAAAAAGACATACGCAACGTGACAGAATTCGGAAAAGACACAACAATAACAACAAGAGGCTATACAACTTGCTCCCTGATCAAGTATAAATTTGCATTGATCTTTCTGCTGAACTCGAGTGATGCGGTGTCATAATACAAATTTGAGGTATGTGTTAAAAAACATATTACGCTAGTGCAAAGATTAGCCTTTCTATCGGCTGCAAATAATTATATTAAATTCTCAAATGTAATTAAAACTAACTTTGACTTCGTGAAAAATATTCAAGGACTCGCAGATCCACTTCGTTCCGCAAAAACAATTAGTTGCATCATCACCTGCTTTTCTGAATAAGCCTATTGACTTTTTATAAAAGTTTAAATCGAAACGATAAACGGTTAAGGTTACGCTTAATGTTTTGGCCAATTGCTTTTTAACGGTTCCGGTGGGATTCGGGTTATGGTCGATAACCTTATTCTAAATCGTTTTTCGGTTACGGTTGGTTTGAAATATCAATTTGACATATCATGCAGACAAAAGCGGACCCATTTCTAATCTCATTTATTATTCAGTAAATTTACTAAAGTTAAATATCTTGCATAGAAGATTAGCGCTGACAAATCCAGGCCTTTTCAAAACTGCGTTGACGGCCAACTGAAGGCAGCAAATTTCTCAAGAGTCAAAACGCGAAGACAAATTGTTCCATCCACTGTCAAGATCACTGCACAACTTTTCCATTTAGCGGTGCCAAGGTGACAAGCTGTCTAGATAATGCGGTGCCAGAAAGACTTATCCGCTCAAAAAATCCGGAATCATATGTTATTCCCTGCCACTCAAGTGGATGATGCCGTACGACCAGATAGTGAGTTTCGGGACTAGCGATATTATAAGAAGACATTTCAGAGCAGCATCAGCACTCTTCAATTATAATTAAATTGGCTTTCCCTTTTTCCCAACCTCCTTTCCATCCTCTACCGCTCTTCACCCTTTTCTAGATTCACATCTAGAGGGCTACATATGCTATTTTGAGCTGACAAGAGAGATTAAAAATCTTGTATATCTCTCTGTTAAAAACTGGTTTTGTTGTTATCCCTTTAAAGCAATTACTATCAGATTGAGAGCAACTTTACTCATTCCTTGAACATTTAAAACATTTGTTCTCAAGAATTTTGAGCCCATCTTGTTCTTATTTTAAGTTGTAGGCAACTTATTTTCCTCTGTGTAGCTTTGAGAAATCCAACTTCTTTATTTTGAAGTTCGGTCAACACATTTTTAAAGCTATCGATGTGTGGATGAGGAAGCACACAACACACATAAACGCACACAGCACGTACACAGAAAAAAAAATGCCGGGAATTTTTCACGCCTAAAAAGTGTGAATTGATCCCGACAGTAGGAATGAATTTTTAAGTTCGAGTGGGCATATTTCATTCCAAAAAGGATTGTATTTGGTACGAATCGTACTTAACCACCAAATGAGAGAGTAAGATATCGAAATCCTGAGAGCAAAAGCAAATTCGCTCTCTTTGCTTCTTCTTTCGTTGTTAGATCTGCGATTTGCCAGCGTCAAGCGCTTTTGGGCTTTACATCATTCTTTATGTGATGCTTGCAAGAAGCAGTTAGATTGTAAAAGAAGTGAAAACAGTGAAATGGCCGATGAAAAGTGAAAAAAAATGGTGCACCATGTAGAGCAGAATTTGGCAGGTAAGTTCTAAGATTATTGTGTAAAGTGTTGTAATCGCTGCGGCGGTGCATGTGTGTGGTTGTATATATGTGTTGTGTGCACGTGTGCAAGAATTTTTTCTTAATGAGCGCTGTACTCAAATACTTTTGTGTTTGTGACTGTGTGTGTAATACGTTAGTTATGTTTTTGATGTGTGTTTCTGATTTTCGGCTTGTGTGTGAAGACGTATGTTCATATTTACATATGTAAAACCCGGTGTCCAAGGCAAGCCAACTAAGTATAAGGTGGTCTCGTCGGCAATAGATGTCCCTTAGCGAATGCTAAGAACAAAAACAATAAGCAAGGCAAGGGACAAAAATGAGCTAGCGTCGGCTGCCGACGAGACCACCTAATACTTATTTCATCATGGTCCAAAATTCACATATGTATGTATATGTGTATGCATGTGTACATGTAGTTTAAACTAAATTTTTCATTTTCGTGACTGTATGTGTGCAATGCACACTGTGCATGTATATACTGTATGTCAAGAAAGTAACCGTTCTCTAACATTCAGGCCTGTTCCCAATTTCGATTTCGATCAAATCATGTGGAATCGGAATTGATAGCTGTTCCCGTTTCCGAAAAACGATCAAATTATTCGGTTTCAAAAGTTTTGCCTTTGAGTGAGTGAAATAAAAGTAATTGACAATTTTCATGTCAACGGTTATATTTTTTATCTATCCAAAATTTTTATATTAATAAGTCATATTTTTGAGAAGATTTTAAAGTAACCATAAAAATATTAGGAATTATAGTTCGAAAACGATTCGAACTTTCATTCGAAAAGTAAATCGATTTCTATTTCACTCGGAAACGGGAACATCAAATGAAAACGATTTGGAAATACAATCGTTTTACTTTTTAAATCCACTCGGAAATGGGAACAGACCTGATTATTTTTATTATTTACAGATGCGGGTAGTAAATTTGAAGACTTAAAGCTTATCACAGCTAAAGACCTAAAAGAAGTGATCCCTCGCCTACTCGCATGGATCTTAGACAGAAGGTGACCTTGTGAAATTAGACTGTAAGTAGATTTTTATATGTGTATCAAAATGGCAGCCAGATCAAGAATGTTTTCTTTGTGTGTTTGCCGCAAGCCAAGCCACAATTCGAAATACGCCATACCTCCCACAATTTCATAGATTAATTGTTCGGAACTTCTAGAAATTTAAATCTATCTAAATAATTTACCAATTTTATCTTAAAATTGTTTTTACTTGCAGCTTGAATATGAAGACGATTCAATTTCTGCCCAATCAAAAGTGGAAACCCGTCTATGCGAGAACGAGTATTTTAGCGGAATTTGTATTTCTTTGTAAAATATCAAAAAATGTGTATATAATAATAAAAAATATATATATAAAATCAATCTCTACCGAACTAGAATGTAATCTCTTATGGAACAAAGTGGAGTTCGGATATCGTGAACAAATCATTCTGTAGCGAGCAAAAATGTTTTCTCAAATAGGACTAAACTATGTTCGAAAAGTGTGATCAGTTCAGGTTCGGCCAGGCTAAAACCGGGACCAAAGTTTAAAAATATTTCCGTACCTAAACTATTCCTGTCGGGAATGGTTTCTGCCTTTCCAGGATCAACCCATTTTTAGTACCCTTTCGGCATAAAATGACCCCGAAAATCCCGGAATGGAATAATTTTTTTGTTCAGTGTACTGTCTCTCAGAAAGTCGTTCACTTTCTCTCGCGCTCTTATTAAAACAGCTTATCATATTATGTACTTCATACAAATTTTTCTTTGGCTTTTTGACTCACTTTGCGGAATTTTCCAATTTACTTTCTTAGTGCGCACCTGCAAAACTAAAGGAAGGTCTATGTCAAATCTTAGATCTGTAGGATTAGCATTTTTGGCTATGGGTTAATAATATGTCAGTCTGTCAGTCAGGCGGACCTACAGATTTATAAGTAAATATTATTTTAAAATATTCTTAAACTTTAAACATTTTAAGTGTCGAGGTTAATCGATTTAGAAAATGTGCAACAATTTTAAATTTTTTAGATTTTAACTCTGGGGATTGATTTTAATGCTTTTAATAGCAATTACTTTTCATTCAGCTTACCCTGCAGCACAACTTTTGAAGACGACAATTCTGGTCGATTTGCGGAATTTGGAACAGCAATGAATTCGATTTGAGACAGTTGCACTCTGTTTCGGACAGAATATTTTTTGATAGAGCTTCTACATAAGTCCCGTCTCGTCGAACCAATAACTACGATCCAAATAACAAAACTGATTGACCACATTGTAGCTACTCTTCAATTATAATACAACTCAAATTGGCTTTAAATTGGCCATTTAGAGTAGAGCTGGAGAATCATCGATGTCTAAGTACATCGATGTTTCGATGCAACATCGATACATCGATGCAACATCGATGTTTATTTCAAATTTTGAGAGTCCTAATGCACTTTCATGCTTAATATTAACTTCCCATTTTTATGTGTATTTCGCTGCATCTCGCATATTAGTAGGATAAATAATATTAATATAATAAATTGTTTAATTTAGCATATTTTCTCCCAGAAGTTAGCCAAGTTTCTTTATAAAAAAGGTAAGGATATCTGCCGTTATTTGCAAAGTTTCTATTTGGATAAAAAAGACAGAAGTTAAATTTGCTTTATCATTAAGTATATACTATTTCACCGAGTGGCCATTTCTTTAATTAATTTTTAATGGTTGGACTGGAATTCAACACTAACAATTCGCTTACAATTGGAAACCACGTCGTTAAGGCAGGCAAGTCGAAAGATTTCTTGAACTGAAAAGGATTGTTTCTGTTCAAAACATGGAAAATTTGTGATTTTTATTAAATCGCACCCTCTTTTGATGGTATCATCTAACTTGTTGAGCATCAACCACAGTGGAAGGTGGTTACATTTGTTGGATAGTTGGGTATTTGCATATGGAATAGTTGCATATTGAATAGTTGCATATGGGCATTTCCGCGGGTCGCGAATGTACGTTTGTACGCTTTAGATGTACAACGAGAAGGCCAAGCTAACTTCGTCTTTGCCGAAGATTTTTACCCTTGCAAATGTTTTTACTACATCATAGTTTACGAACGTTAGCATTAAAACAAGCAATTTTTCTAAATAAAATCCACCTTTCGACCGATAGTTCCTATGGTCCGATTTTGACCAAATCTTCCGAATCTGTGTAAAAGCGTATAAAACTAATAATTGCTGAAGCGGGAGGAGTTTACATTAAAATTAAAAAGTTTTTCTTACGAAGACCCACTTTTCGACCGATAGTTCCTATGGCAGCTATAAAATATAGTCATCCGATCCGGTCGGTTCCGACATATTATCAGTGTGCAGTAAAAAGAAGACTCTGTGCAAAGTTTCAGCTCGATAGCTTTAAAACTGAGAGACTAATTTGCGTAGAAACAGACAGACGAACGGACGGACAGACGGACAGACGAACAGACAGACGGACGGACAAAGCTCAATCGACTCAGCTCGTCGCCCTGATCAAGAATATATATAGTTTATAGGGTCGGAAATGAATATTTCTATGCGTTGCAAACTTCTGGGCAAAATTATAATACCCTTTGCAAGGGTATAAAAAGAAGTGAATAAATTGTTGAACATACATCTAATCGAAATTAACCCATTATTTTGTTTCAGTTTCGGTACCTGGCTTCCGTTATAAGAAAAATATTTTTTTTTGGTTTAGTTTACGCTTAAAGGTTAAGATTTTTCAGCAATATTAATTGGTGTGGCTTAGTGTCTAGGACTATTTTGTGCTAAAAAGATTTCATTGTTATTTTTGTGTGTTTTAGCCTTAGTACACAATGCAGTTGTAATCATCTTCTGTATTGTAAGTGGTCTGCTGCTTCCAGTTTACGCAAGTTTTGGGGGCGAGTCATGATGGTGGCCTTCAGGACATTGTTGGGGGAGTTTCTGGAGTAGATGGTCGTAAGCACTCACAAGACGACATTCTGTAATAACTGTAGGTTTGGCCACTTGGTCTCACTTATAACTGGGGACCTTCCAATCGATTTTATTATTTTTCCCAGCCCAGGATTTGTGGATTAATTGAGTGAAATGAGTAAAAAGCTCCATTTACACGACCTGATCGCTCAGATGAGTTTTCGTCAGACGAACACTGTAACTCGATAAATGCCACTCAGATGAGTGCACAGGCCAAATAGAACCGGTTCTATTTCGTCTGATCGCTCATCTGAGGAGCTTCATGTCTACTCAGACACCTTTTTACACGGTCAGACAGCAAATCAGACGAAAAATCAGATGAGTGATCAGGTCGTGCAAATGGAGCTTAAGCTACCATCTGCGTAAGAGATCAGACTGATATAGTCCGGTGAAAGCTGGATTTTGCGCTAGACTCCTGCACTCCCAGCTTAAGCTCTGCAAACTAGCCAAGCCCACTGAATTCAAAAGAAAATTATTATTGATTTTAAGCAAAGCAGTTTAAACTGGACATTTTTTCCGTTTAACTTGAATAAAAGATTTGGCTTTAATAAAAATGTTTAGTCAGTCAATCGATGAGCAAAAAAATAGTTTATACTTAGTTACTTACCTCTTGTCCACTCTAAACCCCTTTAGATTCGCAATAACTTTTGTAACATTTGACTTTTACACTTAAACATAATTACGTTTTATTTATATTTGATTTTCCATATTTTTTGTTCCTAATATCATATTGCCTTTGCATTATAAGTACATTATAGTGCCATGCATTTTATATCGTAATTTTTGTTTTTCGCATTTTATAATTATTGTTATATGTCAAATTAACTTAATTGTTACACAATATCCATGCAAAATAATGCGAGTATGATGAATGCAATTGGGGGAAATTGTATTTTATTTGAATTACACGATAGGAATTTACAATTATCGAATGCGCTGCTAGGAGACATGAATCACATTATATATATCTATGTATGTATCATTATGTATTTGTATGAATAGATTCGCCATTAAATGCATAATCATTGATTAAGCACAATTTGCATTTGGTTTTATGGGTTTGCGTACATTTGCTCTACAAATAAATTGTACATATGCATTGATTTCCATTTGATTTGCTTTGCTTTGCCTTACTTTACTCCGCTCATTGGCTTAGTTTGTCCCCTGCATAATTCAGAAGCCTCAATTGCTGCCATAGTCCTCAATGAATGTGTCGATGATGTAGCGTTTTACCTCGTTGATCGATGTGCGTTTGTGGCTGCACTGCAGCCGCTCCTGATGCTCGGGCAACACCAACAGTTGCTGCAGTTCCCCCTAGGAGAAAAGTGAAAGTTGTGCATAATTATCACCAAGGATTGTAAATCAGTATTTGCATTATAATTGGTCATCGATGCGTATGCGTTATCATGCCACTGCAGGCGGAATGAAATTGATAAAGTATACGCAGCGTGGTAGTTAACAGTTGGCGCTTTAAACTTGTTTTTGCACAATTTATGGCCCCGAGTGAGAGTGATGAGTAAAGTTTTATGGAATTGCGTGTTAAATTTCGCACATAGAGACATCGATGTTTAAATTGCACCCCCGAGGCAAGCAATGGCCGAACAATTCGAGCAATTGGAGTGGAAACAACTATGCAATTTTGAAAGTTTGAAAAGCATTTAAGAGTATCGTGTTTACCAAACAATAACAAGTTTCAGAAAAATGAAAAAAAAAACCAAATTCTTTTCCACATTTTTGGTTGCCTATTCATACATTTTGTATGAAACATGATGAATCAATTCGTCTGTTGAGAGTTGAAGATAAGATTAAAAAATAGAGGCAAGCTAGCTTCGGCTCGACCGAAGTTTATTTTTTTAACTAAAAATTGTTACTTTCTGCAAACAATAATTTTTTGCGATAATTTGTCCCCGTACTCACATTAAAGCCGCGTCCAATTTCCACATCGGCGTCCATGGGCAGGGTGTAAAGTCGTTTGGACACAACAAAACTGTTTGTCCAGAGGCAATCGACGTAAATCGATATGAAATCGCCATTTTGTATGCTATATGTGTGCGAAAATAACAACAACAAGAAGGCGCAAATAATTAAAAAACATTTGCACGCACACACACACACACACACACACACATGTGTTCAATCCACGTACATACAGACACAGTGGTAGTGAGAAATGTGCCGACGGCTGATGACAAATGGCGCCCACTTGAACTAAGTGTCAATTTGGCTGTGTGTTGTCGCAAACAAAAACCGAAAAAGCCTTCGATGCATGTGCCTGTGTGTGTGTGTGTGTGTGCGTGAGTGCGTGTTATTTGCATGTGTGTCAAGTGTTTGTCTGTGTGCGTTTCATGGCACAAACATTTATGCTAATAAATTGAAAATGCAAATAAAACGAAAGTGTCAACAACGATGGCCATCAGACCGCAGGCACTCTCTCTCACACACACACACACACACGCGTACATACACACTGATTGGCAATCAACACACAGCAAAACATCGTTGAAAGCCCCTTTCACTTGACTCAATGCCTCACAGTTCGCTCACCTGATGGCCACTTGATGCCAGCGATAATCATATAAATTGAATTTCACCGGCAACATTTCCGTTGTATTGTCACGCTCCAGATACAAACGCAGTCCATCCTGACACGCCTCCAGATACAGATTGTGTGTGGCATTGCGTATGGAGAATATATTTGCCGTGCTTCTTGTATCATTCTGTGCCAAATGGGGAAATTAAATGATAAAGGGGAAATTAAGAACAGACTTGAACTCACCTTTGCTCTCAGCGTGATCATCAGCGTAAAATTGAGCGTATTTCTCCAGCTGCGCACATACCCCATATTTGAGGGTGTCGAGGATGCGCCCATTGCTCCCGCTGTAGTCAAATCTGACAACTCTCCTGGTATACCCGAATCGGTGGTGAATACGGGCAGCTCTTCAGTCAGCGGCAGTTTCTTGTAGAACTTAAGCAGATCGCTTATATCATCTGCAAAATCATTTCACTGAAAAACCTGCAGAAACCTCACACATCTCACCATCGTCCACTTACCACTGCACTCGAAGCTGTTGCAGTTGCGTTGCTCAATGTTGTAGCCCTCACAGAGGAGCGTGGACAGGGCAACGCTTTTCGACGATTTGTGCTTTTTTTTGTGCAGATAAGAAGCACGAGTCCTTCTGCCACCCACTTCGGCACTCCCAACACGTTGGTTATTACGTGCATTCGACACAAAGCTGACACTTTCGATGCCCGCCTGTTCATTACCGTTGCTTGTTGCCTCCCAGGGAGAAGGAGTCGCAGTTGTCACCGACTTCAGTGGGTCGTTGGTTGGCGGCGCCAACTCCTCGTCATCATCGGCCGGTGCTGGCACTTCATTATTAACAGCATTGAAGGCAGCAGCAGCTGCTGCTGTGGCTCTTTCCGCACTGACATCATTATTCGCCTCGTCAGCCTTAGCCAGCCCATACACGTCTATCTCTTCACCGTCCACTGCCTCCGCCATACCCTCCCCCTCTTCCTCCACCACCACCTCATCGTTAGCCAGATTGATATTCATGTTGATGTCCACAAGTGGATTGTCCAGGAGACAGCGACGGAAGCGCTGTTGGACACCTTTGCCGCATGTCACGCTGCATAATGTAAAGTCACTCCAGTCGTCCCAGCCTAAAAAAAAAAATCCAATGGTTTATTTCTGAAAAAGAAAACTGGAAGCAAATAGAAGTCATCCCCCTTGATGCTATCGCTCTTTTGCCATATAATTAATTACGTAAGGACTTGAACAGTGCGCTGTCTATCATAAGTATGAAAGAAAAGTAAATGATCAAAATAATTTAGAAAAAATTGGTGGCTACCAGATTGCATTAGACCACTGTCCGGCAGCGTTCAATTTTCTGTGTATACAAGTAGCGACGTCCGTCCTCTGTAGCAGCGGCGTCGATACACAGACACAAACATGTACTAACTGAGAGCGCTCTCGCGTGTCTGAACGCACACATGCGAAGGCAAAATAAGCATGTGTGTTTTGCCAGGCACTGCATTAGACCCATGAATTTTCCTACTATTTATTTCCAGAGTGTTAAATGTTTCCAATCTCAGTAAGGAACCCTAGAAGGCCATACTTACTTCGTCTGTGCCGAAGATTTTTTATACCCGTTGCTCGTAGAGTAAAAAGGGTATACTAAAGTCATGCAAATGTATGTAACAGACAGAAGGAATCATTTTCGACCATATAAAGTATATATATTCTTGATCAGCATCAACAGCCGAGTCGATATAGACATGTCCATCTGTCCGTCCGTCTGTTTGCCTAGATCTCAGTTTTGACATGTATGGAACAAATGCTTTTTTATATGCACGCAGATCAAGTTTGTTTCAAATTTTGGCCACGCCCCCTCCCGCCCCCGCAATTTGGAAAAAACCTTATATCTCCTACAGTTTTGAAGATGGTATCTTCTAGAAATAGCAAAATGAATCGAAATAATAAAGATCGGATGAGCGGTTCTCAAGATTTGAGCAAAAATGTGAAAAATAGCCGAGTTAAAAAACTGTTGCATACTTTTCAGATGTTCACCCTAAGGAACGCAGGAACACTGTTAAACATGTTTTTCCGTGAGTAACGGGTATATCGAAGTCGGTTAGAGCCGACTTTTACTTGCGCTCTCGTTTTAAACTAATGAGTATCGAATTCTCTTTAAATACTTCAAGTATCAAATTGATATCAGTGAAAGTATTAACATGATATTTTGAGGATTTCGAATTGATACTACCGTGTATCCGGTTGACACTTTTAATACCCTGTACCCATTAAAAATGGGTAAAAGGGGATCATGAAGTTGTGCAAATGTATGTAACAGGGAGAAGGATGCATTTCCGACCCTATAAAGTATATATATTCTTGATCAGCATCAACAGCCGAGTAGATTTACCTATGTCCGTCTGTCCGTCCGTCTGTCTGTATGAACGCGTCGATCTCAGAGACTATAAGAGATAGAAATACAAATTTTTGCATGTACATTAGACGGTACATGCCTCATATGAAAAGTAATTTTTTGTCTAGTTCTTAGCACAACATGGCTCAAAGAATTCTTTATACTTTATAGAAAATATGTCAAAAATCCAAAGTCAGATATACGGGGGTGCCACAGAAACCTCTTCCAACCAAATTCCAACCCAATTCCAATTCTTAGGTGCCACAGAATTTCCGTTTGGTTGGTTTCAAACCTCCCGTGTTTTGTAAGGAGATTTAGCAAAATTCACCACCCAAACAATTTTAAAAGCAAAATAAATTTTAAATGTAAACAACATTATTTTCTTTTGCTCAAACGAATAAATTATTTAATTAGTTTAAACTTGAAATTAATGTTTCAATAATTATTGGGAAAAACAACCAAGTCTTTCATGTTAATCAAAACCACCACTACTGTGGCTCCTCTATCGTTTGTCGGATTTGTGTCGCCATCTGGTTGGCAGCCAGCGTTAGGGCTGGCAGATATTCTTCTGTTTTGGCCAACAAATTTTTAAACTTTGTTTTATTTATGAAGATTTGACTTTAATTTAAATTATAATTTAAAAATGCATCATAAAACATATAACACAATCAAAAATTTAATTTAAATCAATTTAACCCTTATTACAGAAAAAAATTTTTTGGCCGTTTTTCCTTTTTAGAGATGGAACTTCAATTGGAACACTTGCTCTAAGTACATTTTCTAATATGAAAAGAAATCTCTCGAAGTTCTGTGGCACCGACTTTTTTCGAGAGATTTACAAAAACCGTCGGCAAAATCTCTAGAGATTTCTGTGGCCCCCTCCAGAAGGTTTTAAAGGTTCAAATTTCCCGTTAATTTTGTTTTTGAGCTGCTTGAAACGTCATAGTAGGCAGACAAAAATTTTGTGAAAATTGTAAAATCAAATATTTCAACATGTCGTACAATTGTTGCAGCAACACATCGGACGGCACCAAATTGATGATTATTGCTGATTATGGCATATCCTAATTGCCTTCAAACTACACAAATATGTATTGTAAAGGAACAAAATTCATGGCATATTCAACTATGCACTTGTAAATTATATAAACAGTGTCTTTACTAAAAATTAAATTTTTTTATAAAAAAAAAAAATTTAAGGTTTTTCCGAGAATTCAACTCGGTTCGCCGGATTCAAAGTCCAGAGTGCTTATCACAACACCATTGAACATATAATTTTATACGAAATATTTACTTTATTTGTTCGACTCTTTTGTATGTAAAAGGGGTCTGTCTATATTGAGAATTTAAAGATAAATTGAGAGAAATTGGAACTTTTAAAGCCTTCTCGAGGCCATCAAACCTCAATATATCTGATTTTTGATTTTTAATAAATTTTCTATAAAATATACAATACAATACAATTTCCCCCCCCTTATCTTGTATTATCTTAGGCCCTTACTCTATCTATTCTGAAGCGCACAATCTGAGCAAAAACACCGAAGTTATTCTCGAAACAAATTTTTTTCGTTTGATACCTCTCGCAAAGTGCGCTAACATCCAGAGCGCTGAAACAGGCACTGCAGCATTGTGACTTGTTGTGTGTCCTGTCTGAAATTTTACATTTGCTATTTACTTTTGTTTGCAAAAAACGACCACAGCAACATTAATATAGATGATTAAACTTTCCCTGTAAGGGTGCTCCATTTAAAATCCATTTATATATCTTCATCACGTCGTTTGGGAAAGGATCCTCCATAGCTCTTACTTGTATATGCTAATTACACTGAGTACTGAGCACTGAGTCTGAGTCAAAAATATTTACCATGGCGGAATTTGCCAGTTTTAGAATGTTCCTATTAGAGCAAATGGTTATTAAATTTAAACCAGAGTTCGACACGTTTATATTTTCTGTGTATAAAAGAGCCCTCTGTAGCAGCGACGTCGATGCACCGAAAATATACGAGCTTACACTACTCTCTTTTGCAAAAACAAACAAGTGCTAAAGCGTGGCTAACATAAGCTCAGGATGTTGGATGTTTACTTACGGCATTTTCGAACTTAAAAAAAAATTGATTTCTTTGATTCTTTAAACAAATTTCAATACACTTCGTCTTGTTCGATCTGGTTTGAATTATGGGCCAAATTCAGCCATAAATAGAGCGACCACATCCCCATCAACTAATTTGGTTATGTTTGTATTGCGTTTCGCTTTCTTGGAATGATTCGAGCCAAGCCAATAATAGTATGATCTTAAAACAGTGACTTTCAAACTGCACTTATATTTTTTCATAATTAATATTTATTAGAACTTAAGTTTATTTCCTGTACAGTGACTTAACAATCACTAAACAGTACCTTAACAGTGACTGAACAGTTACTTAACAGTAACTAAACAGTCACTAAATAGTGACTTAACAGTAACTTAACAGCGCCTAAACAGTGACTGCAAAAATACTTAACATTGACTTAACAGTACCTAAAAACTAAATAAAACGGTGCTTATTAAAAAGCTATTTCGGATTTCATCTCCCTTTGAGTTTTCTTCCTTTGAAAGATTACTATTGCTGACGAATATACAGTTGAAAGACCTTGTAAATTTAAAATTAATCTCTTAAATTTAGCATTAAAATTCACATCAAAGCCTCGAAATAATTTTCGTAAAAAAAATTTCGGGTTTGATCCATGGTTTCTTTTTTAAAGAATTTTGAAAAATGCAGGTTTTGTGTAATACAAATAAATAATGAAAAATAAATATTTTAACGGTTAATTTTAAGAATATAAGGTGATTCCCTAGTGTAAGTCTCCCTTAACTCAAAAAATGGACCGCGAACTATCAAGAGTTAACATGCAATATAGTTATGGCGGTCAGCCATGGTTTCTTTTTAAATCTTTCAGGTCTGTTCTCATATCCGAATATAATAAACCGTTATCGGTAAAAGTTGTGATATCTAAAAAACTATTAAAGAATTCAATCGAATTTTTTGCCATTCAGAGGATCGAGTGAAGGTTATTGGGATTTTAAAGTTGAAAGTCGAATAACACAGTCGGTTTTTGGAAGCGAGAACATTTAACAATTCCGATTCCGCCTGATTTGATCTGATTAAATTAAAATTTTAATTTGAGCTTATATGCTTTTTACAATCTAGAAATTTTTATAGTGCGGGGCAGACTGAGTGGTAATAGTTTTTCAAAAACTCACACCCACACAAAACATAAAAAGGATCTCGCGGGATGTAAAGAGCGAACTGCCACGTTTGACCGCAGAGAACAGCAATATTTTTCTAATTTTTGCAAGTTCCGTTTCCAAAATGTTTGTCAAATTTTTCCAAAATTTTTTTTAACGAGTGTTGTCAATGAGGTAAAAAACTTTGAGGTAAAGTATGGGAAAAAAGCCACGCAGTCAAAAATGTTTTGTGTTTAGTTTCCACAGGCAAATAATTTCCACATATTTTAATAAAAGTTTGGCTTGAGCCTATTTAAATAGCCAAAATTGGGGAGTTTGATCAACTGATTTACGTGTGAAATAACAGTTTTAGAATTAAGTCAAAATCTGTGATCATGGCTATTTAACCTTTCATCCAAATTTTGGCAAGCCTTAGCTTTGAACCAAGAACCAAGGTAAATTTACAATGAGGTGACGTATTCCGTTGTGAGGAGGGGTCTTAATTTTTATACCCGTTACTCGTAGAGTAAAAGGGTGTACTAAAGTCGTGCAAATGTATGTAACAGGCAGAAGGAATCATTTCCGACCATATAAAGTATATATGTTCTTGATCAGCATCAACAGCCGAGTCGATATAGATATGTCCGTCTGTCCGTCTGTCTGTATGAACACCTAGATCTCAGAGATGGTAAGACATAGAGGTTTGACATGTATGGGACAAATGCTTCTTTTATCTGCACGCAGATCAAGTTTGTTTCAAATTTTGCCAACGCCCCCTCCCGCCCCCGCAATTTGGATAAAACGTTATATCTCCTACAGTTTTGAAGATAGACGATTCGTACCTTCTAAAGATAGGTAGTAATTAGCAAAATGAATCGATTTGCCGAAAAAAATAAAGATCGGATGAACGGTTCTCACGTTATGAGCAAAAAGTGAACCAAGCCCCACCCCCCCCCCTCCCCCCAAAAAAAAAATGTTGCATACTTTTCGGATGGTCACTTTAAGGAACGCAGGAATACTGTAAAGCATGTTTTTTCATGAGTAACGGGTATATCGAAGTCGGTTAGAGCCGACTTTAACTCACGCTCTCGTTTTCAACTCGTTCTATTGACTCTCTGAGACGGATGACAGCTGCTCTGAGAGGCATGAACTAGAATGAGATAGAAGTTAGTAAGGCCCCCCAAACACAGTAGCTGTGCTGAGTATGTCACCTCATTAGTAAATTCACCTTGCTCAAAACGACAGAAATTTCATTTCGTCACAGAATTTCATATAATTAGAACACACCTTGTCTTTGCTTTAATGCTAATGTGCTGTTAAAAAGTGTTTCTATCTATGTGAAATACTGTGACGAAAGGATTTTTCTGTCGCTTTGCGTACTTGGCTTATGTTATTACAGAATTGTTGATTTTATTATTTATTTGACATCGGATGAATAGCATATACTAATTTTTCGATAAAATCTGAATTTTTTCAATTTCATTTAAAAAGAAACCATGAAAGTACCAACCATGTACCCTGCGAGTTTTTTGCATGAAAATTCTTTATAAATCGCGAGAAAGTATACTTCTTTAAAGTTCTGAGAAAAGGTAGGAATTAGTATCTTATTTATTTAATTGTTTCTTTTACAAAATTAAGTCAATTTTTCAGATTTTTCAGCTTTGTAAACTCAATGAGGGGGGGATTAAGATGATCTACGCCACTGCTCGTAAGTGTTTATGACAGTCACACCTTTTTTTTTCAAGAAATTTGGAATTTGGAAATTTCTACGTCAATAGTCTTACCATCAGCACCACCAGGTTTTTTGCATGCTGAGAGCTTAACAAAAGACTAGGATGACTGGTTTAATGTGACCCCGGAGAGCTGTTTCGGGGCGGGTTTTTGAGTACATCGATTTTGAGACCATAACCGAACCTTCAATATTGTTAACCCCACAACATCATTGTTGACGACTTCTCGAAGTCGTCATGTGGCGAGTTTAAATGATAATGCTCCCATTCTCTTTGAACAAGAGAAAAGATGGAAAACATGGATGACCGCACAAATTGAAATATTCTCGTTAATTCATTGCAATTTGCCTTCCAACGAACAAATCAGAAACAGACAAACATACGAAAGCTACATCAACAAAGCGCTTTTGTTGTCTTACACGTGTGCTCTGCTGGCGTCGTCGCCACAGGAGCAAAAACCATTTCTTGTGGCTTCTATCAATTGAATTCAAATACATCGATGGAGTTTTTGCGTGTTTATTATTGACAATGACAGTTTTTTCTGTGTCCTAAGGATCCAAAAATGAAACATCATGCGCCTGGATTTTATGTCTCTTTTTCGTTTTGGTTTTTTCTTTTTTTCCGCTTCGCCTTCCCTTTGGTTTGGACACAATTTGTGGCGGATTCTTGACACAAAAGTCAAGTGTTACTTTGCCTCAAGTGTTGCAGCCTGCTGGAAAGCTCTTCCCCAGCCTAAACCTCCCCCTTTGCTTCTCACGATGACTTTACTATACAGTTACCATCTGCTTCGTCATCGAAAAAGTCTCTTGAATTTTTTATAGAAACTGTAGCACCTATTCACACACAGAAACACACAGACACCCATACAGCCACAGTGGTGTGTAAGTTATCAATCTTCATCCGAGACTAATCTCTTAGCCGTTGGCCTGAAGAAAAGACTGCAAAAATGAGTAGCGTAAACAAACTACGCTCCAAAATGGTCAAAAACACCGACCAATTAACCCTAATTGGTTGATCCAGCCACTTGGTTGTGTGGTTTCGAAATTCAAGCTCATCTCTGCTTAGTCCAAACATCCGGCCCAGGCGATTTGCTGAACAATGCAGCTAACAAGCGAAATGCGATTAACTCACAGGAAGCTGGGACCCAAAACATAGAGAGGAAGCCAAAACTTACCCAAATGCTTCCAGATATGATTCTCGAATTGCGACGTCCAGCGATGCAGGCCGTTGATGCTGATATGAAGTACATCCTGCGGATGCGGCAGTTGCCTAGGGACTCCGCCGACCCCCAAGTTGCCAGAGGCCGTGGCAGGCAACAATTTGCCAAAAGCAATTAATTCCGTGGGCAGCATTTTCAGCATATTAGCATCGAAGCAGCGCAGCGGTTGCAGTGTGGCATTCAGTTGGCTGGGGGGCAAAAGCAAAGGGAGTCAGACAAAAAAAAAATTTTGGATCGGCTATGCCGAAGTTTATATACGCTAGCCGTTTCATTGATTTATATAGATTATAAGATTCATTTGGTTTCCTTTTCAATGTTGTCGGAAATGCGTCCTTCTACCTTCTGCAAGGGTATACAAATTTCGGCAAAACATACTCACCCTTCATACTGGTAGGCTGTACTGCCGCCATCACTCAAGCTGCCAAGTTGTCCGCCACTGCCAGAGGCCAGGCCTCGTCCTCCTACACCTCCACCGCCCGCAGCACCCATTTGCAACGCCTCGTCGCCTCTGCCATTGGCCATTTTCAGCAGGGAGGCACCTTTGTATATCGTTTCCGGTGTTAATGTTATTAAAATTGCCGACGTTGGCTCCACCACGTCCAGCTGCAGTTCGGCATTGGTAAAAATGCGCGCTCCAAGCGCCTTGACAATCACCGGACTAGTGCGAATCAGCTCCGCAATGCCCTTGTGTGCACAACGCCGACGATCTGTCGATGTGGCAGCTGCTGCCTCCGTTGGTGTTGCTGGTGCGGCCGCCACTAGGGGCAGCAGCAACAGCATCCAAATGACCGGGCAATGGTTATGTCGCCTACCCAAACTCATCTCTGATGCACCCGGAGTGACAGCCATATATATATATATGTATATAGACGCTACCGTCCTTTATCTCTTTGATTGCACTAACGAATCTCGCTCAGGTTGGCATCGCAGTTTTATCGCTGCGGTGGCTTCAATTTACTCGTTTCGGCGAAAGTCACGTTCCGGTCTTGATTCTTTTATGGGCCCGGCCCCCTTCACCACCACTTCGACCGAGTGCAGTTGGGCACTTAAAACGCGTTGACATTCATTGCTTAGCTGGAACGAAAAAAAGTTAGAGATAGATACCGAGAAATGAATTTCATTTAAATAAATGGAGGCAAAGACTTGATTTATGAAAAGCACTTGATAATATTTAAGGAATGTGGGAAACTTTAAGCCCATAAAAATTGTATGTGGACTGGGGAGAATAGAATTTCAATTTTTTGGTAACCATGGCAAAATTTCTTGAAAAAAAAGTCTGGGGGGAAATTCCTTTGTCCATCTTAAGTCCCAATTGTCTTCCTCAGCAAATGTTTATTTCAGAAAAACCACAAAGCGATTTGTCATCAGCATTCAGTGGGATGACATTTGCTTTAAAGTAGTTCGACAATCTTTCTCAGAATGAGCTTTTAATGATTTTCGTGCAATGTTTTATAACAATTCCAAAGTGATTGGAAACTGCAAAATCAATTTTTATTTTTAACCAAAGCTCTCCTAGCTAGAACGCTAAAGATTTCAACTAAATAGCCTGATTACACAAAAAAACGAAAGCGTAAGTTAAAGACGTCCCTTTAATATACCCGTTACTCATGGGTAGAAATGGAGGGTATATCCAAAAAATTATGCAAACTATGGGAAGCTAACTTCGGCTCGACCGCAGTTTATATACACTTGGGGCATGATATATGATATATATTTATGCTGCCAGTTTGTTATATGATATATTCATCCGATTTTAATCAAACTCTCCAAAATTGTGTTGAAACAGATAATATTCATAGGAAAGTATAAAGACGCTACCATTGAACACAAAAAAGTCGTCTCATTAAAACTCTTTTTTGACCGAAATATTAGATATAACTCTTTTCTATGCCAGCTAATTGATATAGTCATCCGATTTAGATCCAACTTGACACAAGTGTGTGGTAGCATGTAACATTGATCAGTAACAAGTTTGGATGCGATAGCATTGAAAACAACATTTTTTCTCTCAAAGACTATTTTCAGACCTATTTTTTGTATGGCAGCTATACTATATAGTTAGTTGACAGATTTGATAAATCTTAGTGAAATTATTCATACGCATGTAAAACTTATAAATACGAGGGTTGGAAGCGATAGCATTAAAAACAAAAAAGTTTTTCTCACTAAAACCAGTTTTTCAACCCATCGTTCCCATGGCAGCTATATGCTATAGTCATCCGATCCGGCCGGTTCCGACAAATGTGCAGCGTATTTGTACCAAAAGACTTCGTTCAAAGTTTGGTTAAGATAGCTTTAAAACTGACGGAGGAGATAGCATGGAAACAGACGAACGGACGGACAGACGGACATGATCAAGAATATATATACTTTATGTGGTCGGAGATGCGCACAGAAGGGCGCTAAAAACAGCCGTACAATTTTAATATACCTTCTCCAAAGGTATTAAAATTATAACTCGGCTATTTATTATCCGATCATAATGAAAATTTGAAGGGTTATATAAGTTTTAAATTTGAGATCGATTTCTTAAGAATTGTAGGAGTTATTATATCTGTTTTATTGTGGGCATGGTAAAAATTTGAATTTGGTTGCTCTAGCTCTCTAGTCTCTGACATCTTGGTGTTCATACAAATAGACGCTCTTGATGCTGATCAAGAATATGTAATGTTTATATGTTCGGAAAGTTTTCTCTCTGCCTGTTACTCTACGAATAATGGATATACAAATATAATGACAAATACACTTCAAAGCAGAGCTGTAATGTATTTATTACTTCCAGTATTTAATTGCTTTTCATTACTATAAACACAATTTTTTAGGTAATGCAAAAACAATTAATGATTACGATTTTTTTATAATCGTAATTGTAAGGTGGAATTATGATTATTCAGTGAATATTCCAAAATTTAATTACTTGTACAATTACTTGGATAATTGTAACGGTAAAGGGTGATCATTTAGTAATTGTGCTTGAAATGTTGAATTATTTTGTATTTGTAGGTGAAAATTATGACTTTTTTACAAATCAAGTTTGGAAAACACCAAATTTAATGGTTTGATGATCAAGGTAACAAAACCCAAGCTAATAATAGCAATCATATAATTGAATTATGGATATTTAGATATTCAAAATTTGGAAGAATACCGCCTTTTGATGAAGTTGCAGAGAATCTCTAATTCCACTGAGATATTAAGCACAAAGAGCGTAACGAAAGGTATTTTGGAAAAAGTCAAGAAGAGCTTTTCAAATATTTTCCAACTTTCGACAAAAGCGAACACTGCGATTGTTGCAACTTATTTAATGGCGAAATTTATATTGTCTCGGAAGAATTGCCATTTATGGTCGGGAATCTGATGAAATTCAACTAATTGGTTCAATTATATAAGAGTTATCTATCTTCAAGTGCAGGTTGTCAACTAACTGAGTGCCATTTCTTCTAAATTCATAAAGCCATTTGTGCGTGATTGATTAAAAAAATGTTTTCATATGTAAATATTATTAACGACTCAAGACGTCATGCCATTTCCGATTTTTCGTTTGAAAATTTAGCCACAATGATCACTCATAACTGCATTGTCCTGTCTATGTCAATACTGAAGCGCGATAAATACCAGGGCTGACCAAGGGTAGAGAATATAGCCAAGATCTTAAAAACTTTTTCAAACCACTGTCTGTTACTGACAAATCATTAAATCGCGGAAAATTACCAAAGAGAATAAAAAAATGTAATAATGCCAAACAAACTTTACTTTCAAGATAGTGAAAAATCATGTCAGGATCAATGCATTTGCATTGCCCATAGCAACAACATTAGACTTTCTCTAGAATCATAATCTCTGAATCCACTTGTCTTGGAAATTGCTTTTCATGGTCGGGAATCTGTTGAAATTCAGCAAATTGTTATAGTGAAATATGATTTGACACATAGAAATACAATGGACTCAAGAAAACATATATCCCCAAACATTAATTCTATGATTTCGATGAAACCAGTAGGGTAACAAAAATCTTTTTGCAATTTCATGACTTCTTGTTGCGGTGTACAGTTACCCATGTGAGGTGGATTGCTTTGAAAGTTTAATCCACAACTCTTTTTTGTCTATTTTGCCAACCATCAAAATCTTCATAATAATTAACTTTACCTAAGTGTTATACGAAAAAATTGCCCAAATTCGCAATGTGATTGAGTTACAAACGGGCAAATTCGAGAAATTTCTAGATTTTTAAAAAATATCCAATGTTTAACGTCGTTAGCCTCAGTTGAAAGAATGGTTTGATTTGCTAATATTATTAACGACTCAAGACGCCAGCCATTTCCGATTTTTCGATTCAAAAATAAGTTGTCATGAAGACCAACTTGAATTTAATGAGTAATATGAAATAAACTTATTATTTTTACACAAGAACATGTTATATAAACCATGAAATAGATAATTGATCTTAAGTAATTTCATTTGACACCTAAAAGTTCATTAATAATTTGACTTTTCAAGCACAATTACTCAATAATCACCCTTTACCGTTACAATTATCCAAGTAATTGTAAAAGTAATTAAAGTTTGGAATATTCACTGAATATTCGTAATTCCAAGTTACAATTACGATTATTATAAAATGGTAATCAGGAATTGTTTTCAATTATGTGAAAAATGGTAATGGTAATTCAAGTTTACAGCTCTGCTTCAAAGTATGCCAATGTTATTTTCTTGAATACTTACACTAGTTTAAACTTAACATGAACTTTAAAGTTTCGCAAACTCGAAACGAAGTTCATAGGATAAAGTAATAGATGCCAAAGGAAAAAAATAATCCAGGTTTGTAAATGTTGTCGACTCACATTTCTAAACGGCGCAACAGCTAGTGATACTGGGAGCTTCACGTTAATACGGGGCCAGGCTACATCGACCATAGATTACTGTATAACCCAAGCCATCATGCACAGCCTGGTTAAGGACTTCAGAGTATAAAATCAACCATTCTCCGATCATATGCCACTGGTGCACCGTCATGGTGGTGGATCCGCGGGAGTTACTACATACCACACCTAAGCCAGATACAGCTCTATCAACACGCTTAAGCAAGCTAGACACACGAATGCGCCGAAAGTTAAATTAATTTATAAATCTCAAAATGACAATATCACAGATAGTAAAACTTTCTGGACTGTGGTGAGGAAACTAAATGGATGTTGTATAAGGAAAACAATTTCGGTGTTCAGTACAATAATTTTCGCACTACACAACTTCATAGTGGAGGATCTTGATCGCGTCATAAAAACACAGGAGATTCGAAGCGTACTGGTAAAGAGTAAATCCAACAGTTAAAATTGTCGATATTTCTCAAAATATCAATATCGATAATATCAAAAATCAAAATTTTAAATATCGATATATCGATATTATCGTTATTTTCTAAAGCTTCAAAAAACTGAACGTCTTCACAATGAAACTGCTAGTGACGATTTCTAGAGACCGTTATATCTAATATTTCCAACAGTTTCCAGAAGGTTTCTGAAACTACCCTGTACATTTTTTCAAAGTACATTAATAGTGAGAGTTTCCTTTTCTTTAAAAAATAAAAGCGTGTACTCAAAGGAGATACAAATTTAGTTAGGCACATTACTTCGTATGAATAAGGCTTCTGTTCAAAATTGTTCTGATATTAAAGCAGTTTAAACGGGTGTTTTTTCAAATTTGTATCTTATCTGAGTGTAGGCTTTAGAGATTTAAAAATTATGCTTAGAAAAAAATATCAAGTCAAGAATTTAAGAGAACCCGCAGACAGCATGAACAATTCATTCGCACCAGCTCCCCAATATGCTATTGGGTTCATGACGACATCTTCAATATATTCTAACACTAACCCCTAACACTGCAGCGTATTGCTGCATCCATACGTGTATTATTAGTTCTTAAAGGCGATTTAAAGTTGTAAGTATTATCAGTTGTTTTATCAGGATAGCCAAATAATTTGCACCCATGTATTTTCCGATATATCGTTTATAAAAATATCGATAATCGTCAATATGGGCATACAAAATATCATATCGGAATAACCCTGGCAGGTGAAGAAACCATCACAGTCACCACAACTAGAGGATGCCCTCAGGGGGGAGGTCTCTCCCCACTGTTGTGGAGCCTACTAGTGGATGAGCTCCTAGAAAAACTCGCCTCCCTGGGCATAACACGCCAAGGATACGCTGATGACATTGTCATCGTTGCGAGAGGAAAATACGAAGAAACCTTATGTGACATAGTCCAGAGGGGTCTGAAAGTCACGTCTAATTGGTGCAAGGAGGTTGGGCTCAACCTAAACCCTGCGAAAACCATTATAGTACCGTTCACTAGAAGCTGCATTGAAGAAATGCTTTCTTAGTACCATGTTTGATCACAATGGGAAGCTATTGTGAAATTTCGTACTATTACGGTGCTTCCTACAGGTTGATGATCATTTTCAATGTCTTATCACTTTATGTACTTGATACGGCTTATAATAAGAGAACACACCAAAAAAAATTTCTAATTCATATTTAAACAATTAAGAAAGTTGGTCAAGCCGAAATGTAATATATTCTGTACCTGCAACACCACTTGCTGCGCTGCGTCAGCCAAATTTCTTATGGTCATAACTTGAATATCGTTCATCTCATCTTTATCATTCTCTCGGCAAATCGATAACTAATCTTGATTACTAAACAGTTATTAGTTTAAAAACTTACAGAAACTTATGTTTGGGTAAAAAGTTCTGTTTTGGTTCCAACATTATTTCGGTATTCGGTACCTGAATTTTGCATTTCGGACTCTTAGCAAAACATAAAATATACGTTCTACGCTTACTTGCCCTTAAGTACATTTTCTTTATTAAGTAAACGATTTAAGCTCAGGAAAGTTGATAATGACTTATGCCATTAAATTGTTTCGTTTAAATAGTGAACAGTTTGTATTGTCCTGTTTCTTTTTATATAAATACTTGTATTCATCGAATAAGCCTCTACTTTTTAGCTCTAGGATTTGTGTCAGAGCTGCAAAGAAATGGTTACCAGATTTCTGAGAAATCCCACACAAGTTGTTTGCGCATGAAGCATTTCCATGCAAGTCTTGTAGAAAGTGAAACCAGCTTAGGCCTGACAGACATTTAGATATAATTCACTTATTTGGTGTATCTAAAGCAGAGATGGTAAAAATGACAATGCGTCGAAGATCTTGCTTGTACAGCTTAACGTTGTCTACAAGACAAAATATGTGAAAGCCAGAGCAACAACTACCCAGATCAATGTACATGAGACAGAGCGTTGGCCCGTTTCAGGTCTTGAGCCTCAGGAAAAGCTTAATTAATCACTCGAGCGATTAATTTTTTATCCCAGTGAATTAATTCAATATAATTGGCCCATGAAAAAGCGGGTCCACAGTCCTGCCCCATATATCCTTCAGATTGCAGTTCAAATAGACGTGTGCTTAACCATTCTCCCTTGACCCATGTTTAATGTATCAGTATGCAATTTATTGCAGCCATTACTACCCGAGCGTGTGCATCTTAGCCCACAAAAATAATTAAATGCAACCAACCCACTTGATGGGTGCAGTCCATTTAAGATATTTGCTCGGCTGGCCAGGGGGTGGCGCCGTCAAAGTCAATGCATTCGCTTTCATATCCTGGTGCAGGAAATAAATACCAGGATTAAATATTTTTGCAACGTCCTGGCAAAACAAACAAAGGCAGGACCCGAGGCATGGGTAAAAGGGCTGCCAGCTGGGAGCAGTTCGAAAACAAAATGCACAACATAAACGCCGTATAATCAAATAGAATTTTTACGCACCACCCGACTCCGGGTGAAAACAATAATAGAAAGGCAAAACATTTTGTGAGATAAATGTGGGAATTCCTATGCCCCTCCTTTGCTCTGGCCAAGCGGAGCTAACAAAGTTACGACTGGAAATGAAATCGTTCCGAATGTGCATATCCGTTGCTGCAGGCGCATCCTTTTGGGTGAATTCTGAATCTGAAGCTGGACAATAAATGCGACCGGGCGCGCGCAATTGAGCTCTCGATTGTTTTATGGCAGTGCCTGGCCCAGAAAAACTGTAACTCGTTCCAGGTCGCGTCACTCACTTTCAACCTTCCACTTTCCACGCCTTCTCGGGGACGAGCGGCCATCAGTGTAATTGTTATTGTTTCTTTATTTAGTATGGCCTTTTCGGTCACTTTACTTGGTTTGTTTTTGATTTTGCAAATTGGCCAAGTTAGTTTTCAAGACAATCTGTTAAAAGCTTTTGCCCATCAGGTAAACTTTACTTAGCGTAAGATAAATAAGAAGGACATGCCAAGTTCCAAAGTAATGAAAGGAGTGGGATTTAATCACAAAACCGAATTATTATAGACATTTGCCTTGCACAAAATGTCAAAAAGAAGTTAAATACTCGATTCACACACCTATTAACAGATTAACAGACAGACAGGCACACATACACCTGCTTATCAACTAACAAAAAAAAACTGCATCATAAATATTGGTAAGTTTTCACTCTCCTTTTGTATTCGATATAATCTTAATACTTTCTGCAGTTTCAGCTTCAGCTTATCCATGAGTATTCGCTACCGTTCGAGCTTCTCTAATTCGACCAGGAAATCTTCGATTCCGTTGAAGAAATTCAAATCAAATCATATGAAATGTATTGCCGGTTTTCCAGTTCACGCGGGCTTCCATCAGACGAATGTGGAGAATACTTCCAATCTGCCCACCAACAAGCGTACTTATGGCCTAATCAAAACGAAAAGTGCGTTCACTCCGTTTCCCAGGCCTAACTCAGCTTTGGACGAAAATCTGGTACGCCTGCGCTTAGAGGCGGAGAGCCTGAAGAGAGATATCCCAACGATGAGGGAAAGTTTGTTATCGTCCGGCGAGTCCATCAGTTATCATTCTGATCAGGAATTGGACGCGGATGACAGCGTGAACGACAACTCGAGTATTGAAGGTCGGAGGACTATAATGCTGCAAAATATGAGATCAACGAGTAATTTAAGTTTTAATCTGCGTCGCCGTCTCTTCGATGAGGCTGAGTTTACCATTGCCAAGGGCAAGAAATTGGGTGATGAGTTCCATAAGGAAACGGAGCTATTCACCGGCACTGAAACTAATGACGTACCTTTAAAGAGCCATGGCTCCGTCATTTCCTACTTCTATGACATTGAGAGGGCGTTTCGAAGCTTTGATGTTAAGATTAGCAAGGGTTTCGATTTATGAGCTGTTGCTGAGCACAAAAATAAATAAAACTTTCAAACTTATGGTGAGATTATGGTGTATGTTGTGATTTGATATTACGCTAGTTTATTTAGTTAGTTCTATATTTCATTATACTATAGCGACCCGTTTCAATAAAAAGTCAAGTCAAGTCATTGTGCAAAGTTTAAGGATTCAAGTACCTTTTGGTCTTTTATCAGACTTTTTGCTGTTTTTTTGCAACTTTCTTCATAATAGGTATAACTATCCACGGAACAAGTATATAAGAATTGTCATAAAAACACTTAATATTTATAATAATCACATGTCACATGTTAGTTAGTAAACTCCTTCGAAATGGCTTGACCGATTTTAATGAAATTTTCTGTTGTATATATATATGGCAGGTGTAGAATAGGTTTTTAACTATATTTCGTAACGCTAGGCGATTTGGGCGTCCCTCTGCAGAACATTCATTAGACTTCACGACGCAGCAGGCTGCTGATTTGAGTTTTATTATTGTGAAAATTTTGTTTCAGTTAGGCTTATCTGTGTGTGTTACAGTAAACAATACCAGCAACACGTAGGGGTGGCTATTTGGGCCATCAAAAAAAATGCATCAACAACATGCGAAATGTTAGGCCAGCAAGAACAGATTAATAAATACATGAACTAAATGAAATTAAGCGAGCCATAATGTCGCAACTGCGTTCTTCTCAATCACATTAGGCATGAGCTTTCCGAAGTCACCAACAAAACCAATTGGAGCAGAGACAAACATGCCGGACAGATGTTAATACACGCAGAACAGTTGATCGATAACGACTAACAAGTACATCGAGCATTTACAACTGCTACGATCCTTCGTCTCGCATTAGAGATAGATATGCATGGCGAGTTCAAAACATGCATGAATATACGTTGGATACATTTGCCCATTCTCTTTTTTTGTGACGTTTGCCAACAACAGTCGTAGATATGTATAAGCACTCAAACTGTATTAAATTAACTGTATATACCCTGCCTAAAGTGTCTGATTTGAATAGTCCGGGGTACCCATCAACTGGAGTGCCTTGCTTGGGCATCATTTATTTTTTTTTTTGCTCAATTTCAAATGAAATATCGCTGTACTCTGGAAGGCAATGAAAGTATCTGTACGAAAGCACAATTTAAAAAATTCGGTGAATGTAGTATTTGGTGGAGCAGTATTCGCATCGGTATCTTGGATTTGAAACACAGCTATATCTCTTGCCTTTACTAGTAACAATTTATAAGGCGGAATCACGTCGATTTTAACATTTGTTTGATATTCTCTTAGGCTGCCATCACACTGTTCGACACATGACCCATGACATCTAGTAGGCCCGCGTTTCCCCATAAAATTCTATGAATTCGACAAGCTATTCAAATTTAGAACAGAACAAAAAGCAGGACTACTAGACTATTATGTGTCATGTGTCGAACAGTGTGAAGGCAGCCTTAGTTTACTCTTAATTTGATAAGTTTCTCTTTCAAGAATTTTGACAAACGATTGTTTAGAGATATACAAAGATTGGACGTAAAGTAAAAGGACTGATTTTCTTCCGCAGCGACTGTACTTCGCAGCATGAGCGCACCGACTGGATTCGATAGAGGGCGTTCCTAGCTGACGAACGAGCGGCTGGTCAGTTGTCTCCGAGCACCTGAAGAGTCCGGACAAGCATTTTCGCGCGACGTGTTTCTGTGAGTGGTGCAAGCTGAAAATGCTTAAAACATGTCCATGCCGTTCATAAAGTGGGCACAAAGTGTTAATAATTTCACATCCGCTTTTCACTGTTCATGAAACAGCGGGGTTACTCTACTTTTGTCAACGAATGGGCTTTTTTTCGGTTGATTTGAAACGAAAAATTTCTGAGTGTATACATCCTTATACAATTACACAGTGTTACAGCGAAAATATACTTTTGAAATGACCTAGCATACGCTGTAGAGCAGGTCGAGTATAGCATTTCCTCATACTTGGTTTTTTCCTAACACCCCCAAAATCTGAAGTTATGGCCCTAAAACCGAACGGTTGTTGTCCCAATGAATTTGGATACCGTTTGACCAGGTTATGCGCGATTTTCTGAGTACTCATCGACAATCTAGTATTTTTTTAGTGTGCTAACATATTTATTTTTGCTTTCACATAATTGCCCCTAAAAGTAAACTCAGTTTTGATTGGCGCCAGATTCAAATAATATTTTTAAATACTTAAAATTCAAATATGTATATATAAACTTCAATGTTTCACGATTTCTGGGCTAAGATTAACGCTCTCCAATAATGTTACCTATTGCGGCGAGTTAAGATATTTTATAGAAACAGCACAAACCACCCTTATAAGCGAGTTAAAGTCGCCCATACTGCACTTGCTGCGCTGTTTGCTTATGCGGGATGACGTCTACACTCTTGGATTTATTTGTTTTAACTCACTTCAAATCGAGCCAATTACACTTGTTGCGACTTCAGCTTGTGCGGGTCCTCGCCTCAAAAGAAGGGCAATTTATTATGCGCCGAGTTTTTAGACAGTATAACGGGCCGGGCGTCGCGGCCCAAGCGAGCGATGCATTACCCATCGCTGCTTAAGTGCAAGCTGATGTCACATTCTTCTCATTTTTCTTTGGCGTGGTCCACTTTGCTTTTTTATTTGGTATTTAATGGTTCGTCCATCCTGTTATAGTGATTTTTATATTCTTCATCATTGGTCATCCATGGTATTTTATAGCGGTTCTCTACAATCGTGGTTAGACAGTAGGGCTGCAAAACTATCGATAGTGAGTACATCGATAGTTTTTAACTTCGATGTTTCAAAACCTCGATGTTTTCCAAAAAAACATCGATATATCGTTAAAACATCGAAAATTTTTCAAATATTTTAGATTGCGGTAAATACCATATGTCTTATGCTATATTAAGAAAAATATAGAAAAGGCAAACATTAATTTTGTTTGTGTAAAATAATGTTATTAATTTCTTAATAATAAACGAACAAAATTTATATTTTCATTTTTTTTTTAATTCAAAAAAACAAAAATTAGGTCTTCACAATTTAAAGCTTTTTTATTCAATTTTTTTTCTTAAAATTAAAAAAACAAATATTAAATGTCCATTTCATGAAATAAAAAATCAAATATAATGTCTTCACAAGTTAAAGCTTAGTTATTCATATTTATTTCTTAATATTAAAAAGAAACAAATATAAAGGCTCATTTCTTAAAATTAAAAAACAAAAATTATGTCTCCATAATTCAAATCTCACTCATTAATATTCATATCTTAAAATTAGAAGAACAAAAACAATTGCTTCAATAATTGGTTCTTAAAACTAAATAAACATAAAATGTAAGTCTTTTCAATTCACAGATAATTATTTTTTAACATTAAAATTAAGTCTTTTCCATTCACATATTTGATTTTTGATGGTAAATATTATTTGCCAACTCAGCCAGCTTTGTGGCTAGAACTAGCCACTTTTTGAGCGGGTTAGTTTTTTTTTTCAAAATGATCTAGCCACTTCTAGCCATTTCGTTTATTTGCACTTTGGAACACAAATTTCGGTTTGATAATGCTGCGTTTAACCAAATTGACCTTTTTTTTTTTTTTTTGCTTATTAATCAAATTTTGTCGTATTTCAACTAATAATAATTGTAAAAATGGACCCAAAAAATCTGGCAGCACTGATGCAGTGAAGCATCCGATATATCGATGTTCAATTTTTAACATCGATACATCGGACCATTTTGAAAACCTCGATACTATCGATAGTAACATCGATAGTTTTGCAGCCCTATTAGACAGGTATCTTTGGGCCTTGTTTGTGGACTTGAAAAGTAATTTCTTAGGTACCAAAGGGGTTTATCATTAAATAGAACCCGCAGCTAAATTCTCTGCATTAGACCAGATATGTCCAGGCGTGGCCAAGGCTTGCGCCATGAAAGCAATCTGCTTTTCACAATCCTTAACCGTGCCTACCTGTATACGATTCTTGCTGTGCACGGCTCTTTTATAATTTATGCCAATTTCAGCTCATTAAAAATTTATTTTTTATGCTAGATAACAGTATTCAGAGACCGTTAATATTTGCGAACAAAATTTTGATACATGGAAGTTTATATATATTTGCATTTTAAGTATTTAAAAATATTATTTGAATCTGGCGCCAATCAAAACTGAGTTTACTTTTAGAGGCAATTATGTGAAAGCTAAAATAAATATGTTTTAGATCCCTCTCGTGGCTATCGGAATTGATAAGGTTATGAGCAATCAGACGGTCCATTCGCGAGTTATATCTATTTAAGTGAGGTAAAAAAGCAAAAAGCGGGTTTTGGGCCATAACTTCAGATTTTGGGGGTGGAAAAAACCAAGTATGAGGAAATGCTATACTCGACCTGCCCAACAATATGCACTGGGTCTCGTAAAAAGTAGGTGCAGATTTTTTTTTTTGTAACACTGTGTTATTAAAGAATAAATATTCTTGATCAGTATCAAAAGCCGATTTCCGTCTGACCATCCCACACTGGTCCAAATACCAATTTGGCAGAAATTCAATTTTTTTTTTTTAAGAGTTATGAAAAACAATATTTTTTCCAATAAAATATTATTCAGGGCAGTTAAAAATCATATTAGTACAATTGAATTTGAAGCTCTGCGAAATTAGGCAGCCCTGGAAGTCAGCTGTTCGTTTACACAAACTTTGACATTTTTGGCATTGCACATAAGAGCATTTTTCAAATCAGTATATAATAAAATCTACGTCGAATATTGAAGTAAATCAAAATGGAAAACAAAGTTTAAGGCATGTATGTACCCCACGCACGAAATGAGTTAGTCAAACGGTTTCAAGCTAGGAAAATTCTCAAGATGGGCTGCTTTCTACCCCCTTTCTATAGCTATAAATGATTTCAATAAATCTTAGTGCCAAATCAAAAGTTAAATTTTAATTTATGGCCCAAGATAATGGCTTGTATGAGCACTTAATTACCACGTTGACACCACACTCCATTGAGTACAATTTTCATATCACCAAATCACTTAAAGCCTTAAGCAAAAGGAAATTGCTTGAAGTATTTATTTGCCTTCAGTGTTATCACGCATTTCCCGTTTACGTGATTAGTTTTTGTTAATATGTGTTTTTGTAAAATGATGTTATTAGCAATTCTAACCTTAAACTTGTTGTGTTCCATGGAATAAAAGTATGTTGGATTGACGTGGATTGACGGAACTTTAAACGCTATATTATTCTTCAATATGTACATAATACGGGGATATTAATCGTTTTAACCCCTTTTTGCCCCTTTTGCGAAAAATCGACTTTGTTCAGACAACATTTATTTGAGTTAAGGCGAAATGCTTAAGTTTTGGCTTGCAAATGGTCGCCCAACCAAACCTTAACTTATTTTGCGCTGCAGAAAAGTAGCAGGAACCACACAAAAAACAAGGAAAAAAAGAAAATAAACATTTTTTTGACTATGTTAATGTTTATTTAAGCAAATGATATCGGATGGTCTTAAGATTTAAAATGCAGTACCAAACTTGGCTTGCATCTCGATTGCAAATAAAACTTTAAACCAGGTGAATACTTTGAAAATGTAGGACGCCCACGGTTATGCTATGAAGGGCCTAAATGTGTTGAGTCGGTCGGGTGGGTGTGGAGGGGGCTGAGGTGGTTGGGGTGATTTACCAGATTGTTTATTAAAAAAAATTATATATACATTTAAGATTTATGGAAGGTATTTTAAAATTTATTCTATTCAAAGACATTGGCATATATGGGCCTGCAGAGAGGGCGTGGTCCGATCGGTCTACATTTTTTCTCAGACTTCAAATATGCTATAACCATAGTGTACCAAGTTTCAGCTCTGTAACTACATTTTTCTAATTTCTGCCAAAATTTTTGACATTTGGACCAGTGTGCATTAGACTGAACATAATCGTATGGGAAATTTTTTTTTTTAAATGTTCTGTTCCTCAGGGCGCAAAAAATTCGGAAAAACTTCTAGTTACCGTAATAAAAAACCAAACTTCGAAATTTTAATGTTTAATACTGGCGCCGTGTGTTTAAAGTTGCTAAATTAAATTTTAGTTTCCCCTTTTTAATTTTACTTTTTCGTAGAAGTAACCTTTGAGATGCCAAACATTTTTTGAACTAAAAATGTATTTTTAAAAATATTTTATTCAAAGCAAAATGCTGGATATAGAGGATTCATGCATTTATTTGATTGGCGCGTTGCGGGTAGTGCTGGATTCAGCAAGCTACCATCTAGAAAAGCGGTTCTTCTGCATAATTTAAGAGGATTCAAATACACATTAAGGGACAGCCTAAACCGCACTGTACTTCAAACTGATGGTGTATTGAAATCACTTGGTCTTACCATGAAACTAGGAAGAGCTTGAGGAAACTTTATGATCAATATGTGTTCCTCAGAAAGAATGCTGGTAGCGATAAAGAGTTGTACCGCAACTGAGAAAGAAGTTTTATGGACCATTTAGAAGAACTTTTTGATGCTGCTTTAAAAAGTTTGATTGAATTAAGTCGTGATGCTGCTTTTAAAAGACAGAGGTCCGAAGACGAGGAGTCCCTATCTAGTGGAAGTAGTCGCCATTCATATCAAATGGATTTTGAAAAAGAGGAAAAAAGTACCCTTATCCAAATAGCAAAAAAAATATTCTTTTGAATAAATTTGAATAACTACTTTTAATTGCATTTTGCATTTTTGCATTAAACCTTTACCAACATTAGAGTTAATTTTTCTAGCAGCGAAATAAATAAAAACTGTATATCTATGTTTCATTTGTTTCTTTGTTGCCAGCCATTTTGTAAATTGTTAAGATGCATATGATGAAGCAACACAAGAGGACTGGAATCTGCATTTTCAAAAATGATCTTTTAAAAATTTGCTTTAGTGAGGAAGCCATTTTAGTTTTGGTTTGGTGTTCGGCTCATATGCATATCCATGATTAGTACAAAACCTTTAAAGCACAGCGCTGAAATTTGCTCAACACTTTATTTCATTCTTGGACAATGGTCAAATTATGAAGAATTCCAAGCGAATAAAGCTAGCGGAACATGGTTTGTTGTGTTTGGGTGAAAAATGCTTACGCCCAAGGACCATTTCATTTCACGATATGCCCATCCTGTTTTAATTCAGTCACAGCAATGATTATTTCTGGTAAAGCAACCGTTTTTAAGTTGAACCAAATCGTTTGGCATCCCAGGTTGCTTTAACGAAAACGTAAAATGAAAAAGGGGAAATCAAAATTTAATGTAGCAACTTTATAACCACGGCGCCAGCACTAAACTTATAAATTTCCAAGTTTGGTTTTTCATTACGTTAACTAGAAAATATTTCGAATTTTTTGGGCATTGAGGAACAGAACATATTCAAAAAAAAATTTTTTCATATGAGGGACGTTCAGTCTAGTGTGCATCCGTATAAACTAAAAAAATTTCAGAGATGGTTTGACATGTATGAGACAAATACTTCTTATACTTGATACAGACAGATAATCCTGTTTTTTGCAATTTCTTCTTCAAATCTTTTTCTTCTTTTCTTGAATTTGCCAGTACTCAAGTTATGACAAAAAGAAAGTTTGCTGCCGCAGCGGTCTCTTGCGGGATTGACAAATGTTTTTAGATGTTCGTGTAATTTAATTTATTTAATATTAATATTACGTGCTAAATACAAAGAATTGAATTCGAATTGAAGCGACGTCGGCGGAAAACGCCGTATCGATAGCATGCGATTATTATCGATTGGTAGCAGCAGCTTTCGCATGAGGGGATTCATCGGAAATGACACATGGTCCCTGTAGTGCCGCCATCTATTGGTCAGTTTTGAAAATCCCTCAACTAGCATTGTTTAAGGCAAGTAGTAATGCCATCTATTGGTCAAGTTATGACAAAAAGAAAATTCAGAATTGCTTTAGATCAATATAGAGATCGTCTGCTGGCCTTCAGAAACTGCCTTGCTAATGATTTGGAGATACACAGGATACAGAGTTGGATTAAAAAGCACCATCCGCTAGAACATTGTTTTTATGATTTTATACCCTGTACCCATTAATAAAAGGAATCATGAATTTCTGCAAATGTGTGTAAAAGGGAAAGGAAACAATTTTCCGCCCCTTAAAGTATATATACTGTTGATCATCGACTACTGGCGAGTTGATATAGCCATGTCCGTCACTCACAAACATCCTGACACTTTTGACATATTTAGTATACACATTTACTAAGTATAGTTCCGAGCAAATTGGCAGCGATTCGTAAAAGCTGCCTTCTGTTGCTACTACATACTGAACACTTGGGCTGGACCGACTTCCTTACTTGTTTTGTGAAGTACCGATAGAATGTGGTTCTTGTTGTTTGACAGATGATTTTGTTCATATTTCTTAATATTTGGCCTTCTAAAAACATAGTGGTGGTATATTTATTGCCATTTTAATAATTTTTTTTCACAAACTTCCTACCTCCACGTTTTTAATTTAGAAACACACAGCAAACAGTGAACAGACTTTTAAACCACTTTTTTCTTTCCAAAACTTGGGTAAAAGCATTCGTTTCACCTACAGCCACATTTCAAAAATTGAAATGCTATTGTTTTTTTTTTTTTATTTTTTTTCAATTCATTAATAAAGCCATTGTAAAATTCCGACTCTGTCTGGGCCCTCACACTGACGGTTGGAAGTCCCGGAATTGAAAATGGTCGACCATTATGGCAAATAAATTGAAGGCCAGTTGAATGTCATGTTTTGTATGTGATGCTCTCGACATGATTGAATATCAAAAGGCAGTTGCCAGAAACGCAAATCTCTGGCATGTTTTGTTGTCCCCTTCTCCCTGTTTTTTAACAAGTGCGTCCCTCTAAGGACTCGTAAAACTGATAGCCCATACCAACCAGCCCTTGGGGCTGGGGCAAGTTTACAAAGCTCAGCACGTTTTTCGTTCAACTTCCACAAGTGGCGGATGGTTGGGTCTGCTGCTTGTGGGCGACAACGACGAAGGTAGATTTTTTGCGTAAAACAGCAAAAATATTTTGTGCACAAATTATGCCTTGAATGCCAGGTCCCCAGCTCCCCAAAGGGACAAGGTTCTGGCGTTCCACACGCACACGCAATTATCCTTGGGGACAACTGTCGCCTTTTATCTGCACGAATGATTAAACCCGAAATGTTTTAAAATTAATTTTATAGTGTCGACGGCGTAATCTGCCTCAGCCATTATACGTCGGCTCGTATTCGTTTGTCCTTAAACAGTTTAATCTGCGGATGCCATTGCTGTATTCATAAAATGGCTACTTGGGCTTGCCATATGCTTCAGTGATGTGTGCAAAAAAAAACCGCATAGAGCTTTCAGTTTGCCAACGGGAATGGAGCAGGAAAAATAAAAGAAGTGAACATTCCACTAGTTGATAGGCCGCCCAATCCGTAGTCAGGCAACGACCATTACAGCCGAGTATCTGGCTTGACTCTCAAAGTGGCACGTTATACCCTTTAAGTAGGTATGCTGGTTTTTTTTGATGGCTAGTTATTGCTTTTGAAAGAAATTTGAAGGGTTTGTCCGGAAAGCAATAGGACTGGTTTTCTTCCGCCGCGACTATACTTTGGAGCGTGCGCGCACCGCCTGGATTCGGTAGAGGGCGTTCCTAGCTAACGAATGAGCGGCTGGCCATTTGCAATATAATAAAGGGAAAATAAAGATGCTGCTCTTGAATCCCCAATTTGTGAAACTGTTGAAAATAATGCATGCCACTTCTGTAAAACACTTAAAGGAACAAACGTGAAGCCTAAGTTTTTAGAAAAGTCTGATATAAAGGTAACAGAGCTGAATAGTTCAGCTGATTAATTTACCAAGGCACTTTAGATGCTGATCAAATTTAAAATTCAACATATTGATTGATTGACAAGTGAGAAAGTCGGTCAAGCCCGACTATAACATACTTTGTACCTGGAGTAGAAGCTGATTGCAATGGCGGTGCTGCGCTCATCTCTTATTCTCTCTCCCTTTCTCTCTCTCTCTCTCTCTCTCTCTCTTTAAGGGTGGGAGTGGGTGGAGGGAGGGTTGTTTACTTATTTGCTCATAACTTGAGAACGCAGGAATCATTTCCGACATTACAGAAGGTATAATTCTATATTCACGACGATTATAAAGTCCGCGTCCGTCCATCTTCTGTGAACACCTAGATCTCGGAGACTTAAGAGCTAGAGCTACGAAAATTGACATGTAGTCTTCTTTTATCTGCAGGCAGACCAAGTTTGTTTCCCGCCCCCACAATAGTAAATGATGAATAACTCCCACATTTTTTAAGATATCGAGTTCAGATTTAATACTAAAATTTATATTAGCAATAACTATAATCCCTTAAATTTTTAGCAAGATGGGACAAAAGTAAATTTTTATTAAATGATCTTCCAAATGCTTGGTGGGTATGTATTGCAAATTCCGGATATATATTACCGGTGACACGTCTATAAAACACACAGTCATTTTACCCAACAACACAATTCAACAATCCGTCAATTCAACACAAAACAAAGTCTACACAAAACAATTTCAACACACGTCAATACAACACTAAGTCATTTCACCCAACACAACAATAAAACACACGTTAATTCAACACAAAACAATTTCAACACGTCAATTCAACACAAAACAAAATAATTAATTTTTATATTAAATTTAAATTTGGTTTGAATTGAATTGACGAAGCCTCCATCCCCCGCCGATTCAAAAAAACCAATTCCCGTTATAATCAACACTTAAATTTCAAAAAGTCAATTAACATACGTCATTTCAACACATTACAAATTAAACACAAGCAAATTTATCCTAGGAAAGAAGGGCGTCACAAGCGGCAGGCAAAAAGTTTACGATATTTACAACGTCTGCATTCGGATGAAAGTCATTCAACTTGTGAACAAAAGAATGTTATCTCTGGTGCTTTCAAATGTGCGTACACTTTCGGAGGATATTGAAGTCAGGTTCGACTGACATTGCCACTTGTAGGATTGAAAATATAATTTTTTTTTATATTATAGGTATTCGACCCCAGTTAGTTACGAATTGTTGATGAAATTTTGACAGTTTTACAAAAACAAAATACTACGAAATTCACAATAACCTCCCTTACTATGTAATGAATTTTCCGTTTAGCTTATTAAATTGACATTCTGACAAAAAATCTTAGTCGGCCAACCCCAGATTTCTGAATCTCATCCTATAAAATTTATGCCGGTCAGCTACCTCACTACTCAAAAAAAAAAAACCGGGAAAATTTAAACCCTATTTAAGATGACTATCAACAAATATTTTGCTTAAATATACTTGTCTTAAAAATGGAAAAATATAAACTTCAACTTATTATAAATACTTGTCCTTTTCCTCGTGGTTGTGTACTCAGTTGATATAATTCTCGATCTCTTCGTTTTCATTCTCTTTGTGTTCCCCTTGATTAAATATTGTGTAAGACACGGTCAGGTCACCCCTGGAAATGTTCGGCTCCTTTTATCTAATTCTACAGTTTCTTTCGTATTGTATTTTCACACTCCAATTTCTGGACTTTACTTGACGTCTTTTAAAACGGTTCGATTTGATCTCCTGTTTGAATACTTGTTGTGAGATTATGCTTCCTATCTAACCAAATACCCTTTATGTGCCGCCCAGTTATATCACTCGTTTTCAGTAGTAAGCTACGGGGTTTTTGGCTTCTCGCAGTTTATCTCCGCATACGATCCATAGGGTTTAGCATTCTTCCATAGCACCAACTACTCTTTTGTTATCTTAGATAATTCCACCCCGCTCCTTGATTCGCAGACCCTCCCACAATACTTCACTTTAATCACTTCATTCAGTTGACAAAAAAAACAACACCTGTGTTGCAAAGTTACTTGAAATTTATCAACTCCTCCGTAACTCACTGGGGTGTGAATACCTATATTGTTTTATATTGAAATTTTGCGAAGTTCAATTGTGTTGAAATTGTTTATGTTGAAATTGTAAATGAGTTAAAATTGTGCTGTGTTGAATTGACTTGTTTTGAATTGACGCGTGTTGACTTTACGTGTGTTGAATTGACGTGATGAAATTGTTTTGTGTTGAATAGACGTGGAACCCATTTTACTTTACCTTGGTATATTTTTTAACATTTACCTTGCACCTTTTCTAGGTAAGAAAATTGAGTCCTTTTTCAATCACTTTAGCTTTAAATTATTCTTAAAATTAAGCAGTGGCCATGTATAGTACAAACTAAAAAAAAACTGTTATAACTGGCGCAAAAACACTAAGGATTATTTGTGTCACTCATCCGCACTGTTTGCTTTTGACATATTTATTTCAAATGAAACAGTTGGCATTGAGTTGAACTTGTTTAAATCAATTTTGAGCTTTGACTCAATTGTACAAATCAAACACAAATAAAAAAGTGTGAAAATTGACTGGATTTCTTAAAGAGAATGTTAACTTCGTTGCGCCCAGGTAAACTGTTTGATATTTTTTTCCTACAATTCGCTCGCTCTCAATATGTAAATTATTTTGCACCCAAGAACAATTGAGCCACTCCAACTTTATCAATGAACACACCAAATTCCTGCATAACATTTGCGCCCTAAATGGCACGTACTGTGGCTATATTAAATTCCGATTTTATTGATTTATATTCTTGTCTACTTTTTGCTCACAGACAATGATGAAATAGTTGGCAGTTGAGGAAATTAACCACAGCTTTTAAATATCACATTAGAAAACGCCTGTTTAAACAATTTGAAGTCCAGACAGAGGCAAAGATATTTCAATTTTCGTTGCTTGAATTATGCAAACTCATTTCAAGACTAAAGTAAATTTATTACCCTCGCACACACACACACACACACACACAGACCGAGGGGAAAAACAAAAACAAAGCCCAAAGGTTGCCGGCTCCATTAACCAAATGGCAATGGCAAGCGGCTCTCTTGAAATTTATGCGCACAATTAATTCTAAAATCCCAATCTCAGACAATATCAACATGGCTACGCCAGAAAGGGGATTTATCTTAAAACAAATTGTTAAATTTTAAAACGGTGTACCTGCAGCAGTCAATTATTGACACAAGAGCTCGGCAATTAATTTAAAGTCAAGCGGATTATTTGCCCTCTCGTAATTGCTAATTGGCCATGGCAGAAAACCTTTGATTAGACATCGCAAAACCTCTTCAAATACTGAAAATCTTGGCGCCCGATTAGCGACGGAAGTACGAGTTGCTCGCATAACTGTAAATGATGCGACTTAAGTGGCCTTTACCACTTTTGCCCCCAAGATTCGCAACAACAACAACAACCACCACCTTCAACTTAATGAGCATTACCAAATGCGAAACTTTATGGTTAGTAGAAACTTGGTTTTGGTCGGAGTGGCGGGGTAGCTACGGTATTTACTGCTCCTCTGTGCAAATTGTAATTATAATGCCACTTAGCGGCATAAGAGCTTCCTTCTCTGTGGATGCTGCCTTCAGCTGTTGTGTTATGGCCAGCGTTGGCCAGTGACGGCTGAACGGGTTGAATGAGCGCCCAATTAGATTCTTTGAATAGTTTAATTAGACGCAACATATAAGAAATATTTTATTGTTCCTTGGTACAGACTAGTAAATGCTCAGAAAATGTAATATTTTCAATTACATTTTTGTTTTCTCTACCACAAAAGAGGACGGCCGTGCGTCTGTCTCTACAAGCTTTTAAATGTTTAGGCCTTGAGAGAAGTTACTTAAGCAAAAGTCCCACAGTAAATATGTATGACCAAAATTTTAAATTGTTGATAAATTGGACAAAATAGGGAACTATTTCGTTAAATTATTTGTGTATGGACCCATGGTATTAGTCCTGCAAATTCTACAATCATGGCTATTTATTTGAGGTCTGAAAAACGAAATTCATTTTACCCAAACAGTTTCGGTTCTTTTAATTAAATGGCTTTTATAAAGGTTTTTAATATTTCATAGAACTTGACATTTCTAGCTTGAGCAGGTTTTATGCGGGGTAAATTGAACAGGTACCAGCGCAGAATTTCCACATATTTCTGACTCTAAACCGAACCATTGAATTAAAAAATATCTTAGTCCGAACCTGGCATCTGTTAACTAAACAAATAATACTTTTAAAAATATCACTTACTGTTAATACTGTGTTTAGTATTCTGTTTTTTTAGAACTAACTTTTTAAGTTATAAAGCGTTGACCAGATTTCGCCTGCACTTAGCTGAAGCCCATTTGCTCCAAATATATTCTCGTTTCTTTTGTAACATGCAAATAAAAGGGGAATCCCTAAACAAGTTTTTGCATTAGTTTTGGTGAGTCCATAAGTACAAAATATTCCATTTTGTGTGAAAATTTGAGTGTGAACCATGGAACCAAACCGGAACCGTATACCGAAAAGTATCGTTTAAAACTCAGAACCGTTTTTTTTTAGTTTTTTGTGTTCCGGTATCCGAGAATCGATATTTTCAGAACCCAAAAAACCGAAAAGAACCTATAAATTGTACCAGTACAGTTTCGGTTCTGAGTGCAACAATTAGACTGCAAAGCGAACAGTTGTTAATTTTGGGGGATTTGTACGCAATTTGGCTAAATTGTAAATTTCAAATAAAAAAATAGAGGCAAGCTAACTTTGGCTCGACCGAAGTTTATATACCCTTGGAGCTTGATATATGCCTGGCAGTTTGTATGGCAGCTATACTATATAGTGGTCCGATTTCGACAAATCTTGTTGAAATTATGTAAAATCATTGAAAACTTATAAATACGAGCGTTGGGAGCGATAACATTGAAAACAAAAAAGTTTTTTCCCACTAAGACTTTTTTTCAGACCTCACTTTTGTATGGCAGCTATACGATATAGTTGTCCGATTTTGACAAGCCTTGGTGAAATTTTGTGAAATCATTAAAAATTATAAATACGAGCGTTGGGAGCGATAGCACTGAAAACAAAAAAGTTTTTCTCACTAAAACTAGTTTTTCGACTGATCGTTCCTATGGCAGCTATATGCTATAGTCATCCGATCCGGCCGGTTCCGACAAATGTGCAGCGTATTTATACCAAAAGACTTTGTGCAAAGTTTGGTTAAGATAGCTTTAAAACTGACGGAGGAGATAGTCTAGAAACAGACGGACGGACAGACGAACGGACAGACGGACAGACGGACATGGCTATATCAACTCAGCTCGTCATGCTGATCAAGAATATATATACTTTATGTGGTCGGAGATGCTTCCTTCTATGCGTTACAAACATCCGGACAATTTTAATATACCCTCTCCAAGGGTATAAAAACAAGTGTGACAGTCTATAGAAAGACTCTAACATACTCTGTACCTTGAGTAGAAGCTGAATGCAATGCTGGTGCTGCGCTCATCTCTAAGTCTTTCTCTCTCTCACTCTTATTCTCTCTCTCTCTCTCTTTAAGATTGTGCGGTGTTAGTTGTAATATAGTGGGAGGGGGTGGGGGGAGGGTGATTTACTTTTTAGCTCATAACTTGAGAACCGCTCATCCGATCTTTATCATTTCTTCGACAAATCGATACATTTTGCTAATTACTAACTATCTTCAGAAGGTACAAATCGTCTATCTTCAAAAATGTATGAGATATAATGCGGTGGCGGGAGGGAGCATGTCAAAAATTAAAAATAAACTTGATCTGCCTGCAAGTATAATAAGCATTTGTCCCTTACATGTCAAACCTCTATCTCTGACCATCTCTGAGATCTGTTTGTTCATACGGACGGACGGGCAGACGGACGGACGGACGGACAGACGGACATGGCTATATCGACTCGGCTGTTGATGCTGATTAAGAATATATATACTTTCTAGGGTCGGAGATGATTCCTTCTCTCTGTTACATACTTTTACTCACTATATAGTGAGCGTATGAAAAACTTTAAACGCGTTTTTCTCAAAACTACTTTTTCTAAGTCCGTGTTCACTGGCATTTGAAAACTACTCGACCGATTCATTTCAAACTTTGTACACATTTTCTTCATATAAAATACCTCCCCCCTACGTTTAGTAAAAAATTTTTTTTTAACATTAAGGGTGTTTCCCACCCACAAAATGGCGGAAATTTTAGTCAAATTAACGGTTCACACTTTAGATGGCCGCCAAAAATTTTTAAATTAAAAAAAAAATAATCAGAAAACGTTGGGGGGAAGACTAAATTTTTATGGTGTTTCATTTTCAGATAATTTCCGGCCGAGTTACAGTGAACACCGCAAATTGTTTTTTTTTCAAGACGTCCTGGGGGAAGCTCAGTCACGGGCTAATGGTTTAATATTTTTGCGTGAAAAATTTACAGAACATAGTCAAAACTATGCTCAATAATGTATAGAAGGTTTGAATAAAATTGCTCAATCGATATTTGAGATAAAACAAGTGAGAAAGTCGGTCAAGCCCGACTATAACATACTCTGTACCTGGAGTAGAAGCTGAATGCAATGCTGGTGCTGCGCTCAGCTCAAAGTCTCTCTCTTTTTCTCTCTCTCTCACCCTTGCTCTCTCGATCTCTCTCTCTAAGATTGTGTGGTGTTAGTTGTGAATGGGTGGGAGGGGGTGGGGCTATGTACTTTTTTCTCATAACTTGAGAACCGCTGATCCGATCTTTATCATTTCTTCGATACATTACATACATTATCGATACATTTTGCTAATTACTAACTATCTCTAGAAGGTACGAAACGTCTATCTTCAAAACTGTAGGAGATATAACGTTTTTTCCGAATTGCGGGGGCGGGAGGGGGCGTGGCAAAAATTGAAAATAAACTTGATCTGCCTGCAGCTATAAGAAACATTTGTCCCATACATGTCAAACCTCTATCTCTTACCATCTCCGAGATCTGTTTGTTCATACGGACGGACGGACAGACGGACGGACAGACGGACGGACAGACGGACGGACAGACGGACAGACGGACATGGCTATATCGACTTGGCTGTTGATGCTGATCAAGAATATATATACTTTATATAGTCGGAAATGATTCCTTCTCCCTGTTACATACTTTTGCACAAACTTAATATACTCTATGTACCTTTGGTTCAGAGTATAAAAATCACAAAAAAAGTGTTTTTTTTTTTTACGCTGAAACCCTTACCCCACCCTTAAGTTAGCCAACCAAATAGCTTTCATTCGAAATATTATTGTTTGTCTGTAAACAAGCTTAAGGGGGTATTCTCCATTAGTGTTGTGAAAACATCAATAGCACTATCGATACTACTGATAGTTTTGTATTTGACCGAACATCGATTTTTTTCCGCTATCGATGTATCGGAGCGAAAAATTGCTGAATACATAGGAAGGTCAATTGGTCTGACATATGCTTATAGAAAAAATAAATACCAGACTTTCACACTACGATGACCGATCTGTGACCAATATATTTTCACTTTATAGAACAGCACAGATGACATGCGTCACTGAGAAACCGTTGCTGTTCGATATCTGCACGTTCTAGGGTCGTCGACAACACCAGAACCAATGTTCAGCAAGGCTGCTGAACTGATTTCAAAATAAAGGTCACTTTTCAAGCCGCGGAATGTAAACCGACTGTTATTTTTAAGCAAAAACACTGATCAATGAATTTATTATTATTATTTCTTAATTTATCATGAATTACCTATCTTTCTTTCTTTATTTGCAAGTCCTTGGATAATATGGAAAAATAAATGTTTCATTTTGTTGTTGTTAATTTGTTCTTCATTTATTCAAAAGCCATTTTTTCCGATAGTGAAATACTATCGATATTCAAACTATCGATAGTGATACAGTGGAACTAGAGATATCATGGCCGCCAGTTCGAGATAAATGCGCTTAAAGTTTGAAGTAATTTGTAAACTGCTTGTTTTATCGAAGACATTGGTCGACAAAAAAGGATATATCCTCTAATGTATTTCGAATTTCAAAAAACCCTTTTGGGGCAATATTCTCAGATATTCAAGCTATAAAAAATTACAGAAAACAAGTAAGACAGTTGCAGTCGAGTTATCTCGACTTCAAAATACCCTGTACAATTAATAAACACACAAGCACACATACACACAAACGTAAATAAAATCGCGCTCACACACACACACACACACTCACGCGCAAGCCTCAAACAGAGCGCAATAAGTAAAGCGTGTGGTGGGGGGTGGGGGCAAAATTTGTTTCGTGAATAACTTCGGTGTTTTTGCTCAGATCTGATTGTGCTTTTCAGAATAGATACATTAAGGGCCTAAGATAATATATATTTAGCGACGATATTGTAACTTTAAAATGGTGGCTCGACAGTTTTTTGCGGTTTAAGGGGGGAGGGGGGGAATTTTCGAGATCTGAAACAAACTGATCGCGTACGGCCTATACCTATGTACATGCAAAAATTTGTATCTCTACTCTTATAGTCTCCGAGATCGACGCGTTCATACAGACAACGGACGACGACGACGACGACGACGACGGACAGACGGACAGACGGACATGGCTAAATCGACTCGCTGTTGATGCTGATCAGAATATATATACTTTATAGGGTCGGAAATGCTTCCTTCTCCCTGTTACATACATTTGCCAACCTGATCCCCTTTACCCTTTTCATGACAGGGTATAAAAAGAGGCAAACAAATGTTTGCACATAAGAAAATGAAATCGCTCGAAGTTCTGCGGCATGGCGAACAGTTGTGAGCGGTTTGGCAAAAAGCTAGAACCCAAATCGCTTGTGAATTCTGTGGCTCCCCTATATAAGTTGCTTCGGTGCTTCTGTGCGATTCCTCGATTCCCGTGTTTCTTATACTCGTGCTAGCAAAGAGCTGGTGTTGATGGTATCACGCTCTTTGTATTTGTCTCTCTCTCTCTCTCTTGAAATATCAAGAACAAATTAACGGCGTTATCTGTTGCCTATCCGATCGGGATATTTAGTGTTACTTTACTTATAAATTGAATAAAATCAGTTTAAGAAAGTAAGAACTTACAACTTTCATATATTATTTTGAGAGACTTGCGAAATTTGTAATGGCTAATTATTCAATGCTTGATTGTTAATCACAGTCAAGTAGGTTGCCTATCCACCGATTGTCGAGACTTTGGTTTAAATGACCGTAATAAATCAGAGCCAAAATGAAACCTTTCAGTAAGCACCAGGAGCGGATTCAAAACAAAAATTTAGCTATCTAAATATGGGCATTTCCACAGAAAAGTCAACCAAAGGCCCAAAAAAAACTATTAATTATATGCATTATATCAATATAAGTTCCAAAATCAAATATTTTATGTTTTTAATCGTAACGCAAACACATAAAAGTTTATGAAAAGCATCAGAAGTACGGCGTGAGAGAATTGCATGTCACGTAACGTGTGGCACGTTGTGTATCATAATGAGTCAAATATAAAAAACAACATTGCCTGTACCTTGGGACCTTTCTCTCCACAACTGTCAACTTTTACACTAAATAAAGTGCTTCTTAAATGCTATCCTTTTTCTTTTTTCTATAATCTTTTCTTTTTATAATAAAGTCTACAAAATTCGTACGACTGTCGCAGACTATTTTCCAACTTCGGTTGCTCCAACAAATTTATTCCTTTAACTTTTGAGTAATATAATTCCCAAATTAGTGAAGGAAAGAATTAAAAAAACAAAAATTACTTTCTGCTTCATCTGGATCTAAGAACTTAAATGTGCCGAATTCAACTTATTGCCTTGACTTAATTTTAAACGATATTATAATCTGCACCATTTTTACCTGGTGCCCGTTTTTTTTCCATAATCCGCCACTGTTAAATGTTCATAAATTATGAACATAATCGCTAAGCGCATTTAACTTGAAAATTACCATAGATCAGAATGGCACGAAAACGATGCGGGTGCACATTTTGCCATTATCTATATGGTGGGTACTAGCATTATTTTTATTACATTTCAGCAAAAAAATAACGCACACACACACACACACTCCCTCACACTATACATACAATAGATACATCGCTGGCATAGAAAGAACCGCAGATATTTTATGCTGTCGCAGCAAAAAGTTGCCCCATTACAAAAGACTGCACATTAACCAATGAGTATGTAAATGGCGGTTGCTCTGCTCTACCCTACTCTCTGCTCTGTCTGTTTATCTGCTTTTCTCTGTCTGGGTCACATTAACCCATTTTGGCAGCATGGAATGTGATGTTGGCGGGCAAAAGGAAAGACAGAAAAAGACAGCCAACGGCCATTAACAATGCAATTTTGTAACAATATGAAATTGTGGCTATGAAATGCCTCAAAAGCTGACTCTCGGCTGGGGCGGTAGTGTGTAGTAGAACCCATATTCAATTATGCGCAATGCCACAGATGTGTCCTCTGCAGGAGAAGCATCAGCTAGCTGGTGAGCACATAAATCAAGCTGCCAGTAAAACTAAAGGGAAATCTAAAGCCATTTTATTTATAGTACTAGAAAACAATGGTTACTACTTCTTAAATTCCATTCTTCCTCTAATATACTGTATTATTACATACATACTCACTCTTTGGTTTCGGATTCTCACAGCGGGGATTCGGCTCGCTTTAATTATTTAGGTATCCATCTTCATAAATTTGGGCCACAAATAGCCAAGTTGAATTACATTAGCAAATGTCAGAATCGGGTTCTAAATTATTACCCTCTTTTGGCTTCTGTATTTTATTTTTACACTTGACCTAACTTTTACACACACACACATACACAGAGACTGGAAAAAAGTCTTAAACAAAATGGGTTTTGATTAACATTTACTAAAAGTTGCAGTCTCTATTCTTCTCTTCTTTTGCAGCTGTTTACTTTTAATCTCAAAGTTTTAATTAAATGCTGATGCTGTTGTTATTTGTATTTTATGCATATTGTTATTTATTCATTTGACTTGCTGTTTAAATAAATTGCGTTTCTTGTTTAGGGTTTAACTTGAATGTCTTTAATTTATATTGCACACGAAATTAAATAAAAAAGTATTAGTTTCAAAAACATTTTTTGTTTTATCAAACACGGATTTGATTGGGGGCAGCAAATTTTTATCTATTTCAGAGATGTCTGTCGCTTAAATAAGGATAACCCCGAACAGTAGGTCGCCTTCTGTTAAGAGCTTGACAATGACAGAAGAGTTGTTGTACACTCTTTTCCTTATCCTTTGAGTTGCAGCTTCTAAAGAAGTCTTTGTGTCTGATGCTGAGCCTAGCAGCGTGTTTTCCTATTTACTCTTTCTTGGCGGAGTAACGCCCTAGATTTTGTAGTATTAAGGATAGATATTTCACATATTCAATAGGTAGTTTCCTTTGTTTGTAATTAAAGATCGCAAGAGGCACGCCAATGTTGCTCTTATCCGGTAGGAGCTGAGTGGTGGTGCCAAGTCTAACGAGGTTTTCGGCCATCTCGTTACCTTCTATTTTGCAGTGTCCAGGCAACCTAACGAGAATAATTTCATAGATAATGAGCCATCTAATTAAGAGATCTGCGGCACTCCGTAAGAGTTTTAGTGTTGTTAATATAGCCGTCAAGGGGTTTTAATGCAGCTTGACCACCTGAGAAAATTAAAACTTTACTTCCTTGGATTGCAAGGGTTTCCAGAAGGTTGCTTGCTGCTAATTACTACCCTGATCAGGAAGTCTAAATGAAGTTTTGATTCCAAGATCTGGACTGAATATCCATCCAGTTTGGAGCCATCAGTGTAGAAATTGATAGCAGTCCAGCCGACTCGGAATGGTGAATTTATAAAGGGTGATTTTTTAGCTATTATCTTTTTGGCAACACTGGTTTAAATAGCTCACGCACGTTTTGCGTTTTGTTTCTCTGTCAAACATCTTCAGTTTGGTCTATAATTTAACCATGAATCGTCTTACAAACGAACAAGGCTTGCAAATTATTAAATTTTATTATTAAAATGCGTGCTCTGATAAGAAAGTTCATCGCGAGCTTCTTCCATTTTATTATTTCCACTGAAGCGGCTATTCGGGCTATTGTGACTAAATTTCGCACCAAATTTACATTGTTTGACATTAAACCACCAACACGCTTACGTAGAGTGTGAACTGAAGAAAATATTGCAGCTGTATCTTCCAGTGTTAATGATGACCATCAATTATCGATTTATCGTAGCAATTGGGCCTCTGTTACTCAACAACCGGCCAATTGGCCGCCTAGATCGTGCGATTTAACGCCTTTAGACTATTTTTTGAAGGGCTATGTTAAAGCTCATGTCTATACAGACAAGCCCGCTTTAATTGACGGATTGGAAGACAACATTGAAGCATGCCGAAATGTTGGAAAGAGTATGCCAAAGTTGGACAAACATTGGACAAACAAGTCAACCTGTCTGCTTATTTACAAAAATCCATTGAACGTTAGTGAGCTACCAGCGGTCGTTGTCAATAACACTGCAATTGCATATGCTGAACAAGCCAAAAACCTTGGTATCCATTTCAACACAGGTCTTACGTGGTTCAACCATATTACAAAAGCAACTGGAAAAATATACGGAATTATACGACAGCTATCTATCACGCAAAAACTCATCCCTCTTAATCTTCGGCTTCTAGTTGCAAAATCATGCCTAATTCCAACCCTTTTTTATGGAATAGAAATTTTTGGTTCCTCTTATGCAGAAACTAAAAGTTGCATTCAATTCAATTGCAAGATATGCATTTAACCGTGATCGAAGAGATCATATAACTGAATACGCTCATAAAATTTTTGACTTAAGCCTAGAAGACTGGATTAGACTGGGAACATTATTACTGCTGCATAAGATTTTGACAACTAGAGAGCCTAAGTATTTATATGACAATGTGCAATTTGTGTCATCAAGAAGGACCAACAACTTAGTTTGTAAGCGGGTGAAACTCGCCAGTTGTGAAAAACACTTTTTTATTTAGGCATTTCGCTATTGCAATGACCTACCACATTATATATAAAAAAGTCTTGCGGTATTTTCGCAAGCTTGTCTTTGCAAGTGCGTAGTTCTAGTTGTATTCGTCGCATCGGTTCACGCTAGAGCTTTTTGGAAAGCTCTTTTCACGCGCTAACACGTGTTTGATTTATTGTTGTTTGTTTTTAGTCGTTCGTGAGTTATCGCGTCGCAAACATGGAGCAAAATAAAGAGAAAATACGGCATATTTTACAGTACTACTACGATAAAGGCAAAAATGCATCTCATGCTGCCAATAAAATTTGTGCAGTTTATGGACCCGATACTGTTTCCATTTCCACCACACAACGATGGTTTCAACGTTTTCGTTCTGGTGCAGAGGTGATCGAAGATGCGCCACGGTCCGGAAGGCCTGTCGTCAAAAATTGCGATAAAATCGCTGAATTGATCAAAAGAGACCGGCATAGTAGCAGCCGCAGCATCGGCCAAGAGCTGGGCATGAGTCATCAAACCGTTATAAACCATTTGAAGAAGCTTGGATACAAAAAGAAGCTCGATGTATGGGTGCCACACGACTTGACGCAAAAAAACATTTTTGCCCGTATGGATGCATGCGAATAGCTTCTGAATCGCAACAAAATCGACCCGTTTTTGAAGCGGATGGTGACTGGCGATGAAAAGTGGGTCACTTACGACAACGTGAAGCGCAAACGGTCGTGGTCGAAAAGCGGTGAAGCTGCCCAGACGGTGGCCAAGCCTGGATTGACGGCCAGGAAGGTTCTTCTGTGTGTTTGGTGGGATTGGCAGGGAATCATCTACTATGAGCTGCTCCCCTATTACCAAACGGTAAATTCGGACCTGTACTGCCAACAACTGGACCGCTTGAATGCAGCACTCATACAGAAGAGGCCGAATTGTCTTCCATCAGGACAACGCCAGGCCACACACATCTTTGGTGACGCGCCAGAAGCTCCGGGAGCTCGGATGGGAGGTTCTTTTGCATCCACCGTATAGTCCGGATCTCGCACCAAGTGATTACCACCTATTTCTGTCCATGGCGAACGAGCTTGGTAGTCGGAAGTTGGCCAGAAGAGATTCCTGTGAAATTTGGCTCTGCGATTTTTTTGCCAATAGGGAAGCGAGCTTCTATAAGAGGGGCATTATCAAGTTGGCATCTCGTTGGGAACTCGTCATCGAACAAAACGGCGCATATTTGACTTAAATCACATTATTATAACCAATTTTATGAACAATTGAAAATTCAATAAAAATACCGCAAGACTTTTTTGACAACCTTATATTAAGAGCATAGGGAGCGCAACGCATTTCAAAAATAAATTATCTAACTATTTAAAGGCACATTCTAATTCTAGTTCAACTTAATTAAATTTAATCTTTTCTATCCAAATTGAAAATATCAAACATAACATAAAACATTGTTAGTCTTAATTATTGCTATTAATACTATTAATATTACTATTATTATTACAATTTTGTAAACACCTTTTGTGACCGATGACTACATTTATAAGCACTATGCCTTGTGTCACTGGGATATTAAATAAACCAAACCAAACCAAACCAAAAAACATTAAATTATATGGACCGTACTATCGATTTAAATAAAGATTTCAAGCATTTTTATGAATTGTATGTGTTTTTTTTTTCAAAACTTTCCTATAGCTCTAAAAAAATCACCCTTTATATATTGGTAAACGTAATTTTTGGGATACAGTAGTAAAGCTTTGACGAAACTGCCCCTTGATGCAGTAGTTCAGAGAAGTTACTATCTTTCCAGGTACCGCTTCTCTCAGCCTGAAAGCAGTGTTACTGGCGATTTCTCTTCCCAGAAAATCTTGAGGAAAAGGGTGTAACATAACGTTAAGTGCAGCTGTTGAGGTTATACGCAATGCACCAGTCATACATAGTGCAGCACTAAGCTAAACTTTAGTTATGGTTCTAAGGACGGAAGGTTTTCCCAGAGCCGGACACCATACAATGATTCCGTATACAAGGTTTGTCCTATAGCTAATAGAACTGATTTTCTTCCGCCGCGACTGTACTTCAGAGCATGTGCGCACCGACTGCATTCGGTAGAGGGAGTTCCTAGCTAACGAACGAGCGGCTGGTAAGTTGCGAGCACCTGGAGAGTCAGGACAGTCATTTACGCTCGACTTGTTTCTGTGAGTGGTGCAATCCAAAAATACAGCGAAATAAGCAAAACCCAGGTGAAAAAGATGCTCATTCAGGCGTGTTCCCGTTTCCGAATCCGATTGATCGAAATTGGAAAGAGCTGTGATTTCTAAGAGACGATTCAAGAATTCGGGCGAATCTATTTGTCATCAAGAGGGTCGAATGAACGAAGCTAGGGTTTTGAAGTACAAAGCCGAAAAACACATTCGGTTTTTAAAAGCGAGCACATTTCACAATTCCGATTCCGCATGATTTGATCGGAATCGAAAACGGGAACAGGCCTGATTGTCTTTTTTGACATCAAAGGCATCGTCCACCATGAATTTGTTTCTCCTGGAAAAACCATCAACGCCAAGTCTTACGTGGAAGGGACTCGTTTTTACTTTGGATTTGCTCATTTCGCTGCATTTTCGGCTTTGGTATTTATTCCCAGAATTTAAAAGGAAGAACATTTTGATTAATCTTTAACGCATGTGTCCTACAAATCTCTAGAGGTTTTCGTAATCACCAACCTCGATTTGAAGATGATTGGAAAATCAAATTTAAATTTACCGCTGTTTTTTGACCTTTTTTTTAAAAAATCCTATTTAAAAACGCAAGGAGATTTTTCAATTCTGTTTTCTTGATTATGATACAAACAGATTAAAGACAGCAAAAAAATTTACTGCTTCGATACGAGGGCTGTTTCAAAAGTTCTCGGATGTCAAAGTGGAGGGCCCAAAAAAAGGTAGAGTGCTTTCGGCCACGATTTCTCATCTTCAGGTTGTAAGAAATGAAAACTAAAAACGGTGTTATAATCAGTATAGATTTCATTCTGGTCTGACCCTCGTAAAAAAAGGAGTAAGAAATTTTCTAAAATTATAATTGAGGGTCAAGCCAGAATGGGAACAATTCTGCTTTAATTTCACTTTAAATCATAAAAACCGGTTCAGTGTAAGTGGAGATATCATGGCCGTCAGCTTGAAAAACGTAGTTTCGAGATAAATGCGTTTGAAGTAATGTAAAAATTAAAATTAAAAAAAATAAAAACAAAATAGGCTATATCTTCCAAAGTATTTCAAATTTTTTTAATATCCTTTTGGGGCCATATTCTTAAATATCCGAGCTAAAATAGCATGCAAACAAAAAAAATCTAAAAAAAATTAGCAAATGGAGAATTCCCCCTTAAAAATGCTTGGCAAAACTCTGCGCTTTTTAAGCAGTGGTACAACGATTTGTTCATTCCTGAACTTTCTCGTCACCTGGAAGCTTAATTCTAACCATTAAAAGCAATTTTATTGTTTGATAATGTCACCTTTCATGGGACAGCAATCACATTTTCTGATAATAAAATTTCAAGGTTATTTTTTTCCTACCCAACAATACTCATTTGCTGCAACCATTTGACCAAAATGTCATAAAATCCATTTAGCAGCGATATTCCTCTCTTTAAACTTTACAATTTGGTAATCGAAAATTATTTAACTGAAAACGAAATAATGTAGCAACGGGAGAAGAGTAAATATGAAATGACGAGAGCATCGCGAACAAATAAGGTCAAATGGAACAAGAAATCAGAATCAGCGTTGATAATGTGATAGATTCCATCAACGTCGCCGTGGAATGGGCAGAGGAAAATAATCTTACAAACGATGAGATCTTGTTTTTGCGACGAATCAGAGAAAAGCAGTTCTTAAAATACGTAATTAATATTATTTTAACTAATAAAACTGAAAAATCTAAACTCAAACATCACAAAACATATCTTTTTTTCAATGTTAAAACTCAATTTTTTTTTTACTTCAATTTTTCCAACACAAAGCTAACAGATAGGGGGATTAGACCATGACCAATAGGTAAGCTCAATGTTTTACATTGATCACCTTGAACAGCATTCGTGCTGTTTTAGTTTTTAAGGGTTTACGTTTAGGATTTCTTTTTTGTCCCTATCGGCTTTGGATTTGAGATGTCTATATTTTTATATTTATGTTTGCGCCCGAACCGGTTTGTAGACGTAAATAACTAACAATTCTGATTTCTTTTCAAATCATTTGAAAATGGTAAAAAATCCAATCACCAAATATCTTCCTAGTCAAAAGAAAACAAAATATTCTGTTTGATCAGTGATTTCTCTAGCTATTCTTGCGTAAAACAACAAAATGTTTGTATCCTTTATTCAACTGAAGTCAATTTCAATTTGTGGTTTCACTTTGTTGTTACATTTTTGATTGGAAAATATTTGCAGTTTATTTTATTTTTCACACTAATTGTTGGCTTATTAAATTTCACATTAAAATTGAACAGCGAAAACTAATTACAGTTTTTATTGCAAACCGCGAAATTGACAGATTTCTAATTTTTGCAATTTCATTTGAAAAAGTTTAATTAGGTTTGAGGCCTGCGGTTGGCAACCAAACAATCAATTTGTTGGCATGACATTTAAATTGAAACGATTTATTTTTATTTTTTAGTTCATCAACTTTTCTCACTTTTCCACCAAGATGCCGCGCGTGAAACTGCTGGCGAATTGCCTTGAACAGTGGCTTTTATAGCCATCCAAGGACCAATAGCTTATGTGCCCTGCGCTTGCGCGGATAATATGAGAGTATTTTTTATGTAGAATTTCAAAGCCGGCTGATTTGGTTGTTGCTCGTTTCCCAGTTCGTTTCGCATTTGTTTACATGATGAGGACAGCTGAGATGCCAATGCTTAGAAGCTGGCACTCATGTGTCTGTTTGTTGGCATTACATTGAAGTTTTAATTGAATTGCGGCTGCAAGTTTTTAACTGCATTCTCGCCCTGTGGATTCTCTAATCGCACAAAAGGTGCGGGAAAACATGAAGTTTCCACACTTAAGTTTTCTGCTTGAAACTTTTTCACTTTTCATTTTAGAGACTTTAATGTATACGCAACTACAATACATAGTTTGTGCAACACGCATACGCCATGTTGTATACGAGTACACTCGGTGGGCAGCGCCAATAAGTAGGCAACAAAGTTTGCAGTTAGCCCGAGAAACTGTGCCGAACACCTGTTGAACTGGTTGTTCTTGCTGCTGCTGGTGCAGCCTTATGGCCTTTTCGTTTATATTGTTTGGCAGCAAAAGTTTTGGATTTTGCTTTGTTGTAGGCTGTGTTGTTGTTATCATGTAGCGCCATTGTTTTGCCATATTCTTAAGCACCCCCCAAGTGCTGTGTTGTGATTTATTGCGTTTTGGTTTAGTTGCACGGCACAAACTTCATTTTAATTCATTTTACCTTGGTAAAAGTTTTTGCTCGTTTTTGTTTTGTTATGGGGAATCATGAAAGATTATTTTCGGGGGATAACAACAAGCAAAATATAAAACAGAAAAGTACTAAGTAAACTCGATTAGATTTGCAAAAAAAAATTTAACACTTTTTAAGTAAGCATGTTTACAGACAGAGAATCTGTCTTCTAAAGTCTGGAGAACGAGTAAGAATTTTGTGCAACCAATATCAAAAGCCCGCACAAAGTTGTCTTTGTCGTTCCCACAGAGAATAATTATTAATTTTAATTAAAATATTCAGTCCAACTCTCACGGTCAGACCTGGAATATTAGAATAAATTCGAGAAGATCGAAAAGTGTGCGGGGAAGGCAGAGGTCAACCTGCCGAGTGTTAACGTTTGATACTAAACGGAGCAGAACTGGAATTGGTAAAGGAGTAAAAATACTTGTGAGTGGCTTAATTTAAGCAATCGTGACTCATAGTTGACTTTACGGGATGTTTTATTGCAAGAAATAGGCTCAGCTAAGCAGCATGCAGGAAATCAACAAATAACTGCAATATAATCTCTTTCAAATCAACTATTTCCATGTTTGTATTAGCGACAATGATTTTTATGGCCAGAACAGACGCATAGTCTAGCACGTTACACAACTTAAGGGTGCAAGAACATATTGTTCACTTAATTTAAACAAAATCAGCATAAACGCCTGGAAAAACAATGGTTTTACAAATAAAGAATTTATAACGGAAACATATTAAATTAAGAAGGTACTATAAATTTGATTTAGTTTATTTTGAGTAAAATTGATTTAGTTTGAAATTCTTTAAATGTTTCAATTTTTATATTGTTGGAATATGAGGTTTATGGTTTTTTCCCTTAACGTCTGTGCGTTCTTTATAATCTTAAGTTAGAGCGGAAGATAATTCCGAATTCAAATAGCAAAGAAAACCCACCCATTAGACCCCAAATATCCTTATCTACCAAATGTGTGGAAAGAGCCATATTTTTCTAGTAATCAAAGATTTCAGAAAAAACTGTTAATTAAATTACACTAGTTTACAAAATAATAAAAATTTCGCGATCCCAAACATTTGGTAGCAATTCCTTGTGTAAGTCCTTCCGCTGAGTCCAAAAATCCAATCCGCAAATTTTTTATTGTCTTTAGAAATCGCGGAAAAGCTAGTTTTCGATTCGTAAAAAAAAAGTCCCTTTAGAAAAATGCGTATATCTTTGGTACCGGTTCTTTCATTATGAACAGGTAATGCTTACTTGGAAGGTAATTGAACGCCCTATCATTCGTTGATACACCACTTCTTAATCCGGTGCTGGACTTCAGCGTTATAAAGGCTTTTATCGGCAACTTTGCATTAAATTTATCACTTTTTTAAAAAAGCTAGATTTTAAGCGCGATTTTCACCACGAAAAAAATTGTGTAAAATTTATTTTATTGCTGGTCACTAAAGAATTATCTATTAAAAATACAACGCCACTCATTAAAATCCGATCAAGAATAATGAAGTTATTGGCATTTTAGTAAAACATGGAAGGTTTCAACTTCAACCAAATTGACTTAGTTTGACTGTTTTATGTTCGTCACAGGAGGCATAGTTAAAATTCAAACAATTCTATTTAAGAGCTATGACCTAACAAATTTATTTTGTACCTGGTTAAGTTTTTAAGAGATTGAGTTAGGTTGAAAAATGAGTGCAAGACGTCAAATTGAATGCAAGAATGATCTTGGTATGCTTGCGGGCATTACTTATTTTCAACTCCACTAACAATTTCAATGACATTTCTGTAAATTATATGAGCTTTACCACCGCCCGAAGAAAACTTTTTTGTTTTTTATGATAAAATTCTTTTTAATAATGCAATTTTTCATCCTATCGTAATATCAAAAATTCTATCGAGTGGTTTTCCATAGATTCTTTTTTCTAAATTAGACTTCTGAGGGCGGGGTACTAATCGCTTGTCCATTGGAGTCGGGAATTTGGTATAACAAATGTGTTGAATCCCTTCACCATTAATCGCTCGACGTGATAAAAAAAAAAATAGAGGCAAGCTAACTTCGGCTCGCCCGAAGTTTATATAGCCTTGGAGCTTGATATAACCCTGACTGTTTGTATGGCAGCTATCCTATATAGTGGTCCGATTTCGACAAATCTTGTTGAAATTATGTAAAATCATTAAAAACTTATAAATACAAGCGTTGGGAGTGATAGCACTAAAAACAAAAAAGTTTTTCTCACTAAAACTAGTTTTTTTTCAACCGATCGTTCCTATGGCAGCTATATGCTATAGTCATCCGATCCGGCCGGTTTCGACAAATGTGCAGCGTATTTATACCAAAAGACTTCGTGCAAAGTTTGGTTCCGATAACTTTAAAACTGACGGAGGAGATAGCATAGAGATGCTTCCTTCTATGCGTTACAAACATCCGGACAATTTCAATATACCCTCTCCAAGGGTATAAAAACTGGGTATGTGGTGTTGCTATCTGAGGCCTCTTGTTTTACAATTTATTGGTCCCGTTCCCAGGCTGTTTTGAGTGCTAACTGTGTTATAAAATATGCACAATCAAAACTTATAAACATTTTTAGGTGAATATCCAATATATAATCGATTTTCTATATGCCTTGTTATTGAAATTGTTAGCATCCCAAGATCATTCTTGCATTCAATTTGACGTCTTGCACTCATTTTTCAACCTAACTCAATCTCTTAAAAACTTAACCAGGTACAAAATAAATTTGTTAGGTCATAGCTCTTAAATAGAATTGTTTGAATTTTAACTATGCCTCCTGTGACGAACATAAAACAGTCAAACTAAGTCAATTTGGTTGAAGTTGAAACCTTCCATTTTTTACTAAAATGCCAATAACTTCATTATTCTTGATCGGATTTTAATGAGTTATGTGGCGTTGTATTTTTAATAGATAATTCTTTAGTGACCAGCAATAAAATAAATTTTACACAATTTTTTTCGTGGTGAAAATCGCGCTTAAAATCTAGCTTTTTTTAAAAAAGTGATAAATTTAATGCAAAGTTGCCGATAAAAGCCTTTATAACGCTGAAGTCCAGCACCGGATTAAGAAGTGGTGTATCAACGAATGATAGGGCGTTCAATTACCTTCCAAGTAAGCATTACCTGTTCATAATGAAAGAACCGGTACCAAAGATATACGCATTTTTCTAAAGGGACTTTTTTTACGAATCGAAAAACTAGCTTTTCCGCGATTTCTCGAAGACGGCCCCATAAAAAAATTTGCGGATTGGATTTTTGGACTCAGCAAATGGATTTACATACGAAATAACTGCCAGATGGTCGGGATCGGAAATGCTGTAAACTAGTGTTATTTATATGGTTCCTTCAGTAGTGAATAGTATTTAAAAACGAAGAATTTTGGAATATGAGTTAAAATACTACGTTCGATCGTTGAAAATCGTGTTAGTTATTTAAATTAACTTTGATTAACCGCCAATCCAGACGTGACAACAGTTTGCTTTGAAGATTCAATCTAATCGATTCATATCGAAATCTCTCCTTATATCGATATCTATAGAAGCAGATAAAAATTAGATAGACAGAATATGGGCAGAGAAAAATCTACTCTTCACCTTGCGTCACTGAGCGGGCGCTCAGTGCCCGCTGTGCTCAGATGTTAGTTCTGAGCGAACAGTTTTCGCTTGAGGAAAGGGATTTATGCACGAAAAACCTTTGCTGTGATGCTGCTTAACATTATTGGGGAATTAGAAAAGCTTACGAATGCTAGACGCAACGAGACATTGAAAAACTAAGTTTCTGATCTCTCAGCAAGTTTTTACTGACGTTAATGCTGCAGTCAGACTCCAGAAATTCTGTTCCGAATTCCCAAAACGAGTGGAATTGTCGCAAATCGAGTTGACGGCTGTTCCGAGTTCCGCAAATTGACCAGAATTGTCGTTTTTGAAAGTTGTGCTGTAGAGTCAGTGGAATAAAAAGTAATTGCTATTAAAAGCATTAAAATAAATCCCTAAAATTATAAACTAAGCAATTTAATAGTTTTGAACATTTTTAAAATCGTGTAGCATCACTACACCCAAAAAAATTTGTATCAATATCAATTTGAAACACGTGAAACACTTGGAGTATTAGAGAGAATTCGATACTCAATAGTTTCAAATTGATGTCTAAATTGTGTCACTGTGATGACAACATTTTTTTGAGTGTACTTAAAATGTTTACATTTATTCTAAAACCATTTTTTTATAAACATCTATAAAATCAAAGTTTTGCATTTGCACCGTCAACAAATCGTTCGGAATTGGGAACAGCAAATAGTAAAACGTTTGTTTTCATTTCGTTTTTACTTTTTGAAAAAGTTTAGAGTTCGGAACAGGTCTGATAACACAGTTCTACAAATTCAGACTTTTGTGAGTATTCAGAGCATCTTTAACTAAATCCTGCGTGCCTACTCATGCTGATTACGAGTTGGTATGTCAAAGCCATATCTTAGTTTCCGTTTCCAAGATATTCGCGAATAACTAAGTTTTCGACTTTTTGCCCTTGTAGAATTTTTGTAGGCCACAATAATTGCTAAGATTATGAAGCTTCTTCAGTGCAACTAAGAAAAATCTAACACGCCATATTACTATTGCCAATGGTTTCGAAATGGGCCTTCAAAGTCATACTTCACATGATTTAACCATTTGTCGGGCATTTATTGGCGCCATATCATCCATCATATAGTTCAACAAATATAATTTAATTTTTTGGCAATTTTTTCAGGACCGCTGGCAAAGTTACAGCCTGTTATATCCGGAAATCAAGATTAAATTTTATGGGAGGCAAACTAGATTCCCACCCCAAATATATATAGGAGTTTTAAAATGGCAACTTGATATTAGTAGCATTGGCTTAACAAAATATTTACATAAATGTAAAATAACAACATTCATGGAATGCTACGTTAAAATTTGCGATTTGTATTTAAAACGAGAAGGCCAAGCTAACTTCGTCTTTGCCGAAGTTTTTATATCCTTGCAAATGTTTTAACACGTCAGAGTTTACGAACGTCAGCATTAAAACAAACAATTTTTCTAAATAAAACCCACTTTTCGGCCGATAATTCCTATGGCAGGTATAAGATTTTGACCAAAACTTCCAACTCTGTGTAAAAGCGTATAAAACTAATAGTTGCTGAAGCGGAAGGCGTTTACATTAAAAACAAAAAAGTTTTTCTCAGAAAGACCCACTTTTCGACCGATAGTTCCTATGGCAGCTATAACATATAGTCATCCGATCCAGTCAGTTCCGACATATTAGCAGTGTGCAGTAAAAAGAAGACTCTGTGCAAAGTTTCAGATCGATAGCTTTAAAACTGGGAGACTAGTTTGCGTAGAAACAGACAGACAGACAGACAGACGGACAGACAGACAGACGGACGGACAAAGCTCAATCGACTCAGCTCGTCGCCCTGATCAAGAATATATATAGTTTATAGGGTCGGAAATGAATATTTCTATGCGTTGCAAACTTCTGGGCAAAATTATAATACCCTTTGCAAGGGTATTAAAATAGAACTGTAGAACAGTGTAATCAGCCTGTGCTCACGCCGCCATTGTGATTAAACTGTTACTTAGAACCAAAAAAGTGAATCATTTTTCGATGTCATTTTTGAAAAAACCAAGAAACTTGCTAACGAAATGGGATTTGAGTTAAAAATTTTTTGCTTATATGACGCTTTTGGAATACTTTCGGTAATTTTTCTCACATTGTACACTTCCGATGTACGACGGTACAGGCTCTTACAGGCCCATTCCGGGTTTCACTAAATTTAATTGTCTTAAATAATTCGATTTTGAATTCATATTATTAAAAAAACCTTCAACAAATCGCGAATTATAAAGAATATGAACGCAAAAAAAACAAGGGGTTTCATGGTTTTTTTTTTTCCAAAAATTTAAAAATAAGTGTATTCTTTTCAAAAATGTCATTAATTGGCAAAACGCTCTAAAAATCTGTCGGTGTCACAGAACTTCAAGAGATTTAATTTTCTTATTTTTTGTTATTTGAAAATCTAGTTGTGTTCATGCTAATGGACCATTTCTATCAAATCCCTAAACAGGGTTGCCTAAGTCGTAAAAACAAATTTTCGATTATGTTAAATGTTTTATGATGCATTTTTAAATTATATTTCAAATTAAAGTTTTATTCTCCAAAAATAAAATGCGCCAATCACAAAGTAGAAATTGTCAACTTTTGCAGAAAAATAATCTTGTTTACATTTCCAAAACTAATTTGCTTATCAAAATGGTTTAGGTGGTAAATTTTGCCAAATCTCCCAACAAAACACAAGAGATTTAAAACCAACCGAAAGACATCGAGAATCGTTTTTGGGTTGCAAGAGATTTTTGTGACACTGCTGATAAATAATAAAATACAATACAATATTTTTAATTTAAGGTCTCACATACAAATAATTTTCCGAAATTTCGATGAAAACTTGTCGAAAAGTTCCCTAGTTAGGCCTATTTTAGCCAAACTTTTATCAAATTATTTGCCTGTGTGACCTGAACAGCTCAAGGTTCATTGTTTGGCGGGATTGTTAATAGATAATATAAAAATCTTTTATTTTATTTTATTATAAAGCCTGCGGCGCTATCTTTTCCCATATTTAACTTCTTTGACAAGATTCGTTCGCAAATGTTTTGTTTGCGGACTAAGTTTTTAAATTTGCTGGTGGAAATAGAATTTATTAAGATTTTAAAATATTGTTTTTTTCTGCGGCTATTAGACGCAAGTATGTGTTTTGTGTAGGTTTTTAAAAAACGTTGTCACTGAAAATTATTTGATGCCAGGCATCAAAGCGATACACATTCCAAAAAGATAATCAGCACGGTAACCATCTAATTTGCTTTTTCCGCCAAATCATGAAAACTTTGTATTTTTCTGAGTATATTATTATCTCTAGTTGAGCTAAATCGTCTTCCAGTATATTAAAGTATATTACAATGATTGTTTCGTAGTTCACCGACTTAATACTTATCACTTTTTCAGTAATAGGTTTTTATGGACAAGCTGCTTGTATTTTAAGGACAAAAATATTTGGTATATCGGAATTTCTTAAAATCCCGGATAGACCGGTTTGCAACCCTGCTGCGAAGACCTCAAATTGAAAAGCACTGAGTAAGCAGCTTCAAAGAAAAGCAACTTTTAAAAACTTTATTAATGGATTCTCCACAAAGCCCAAAGACCCACACTCAGCTTGATTTGTTAACCAATTGTCCAATTCAACTTTTCCCCATCAAAGTATTGACGCCTGCCCACTTAATTGCACAGCAAACGTTCACAAATCATTTTTCCTTTTTTTTTTTTTTGGGCAAGAGGCAGATACACAGGAAGTGCGATAGATTTTTGGCATTTTTTGGGGCCAAAATAAATTTTTTTCTTTTTTTTTTTGCACAGTCAAACGAGAATCACAATACGCCTTACCAGTCTCCTCGCCATTCGGCATCCGCCTCCAATTAGAGTTCTGCTGATTTGGCGCACTTAGCAAACGGCATGTGCTGGTACGCCTCGTTGCCCTGACCAGGCCACAGTGGGCCTGTTGGTCTGCCTGTTGTTGAAAACCCATTAAGATCATGCTCCATTAATTGAGTTCTAATGAAAACGCCAGGCCATATGTACTTGTAATTGGGCGTGGCTGAATGAGAATGGCGGAACTTGGCCTGGTGGGTGGTGTCAAAAATGGTGCATGTTCCAAATGGTTTTTTGGCCCCGACCCCATAGAAATTAAGTTACACTTGCAAAACGGCAGCGAGAAGGCATTGTGCCAGCAATTCTGGGTTACGAGGAATAAAATATGCATGGCTGTGTTTGCTGCGGGCCACAATTGCTTTGTCCACGGACCCGGCCCGGCCCCACTCATCAACGCGGTCATAGGCTGTAATTGTAATTAGCTTCTGTCGAATCAACCGAACAAAGGAATCTGTTTTAGGGATTGGTCTACTTTGAGGGTGTGAAATTGGCACAGCAATTACAGATAGAGAATGGGAGTCGTTTTATAGTTGTTTTCTCTGCATTTTTATTCATTTTTGTTATCATCTGTCGATGACTTTATCATCTAACTTAATGGCTTTTTCGCATTTTTCCATCTTTCACATTCATCTTCTTCACTGGAATTGAACTTTTTCTTTGAGACTTGCATATTCATTCTCTTTGCTTTATTCGCCATCTCTGCTTTTGACTTCCGATGCAAAAGTCGACTTTGTGTTGATATTTCTGGCAAGTAAAAAAAAAATTACAAAGGAAATAGTGCAAATAGTATAGAGAATTTGTACAATTAAAAATTAGAAAAATCCACAAATATCTGCAGAATCGTTCGAAAAAAGTTAGGAAAAAATACATAACACTAGGCAACGAGGTCCGATATATTGTAGGGTTATTTGATTTGATCCCAGAAAATATCCCTTCCTCTCCTGCTCCATGTTCCATAGGACATCCTTATACTCTTCAAGATCCACACCAGTTTTGGTTTGTTTAAGACTCCTGAAAAAACAAAGATATCGATCACTTACTTCAATACTGGCATAACTCAAAATAATCCATTTTTAGAAATGCATTTAACCTAGAAAAAATGGTTCCTTTAGTCAGTGGCGTACCGTGTAGTTATGCCGCCCGGGGCGGAAGACGACTTTGCCGCCCCCTTCCCCCTTAAATAGTCCTAAATTTTAACCTTTTTTCTATAATTACAATTAAGTTTTTCTAATTCTTTCCATCAAAAACTTCTCTGTAACATAAAGGGACGTACGCTGGATTTTGATTAGGAATGACGAAGGCCTTAATTGTGAGGGGAGTATTATTTTGCAAAAGTTGCTATAGTTATTGGAAAAAATTTTTGGGGATGTATTATAAAGGTGCGCCGCGGAAACGTATTTTACATATCTTCTTAACCAAAATTTAAATACAAATTGACTTCGATGGGCCGAAAAAAAATTGTTTTGAGGTCGAACATGGTTTTCTAGTTTGATGGCAAATGCGTTTCGAAATTAGTTTTTTACTCCAAAAAAACGTTCCTTGTAGGGTGCCTGTAGAGGTTTTTACTGGAGGCTGATATAATTGGACGAGTTGGACTACGTTTTTGGAAACATAACTCAATGGCAGTATAGAATTGTAAGCTCCAAAAATTCGGAAAATATCGCGAAATAGATGGACGCGAAGTATGATAAATCTTGCAGAATCTTGCAACGTTCTCCATATTAAAATGACAGCAAAGTCTAAATCACTTTCAGAAATACCACTATTTCTTAATTTAAGAGAATAACCAATATACATTTTGTAATTATTTACCGCCCCTGAAATTTGCTGCCCCTAAAATTTGCCGCCCCAAAAACTTCCCGCCCCTGAAACTCACAGCCCTCAAAAATTGCCGCCCCTAAAAATTTGCCGCCCAGGGCGGGCCGCCCCTCCCGCCCCCCCTCGGAACGCCACTGCCTTTAGTTTTCAGTTAATCAAGAAAAATATTATAAGATTACAATGCTTATTAATAAAACTTGAAAATATGATGTTTTAACTGAACTCCTCAAACATGAACTCGAAAAATGAGGTTCGGTTTGCCAAATTAAGTAGTTTCTCCAAAGACACACCAAAGAAATGTAGAAATTCCTTGTAATCTCACTTGAATCATTTAAGAAGTTCTCCAATTCTACGACATTTCTCTAGCTCAGACTCAACATATTACTGTTGATAATGGAGCGAACATGGTTTAGGCAGGAGAAATTTTCATTGACAACTGCAGAGCAGAAAAGGAATGGAACTATTCAGAATGAAATGTTGATGAAGGTTGCTTCAAATTTCCTCAATAGAATACCTTGAGGATTCTAAGTTTTAGTTTGTTGTGCACACACTCTAAATTTAGTTGTTATCGATTTTTTGAAGCAAGTTTAGTTTGACATTATTAGGACTCGCACAATTTGATATTACAGACATGCTGAAACTCCAAATACAAATTCTTAACGAGAGTTTTTAAAATTCAACTTTAAGTGACAACGTCGGATTGCGAAGGGGAGAAGTTTATGAAAGCAATGTATAAAAAATAAATATTGAATTAAAAATCTGTAAATGATGATATAGATGCCTTCGAAAATTGTCCGATGGAACAGAAATCGACATATGTTTTAAAGTTTTTGGAAAAGTGAAAAACCCGGGAATTTGAAAATATTGCACTGATATTAGTTAAGGGGGGACATCTAAGTAGCTCAAAAAAAAAAAGTGTATATTCAGAATTTTTTTATGGCCAAATGGAAGGGCCAATCGAAAATTTGTAAATGAGGTATTATAGTGTGATACATTTACTCGAAATGGTTTTCGGGTTTTTTGTATCAAAAACAAAATGGCGGTCGTGTATCATTTCTCCGTTGACCCTATTTTTCATATAAATACGAGCGTTGGGAGCGATAGCATTGAAAACAAAAATGTTTTTCTCACTAAAACTAGTTTTTCAACCGATCGTTCCTATGGGAGCTATATGCTATAGTCATCCGATCCGGCCGGTTCCGACAAATCTGCAGCGTATTTATACCAAAAGACTTGGTGCAAAGTTTGGTTAAGATAGCTTTAAAACTGACGGAGGAGATAGCATAGAAACAGACGGACGGACGGACAGCCGGACATGGCTATATCAACTCAGCTTGTCATGCTGATCAAGAATATATATACTTTATGTGGTCGGAGATGCTTCCTTCTATGCGTTGCAAACGTCCGGACAATTTTAATATACCCTCTCCAAGGGTATAATAAATATGAGGAAAGGAAGTCAGGATAACCAATTTTTGCTAAGCAAATATTTTTTTCTCTAATAAAACACACAAATTTTGCTAAATCTTGCTTCAAAATTTACCCAAAACAACGGTTTCGAACCACCGAACTGAACCTTCTGCAAAATTTAAGAGGTTTACAACCTTGGTTTCCATATATCTGATCAGTTTAATATAATTTCTGCCGGTGCTGGCCAGCATAAAAGTTAGTTTTTCAGGAAAATTGAGTTTTTTAAATTGGCGGAATATAAATGAAAATACTGAACTAAAGCAGAAATTTTCAAGATCAAAATTCTTTGTTTAAATTAAGTCGGCCTCATATTAAGCATAGATCTTCTTGTTTGTAAGCATAAGTCTTCATGGATTAAAGGTTATTCCTACAAAAAATTCAATGACACAAAAACTATAAGGGCTGATTCCACATCTTCTACATAGAGGTATCTGACACATAAAGTAACAAATGACAGAGCAAAATGTAAGCTTGTCTGACAAATAGTAGCTATCTGTATAAATAGAAACCGGCCCTAAGTGATCTTAGTAAACAGTTTTATTCATTCGATAGTTAAGCAAAAATTTAAGACATAGGTCCATGGTTGCAAAAATATTTTGAGAACGGACTGTTTGAAAGGGAAAATGAAAATGAGATTTTGCTTAGAAATGATGTAAGTTTGGTGTGAACTAGAATATTTTGGATCGGTCAATAATAAGCGACAAAAGACTTCGCGCAAAGTTTTCTTGAGATAGCCTTTAAACTGGCAAAGAAACAGATGGACGGACGGACCGATATGGCTGTATCAACTCAGCTTGTCTTGCTGATCAAGAATATATCGCTCACTTACTTCAATACTGGCATAACTCAAAATAATCGATTTTGAGAAAAACGCGTTTAAAGTTATCCATTGATTTATCCCAGAAAAAATGTTTTCTTTAGTTTCTAGTAAATCATGTCAAATATTATAAATTTATAATGCTTATCGACAATATCGACAGCAGGTCATTTGAGATATGACGCTATTGCATTAACATGAAAATAAATCTGTAAAATGATATTGCGACATATTCTCATCTTAGATGGAAAGTAGACGAGATATCAATACGAAAATTTTTACCGAAAATAGTACACAATAAAGCGAATATTTCTGCATCATTAAGTCAGAAATCGTATTTTTTGAGTTATGTCACTATTGAAGTAAGTGGCGATATGTATATAGTTATATAGTTTATGGATGGGGGTTCAGTCTATGCTAAAACAAACATCCTCTGGGTTAGTTCACTGTTACTAAACTATACTATACTATAACTGAAACTATATTTATTATTGGTATACTTGGTATACGTGTTGTTATTACGTTAGTAACAGTTGATACATGTGAAATTTCTTAATAACTAATAAGAATAAGTTTTTTTCTTTAGATAATATGCCAATTTTTCAGCTGAATCAAAAGTGGCTTAGAGCCATAACTTAGAAATTTTTAAAAGCCATTCAAACAGTGCATATTATCTACTTGAGCTCAACACATAGTGAATATTGAAGTATCCGCTGGCGTTCAACAATAAAGCAATAAGCGACACCCAAGAACAGATTAAGATACCGCACTCCCAAAAAGAGAAGGTCAGATTTCATAGCACTAAGCATGACCCGCGATGTAAAAATGTAAAATTGGCTGTACAGCTCCTCCAACGGGGCCAAGCCAAGCTTTTCTCAATCTCTTGGCGTGAGTGCTTTAAATTTTGAAAGTAAAGTTTAAGAATTTGCTTTTTCATGGCTAGTTACTTCACAGATGGCGCCAATAGCTGGTGAAGGTGACCGTCTGTGTAAAAGCTATTTTCTAAAGAAAGACAAAAAATTTTATTAGAGCTAAGCTCTTTTACGGACGTCAGACTGGGGGAGTGAATCTTGAAAAATTTTGTCTTTGCGACAGATTCTTTTGGGGTATGTCTTTGATTTTCTGTTTTGTATCTGGTGTGGATCAGGTAGGGATCTGTTGGGAATCTGATGGGAACCAGGTGGGGATCAGGTGGAGATCTGGTGGGGATCTGATAGGGATCTAGGGGGATCTGGTGGGGCTCTGGTGGAGATCTGGTGGGGATCTCGTGGAGATCTGGTGGGGATCTGGTGGAGATCTGGTAGGGAGTTGGTGGGAATCTGGTGAGCTCTACTTGGGATATGGAGGGGATCTACTAGGGGTCGTGTGGGGATCTGGAGTTGGTCGGGTGGGGATATGGTGGGTATATGGGGAGTGGGGGTGCAAAGAGTGGCTGTATTAAGGTCAAGTTGTGAATTCTGTGCTGAAAACTATAATGTTCTTTGTTTGACAGTGCCTTAACAGTGTCTGAACAGTGACTTAACAGGGACTTAACAGTGACTTAACAGTTACTTTACAGTGCCTTAACAGAGACTTAACAGTTACTTAACAGTGACTTAACAGTCACTTAACAGTAACTTAACAATGACTTACAGTTCCTTAAAGTGACTTAACAGTGACCAAACAGTGACTTTACAGTGATTTGAGAGTAACCTAATATTTGATAATTTAACATTTATTTATGCAGAATCCAAATGTGTCTTTTTCCATTACTTAAATCGGATTCATCGTAAATAGCTTCGCGCGTACCGTGCGTCTCATGACACACACTCTTTTTATTAGATGTTCAGAGGCGGGATCGAACCTACGATCTCCCGCCCAGCAGTCCAGCACACTAACCGCTGGGCCACAAACGACCCGCGATGTAAGATTGTGTAATGCATTGTACGGGTCTAAGGTAACATGGCGTTTATCTTTTACAGGTTCAGGAGCGATTCACTAGTGGATATTTAGAAGCTGCAATCGAAAGTGTTAATAGTCTCTTCCCCACCCGCAACTCTGGGTTTGAAAAACATACTCAAAAGCTTCAAATGGAAGCAAATGATTGTAGCACTTATGTCGGATACAGAGTACACAAGAGACGTGTCACCATCTTGGCCCTTTTACTCTATATAAATTCGACTAAATAAATCGCATACTTTTCTTTTGCTATAAATAGCTTTAATGCTGCATAATACGCTGCTTACACAGCGGTCGTACGACCTTTCTTGGTACTTTTATCCATTACTCGTAGAGTGTAAGTTGTGGAAATGTATAAAACAGCCAGAGGGCATCATTTCCGACCATTTAAAGTATTTATATTCTCGATCAGCATCAACAGCCCAGTGGGATTGCCTTGTCCTGTTGGCTGTATGAACACCTAGATCTCAGAGACTAGAAGGGCTAGAGCAACCAAATCACCCCACAACAAAAAATGTTGAATACCTCCCACACTTTTTAAGATATCGAGTTTAAATTTAAAGCTTAATTTTATATGCGCAATTACTCTTTGAAATTTTTATCAAGATCGGATAATAAATAGCCCAGTTAAAAAATGTTGCATACTTTTCAAATCGTCCGGTAGATAATCCGGGTGTCATTTACGTGGCCATTAAATACATCCGGATTATAGGCATAAACAGGATGGCCAGCTTCTGTAATGTCCACCATTTTGCTGCCCCGATCACATAAGTACAATGTACATATGTAAGGTAATGGGGCACGTCTTTGTTTCGATTCATCATAGAGTGTTGGTCCAGCCAAAGGATTGCATCATGGAGTAGAGCGCCGAATTGCACTGATGGATATACTGCGACAGCAGATTATGGCGTCATTCTCAACGTCCTCCCTATTCCCATTTAAATGACGAAATGTTTCAATTTTCCACAACATTCTTCATCTCCGTAATCCCATAAAGAATGTAATTTTCCATTTTGTGGACAAATATTCAAAATTTAACACCGAAAATTCAATTTACTTTAAAGTAAACAAAACATAGCTGATTGCCGTTCGCTCCATTTAAACACTCGCAGTCACAGAAAAGTCCTCCGACCGCAGTGTAAATGCGGTAAAAGTTCTTCAACGAAATGCAATCTGAATAAGAGCCAAAGGCTCAAGGCCAATGCATATCATTCACTTACTTGCCTATTCGAAAATCTGCGTAAACCCCAATCAAAAATACCAAAAGAAGCCGCTCAAATATTTAAATATTTATTTGAACAATTCGTGCGCGAAATTTTCAATATGAATGGCGCTTAACTTTCACTCTCTCTCTCCTGCCTCCTGGAGGCGCGACCTGAGCTGCGATTTACCAAGGCGGGTTTGTAGCAGCAAACGAGGCTAATATTTCAGCGACTCGAATGCCGTGAAGCAATTGCTTTCCGGTTATTGTGTGCCTGACTATTTACGGGTGTATTTGTTGCCGTAACCATAGCCCAGGCCCTGCTGTCGATGTGTAGCATCTGGCTGGAAGTAAAATACAATTTTAAACATGCATTTGCCCAAAGGGACTTTGTGTGGGTTTTTTGCTTTGCCCCCTTTGGTATGCCATAGAAACTTTTCGCTTTTTTGTTGAGTCTGGGTTGTATGCAAATTTGTGTGTATGGTTAGAAATTTTTTTTTATTATTATACAATAATCTTATCAACGCGTCATCGATGCGAAGCAACAGCAGAGTGGTTTCATATTGAGTTTGATTGATTTTGTTTGGCAGTTAGAAAAGACTTTAAAGAAAAAAACAACTCAGCTTAACTAAGTTAGGCAATCAGGAATATGACTGTTTCGTTTAATAAACTGTCAACCATTTTCTTTCTTCATTTTTTTCCCAGTCATATTAATGAGATTTATTACCGGAGATTGTTACAATATTTTCATAATATCAAAAAAGAAACGAAAACGAAAACAACAAGACAAGCAATTTAATTTTTAATTTTCCAAATGAATGCGCTCAAATTAGGCCTCATTATTGTAAAGATTATCTCACAGCACGGCACGTGAACAGGTTCCGGCTGGAGTTGGCCACGGAAAGGGAATTAAGTGAAGTCTTTAACGTACTTTAAATTGATACACAAAAGTAGTGGAATTTTATCGCTTTACAAGCCGTTGAGCAACGTCCATTACATGCAGAGCGAATGAGTATGTATTCCCAACTTCTTGTCAGATGTTTCCACTTGACCAACTTTCAATTACCCCTTGGACTTATATATTTTATGAAGTTTGCTGTGGGCTTTAAGCAAGCAAAAAAAAGGAACAGTCAGTTGACAGACATTTGCCATAACAAATGATGTTTAGTGCTGTGTCCAACGAAGCCGAAATGGGCGCAAAAAACATGCGTGAAGAAATGGAATTCCCACTTAACCTTTGGCTGACTGCGGTAAACGTTCCTCATTTAGTCTGATAATTTATTTTCGCATATTAATTTTCCTCGACTTGGGTTTGAGAGCCAAATGAGAAAATTTGTGATAAATGAGCAGAGCTTAAATGCTTGAGGATTTGCATCATCGCGGGCAGCATTCAGAAATTATTATCCTGTGTGTGAGTGTGTGTGTATACCAAAAGATAGGCCAAATATACATATGTATAAACCATATAAGGACATGCTTGTATGTGGCAGCATTTAATTGCTTTTGGCCTTGCTTAAAGGCTTTGAAGTGAGTGGATTTCAGGCGTTGAAAATAATATGTAATATTGTTATTTGTAGGTCTATATTTATAGCACAGTTACTGAAACGCCTTACAAATGTGAGAATTTATCAAGCTTAGGCGGATTAATGCCTGACTAGCGGTTCATAATTGAAAGATGTGCGCACAGATTATGGATTAAGGCAAGGCAATTGCAGATGAAGGTCTTAATAAAGGCGAACTAGTTGACCAGCTACTGCAGACATGTTCTCATCGGTCTTTGGTCAGGCATCATCCGATACGCTCATGGAAAAGCATGACCACTAGTTCGGACATTTGATATATGGAAAAATGAAAGACCATACTGAAACCCCCTTGAACAATGCGCCTTTTAAGAAAAAATTGTTTTAGGGTCTGTGACTTGAATTCAAAGTTTATCACTCATACGTACTGTTGCCCTTGCCTTCTTGTTTAATTTTTAAGTAGTTGGCGTAGACTTGATTTGAAGTCATAAAATTTGACAAAAAGGTACCATGATCATTGAAAAAATGTTTTTTTATATAACCAACACAATTAGGGTGTTCACTTTGTTGAGCACTTAGGCACTTGGGGAAAAGTGTAAGCATTTCCAACAACAATTTACTCCGAACAAATTGTGCACAGCTTGCTCGACCCAGACCCTGACTACGAAAAGTCGGGCACTCGTACCTTAGTGCAATAAGTGTTATTACAAGCTAAAACAAATGTGTGATCAAACATTCATATAAATGGTATGTCAGAAAGCGCCAACTTTGAATGAACCACGGATTACTTCAGAATCATATCTCAAACGTAATTTTGAAATTTTTACTAGTCGGCAAAAACTGCTTTAAATGTAAATAATGTTATGCGGCTAAAATATGTCTCTGTGTCGATACTAGATTTGTACGGAGATGTCCAAAATTTTTGTATATTTTTCAAAGAAAGCAGATTTTGAAGCGCTCGGTTTACCATCTAGTAATCTGTAGTAAGGTCAATTTTGGGCATTTGTTCATTTCAAGATAATCCAAAAATGTGGCATTCGCTCGAAGGCGAATCGCTTTCACGAAAAACTCTCAAGATTTCAGCGACACATGATAAATTTGTAAGCCAATTTTAAATGATGTATGGATTTTTCTGAGAATCATTTGATTTCATTAAATATATTTTTTAAAACGTACGTATGTCGCCACATTTTCTTCCATTTTAGTGGTTCTGCTATATGCGAGGCAAAAACTATTAAATTTCTCCTTTTTACCCCTTTCCGCTAATCTATCCTTCCATTAATTATTTCCCCTCATTAAAATTGATGCTTACATAGCTAATTATACCCTAAAAATTTAAAATGTATTTTAAATAATATTTACCTACTAAATATAAATTGAGTAAAAATAGTATAGTACGGCAAAATTTCTACTATTCTGCGCTGTTCTTTTCTAGATGAAGGCAAGTTTTAACCGTACGTTATCAGAAAATCTTTAAAGTGCGGCCCCACTGGAACTTAAATTAAGTGCTGCGCATCACGGTTGCGGCCGTTGCTGCGCATATTCTACTTTTAATTGCTTATGGTAGCTTAAAACTTTTTTTACTGTTATGTCGGTAGTATCTATCTTAAAGGTCCCTGCATTTATGCGGACCTGGCCTTAGAACCCCGCGAGCCACATTAGTCGCACTTTCTAAAATGGACAGTCTTAAAAATTTAGTTCCTTATAAGAGCGTGGATAAAACGCATCTCTTCGTTGGAAATTAGGTCTTAGTTTACCGACCAAAAATACATTTGCTTCCTGCTCCATATTTGTTTGTTGCTCGATTCCAATTCCAATTTGACAACTTTTAAAATGATATGGAGAATTTTTAAAAGATTTTTTAATTAGGTGAACGTGTCGTATACGTAATATTAGTGGCAACTTCGAAGGTTTTCCGCAGAGCTTAATGAACTAACACAAACTAAATTTTTTTTATTTTTTTAATTTATTATGTACATTTTAAAAGCAATCATTTGGGATGGTATCAGCTAACATTCTTATCGGCCTCCAGCTGTGACTTTATCAATCATCTGTTGCCGGGTTCATCTTATCTTTCTTTTTCTTATCTTACCTTTAGCGGGTGCTATACGCTTCAAAAGCATTATCTTCATCATTACTTCTGCGTCGTCTTTGATTGTTGTTCCTGCACGGTGGCATAGGGGTGGGCATGGAATAATTAACGACCAAAGCCCAAGATTATGGTTTAAAAAACTATTTTATTACACAGGAGTTAATCCGGACAAATAGCGAAGAGCTATTTAATACTAAAAATTCAACAATATATACAAATGTAGCTAAGTAAGACCAGTTAACGTAAGGCCACAAAAAACTTTATTAGTGTGACCAAAAACTTTTTGACGTTTATACTAGAAATTATTTGAATGTTCCTAATAAGCTATTGACACTTAAGCACATCCAAAATCTAAGCATTTGCCGTACCAAAATTTGTTGCATTTGTATTATTATTTTGTGATCCTTTATTAAATTTGGGGGGACCAAGACCACGTCGGTCGGGTCGGGTCGGCCGTGTCTCTCAAACCCCCCCACCCATTCAAATATTTTTTAAGTCTTTTATTTTGAGAATTTTTCGTACTTGGATCAAGTACTGAAGCTCTTGAACCTAAAATGCCGGATTAAAAATTTCACTCTTGAATCAAGAATTTTCACAATACATAAATCATGCTCCAAGGGCATATAAACGGGTGCATGTAATAACGCCCGATGTCATAACGCCCGCGGGTACTAAGTCACATTTTGCGGGCTTTATAACACTTTACGCCCTGTGTCCGTTTATGACACAGTTGAAAAGAAGTACAGTAGCGTTACCCCTACTCCAAAGTTCTGAAAAAACAGTATAGTATATAGTATACAAGTAAGAATTGAGAATGCGCTGCAGGCCAAAAATTTTTAAAAAGAAGCATAGACAATAATTTAAAAAAAAAGTCTACGCTGCTCAAACATCAATGATAAACTAATAAGAACCTCATCATACGTTAGAGGAAAAAAAAGAGCTTGAATAACGAACGACTGAAAAATATCGTGAAGTTTCTCGCTTTCAATGTTAAACGTAGTTATTTTTGAATAACATAACGAACGATTCACACGACAAAAAGTGACATAAAGCCCGCGTCACTAGGCGACATAATGCCCGCGGGCGTTATTAGATGCACCCATATAAACTTAGCTTGCCTCTATTTATACCCGTTACTCTTAGAGTAAAAAGGGTATACTAAAGTCGTGCAAATGTATGTAACAGGCAGAAGGAATCATTTCCGACCATATAAAGTATATATATTCTTGATCAGCATCAACAGCCGAGTCGATATAGACATGTCCGTCTGTCCTTCCGTCCGTCTGTATGAACACCTAGATCTCAGAGATGGTAAGAGATAGATGTTTTACATGTATGGGACAAATGCTTCTTTTATTTGCACGCAGATCAAGTTTGTTTCAAATTTTGGCCACGCCCCCTCCCGCCCCCGCAATTTGGAAAAAACATTATATCTCCTTCAGTTTTGAAGATAGACGATTCGTACCTTCTAGATATAGTTAGTAATTTACAAAATGAATCAAAGAAATTATAAAGATCAGCTGAACGGTTCTCAAGTTATGAGCAAAATAAAAAATGTTGCATACTTTTTGGATGGTCACCCTAGGGAACGCAGGAACACTGTTAAACATGTTTTTTCATGAGTAACGGGTATATCGAAGTCGGTTAGAGCCGACTTTAACTTACGCTCTCGTTTTATGTTGTGTTATATGTTTTTTCTGTTATCCGAAAATGGCTGAGAGAAAAATGTCTACGGCCAACGAAGTAGTTAAGAATTTTTCACGATTTTCCTTTCATTTTCAATTGCTGGATTGCTTAGAATTTTGTCAAGAAGAATAGACGGTGGACGGTAGACTGTAGATGGTGGTAAGGTGAACAAGAATTTTATTTGTTCGCCATCTTCTCAATAGTCTGCCAAAATGGACAGTAGTGTGAATAGGAATTCTGGTTATACATTGCTTTAGTAAGTTGTCTCTGACAATGTGTGACCAAAGTACTCTGAAGCCAAAAGTGTGATGTGAAAGCCTATTGTCTTTGTCACAGAGCGTTACATTGCAAAAGTGAAAATAAACTAGTTCACATCAGCAGTGCGCCAGATCCGCGTACATAAATCAAACAAAACTGAAAATAATACAAAATTATAATTCGAGATCGCCGTGTGGCCATGCAGTGAAATGTGGATTTGATCCCCAAGCATATTAAAGCCGTAGAGGAGTAAAGTTTAAAAGTAGTCATTCCTGTGACACACGATTTCTGTGACATGACACATGACCAAAAAAGAAAACTAGCAGCATCATCAGCCCAAATCTCAAACCGCCTTTGAATTATCCCAGCTTACCAACTGCACATGATGACAACCGCGACATCAATTTCCGCAATCTCCAATTGAAACTTGGATCTTGGTAGTCGGTAGAGTTTTCTTACGTTTTCGTTGCCATTTTCACCGCGCTCAACAATTTGCATGCATGACAAGGCTTCTTCCCCTTTCCTTTAACCAGGGTGTGTGTTGCATTGATATAATGACAAAATGCTACAACACAAACTTAACCCAACTTCCAGGTTTGACAAATTGGCTGTGGGTTGTTCTAGTTGTTGCTGCTGCTGTTTATGTGGCTCATTTGAATTGGGCTTTTGTGGTCTTTGATTTATGTGGCGTAAAATAATTGACAGAGTTTTAAGAGTTTGCTTGCACGAAACCCCTTAAGACTCAAGGCAGAGTCAACAAATTGCATTTCCCATTTTCGACGCTGATTAACATAATAAAGTGGGCTATGAAGATGTCGACTGACTGGCAGTGACAGTGTCAACACGTCGTATGCGCAATATTAATTATTCAACGCCAGGCGAGTGCAGACGAAAACAAAGTGCGACTTCTTCTTCTTCTGTGTCTGCACTGAATTTCAAGCGGAGACAAACATGCGCTGACAATAAACGCGCAATTTTCGGAAAATTACAAAAATGTGAGCAAACATTTTATTTGCGCTTTTAACTTTGTTGCCAGCCAGCCAAAAGTTGGCAGTTGCCTCATGTATCTGAGTGTGACATAAATCTTTGGCAAATTCTACTAACAGCTGCCCCTTTTTATTTTCATTTCTTTTGCTCCTTCTTTGGCTGGCGCATTGCAACGACAAGAATTTGAATAATTCGCCAAATGTGCCAAGTTGAAATGTTAAAATTTTCCAAGCGATGCCGGAAGTTAGCGAAGCGTTTGGCAACTTCCGGTTTGGCACGACCCGCCAAATGATTGCAAATGAATGGCACCCGCGTGGCTGATGGCAAAGTTCGTGTCGCATCGTTAAATTTATATTCATTTGACGCATTTGTGCTAATGTCTTGACACCATAAACACAAACAAAAGTTGGACTTATTAAATTTTGTTTAAGTTTCCTATGAAGATGACATACTTTCAGGTTTTCACGTTTTTATGTCTTCTTTTGCCACTGCATGCTGCATGCAACGGCGTCACCTTCTACTGCTCCCGCTGTTATTGTCAGTACGCCTTTCTCTTGGTTTGACGGCTGAAAGAATTTTTCAATAAAGCGAAGCAAGCACAAATATTTTGACGTCAACAGCGCATCCATTGAACAAGTGGAAATTAATAAACAGAATGGGCGTGGGATGTGGGCGACAACATGAGGCGTGGCTAAATGCCAAGGCGTTTAAAAATGCGAAAACTGGCGCAACTATTTAGCACTTGGGAATGCCAGTTTGCCCTATGGAAAATACAAAATTCTCAGTGTTTTTTGTGCTAAAAGAAAAAGAAAACAAGCTTTTTGCTGTTCGTTCAAGTTTCTATATAATAAGACATAAGTTGTCGGCAATGGGAGCAGAGAAGTTGCCACTGGCAAACGGGCAAAGTTAAGTGTTAAGCCTAAAATGTCACACTCCCTGAGATCTTACTAAGGACTTAATGGCCCACCAGGGCCCATCCAGAGCTACCTACCTACACAGAAAATATAAAAAAAATTTGCTTCAAAAATATTTCGATAACCAATCCACTCAAGCATATACATTCATTTCACTGAATTAAAATTTCCAAAGTCAACTTCAATTCAATAAGCATAAATTTGCCCACACTGACATATGGGGCATTTCCTTGTGTGCCCAAAAATACACAAAATCCTTTGGAGGCTTAAGCATTATTTAAATACAGGCCAACTCTTGTTTTGCTGTTGGCCCTGTCAAAGATGTGCAATTTTGTAGTGTGAAATTTATGGGCAGACGTAAAAGATAAACTTGCTGTCATTTATCAACGTTGTCGGATTGCTGCCCATACTCTCCTACTTACTAAGTAGTATGTGTGTGTGTCTGCCTTTTGAAAACATTTTGACTTGAAATGATTACGCCAAAAAACTCAACAGATAAAACCCTGAAAACGGAAGCGCACATAAATCAGTAAGTAAATGTGACTTCCTCGGCCTCTACACTCTCTAAGTCTTAGAGCTGGACATGGAGTGTGGCCGCCACCACCTGACTTCAGTTCGTTCGTTCGTTCGTTCGTTCTAGTGGTAGCTGAAAGAAACAAAACTGCAGCAAAAAGAAACTGAAAAGGACACAAACTACGAAGTACGATTGGCAACATTTGATGGCAAAAGTTACGTTCGCATTTATCTTTTGTGCAAGTGTCACTTGTGAGTTTCTTGAACCACGGCCAAGTGTTGAAGGCGACGGACAGACAGAAAGAGAAAGAGAGCGGTGATAAAGTCTGTGGTTTCGGCTTTAAACATGGCCAACTTGTGCGTTCTCGCCGTCTTCAATAAACAACAGCTTGAGCTGCCAATTAATGATTGAAAATTAAACAATATTAAGTACTCTGCAGTCTGTTTCCATGTCCAATGAAGCGTAATACCGCGAGCCTTGACTAACGAAGTGAAGAAATACAACTTTTATTGATGAAATCAATTAACTTGTTGCGTAATTATTTTACTTTTCAAAATGTTAATGTGAATTCACCGAAATTGTGTTCTACTCTCTCAACATGTTTTTTAATTTAAAATTTTAAGTTTAAAAACTTATCCAACTTTTATGATGACTTAAATTATGAATACACAACAATTTGTAAAATATTATTAGTTCACTTAAGAGAAAAACCAAGTACTTTGACTTGAATCAAGTACAAATGGTGTCAATAGTATGGTACTTCGAGAAAAAAAATTATATTTGTTCATATCAATTTTAAGCCGATATGCAAAAATATCAAATTGATATGTTAAAAATATTAAATTGATATGTCAAAAATTTCAAATCGATATTTGTTAACATAATATAATAATATTTTAAGAATCATTCAGGAACTATTTAATAACAATTTATGTTAATGATATTATTTTGGATCAGAAAGATATTATTTTCTTGTCAAAATGACATGAAAAAGTTGATATTTTAGTAAAGTTAATTTTAATCAGGTGAATATCAGAAGAGCATGATCTGTTTTGATGATTTAAAAATTATTGTCGGCATAGATAAAATCGGTAGCAAGACAAAGACCTACTTAGTCGCAAACATAACTAAAAGAATCAGAAAATGACTCAGAGAGCCAAAATGACTGAGAACAGCTGACTAATATCTGAGTGAAAAGTTGACTATGCAGCAAAGTGTGCTTCTATGTTATCTCTTCTTTGGACTGTTCCGGGATATTTTAAGTACATTTCAAACTCTTAAAACATCTTTTTGGTCACACTATTAGTTTATTATGGTCTTAAGTACAGCCCGATATACTCTAAAAATATGTGCAAAATGTTCTTAATCAAAGTCTAATAAATTCTAAAGTCAACCCCAAACATTTTTAAAACTAAGTGCTACATAAAAAGACAAGTAAGAGCGTTTCAGTCAAGTGGCCCATCTTCGAAATACACACACATTCATAAATATGCTCTGCTGGTCAAGAATATATATACTCTATGGGGTCGATTATGATTCTGATTCCTTACATGCATACATACATTTGCACAACTTCACGAAGGGTTTAGTATATTATAATAACAAAATGTTCTAGGTTTAAGCGTATTGAATTCTATAACTATCCCAATTTGTAAACTAAATTCTTTCAGCATCAACAGCCGAGACGATATAGCCATGTCCGTTTGTCCTTTTCTTCCATAACAAACAGATCTCGAGATGGTAGAGATAGAGGTTTGACATGTATGGGACAATGTTTCTTATAGCGGAGGCAGATCAAGTTTATATTCAATTTTGCCACGCCCCTTTCCGCCCCGCATCGGAAAACGTTTTATCTCTACAGTTTTGAAGATAGCGTTCGTTCAGAGCAATAATCGCCACCCATTCACAACTAACACAACTTAAAGGAAGAGAGCGGAGAGAGAAAGAGAGAAAAAAGAGACTTTGAGAAGACGCAGCCCAGCTTGCATTCAGCTTCTACTCCAGGCACAGAGTATGTTATAGTCGGGCTTGACCGACTTTCTCACTTGTTTTAAACTAAATCTTTGTATAATACCAAAATCCAGAGACCAAGATGATTATATTGTAGTTCAGAAATCTCCCCTAACTCCAAAGAACCATTAAGGAATTTTAGGATCAGATTTAACTTAAAATAATTCGCATTTTCCATAAATCCTTTTTGGAGCTAAGTCTATTATGTCCTTAATGAATGTACTTGAACTAAGAAAGAAATATTCTTGATTCAAGAATTCTTTGTTTAATAATATTAACAGTCTTTTTAACCTATTTTAATTTTGTTAACCAAATGAATAAATTAACCCATGCAAAGAGTAATATAATTTTGCCCAAGAAGTTTCCGTCCGTCCGTCTGACAGTCTGTCTGACAGTCTGTCCGTCTGTCTGTTTGCTTTTAGTTCTAGTCTCTCGGCTTTAAAGCAATGGAAATTCCCACGCTCTAATGTGTGGGAATCGACCGGATCGGATTACTATATCTTATAGCTGCCATAGGAATTATCTGTCGAAAAGTGGGCCTGTGTGAGAAAATCTTTTTGTTACGCCCCCCTTTTTTAATGTTAACGTCCCCAGCTACTAGTTAGTGACAAAGGTGAGCGATTTAAATTGCCTGCTCCAGTATTTTAAGCTACGTTTTTTTCCACATAGATTCGGAAGTATTGTTTACAAAATCCTAGATTCTGAACACCCTATTGAACCTTTTAACAGTTCGGAGTTTGGAGTGGGTTTATTTAGAAAAATATGAAAACTTTGCTTTTGTTCGATTTTCTGAGTTTTTCTTCTGCCTTTTTGCGTATCATTGCAACATTCTCTTCGTTAGTAAAACCCGACTTTTTGATAAGGTGGCTCATATAACCAAATCACAATTTTTCTTCTTTCAAAAATTCATATTTCGATCCCAATTGACCAAAGATATTTCTTTCATACTTTCTTTTCGGATGCCGAAAATTATTTTTAGCAATATTCACAATTCAAAAATTAAAAAAAAATTTTGAAAACTTTAAAAGAACTAGCGAACTTAAAGCAGGTATTGACTGATCGGTTGCTTGTCAAAATTTGTTAAGCTTTGTCACAACAAGAGAGAAACTTAACATAAACGAAAAGCTGATTTTTTTTTATTTTGTGGGCCAATATTAGAACTGCTCACAACACCCAGTGGCTCAGATCATCCCATCTTCCCTACAATATATATAAAAATCAGAATAAATAAAATCGTTTTTTCTTATATCATGAATATTATATTAAAATCCATCTGCTTCATAAAAACTCAAGCGTTTTCATATATTCTCAAAAACCTACAGACATTAGTTGGATTTTACTGCGATTCCTCTTAATAATAAATGTTAACTTACTTTTTAAACTGACCATACAATCATTGCCCTAATTGCTTATATTGAAACTCTTTAAAGTCTTTAGTGAAATTGGTTACTAACTAAATCAGATCATTTGGCACTTGGTTGCTAATTGAACTGATTCTGACTGAGGTAAAAGTAAACAATTAATGAAAAGCGCAAGCAATAAGACCAAAGAAAGTGAGTGCTTCTACCGGAAGGTGTGAAAATGCTGGAGTTCTTAAGTTCAGTTTGTGAAAACAGCTTCAACATGCTGCATCGCTTAATAGCCTGCCTAAGTGTAGTACTAGAGGTGTCTCTGGTTCAAGCCAGTTTCAGTGGCGGTCATTTGAAACGCATGAGCAGATCGCTGATCTTTCCCCCTACCTCGCCGACACGTGTGCAATTCATTGGCGGCATAGGTATTCCAGTGGATAACCTACACTTTGAGTCTGTGACCTCTGGTTATGTGCTGAAAGCTGAATACTTTCTGCCCACCAATGCGACAGAGATAACACGAATTTATCTGAAACCGCAGATCATAACAGGCCGAAAAACAGCTGAGAGTGAGACGGAAAAGAATGAGGAGGAACAGATTCCCAATTACGGTTCCATATACCGCTGGATTATTTACCGTGGCATTGAGATGGCCTTGGAGAACTTGGGCTTAAACGGACGCAGTTGTCTTCTGAGAGTAATCTGTGAGCATGCTGCCTTGCCCTTAAACCATGAAAGTGGTTTGCTTGGTGAATTGGTGCATATAATTCTAACTCCCACGAGTTCGATTGATAGCCTCAGTCTTAACACAGACCGGGAGTATCAGGCCTCCGAGAAATTCGGCAAACGGGGCGGAGACTGTGAGGCTACCTATGGTCAAAAGTGTCCGAAATCACCCATGGAACTGATTAGTTTGATAATGGAAGTAAATGACTAATAAATAACTTAAAGCTAACCTAAAATCGATTTTCACTGTCAACAGCCTTGGCTAAACTGTGGCCAAAATCACGTACCTGGAGGTGTCACAATTACAAAGTTGATAAACATTTTAATTAGTTTTTGCACACGCAGTCGACATGATCTGCCTGGCAATCAGCATCAATTGTAATTAAACATTCCCTCTACATGAGAGTTACACACTGCGTATGCGTAATGTGTGAAATTAACATTGAGTTGTAGCAGCAATAAGGGGAAGCAGGTGTGAGGCATTTGTGCTCTTAATTCACTTAAATTTAAATAGCAAATATAATTTGTATGAATTATGTGGCGCCTACATGTTGCAAATACAAATTTATTTGCTCCCCATTAAATTATCCCGGACACGTATACGTATCCTCTGCCCCTTCTACGCCTAATGGGCTTAACCTTATTTTTGGGAGTATGGCACGCAATCATTCCGGCTCATGTCCAGAAGCTCACACAGCCGTGAAATAATTACACACATTGAATAAAACGCGACCAGAAATGGGAAATGGGAAAATGGGCAACGGAAAGCGGATAACAAACCCAGAAGCCCCCACATAACCGAATCCCAGATTCCATTTGTTGAGGCTTTGCTTCTGGCAATTCGAAATGAGTTTAATATTAATTAGCAGCCTGTCAACGCATGAAGTCCATTCAAATGAATGCAAAAACTAAGCGCAAAGCGTGCCTCGAAGTGGCAATACCCTGCGCAGTCGGCGGATTATATTTTAATTTTGAATTTACTTTTTGCCTGTGCGACCACGCCACCCTTGCCAATAACATAAAATCACAGCAACCAATTTTTCAAACGCGATTCGCCGTCCACTTAGAAAAATTGTGATTGGTTTCTCTCTTTTATTTCTTAAGACTGTTCTAGCTGTGTTTAGGCACGATAAATTTATCTCAAGCCCGAAAAAACGGAAAGCTTACCTGATAAATAACAAATAGTTGATGATTTAAAAATAATCAGATTTTTTACAGACTTTTCGATTACGAAAATAGCAGCAATTTTTTTTTAGAATTATAAGAGAATAAGTAAGAGTGCTGCAGTCAAGTGCCCCGACTGCAAAGCAACTTGTAGCAAGTAAGATTGTTCCAATGGAGTTGATTTCCTAAGTTAATATTAAGATCTTCGACTGAATGTGACTTGAAATAATAATGAATTAACAAATATTTTTAAAATAAATGGTGTTTTTGCACGAATCTTATTGTGCTGTTCAGAATAGAAAAGCTAAACTAAATATTAAATCAGTAGGTTCTAACTAGTTTTTCACGGCTAAAAGGATGAAAAATCGGAAATTTCCATATCTGAAACAAACTTGATCGGATTTCGGCAAAAATGAGGCTCTAATAGCCTAGAGGCTATAAGTCAGTCTTAGAGACTGACGCATCCAAACAGACAGTCAGAATATATGTATATACAGCGGTGTCCTGAAAATCTCTTGAGATTTTCATAGTTAAATAGTTTGCTGTTTCAGCTGTTCAATAATTGTAGATGCTTTATTCTGCCTCTTTTATTCTATTGTGGAACTGCATGTACCATTGGTAAAGGGTATAAATATTTCTCTCGCTCTAAAACAGTGAGAGAATTTTGTTGTCGTGACTTGGGAGCTCATAAATAGCTCATAAATGAGATTCATGGGGATGGCATACATAAGAGAATGAAAGAATCTGTACACCAAATTACTGTTGATATTCACCTGATTAAAATAAACTTTTATGTCCTTCCCGAAGGTACATTAAAATTGTCCAGATGTTTGTTACGCATAGAATGAAGAATTTCCGACGCAATAAAGAATATATATTCTTAATCAGCACGACGAGATACGTTGATATAGCCGTGTCCGTCTTTCGCCCTGCCCGTTTGTTTTTAATGGTAGCGTTTTTATACTATTCAGATATGAATATTATCTGATTTATCACAGTGGGATGAATACATATTGTATAGCCATATAAAAACTGGCATATATCATGCTCCAGGCATATCTAAACCTCGGTCAAGCCGAAGTTAGCTTCTTTTAATATTATAAGATAAAATAAAAAAAAATTTGAGAAGGGCCCAAGACGGCATTTCCTTAGGATTCCCGGGATCGGGATAGGTAAAAATAGACTTTGGCCGGGATCGGGATACCTAAGATATATAAAACAAGCACAAGAGGCTTTAGAAGTTACAAAATAATTCTCCAAAAAACTCTTCTAAAAAGTAGTAAAGTATAAAAAGTATATCGATATTTTTGACGATATTGAAATAAATATTATTCCGGATATTAAGGTGTCCAAAACATCGATATTATCTATATTTTCGATATTTTTCAATAAAACCCCGGATCTTAATAATGACAGGACTTTTGAGGGAATTAAGGCGTTTTTTGACGCGTATTTATAACTACAATCTGAAAAAAAGTTATAGATTAAACGAATATTATTTAATAATTAAAATGAATTTATATTTTAATTCATTATACTCTGTACCGAAGGTACATAGAGTATATTAAGTTTGTGCAAAAGTATGTAACAGGGAGAAGGAATCATTTCCGACCCTATAAAGTATATATATTCTTTATCAGCTTCAACAGCCGAGTCGATATAGCCATGTCCGTCTGTCTGTCCGTCCGTCCGTCCGTATGATCTCAGAGATGGTAAGAGATAGAGGTTTGACATGTATGGGACAAATGCTTCTTATACTTGCAGGCAGATCAAGTTTATTTTCAATTTTTGCCACGACCCCTCCCGCCCCTTAATTTTAAAAAAACGTCATATCTCCCGCAGTTTTGTAGATAGATGATTCGTTCCTTCTAGAGATAGTTAGTCATTCGTAATATTTATCGATTTGCCGAAGAAATGACAAGGATCGGATGAGCGGTTCTCAAGTTAAGCCGGGTATCCAGCACCGCGGAAACTAAAAATTCCTGTCAAACTTCATATAAAAAAAACTGGCAGGAATTTTTTGTTTGCATTTTTGCTTGTGTATCCAGCAACATGAACGTAATCCACATTTTCTTATCGATAGTTGGCATATCGATAGCGTGTGTGGATGGCGAGAACAGCTGACACACAGCGCAGGAATATATTGTCAACAATTATTTTGGATGTGATGAGCGAAATTTTGGGGGGAATGCTCTCGTATTTATTTGTTATGAGCTGTAATCTGGTTGGGGAACCATCAGCGTGCAAAGATTGATAGTGGGTGCCAAGGGCACACTTATGCCAAATTGATGAAACCGCCAATAGGATGCTTTGCATAGACACAACGGTCGGAGAGATGCTGTCCATGAAGATGCCTTCTAATCTGTGTGTCGCCAGATCATAGGCAAATTTATTAGAGTGGTGCACCAATTGGTCATGATATCTGCTGGTGTTTACACCGCGGTATATGTATATGTACATATGTAGTTCTATGCCTCTCATATCAGGGGCACCACATAGATGACTCTAGTTTTTTTAGGGCAGTCGATCATGCCGTACCACATAACGGGATCGCCCATATCCACCGGTTCGAGGCTTAAGAGGCTTAATGGAGCTCCATTGCCATTAGCTGCAACCATAGCTACTGCCCGAGTCACACGGGCTTTCCTAGTCAAGACACGCCAAGGTATTTAGCAGCGTTATCCGTATATGGATCTCTTAATCCCAGGAGTCGCATTCAATCTACTTTTCCGGGTCTCATGGCAATCGTGTTGACTCTTTGAACGATTAACGGCTATGTTCTGGTTCGCCCTTCTACCAAAGCCAAGGCCACTAAGATGACAAAATCCTTCATGTAAATGCGAATGTGTTTCGTAAATCTTGTATCCGACCATGAAAGACCTTATTTTATTGGCGACCAACCAAGAAGTCATACTACTTTGGGCATAATTGCATTATAAAGTTGTGCAGATAACAACATACTGCAGTGATGTTTACTGTAAAGTGTCATGCCCTTTGGTTTTTATCCCCAAGAACATATATAATGTTTAGCACATACTCCGAGCAGCATGCTTTATTCAGAAAATATTATTTATATTTTAAATTTATTTAAATTCAAAAAGTTAACAGTGCCAAACAGCTGATTGATCAGAGTGACCTTCCACCTCTTCGTTGCATGGTCACACTGTCTTAGTTATGTTCCACACACACAAGAAATAATTAGCAAATTCCTGACAGGAATTTTCCGCAGTGCTGGATACAGGCCTTTATGACCAAAAAATAAATTAGTCCCTCCCCCACCCCCTCCCACGAGCTCACATCCAACACCGCATTTCATTCAAAAACGTGTAAGTGAAAGAGAGAGGGAGAAAGAGAGAGAGACTTAGAGATGAGCGCAGCAGAAGCGTTGCATTCAGCTCCTGCTCTTGGTACAGAGTATGACATAGTCGGGCTTGACCGACTTTCTCACTTGTTTTTAACACAAGAAGTTCTGCAAACTTAGTTGTGAACTTAGATTTATGGAATGCAAGAAGGGTTTACTTTTTCAATTTATCATCTTTTAAAATAGAGCATTCAAATTACAAAGCAAAAAAACTTATTCAATTAAATCTACGAAACATTAACAATTCTAATTTTACCAATACCCTTTAGACAGAGATTTTAGGAAGACCCGTTGAGTTATGTTATCGGTCATTCAGCTTCTGGTGTCAGAAACCATACTTTTTGTAGCCGAAGCCAAGTGATCCGACAGCACGGAGCTTCCAGGTATAATATAACGCTAATTTAAAATACCGCTCCAGTAATTTATTCCCCCGTCCTGGTGATTGTCAAAATGAAACTCCCATATTCTTTAATGCATCCACTACTAATGTCTGCTTTGATTCATTTTCCGTCTAAAAAAAATCCGAAGATTTTAAGTATTATTATAATTAGACATCGGATTTTAGGTTTTTTTTTTGTTGTTGGTCTAAAAAATTTGAAATTTTGGCATTGGACTAATAAAAATATTTGTGATTTTTTAAGATGAGCATTAGGGTGGACGCCGATAAAAAATATAACTGATACCATCTTAAACGATTACTTTTAGGGTGTACATAATAAATTAAAAAATCAAAAAATTTTTTATCATGTTTTAACCTCTGCGAAAAGCCTTCAAAGTTTCCACAAATATTACGTATACGACCCGTTCACAGAATCGAAATTCTGTCGACGAATTCTTCGTATCATTTTAAAAGTTGTCAAATTTGAATTTAATCGAACAACAAATAAAAATGGAGCAAGAATCAAATGTATTTTTGGTTGGTAGACTAAGACCAAATTTTGACGAAGCGAGCCCATTTCCAACGAAGAGACGCTTTTATATGGGACTAAATTCTTAAGACTGCCGATTTCAGAAAGTGCGACTAGTGTGGCTCGCAAGTTAAGGTCAGCATGGTCCACGAGCGGGGTTTCAACAAAGGGCCATGTACGCATGAGCGCCTAGTCAGATACAACAGACATAACAGTGAAAACCATTTTGAATTTCCATTTTGGCTACTATGGGCAATTCGCTAAACTCAAGAGATCGCTCCGTGGACACCGTTTTGAATCGATAAAGAGGCAGAGCCCCAAACGAAGAAGAAATTAAAGACCATACCAGAAGAAGACTTTGCAGCATGTTCTTAAAATTGTCCCACAAACACAAACAAAATTGTAAAAAACGTTGGCACAAGTGTTATGCACTAGGGGGAGGCTACTTTCAAGGGAATGAATTGAATTCTATATTAAATAAAGAGTTTTTGATTTATGAATAATTTCCCTGTATTTTTTGCCCATAGTAGTATAGTAATCCGCATTATTTTTCGATCCTAAAGAAGCTTATTTATAAGCAGCCCAGTAGACTATTCGCAGAAACGGCTGCAACCGTGATGAGCAGCACTTCAGTTCACTGTGGGACCTGACTTCAAAGATATCTTGATAGCCTCTTAATGAACGGCTAAAACTTGCTTTCATCTAGAAGTAAACAACGCAAAATAGTAGAAATTTTGCCGTAATATAAAATTTTTACCAAATATATTTACCTACATATTGTGTCTGTTATAAAAAATAAACATTTTTTATTGGTCATGGTACCTTTATGTCAAATGTTATGACTTCAAACCAAGTCTACGCCAACTACTAAAAAATTAAAAATGTAGGCATGGGCAACAGTACGTATGAGTGATAAACTTTAAGTCCAAGTCGCAGACCCTAAACCTTATTTTTTCTCAAAAAATTTTTTTGCTATGCGTTTTATACACAAATATGCATCGTTTAAGCGGGTATCAGTATGACGTTACATTTTTCCATATATAAAATGTCCGACCTAATGAGCATATCCAAAATATGTTTTTTTAGGTAAAAAGCATATGCTAAAATATGTCAAAAATAGGTCAAAATAGGTCGAAATAGGTCAAAATATGTCAAAATGGGTAAAATAGGTCAAAATATGCTCTACTCTAATACCACTCTAAATTCCGTATTTATGATTGAAATGGTGAAAAATACCGAAGACAAGAATGTACCATGTAATGGCAAGCCCTGTGGCGTACGTAGCGTACTAATCAAAGCACAATTACAGTAAATACCTGTAGTTTGTATCTTACTGTTATTTCGTTTTCTCGTACGGTATGCGTCGTATGAGGTAGAAACCGCAAAATTCAGTTTTGTGAATGTGTTCAGTTTTAAGTCAGGGACGCGAGCCTTATCATAAAATACATTTTGCATTGCATCTGCCTGGCTTCTGTACTTAGATGAACGAGAAAAAGTGGACCAGATGACATCATAGCATCTTAACTGATTTGGTTCCTTTTTGGTATTTTTTTTTCGCAAATTCGCAAATTAGTTGTATCTCAGTCATAGTAAAATTTGTACAAAACATTCTGTATGCTGTACTCCATTCTCTTCACCACTGGTCATCCATGGTATTTTATCGCGGTTCGGTGAGATCACAATTATAGTTATGCAGTTATTTATGGTATTTAAAAGTAATTTCTTAAGTTAATATTGAGTTAACCACCATGGAGGACTCATAGGTAAAAAGAGCGCTAATGCAATAGATCAGATTTTCATCCTAATTGTCATTTAAGTTTGGTGCATTACTGCCAATAATCCTCATTGATTGTAATTTAATGATTCGCAAATCATGGTAAGATGGTTAAAAACATGATTATGATTTTTCCACCGTTTTTTTTCCATTCTGTAAACTCTATCGTGCCTCTACTCAAAGTCCGCACGTAAACTTATTTTCCACATAGTGTCCCTAATGGAAAACGGATTTTGCTCGCTCGCATGGTGAACACAAAAAATTGGGAACCTCTTATAGTATTGGCCTCTATACGGTATTTGCTGCCCCAGTAAGTTACGTTTTGAACCCTGAATAAAAGGCATATTTAGATGTGCAGATGCCTACTTGGGAGCATATATTTACTCTCTAAATGTGTAAAAGCATATGACATATTCCAAAATAGGTCGAAATAGGTTAAGCATATTCTCAAATATGCTTTTAGGTCGAAGATATGCAAATATGTCAAATATGCAAAACGAATAAGGATTTAAAATAATCTACTTTTCATGAAACGAATTTGTATGCAACCAGAATTTTTTTTGGACCAACCATTAAAAATATGTTTTAACCTAAAATCCGATGTCTAATTATAATTGATTAACATTAGAGCTACTGGAGATTGAACATGTCCGAGCCTGCTTATGCCCTTTTTATAGACTTACAAACCTGGTCATCACGATATAAATATCCACAATATATAAAATGCATAAATAGTCGCCAATTTGATACGCAAAGAACAAATTCCCAGAATTAACGAGAGCGTAAGGTAAAGTCGGCTCTAACCGACTTCGATATACCCGTTACTCATGAAAAAACATGTTACCGAAAAGTATCCAACATTTTTTAGGGTGGGAGGGGGGTAGCGGGGGGGAGTGGTTCACTTTTTTGGTCATAACTTGAGAACCGTTCATCCGATCTTTATCATTTCTTCCGCAAATTTATTTTGCTAATCTACTACTATCTTTATAAGGTACGAATCATCTATCTTCAAAACTGTAGGAGATATAACGTTTTTTCCAAATTGCGAGGGCGGGAGGGCGCGTGGACAAAATTTGAAACAAACTTGATCTGCGTGCAGATAAAAGAAGCATTTGTCCCATACATGTCAAACCTTCATCTCTTACCATCTCTGAGATCTAGGTGTTCATACAGACAGACGGACGGACGGACATACGGACAGACGGACATGTCTATATCAACTAGGCTGTTGATGCTGATCAAGAATATATCTACTTTATATGGTCGGAAATGCTTCCTTCTGCCTGTTACATACATTTGCACGACTTTAATATACCCTTTTTACTCTACGAGTAAAGGGTATAAAAATCATTTATACTTACATTTACCGTTGATGAGCTGCATTTCAGCTAAGCATCTCCATGCTTTGCTTTTAAGTGCGATTTTATATTTGTTGAATTTCCACTGGTCCTAAAAATTGTATTGCACTGTTTGCACAGTGGGACCTAACGCTAAGTCAAAAAAAATAGAGGCAAGCTAACTTCGGCTCGACCGAAGTTTATATACCCTTGGAGCTTGATATGTGCCTGACAGTTTGTATGGCAGCTATACTATATAGTGGTCCGATTTCGAAAAATTTTGGTGAAATGATGTAAAATCATTAAAAACTTATAAATACGGGCGTTGGGAGCGATAACATTGAAAACAAAAAAGTTTTTCTCACTAAGACTTTTTTTCAGACCTAACTTTTGTATGGCAGCTATACTATATAGTTGTCCGATTTCAAAAAATTTTAGTGAAATTATGTGAAATCATTGAAAACTTATAAATACGAGCGTTGGGAGCGATAACATTGAAAACAAAAAAGTTTTTCTCACTAAGACTTTTTTTCAGACATAACTTTTGTATAGCAGCTATACTATATAGTTGTCCGATTTCAAAATGGCTTGGTGAAATTATGTGAAATCACTAAAAACTTATAAATACGAGCGTTGGGAGCGATAACATCGAAAACAAAAAGTTTTTCTCACTAAAACTAGTTTTTCAACCGATCGTTCCTATGGCAGCTATATGCTATAGTCATCCGATCCGGCCGGTTCCGACAAATGTGCAGCGTATTTATACCAAAAGACTTCGTGCAAAGTTTACGATAGCTTTAAAACTGACGGAGGAGATAGCATAGAAACAGACGGACGGACAGACGGACGGACAGACGGACAGACGGACAGACGGACATGGCTATATCAACTCAGCTCGTCATGCTGATCAAGAATATATATACTTTATGTGGTCGGAGATGCTTCCTTCTATGCGTTACAAACATCCGGACAATTTTAATATACCCTCTCCAAGGGTATAAAAAGAAAATTCGATTTCCGACTCGCTTCGGAAAAAGGTACGATAATGATATTCGTTATTTTGGGCAAAAGCATCGATACAACCCTACTAAGAAGAGCCAATTTTTTTAATGGAACTGTTAATTTGGACCTGGATACACTATCAGGAAGAGCTTAATATATGAAATTCACAATTTCCCACTTGGAGAAGCGTTTAAGCAAATACAGAACATATTGGTTTCTAAAATACCCACTAACTGTATAATTCAATGACTTTAAGATTTTCATATTTTTAACTAAATTGAAATAGCAAAAATATTTCACGTTTATTTTAAACCATTTACTTTCTTTTGGAAAAATATAAAAACAACAATAAGAAAATAAATTGCAAATTTATAATAAGAAAAGGGTGGTGACGTTTGTCTTTCATTTCAAGCTAACCTGTGGCTATTGGGACAACTTGTGTGCTACACTCCAGCATGTTGTTTTGTAAGTGGGTGTAGCTTGTGGCTACAAAAACCAGTTGAAATGAAAGAAACTTTTGTTGGTGAAAATGTTGAAATATAAATAAATAGTCTCATTTATTGCTCTTATCCATTTATGCGAGTTGCTAAGTTTTCAAATCCTCAAGGCATTGCCACAATCGAAGCATTCGTCAGATTTACACATTGCGATATCTCGATTGAAGCATCTACTTATAAATGTTTTTTCCACATTTATACGATCTCGACTTGCATACTTCAGACATCCTTATTGAACTTCATCCTGTTCAGCTGGTAAATAAAGCGTACAAATGCTTGAACTAAAGGATTTTCAAAGAAATTGTATATAAAATGTGTGAGCATTGGCATTAAGACACTAAGCGCACATCTCAGTCAGTCGCAGTGGGTGGCCGGTGGGTGGCCGAGTGGGTGGTTGATGAAAGCAGAAGAAAAAGCGGAAGTTATGCCATCAACGACTTGAGTAAGTTAAGTGAATTGCTGTTGCATCAAGAGCTGCTTCTGCCGAAAGGAAATGCAGGATGAGCCTGGCCCTGGACATGGGCTGCTGGAGACTATGAGTAGCAGATTAGAGAGCGAGAACAGAGAGGATGAAAATATATTGAAAATAAAAAACACTATGGAATAAATAGCTGACAACCAAGTCAGGGTAGAAATGTGGAAAGGGTGTGAAGTCTGGGTGTGTTTATAGGGCACAGCTATTTATTGAACAAGATAGAATATAAGCTGAAATGCAGCACTCACACATTTTAAGCTTTTGATTTAAGTATATATGATTACGACAATAAAAAATATAAATCAAGTTATGGAATAGCAAATGAAATGGCGATAAATCGGAGAATAAAGAACAGAACAGGATTACGCTGAACCAAAAAATATAGTCTTACTGAACCAAGGATAAAAAAATTTAAATTTTTAAGACTTTGCTTTTTAATAGCCACTGCTATTGACTTTAAATTGGAAGAAACTATTTTAACAAACATTAAAATCACTGAAACTAATAATTCAATACTCAAGGACAATGGGCAAAGATGAAAGAATAATAATTGTCATTAACTATAATGGAAGTTTCCGTTAATCAAAGGGCAGGAGTATTGTCGACGGACGATGTCAACGCCAACACCTGGGGTCTAGCGTACAAAATCGACATGATGAATCTTAAGTGTGCACACTGTGTACGGGTTCAACTCAAGCTGCGATTACAAGCCACCAAGGCAATCACTACTCAAGACCAATTGTCCTGCTGGCAACGTTGGATTTTACGGATATGATCGACGCTCTAAAAAAACGCTTTCGACTACCAAAATACCTGCTGCGTACATTGCACAGCTATCTCGGAAATCGGAAGCTGTTGTACCAGACTATAGCAGGCGGAAAATGTATTCCAGTAACAGCAGGAGCTGAGCAGCGATCCATACTTGGACCGGACGTCTTGAATATCAGCTTTGACGACGATCTACGCATAGAAATGCCCGACGGCGAATTTCAGGAAAGATACACAGACGATGATGATCCGTGTCAAAACTTGGATGAACTTTCACGAACTGCAATAGAAAAAATAGAGCTATAGCTCGTCACAAGACGGCAAATCCCACTAAAATTAGACATGAGAATACACAATAGCAATATCCGCACTCAGAAAAAAACGACCAGCAGAGTTCTAGATCGATCGGGATAGAATTTATTAGGGTTGTCGAAAATATGATCGATATATCGAAATATCGATAATTTTGCCCAAAATTACGAATATCATCATCGCATATTTTCCAGAGGAGATATATCGGAAATCGAATATTTTTTGGTGATATTTTTCGGAGATATTTTCGCTTTAGTGTTTGGTCACACTGTTGCGAATGACTGTTTCTTGTGCTCTGGACAAAGATACTTTTTCAATATCGCCTAAAACATCGATATAGATATTTTTGAAGTATTCGACAACCCTAGAAATTATACCGTTTTGTACTTGAAATTTCAAGTATGTTATGTTTTTGGATGTACTTAAATTAAGTACGAAACATTCTAGAGTAGAAAAACGACTGTTAAAATTATTCAAATGAGAACAATCGTTCTTGAATCAGGAATATTTCGTACGTACAGTTGCCTTAAAATTTAAGAAAAGATCGTACTTAGTTCAGGTACAAAATGTCTTGGATTCAATACAAAATTGTCTTACCAAAAACGGTGCTACGAAAAATGTGAATTATTTTAAGTGAAATCCGTTTCTGAAACTCCCTCATGGTTCTTACACTTTAGTATTGGTGTGAGGGTAAAATTGTGCCCTACAGTATAATCAGTTTGGTCATTGGATATTTCATTTCCTTTGGATTTTGATATTATACAGAGACCTATTTGTAAGGACAAATTGGGAAAGCTTAAAATTATAGGCTTCAACCAAGACCAATTCGTACTTATGTTTTAAAGTGCCTTTAGAATTTATTAGACCTCGATAAAGAACATTTTTGCAAAAAAGATATTTTAATAGTTCGAAATTTACTTCAAATGAATCTAGACAGTCTTCAAACAAGAATTGAAAGGATTTTATACTTGGGTCAAGTACTTTCGTACTTACCGTACTATTGACACCGTTAATTGATTCAAGTACAAAGTTCGTGGTTGTTTTTCTGAGGCCATGCTCAGCAAATGATGAAAGGCTCGACTTAAAGCAATTCTTCCAAGCTCAAATTCAGCACGCAGAAACGAAGTCTGCCACTGCGACACGCTCGCTAAGTACCGGTGTGATGTAGGTGGAAGTCACTAATGAGGGTGAACAACTCCACTCTTCTATATGGATGCGAGATATGGGGATATGCTCTGAATTCAAAGAAGAAGAGCGCTAAGAAAATTAAGTAAACATCGGAAAGTTTCAGGAGCAGCAGCGTTGATGATCACAAGTGTAACGCTAATCGACCTATTAGCCAGGGAACGAAGCCAATCACATGGATTGCGTCAAGCTGGACAAGTTTCAAACTAAACTGTAGATTCGATTAAGGAAGAAATCCCAACCTCGTGGCAAGAAAGATGGACAAAAGGGCTCATTCCAGAGATCAAAAGTTAGCTACTCAGGGTGAGGCACATCTGACATCTGACAGCTTTCCCCGTGCCAAAATTGTATTATCATTCCAACATCTTCTGGGGATGTTCCTTTTTTACTTTGTTCAGTCAGTAATCAGCAATTTCACGATAGCTATTGGTCCACCACTAAAATTTTGTCATTCACTGAGAAACATAAGAGCTTTCTCCCATAGCTAGCGGATTATGGCATCCAAATTTTTGGAAACAACGGCAGGCCACCAGCAAACCCCTTCAAGACTGACCACCAGGCGGCGTTTGTGAGCATGGCGAGTGAGCGATTGGATTTCCAAAGGGAACATCAAAAAGATTTGCATTATATGCTTAAGAGATAGCAGCTAGTCAAGCTACATTGCAGTCCGAGCTACTTTGATTGTTGCGGGTCTTAACACTGTCAAACCATTTGTACCTTGCACTTATTCAAAATAACAAATCTTACAAAGCAGATCTCATCTTTTCTGCAACAGAAGAGTATTAGGTTAATTTGACTTCTACTGGGGTTCACTTGAGGCAAGTTTCCAATTTTTATTGATGACACTGTAAAGGTCCCCATTACAGAATTGTTAGAATACAGGCCTGGAGAGGGAGTGCCTCTTTAGCTGCGAGTCTTATAAACCTAGTACGCGCCAGACTTCTGCAAACGCATGAACCTGTATCGAAAATTAGCCGCGAAAGGACATTGGGTTGATTAGTCCGACATACCGCTACGCAGGACGTGCATAAGGCAAGTACCAGGCACAGAGAAGGGATAATTGTTTTTTGCTAACGGTATAATATTCAGTACTCTAACATTCACATTCACATTGGTCGTTTTCACTTCAAATATGTTCTGAAATCTTTGAGAATGATATCCAAAAATACTCAGTTCGTTAGTCTTTACAAGTTGAGAATCAATATAAAGTTGGACAAATTTACAACCCTAAAGAAAACAATCTTTAAAAACAATAACGATTTCTACAGAATAATCCAAATTTTCAAAGCAAGAGTGGGAGATGCTCAGCCTACATTACCGCCCACACCTGCAGAATCATACAAATTAATGCTCACTGTACAATTTGGGGGAACGCTAGAATGAAAATTCCAAAAATAATTTTCATCTTTCGACCAATAGTAATTATGCCAACAAATATAGTTTCCTTTTTCTATATGCAGAACACTTCTTATTTTTGCAATAAACTCTCGATTGCCAACAAAAAAAGAACCTAGAGACCCCCCGAAACTTTGCACCATTCCTCGCAAACCAACATTAAACAACAATTGGAACTTTTGCCTGCAACACTTTGGTTGAACTTGCTCGGCAAGTGCAAGCTGAACATTTTATGTGGCTCGTTAGAAACCACAAAGTTCACGCTGAGAGTTCTGCAGACACAGCGTGACGCCAGTCCTTGGTATCATAAAATGTGAGTATGCAAATTTGATATTAAATAACTTTAAGTTTTGCCAAATGTCAAAAACTTGTCCAATCAATTAGGCCAACTAATTGACAAGAGTGGAGTACAAAGCATTTTAAATGCCCAAAACGATTAAGAACTTGGCCGACGTGTCGTATGCTTAATAAATTAAGTAAACAGAAAGCATCCATCACTGTGTGTGTGTGTGTGTGCGACACAACTTGACCCCATACAGAACCATAGAAAGTGCCTCGTTAGTATGCCCGACAAGCGTAAATCCTTTTGGGACGCAACAAGGAGCAACTCGACATCTCATCTCCATGTGTCTTACTTGTGCTTATTTACTTGCTTGGTGCCGGGCGAGTGCGGTGCGGTAATGAGTTAAATTATTATGCAAATCTCAAAATGGAAATGTGTGCGTGTGTGCTTCAAACATAAACAAAACACTCGAAATGTGTGCCGGGGACAAGAGAAGACTAAAATGTAAATGAATACTTCACCCAAGTGGCACCCTTTCGCATATAAAATGTGAAATTTGCATCAATTGGTATGTCAAATTTTTTATGGATTTTTCCCAATCTAATTGGTCATAGTTCCATATCAAAGCACAGTGGAAATTTAACCGGAGCATGGCGAACGTAATTGCTGGTTCGTTGACTTCAAATCAAATGCCAAAGGAAAAAAATAAGAGAAACAAAAGTTCAGTCGACCAGGTGTGACTGACAAATTGATGAGATTGAAAAAAAGTGCTGGGAGTTTAAATAAAAACATCAATAAATTTTAATACACTTACGTCCATATCCGTGGGTCGGCTTATCACAAAACACCCTTATTAAATCCTTTATCTGGTAGTTGACTATCGACTATTGCAATTGTGACTAGCAGCAGGCAAAAATATATTGCTAGAATATGTATGAAGTTTACTGCCAGATGGGTGCCGAAATAGATTTCTTTAGCAGTCAGCAATATAGTGGAATGATGGTTTAAATGTCTCCGCCACGTCACGCGTGTAAAGCAAGGCCTCTAAGACATTACTTGTGTGGAATCTGCTAAAGGCACAATCAAATTTTTGCTTGCTTGTAGTTCTCAAGCTCTAATTCAACGCAACAGTTAGTTATATACCGGCAAACGAAAATTGCGCACGATTCGTGTAGATTTCCAACGAAAAATATAAGAATTCAGTACTGATGTAGAGCTACATTTTTAGTTTAGAATTTCCACACGCGCGTGTAGCATTTCAATGTCCAAACGTTAATGTAGAAAACCTAAACGTCCGTGTGGTAATCAGATTGCTGCATGAAAAATGTAGAATTATTTAGGGAAACAAGCTGATTTTCAAATGTCGTGTCGTCTTAGGCCTTGCCCAAGAAGCATTTAACTTTTCTGCATTTGCATTTAGTTTTTAAATTTCTACACGTAGCATGAGCTTTTCTGCACGCCGCGTGTGGCTTTCTGAATTGCACACGTAGCGTGTGGAAATTGCCAGGGCGAAATACGTTTCGTTTAGGATTGACGTTTCTACACGCGCCGTGCAGCCAATTTTGATTTCTCTGTGTAGGTACTTCGTCGTGTCCATTAATTCTAAAAACGCCCTGCTTACCACCCGTTCGGCTTTGCCGACAAAGTCAATATTCACGGCATGCGCGAGTAGCATTAGATCTTTAGGAAGGAATGCGCCCGTTCTGTTGGCATGTGGGCACTGGCGCAATATATATTCCATCAGCAGATTAACAAAGTCACACGATAAGGTAACGCCCTGCCTGAAACCTCTTTTGGTATCAAATGGTTCAGAGAGTTTCTTTCCTATTTTGACGAAGCTTTTCGTACTTCTCAACGTCATCGTGCAAAGTCGAACGTACTTTGGTGAGACGGTGAGTCGAAGGCTGATTTATAATCAACCAAAAAATAGTATGTTTTAATGCCACTCTTGAAGGTGTTCTCCAGGATTTGTCGTATTGTGAATATCTGGTCTGTGGTGAATTTACCAGGCCTAAATCTACACTGATAAGGTCCAATGAGTGTGTCAAAAAGTGGTTTTATATATGCATAAACACCTTAGATGCGATGCAAAAGAGACTGATCTCGCGGTAGTTGGCGCAAACTGCAGGGTCTCCTTTTTAAAGATTGGACAAAAGAACACTTAGATTCCAATCGTCGGGCATGCTTTCGTCAACCCATATACCGCAAAGAAGTTGGTGCATGCACCTTACCAATTCTTCGCCTCCAGCCTTAAACAATTCAGCGGGCAGCTTATCAGCGCCAGGTGATTTGCTGTTCTTAAGCCTTTGTATGGCTAAACAGACTGCACCTGTTCTTAGTTATTCAAAAAATAGTTGTCGGCAGGCTCAAGGTCATGAGGATTTTATGTACTTTAATTAAGTAAAAACGAGAGCGTAAGTTAAAGTCGGCTCTAACCGACTTCGATATACCCGTTACTCATGAAAAAACATGTTCAACAGTGTTCCTGCGTTCCTAAGGGTGACCATCCGAAAAGTATGCAAATTTTTTTTTATGGTGGGAGGGGGGGTAGCGGGGGCGCTTGTATCACTTTTTTGCTCATAACTTGAGAACCGTTCATCCGATCTTGATCGTTTCTTCGGCAAATCGATTCATTTTGCTAATTACTAACTATCTTTAGAAGGTACGAATCGTCTATCTTCAAAACTGTAGGAGATATAACGTTTTTTTTAAATTGCGGGGGCGGGAGGGGGCGTGGCCAAAATTTGAAATAAACTTGATCTGCGTGCAGATAAAAGAAGCATTTGTTCCATACATGTCAAACCTCTATCTCTTACCATCTCTGAGATCTAGGTGTTCATACAGACGGACGGACGGACGGACAGACGGACAGACGGACAGACGGACGGACGGACATGGCTATATCGACTCGGCTGTTGATACTGATCAAGAATATATATACTTTATATGGTCGGAGATGATTCCTTCTGCCTGTTACATACATTTGCACGACTTTAGTATACCCTTTTTACTCTACGAGTAACGGGTATAAACAGTTGCTGGTTTTCGCCAGTATTTGAGATGCCGCACAGTGGTCGATGCCAATCTGGCAGGCAATTCATGCAAATTTCAAACTCAAATCTTGCAGATGTTTTTAATTTTCCTGAAAAATAACATCCCGTCAATACTTATGCCGATTTTTATTTTTTTTTTTATCCGATAGTCACGACGTCGTGAGCGTGCAAAACTTCTTATACTTTTTTTACCATACCTAAAAACATTTTCGCGCCTTTTCGAGGCTTTTTGTTTTGGTCTGAGTTATAAAAAAAATTTGTGTTTGTCCTGTTCTTGTATGTGTTAGTGGCAAATAGATGTCGAACTTCACGTTTCATTTGGAGTACTGCTACTAACACACCTGCGACTTTCGTAGAGTAGAACTTGTGATATTGGCCCATATTGGTCTTCACTCTTGATGTGTTTATTAAAATTGTCAATTGTGAATCGTCCAATGTCAAACTGAACTGCAACTATCCGCAAATGATCAGTTTATTACATTTTATAGGCAAAATGTCAGTCTTGAGAAGCACTCCCTTCTCTTGGTTGAACCACAACCGAAAAAATTATCCTAGGAATACAATAGATGATTTATTGCACTGTTGTCATACCCTCTAAAATCGTCAATATCAAAAAGTACTTCATAGTGCTCGAAAATTTCATTTAACTCGATAAAGAGGCCATATTACTTCAAGAAAATGTCTTAGATTTGAGGAACTCAGAAGTTGAATAACATTTATTTTTATACCCTTGGAGAGGGTATATTAAAATTGTCCGGATGTTTGTAACGCAGAGAAGGAAGCATCTCCGACCACATAAAGTATATATATTCTTGATCAGCATGACGTGCTGAGTTGATATAGCCATGTCCGTCTGTCCGTCTGTCCGTCCGTCTGTCCGTCCGTCTGTTTCTATGCTATCTCCTCCGTCAGTTTTAAAGCTATCGTAACCAAACTTTGCACGAAGTCTTTTGGTACAAATACGCTGCACATTTGTCGGAACTGGCCGGATCGGATGACTATAGCATATAGCTGCCATAGGAACGATCGGTTGTAAAACTAGTTTTTGTGAGAAAAACTTTTTTGTTTTCAATGGTATCGCTCCCAACGCTCGTATTTATAAGTTTTTAACGATTTCACATAATTTCAATAAGCCTTGTTGAAATCGGACTACTATATAGTATAGCTGCCATACAAAAGTTAGGTCTGAAAAAAAGTCTTAGTGAGAAAAACTTTTTGTTTTCAATGTTATCGCTCCCAACGCTCGTATTTATAAGTTTTTAATGATTTCACATTATTTCACTAAGCCTTGTCAAAATCGGACAACTATATAGTATATCTGCCATACAAAAGTTAGGTCTGAAAAATAGTCCAAGTGAGAAAAACTTTTTTGTTTTCAATGTTATCGCTCCCAACGCTCGTATTTATAAGTTTTCAATGACTTACATAATTTCAACAAGATTTGTCGAAATTGGACCACTATATAGTATAGCTGCCATACAAACTGTCAGGCATATATCAAGCTCCAAGGGTATATAAACTTCGGTCGAGCCGAAGTTAGCTTCCCTCTATTTTTTTTTATTAAAACTTGAGTTCTTCTTATCATTTTTTCAGGGTAAATAATTTATGACTCAATTTTTAAATTTTTAAAATTAAAAAAAAAACATTTAATAAAATTTTTAAAATTAACATTAAAATTCAAATTAACAAAAAATTTATTTTTTTGTTTATTAGTTTTTTTTGTTTATACACAAATTTATAAAAATAATTCCAAAAAATAATACTGAATTATTTTGTATGTTATTAATTATTGCCTGTCAGAGTGGCACAATCGACCACTGTGTGCCGTCAGCATTCGTCATTAGGGAGAGAGCAGCAGCGTCCATTAAGTCGGCTGTTTCAAACTTAATAATATGTCAGAAGTCCGGATCAATTGAATATAGATTATAGCTGATGTAGAAAACTTTTTGCAATCACCAACTTGATGATCCTGAATAGCTTAACAAGAATTTTATTATGAGATTAAAAACAAAATTCTATCAATAAGATTCGCTTACAAAGTTGTTTAAATAGTCTTTTAATGACGATTTTTTTCTGAGTAAATAAACTTTTAACATTAATGAAGTGTGGCAGAAAGAAAATCTGCTGATGTGACCACCAGGAGGCCTTTGATACAGTTCTGTACAGACAAAACCAATGGATATCAAAATGTAATAAATATTAATTTCTGAAATTATTGAGTTATTACAACCGTTGCGTTAAGCCAGCTAATCAAACAGCTTCGATATTCTGTCGGCTTTGGTTCGATGACTTAAAGTTGTAATCTGGTGTTTCGAACCGACATGGTCGCCTTTGATAACCTGATGAGGGGCGAAACTTTTATGGTTCGATTAATACTTGAGTATATAAAAAGGCTCTTCCAGTTGCACTACCTTGTGGATATTTCTTCTTGGTTTGGGACAGTTACGCCAGAATTAAATAATCGGGCCTATACCGGTAAGTGCTTCCTTCTATCCTAAAATAACACCATTAACTATATCAAGTTCTTCAAATTTCACAATTGTATTTGAGATGAAAAAATTAAATTGTGCAGCAAATAAAATTGGAATCTAAAATAACTACTTGCTGACATATGGTATCAATCTGACCCCACTGCTCTTCCTTGCATTCCTATATATGTATGTATGTGTGAACGCCTCCCACTATCGCCGCAAAAATAAATGATGCCAAATGCCTCGCAAGGACAAAAAAAAAAAAAAAGAACAGCAACAATAACATCGCCTTGCCTTTTGCCCAGGACATTTCGCAGACATTTCTCTCACTGAAATCCAGTCCACCACACACACACACACACACATGCTCTCAACTCTGACAACGGTTCATTGTACTTTACGAGCATTTTTTCCCCCACTCTGTTTTAGTTCGCGACTTCCGCCGTTTGTTGCATTTTCCACGTGCATTTTGAACAATAGTTTCTGTTAGAGCTTAGTGAAACGTTGAAATGGCTTGGCCATAAATTAAACTATGACCAGTGTCCCAGTTAGGATACGCACTATTTTATGGGCTTAGATTTGCATCAGGAGTGTGACAGCTTTTAAAGCCATTGCCCAAAAACTGCTGTCATATTGCAAATGACACGCCAGGGAGTTTGACTCTGCTTCTGTTTCTGCTTTTGTCTCTGGTTTTTTTGGGCAGCTGCGGTTACATTACGCTGCATTATAGCCGAAAATTGTTCACTGACCACATTTCGGACACATATCTACACATCTAAACATATATATAGAAAAGTGAATGTATGTTTGTATTTAGTTTGATTCTTGTTAACGGCTCCGTAGTAGTATATGGATTAGAAATATGTCCCAACTCTTTGAATCGATTTGAAAGCGGTTACGAACGATTTGAAAATGGTTGAGATCCATAACTAAGAAATTGCTTAAGTTATAAACCTTATACTTGGTGTTTGGTATATTTTTTCGGAATGAAATCAGTTCCGAACCAGTTTTAGCCGGATCAAATTGTTTCAATTCCATATCTCAGAAATGATTATAGCCAGTAGCGGATCCAGAGGGGGGGCTATAGGGGCTGAAGCCCCCCCCTTAGTGCCCAAAATATCTTAATTCACCCAATATATGCAAAGAGCAAAATAAGTAATTAAGAATTTTCGAACAAGATGTTAATACTTAGATTGTTTTAAAAGGCATCGGCAGTAGAGATTTCGAAATATCGATATCTAATACTTGTAGAATATATTTTTGGTGTGTATTTTTGTTAGTTTCGGCCACAAAAAGGGAGGATTTCTGAAGGCATTCTCTTGGATAGTTAGGTGGCGGTGTGTGGCCCAGCGGTTAGCGTGCTGGACTGCTGGTTGGGAGGTGTGTTCGATCCCGCCGGAAAATCTAATAATACAAGTTTCTTACTTTCTTTAGAAAAAAGCTTTTATCCTTTCCGGTCACCTTCACCAGCTTTTGGCGCCAGCGGTGAAGTAACTTGCCATGAAATAGCAAATTCTCAAACTTTGCTGTTCGGATTCGGCGTTAAACTGTACATGTATCCCTTTCTCTTGGGGGAAAATTTAAGAGCACACACGCCAAGAGAGAAGCTTGGCTGGCCCCGTTGGAGGAGCTGTATAGCCAACATTTACATTTACTTTACACGCCAAGAAATTGAGATCTCTTGGATATTACTAGTATTTTTATACCCTTGCAAAGGGTATTATAATTTTGCCCAGAAGTTTGCAACGCATAGAAATATTCATTTCCGACCCTATAAATTATATATATTCTTGATCCGGGCGACGAGCTGAGTTGATTGAGCTTTGTCCGTCCGTCTGTCTGTCCGTCTGCTTGCCCGTCTGTTTGTTTCTACGCAAACTAGTCTCTCAGTTTTAAATCTATCGAGCGGAAACTTTGCACAGAGTCTTCTTTTTACTACACACTGCTAATATGTCGGAACCGACCGGATCGGATGACTATATCTTATAGCTGCCATAGGAACTATCGGTCGAAAAGTTAGTGTTTGTGAGAAAAACTTTTTGTTTTTAATGTTAACGACTTCCACTTGACCGATTATTAATATTACACGCTTTTACACAGATTTGGAAGTTTTGGTCAAAATCGGATGACAATGTCTTATAGCTGCCGTAGGAACTATCGGTCGAAAAGTGGGTTTTATGTAGAAAAATTGTTTGTTTTAATGCTGACGTTCGTATACTCTGATGTATTAAAACATTTGCAAGGGTATAAAAACTTCGGCAAAGACGAAGTTAGCTTGGCCTTCTCGTTGATATTACTAATATCCAAGGGAATCGATAAACAAACACCGTTGGAATATGGGTTGAAATATTACGACCGATCGTTGAAAATTCGGTGGAATATTTAATAATTTGATTAACCACTGATTTTTACGTGGCAACAGTTTGCAGGAGATTTATTCTAATCGATTCCTATCAGCACTTCACCTTGCTTCACTGAACGAACAGTTGTCGCTTGATGTGAATGGTTGTTATATGCACGAAAAACATGAACTGGTGTGCACATTCATTAAATATTTTTCTGCAAAATACTATACTAAGAATGAAGCAACTAAAAAGAAACTAGTAAATATTTACTAGTTTACTAGTACCGTTCTAAACAACAATTTTGTAAAAAATGTCATTGGTGAGCCGCGAACTATAAAGAATAATTATACAAAAAAGTCGAGGAGGTCATCCACGGGTTCCCTTTTAATGAAGTTTTTAAATTTGCAGGTTTTGTACTAAGAATATGTGAATTCTATTAGTCAATTGTAAAAAAAAATCAGAAAACGTTAAAACTTAACCACTTAGCTTAAATGCAATAGCATTTCCAAATTTATAAAACTAACTAAAATAATGTACAAATATAGTCTTAGTGACGTTTCGATTGAAAATATGTTTTACTTGAAGGTAAAATTTATAAATATGCCTTACACATCCTGCGAAGTTTTTCCATGTTTATTGTTTGAGCAGTTTATCGATACTCACCTCAAAATCCTTCGTCACTCGCGACTTCGAAAAAAATCGCCTGCGGCGCTATTTATTTTTCTAATTTTACCTTCAAACTAGGGACTAAAACCGAAACATATTTCGGTTTCGCTCAAGGCATATGCATGTATTGGCCAAAGACTTTTTATTCTATGTGCCAAACGTACACAGAGTGAATGCATTATAATGCAGTTGCACTCTAAAGGTAAGACAAAAATTGTTTAAAAAAATGACCAAAAAACAAGTTCTTTATTTCTACCTTGGGAAACTTATTACCTTCAGAGCATATCGACTATTTGTATAAGATGATCCGGTACCGCACTTTGATGTTCACCGCACAAAATCTTTTTATATAATATCCTAGGCCTAAGATGTATCTATTCTGAGAAGCACAATAAGATCCGAACAATGTTGATTGATTTTGAGTGCCCTTAGCCCCCCCCTTAGCCAATTCCTAGATCCGCTACTGATTATAGCCATTAGGAGGAAATCAAACCGAATTATACAGGCCTGTTCCGAATTCCGAACGTTTTCAAAAAGTAAAAACGAAACGAAAACGATCGTTTTACTATTTGCTGTTCCCAATTCCGAACGATTTGGCTACGTTTTGACTTTTCGAACTCGGTTTCGAAGTCGCTTTCATAAACAGCTGGCTGGCTGGCCTGCACGCGTGTTTGTGTATATCGACAGCAGCCAGAGTTGGCGTCATCGCTATAATTTTAATTTACAAAGCTCTTATTTACACTTTAAGTCAATTTATTTTTATTTAAAACAGTTTCTAATTGTTACATTTGAATATGTGATGTCAAATATGGTTAAATATAGCTAAATAAAATAGAAAAACTGCTGACCGAATAAATTAATTTAAATAAAGCAACCCTAGCAGCTATCGATTGACGATTGAATTCGACTAAAACGTAAAGTGGAATTCAGAACAGCTCGGTTTGAAAACGAACGCCTCGGTTTTGCTTTTCACGCAATATTTTACAGATGTTTATAAAAAAATGATTTTAAAATACACTTTAAATGTTTACATTTAGAGATGCTAAACGATTTTAAAAATGTTCAACATTAGTGGTATTCCTGAAAGTGATTTGCTTTTGATTTGCTTTCGATTTGATTTCGCGAAACAGCTGATCACAGCTGCTCCATACAAAATGAGCAGTGTGCCCAGAAAATGTAAGGAAATTAAGGTCATACTAATTGCTTTCGCGAAATCAGCCTCGAAGTTGATTTCGATTTGCTTTCGTTTTAGTAAGACCGTTCTCGTAGAAAAAATGGCTCCGCGCGCATGGTGTTTGTTTAAATGTTGTTGCGATTTCAATATAAAAAATGTTGTAAGTTATTTTTCTTTCCATATTTTAGCAATTAAATGATAACTATTTATTGCATCTAAGACTGCATACGAGACTACTAAAAACAAGGCCCGCGGCCTTAAGTAGACAGAGTCATAAGTGACCGAGTTCTTGGAGCTTGTGCTTGACGTGGTCAAAGGTGTTCAGGCTCACATATTTGCACAGCCCTCCTAGAAGGTTCGAGGTTATTTATCCTGACTCTTCCTCTTTGGATCTGTCAAATGGCAGTCACTTTCTGTGGCCATAAACAAATACGTAATTAATTGAATTCACCTTAGTTAAGTTACAAACTTCTTAGAACTACAGATTCTGATCACATACTATTTTTAAAGAAGATTAGAAAATTCAATTTTACAATTTAATTTGTCATATTTTGCTTACCCGCGAATGTTTAAATTTGGCGCCAATTGAAAGCAAATCAAAATGAAATCAGGGTCGTTCCACCAACTGCTTTGCTTTTGCTTTCACGAAAGCAAATCAAAAGCAAATCAACTTTCAGGAATACCACTATTATTAAATTGATTAGTTTATAATTTTGGGAATTTATTTTAATGCTTTTAATAGCAATTAAATTTAATTCTGCTGACTCTGCAGCACAACTTTTGAAAACGACAATTCTGATCGATTTGCGGAATTCGGAACAGCAATCAACTCGATTTGCGACTATTCCACTCGTTTTCGGAATTCGGAACAGGCCTGATATTTAGGTTTTGGTTCTGGAACACTTCAAACAATTGTACACTCAACAGATGTTGAAAATGTTTGAAAATTTTGTGAAAGAAAAATTTTCAAATAATTTATATGAACCCGAGCAATGCCAGTTATTTAGCAAGTGTGCACTCCACATAGAACGATCATCCTCTGTAAGGACAGCTGACAGCTGTTTGTGTGTGCTCTTTTTTTAATTTTTTTTTTTGCCCCAACACATTAGGGCCATTTTCCACTCTGCGGTCATAATTCACGGAAAATTAATTGTCGCATTCGAGAGTTTTGTGTCTGCTGGCTGGAAACTTTAGTCGCTCGTAATCTCTGTGGGGGGTTGCAAGAAATTATATTCAATGGCTTAGAGCCACTTCCCAAATACTTAGCATTTGTTGTCCAAAAATAAACGAAAAAGGAAAAATTATGCAAAACATCATAATAAAATTTAATAAAAAATTCCAAAGTGCCTTTGATTGTCTCAGTGTGGCAGACACTTTTTGGCTCAAGCTGCAACATTTTATGTTAATTTTAGAACGTAACGATTTCGGACCTCTGCCTGCGGGTGCGGACTTGGCAAAACTTGGCGAAATTATGTGAAAAAGGGCTGGGCGTTACTCTTTATCAGGTATTTGTTTATACAGCTGCATTAAGATTCTTTTTTTTTTTTTACCGAAGCTAATTTTATTACATTTCGTCTGCTTTAAGCCCACTGGCAATCCCAGTAACTGAAGCTGGGGTCGTTTTGTTTGGATTGTTGTTGCTATTTATACAAATGGCTTTTAAAATAGGCAAATAAGTACTTTGTAAGTAAATTTTTTGGGACGCCAGCTGCCGGGTGGGAGGGGATAGGCGCAGACTTACCGCCCATTGGCAGACACTCATAAAAATAAGTCAAGAGAGTCCTCGCTCTGACAACGATGCCATTCAAATGCTAAACAACAACAACAACAAAAAAAGGCAAGCAGCGGCAAAAAGTTGAAAACTTTATTTTGTTTCGTTTTGGAGGGTTATAAAATGAAACGAATGTAGACAAAACTTTGGCCCCGTTTTGAAAGTCGCCAAATACTCGTACGAGCACACAGCAACAGACACCGACACGCCCACAGTACGCCCCTTCGGATGCTTGTTAGGCAAGGGCGAGGTCAAAGGGCGTTAAAGGTACAATGGAACGAGTAAAGGAAAGAGTGATTAAATATGGTTTGAGTGAAGTCTAAACAAAGATCTTACACAGAGGGAAAAAACGTGTTCAGAAAAAAAGTTGCCGTCAACGTAAAATGAGAACAGAACGATCTCAAAATTTTTGAGAACAAATGTTCCAAATGTTCTTGGAATGAGTAAAGTTGTTCTCAAACGAATAATATTTACTTTAAACAACTACAACACCGGCTTTCAGCAGAGAGATATACAAGAGAGACAGCGAGTTGGTTCTCTTTTTGCTCTCTCTCTCTTGTCTGCTCAGCAAAGCATAAGTAGCCCTCTTGACGGGCATCTGCAAAACTGTTCAATGGCTGAATTGTCAAGTCAGTCATTCCATACGTTGAGTGCATAAGGTACCGGGCTCAAATCCCAGTAAAGCCCGAACAAATTTTTCGGTGTTTTTCTGGAAACTTAAATGAAACGAGTCAGGTGAAGTGGGTCGTTGAAGCGATGTTTCTGATTCCTATGGCACAGTGGGTGGGTGGAGAAGCAGCAGCGCCCATATCCAGAGTTGCCTTGCCTCTCTTCACTTCCAATCAAAAGAGGTATTTCCTGTTCCCTATTCCACCCTAATGTAAGTAATCCGCCCACACCTGGTCCCCCCAAGTGCAATCAAATTTTTTTCCAGGTGAGTTTAAAATGTTCTCGAATACGGAACAATATAAACTCAAATCTTGTTCTCAAAAATGGAACAATGTCAACTCAATTTGAGCTTTTGCGTTCTCAATAAATTGTTCTCGAAGTGAGAACATTGCACCACATGTGAGAAATCCCGTTGATGCATACTTTTTGATAACGTTTGTGCTCGTTTTGAGTCCAATGTTCTCGGTTTTTTCCCTCTGTGTAGGATTATTTAAGGCCAGGTATAAAAAATTGAAAATTACCTGGGTTAAGGTTTCGGAGTAATTGGTTCGTTTTACGAACATAAAATTCCCGGTTAAATAATTTATAGAAAAATGTTAACAAATTAATATATTTTTATTCACTTTAATAATGAATTTAAACTCCTTTAGTACTTATTACCTCATAGATTCTACTCGGTATACTGTTTACGAGGTTTTTAAATCACTAAGGGACAGCTCTTTTCATGCCTTAATAATTGACAATATAAGCCCCTTAGTACTATGGTACTCGTGGTTTTGAGCATAAATACTTCGGTCTAGCAACGCCCACAGGTTTTCCATCGGATTCATGTCCGGGAAGCAAGCGGCCCACTTTAAAACCGAACATTATTGCCTTGTGTTGCGTGGCAGAATATCCATGTACTCTCTGGAGTTCATAGAAGAGCCCAGCCAGCAATTGAGCAAACGTTATGCAAAACAATCTTAAAGTAAGCTTACTTTTGCATGCGTTGTCGTATGGCAGCCTTCAAATTTCAATTGTCGTTTCAGCTGCTGAGAGAAATTTCGTGATCGCTCTCTTACTCTCTCTCGCTCTCTCGGAATGCTAGGCAGCTGCAGCTGACGTTCTTGTGTGCAAGGAAAAGAAAAAAAATTACAGCTTCCTTAAAGCGAATACAAAAAAAATTTACAGTTAACCTTGAGCGAAGGCGAGCAAAAAAAATGTGTATACATAAGTCATTCCAGTTGATGTTGATGCAGAGGAAAGAAGCAAAAAAATTACTGTCAAATAAAATGTAATACTGCGTGCGTTTGTTAATGTTAATTTGTTTAATGTCGGCAGCAAAAAATCAAGAAGTGTTAAGCGCTACGCCAACGAAGTTTTCCAACATTTGTGGAACAGCGGTGCATCATATTCCGTGGAGAACGGGGGTGAATGTTCAGAACAGGAGATTGGGTCGGAAGCCGAAAATAATTTTGATTGCTTCTTGGCACAAGATGAAAGTTATTCGTCAAGTGAAAGTGACGATCCGTCGACTGACTCTAATTTTGTGTTTAGTGAAGCTTTAGCTGAGTGGTTTGTAGAGTGCAATGTATCCAATGTTCATGCTAATAAATTATTAGCACTGTTACGTCACAAATTTGACGGCCTTCCAAAAGACATCAGAACGCTAAAGCGCACGCCGACTGATGCTCCAACTGTATCGTTAGGAGGTGGAGAATATGTCCATTATGGCTTAAAAGATTGTTTAACAGACTTTATGCGGCTACGTAAAGTGGACACAACGATATTGGACTTGAACTTTAACATCGATGGGTTGCCAATCTCCAAAAGTTCCATGAAGAGCGTGTGGCCTATTTTAGGTAATGTGAATGGGACGGACTCAGTTTTTGTAGTCGCAATTTTTTGTGGACGGTCTCATCCCAACGATGTTAATAAATTTTTGGCAGAATTTGTAGAAGAGTTGAACGATCTTCTCGAAAATAAATTCATACATGAAAATGAAATTTTTACAATTAGATGTCGAGCATTTATTTTGGATGCACCAGCCAGGGCACTTATCCTCGGGGTCAAAGGTCACGCTGGCTATAGTTGCTGCACAAAGTGCACTCAAAGGGGCGAACGAAAAGATAATCGTATGATATTTCATTACCAAAATCATACATTTCGCACAAATTTAAGTTTTCGGCAAAGAACTGATGCCAGCCACCACAATCATCAAAGTACTTTGGAGATAGAAAAACTTCCAATCGATATGATCCAAGTCTTTCCCCTAGATTATATGCACGTTGTATGCTTGGGCGTAACAAAGTCTTTGCTAGTATCGTGGTTGAAAGTAAAGAACCGTAATTATTCTTTGAAACCAAGTGAAATACGAAAACTAAACGATGCATTTTTATCTATGGCGCCTTTTATTCCAAGAGAGTTCTGTAGGAAACCCCGAGATTTTAAGGAGTTAGATCGATTTAAGGCAACTGAATTCCGTCAGTTTCTTTTGTATACTGGTCAGGTTGTGTTAAAAGGCATTTTAAGTGAAGAGAGGTATGAACATTTTCTGCAACTTAGTCTTGCAATTCGAATTCTGCTTAATAAAGAAGATTGCGTAATAAATAATCAATGCGCAGATGAACTCTTAAAGGATTTCTTAAAAGGGGTTCCTGTTTTATATGTTGACTTGCTGTTAACATATAATTTTCACTGTTTAAGTCATTTGGCGAGAGATTCAATGCAATTTGGATCGCTTGAGACAACCAGTGCTTTTAAGTTTGAAAATAAACTAGGAAAACTCAAAAAATTAGTAAAGAAAAAAAAATAACGTTCCCTCACAAATTTACAACAGACTGGTTGAGCAGAGTGTGCATGGAACTCGGCAAATAAATTTAGACTCGAAAAACTCAAAAGTTCGAAGCGATGGCACTTACAAATTCGTTAGAACAAAAAACTTTTATTTGTCGTCTATTGCACCTGACAACTTTTATTTAGTACAAAATTTTATTTTTAAAGTACATTCCATTTCAAAGTCTCAGGAAAACAAAATTATTGTTCACGGTCTTAGAGTACAAAACTTATCTGACTTATATGACAAGCCTCTACAATCAACGTTTTTTAACATATATAGTGCAAAATATTTAAGTTTTAACGAAACAACTGAAAGTCATTACCTTGATGAAATAACATCGAAAGTTGTTTGCTTTCGAATCTTCGCCGAAACCTCTTGTGCATTTGTACCACTCATACCAGATCATGAAGCGCAGCAATTTTAATTCCATTCATGAGGAATCCCCATACTCACAAACTTCGTATATTATGCAACCAAGCCCAAGTGCAAGAACAACTGCTTTGGACAGTGCAACTTCGTTTGGTAAGTTACATACTTTAATATGTTAAAAGCTATTTTTTACAAGAATTTACACATATTATTTCTTTACGACAGCAATTCAATCCTTGATCAACTACGCATGTCAAAAGGCTGTTGAAAAGGTGGAAGAACGCAACAAGCTTATATTGCTCAGGCTTACGGAGGAAACTCAAGGGCTGCGAAAAGATGTTCGCGAATTGAAGAAAGCAGCTTCGCATAATAACTCCACCATTTTACCAAGCAAACCATTTAGCAGCGTTGAAGATTTTCTTCGGTTTGAGAAAGCTGTTCAGGAAGATATAGACAAATTTTCCTTACTGGTAAGAATTTAAATTTGCCAGAATCACGTCGAAATGATGGTGCTCTGAATACATGGATTTTTTTTATTTTTTCTTTCAGAAAGCAGATCTTAAACGATTGTCGACCTCAAGTTTGAAAAATTTGTTACGAAGTCTTGGCAAAAACTTATGGATGACGGAGTCGCAGAAAGATTTTCGTGGAGAGGTACTGCGGAGAAGCAGTGCATTCGAGCTTTTACTGTCACCACTGCCATTCGTCGTAAGTTACAACGCATTCATTCAGTCTATAATCAATTATTAATATTCATACTTAAATTCCGTTCCAGAAACATTTACTTCCGAAAATGAAGGCAAGGAAGAGGACTTTATAGTTGCCTCGAAATCGTTTTTTCAATACGCAAAAAATCGTATTAAGATAAAAGCAACAAAAAATAGTTCAATATAAAGTAACAATTTCTTAATAACGTTATGTTCCTTTTTTGCTCCTCGAAATTTAAGCTTAAAAGACATCAAGTTCCTTTTTTAAATATAGGAAAAACGCTAATTCAACTTAATATTTCATTTTTCTTTATTACTTATATAAAATTACTTATATAAAAATCCTGTTCAAAGCTTAATTTGTTTTGAGTAATCAAAATAACTGAAAATGGCCAATTTTATTTAATTTCTATTTTTGATAAACATTAATAATAAAAATAGAATAAAGAATACTCACAAAAATATGTTTAAAACGAAATGTATTATTAGTAAACAAAAGAACTGAAAAAGCTAATTCAATTTAATTTTAATTTTTTGATTAATATTAATAAAAAGAAGCCAATAAGAACACTCACAAAATAAATGTTTAAAACGCTTACTTATTTCAATTTGAATACGTGTTTTTTAACCCATTTTACTAAGCTTGGGGAAAGCTTATAAAAAATAATTATAAAACATTTACTAAACACATTTGCAAAACGTGTTTTTACTTGTTTTAGAAAACATGTTTTACAAGCGTCGTTTATAAGCTTATAAAGATGGTTTCATTTCGATTATAAAACGCTTACTTTGATGCGTTTTATAAATGTCACAGCAGCGTTTTATAAGCGTTTCGCTTACTTTTGAACACTTACAAAACGTTTATTTTTATATGAAATTGTTTGCTGGGAGCCTGGAAATGCCAGCTCCGAGCATCCACACTCGCAGAACGAAGCCCAAATCATTAATGATCCTATCCTGCCTCAAATCCCTCCAATAGTGCGAAACCCCATGAGGACTGTTCAAATTAAACTTTTTCTCTTCCGAGAAAATGATTTAGAAAGATAAATTAATATTTGCATTGCTCTATAAAGTTTTATTATTTCTGTCCAGTCAGTTTCCATGTTAATTCTGGCGAATTTCATCCGGTGTTCTTCTTGGCGGTCTGGCAACCTTTCTGTCACCTTCAATTTTTATCGCACTATGTATTCAGGTTCCATTTAAGGCCGTACAATGGTCCAGCGATACACTTTTAGGCTACATTCAGCCGCTAACGCATTAGCGTTCTTAAATGAATTACTTGCAGCGCTTACTAATCGGCGCTGGTCACGCTGATTTATCTACGGCTTACGTCCTCCGTGATTTATTTTCCATATTCATTTCGGTTTTTACAAAAATTTCGCTTTCACTTTGTTGGAGCTACCAATTTTTCCGACAATTTCGCAAAATTAGCAATTTTCACTTTTGAGCGCTAGAATTTGGCCCTTTTAAACATCTGACAGCACTGGCCCACTTGGAATATTTACAAATTCATTACAAATAGTAACTCAACCAAGTGCAAACACCTGCAACACCAACCAGCAAACACAGACTAAAAAATTAAATGGTGCGGCTATAATAGTGCACATCTCAAAAAACGAAAATGAAACATAACGGTTAATTTTTGCACTGAGAGTGTTGATGTTTGTCATTTTTTTTCTCTTATTTTTAATGCTCTTTCAAACGGTAATCGCAAAGTTTTTCTACCTCTACTCTTTCTATGCGTACACATAGGCTATATGTCAAGTCTGTAAATGGTCCAAAAACCGCGAAATTTTGAAAAGTTTTTATAATACTATTTATTAAAGCGCTTAATACTAAGATGACAATACAGGAGTTGGTTAATGAAAGGTGAAGAGCCAATGGTCAAAAAAATTCCAGTAGACCAAAAAACATTGTAAAATAAGAGGTGTTGATTAAACAGACCAGAATTTATGGAGAGATCGCGAAATTTTTAAAACATTCTCATTTGAGTTTTTTTTTATCATAAATTCGGGTTATCCGACGGTTGAATAAGATAAGTTGATTCAATGGTCAAGAAAATCAAGAAATTTGATAAGTTTTCAGAACTTAAGAATCATGAAGATTGGATAGATAAAAATCGAAGAATTGAAAAACCGCGAAATTTTTCAAATTTTCATTTGAGTATTTACGAAAGATTGAACAGTCTAAAATATTAAGAAGTTTGGAAATGGCAATGTAGACGGGTAAACAAGAGGTGTAGATTAGACAATTAAACAACTAAAACGAGAAAGGCAAAGCTAACTTCGTCTGTGCCGAAGTTTTGATACACTTGAAAACGCTTTTCTCAACGGTTAGCGACTTCGACCAAACTTCGCAGATCAGCTTAAAAACATTTAATATTACCCATAACCGTGATTGAGAGCGGTAATATTGAGGAAAAACCAGTTTTTCTTATTAAAATCCATTTTTCGACCGATCATTTGTATGGCAGCTACAAGAAGTAGCCATCCGATCCTGTCCCGATTCCGACATATTAGCAGCGTGCAGACAAAAGAAGACTCTATGCAAAATTTCAGCTCGATAGCTTCAAAACTGAGGAACTAGTTCGCGTAGAAACAGACAGACGGACAGACGAACGGACAAAGCTTAATCGACTCAGCTCGTCACGCTGATCAAGAACTTCTGGGCAAAAAAATGCGAAATTTACCAAATTTTCGTACTTCTAGAACTATTAAGGAGATGTGTAAATTTGTAGAAGACTTAAAGACTGCAAATGTAGATTGTAAAAATATGTGGTGTATTTTGCGAAATTTGGCGAAATTTACGAAGTTCCATAATGAGTTCAGATTACCATAAAGAATTAATAGGTGTCGGTTAATCGGTTTTAAAATGTTACACTAAGAAAAAAACGACCATCCAAAACCCAGAACAAGCGGGCTCCTACTTGAACGTTCTCGTTCGTGAATTATCGTTCACAAAACAAACCCGACGTTCACGAAAAAACATAAGGTACTCAAAAGCTTTCTTACTAAAACTAACACGATTCACAACAGAAGTGTGAGCATAGCGCTTTGAGAAATGTACAAAAAAATCTTCGACTGCACGCTGACTTGAGCTCCTATTTTTCCCGCCCAAGCTTGCAGTTACTACAGCTTTGCCTCAATAATGCAATTCGCCGCATCGTCTCCAGCGAGGTCAGTTACCGCGATGGTAGCGACGCCGACTCTTGCCGCGAGGTTCTAAGTTCGATCCCCAGAATAAGATGACAAAGTCAATAAAAAAAAAAATCAGAAAGAAAACTAATTTAAAATAAAATGTTAAATTAATTTATTTTTGAATCAAAGGAAAAACATTTAAAAACTTCTTGCGAGCACAAAATGTTTTTAAATCAGGCCCAAGCCGTTCATAAAGTGAGCACAAAATGTTCCTTATATGACACCCGCTGTTCACGGTTCAAGAAAAAGCGGGATTACTCTACTTTTGTCAACGAATGGGCTTGATTTCGGTAGATTTAGAACGAATTTTATTCTTTGTGTACAGATTTGCAAAAAAAATTTAATATGAGTTAATGAGACGTGTTGATCAAACGGACCAAAAAATCGCAAAATTTGCAAAATTTTGTAACAATTTTAGACGGGTAAACGGACGGTGAAATTCGCTAGATGAAGATTTGATAGATGGTAATTGGCAAGTATATTACAGTACTTTTGAGAACGAATGCGCTTGATTCAAGAGTGAAATTCTCAAATTTTTCTCTGAGTGTGGTTTTTATTTACACATGGATTTCTATTTACAATGTCTCTATACGAGCGACTCTCTTCAGTATCTATTTATCTAGTCTATCTCGTTCGTTTTATTTACTATCTATTCGTATTTCATTCTATATACTAGGTGACCATCATTCAATTACGATACCTTGACACTAATATATCGATTTATTTGCATCTTGGCCATCATTTTTAAATATTTCCTAAGGCTACAACGATTAGTAATGTTGAATTAAGAGCTTCTGAATTAATTGCAAATATATATTTACTATCCCACTGTCTCGAATGCGGCCGGAAACAATAAAAACGCCGGTTCGCACAATGTGCCCTGCATAAAAACTGCTTATTACGCCGTACAGTAGACTCCGCTTTTTGTCGGCAACAGCGGAAGCTTCAACAACAATTGAAATAAATGAATTTACCAAAAAAGGATTGTGCGGCAGGCGGACATCAAATTGAATGGTAAGCGGAGGGGAAAAGGATTCCGGATTTCAGATTTCAGCTGCTTACTTATATTTTCTTTTATCACTTGAAATTGTTGGATATTCCGTGGCAATGTTTATGGCACCACAAATTTTAAATGAGAATCAAAATCAAATCCCAGTGAGCCTTAATTAAGTTTCGTAGTGCGTATCCAAAGGGGACGCACACACATGGACCCCACTTAAAACTAAGCCAATTTTGTGCCCCAGCTAACTGAGAAGGGGCCAACAAACTGGCACCTATTTCAAACTCAATTAAACACGGCAAGGCCAAGTGACTTGCTTCCACTTCACATGGACACAGCTGTGCTTTATGTGGGTTTGTGTGTGCAATTTTTTGGTCCCTGTCCTGGGTGGATTAAATATTTTAATACTGTTGGCCGCCGCCTTTTGTGATGTCAACTTGTTTCGGTCTTTTAGTTTGATCTCATTTAAAAAGTTTCAACAAAAGTCTGACATTTGATTATCCGCTCAAGCCTTTCTCCCCCAAAAACACGACAAACAGAGTTCATATAGACAAACAACACGTGGGCACCTTTTTTTTGGTCCTCACTTGACCCGCTTGGTGACCATGCATAATTAGATTCAATTTGCTGAACGCACAATTTGCTGTGTTGACTTTGAGATGTTGTTTAAGTAATATTTTAACCAATGGCATTTCTTTCATGAATAAATATTACAATTTTGAAAGGTTTTAAGTATATTCAGCCCAGTCCCGATCCCGTGCCCCCGAATTATATCACAGAGAAAAAAAAACACGTAAATCCAAATATTTCATATTTGATTTAAATATTTTTACCAATAAAAGTGCACCACAATGTGTTTTATTAAATATAAAGTGTGTGCCACTTAAATCTCACATTTAATATGAACATAATTGATTTCAAGTGTCCTGCTATTCTATTTGATGTGACGGCATATTAAAATTAAAGTGAAAGCTTATTAAATTTAACTATGATTCATATTAAAAAAAAAAAATAAAAAAAAAAAAAAAATAAGAACAGCAATAATGGCGAGGTGATGTGGGAAGGGGAGGGGGGAAGGGGTGCGGGAAGGGGTGTGGGAAGGGGTAGTAGTATTGGCGAGGGGGAGGAGAGGGGGAAGGGTTGGGCGTGGCTAGGAGGTTGGGGATGGGGAAGGGGAGGGGGAGTGGTAGGGGGATGGGGAGGGGGATGGGGAGGGGGATGGGGAGGGGGATGGGGAGGGGGAAGGGGTGGGCGAAGGGAGGGCTCAGACTGAAATATATTTTTTTTTATTTACCTTTACTGGGACTCGAACTCAGGACTTCGGGCTCTTAAACTCAAATGCCGGCGTCTTAGCCTACACGACCATTCAGGGCTCGCGTGACGGTGCAGCAAGACTCAATTAAGAACACAGATAATTGTTAAATATGTTCAACATAAAACTAAAAACTTTTCATAGTTAAATTTAATTTGTCTCATATAAACCATTGGATTTTTTGATTAAATGTGCTTAAACTTTAATTTTAATATGATTACCTTATACTTCAAGTATGGTAAAATCTATATTTAAATATGAAAAATATTCAATTTACATTTTTGCATAGTAAATTTAAATCTACTACGGAAACCTTTGATTTTAAGTTGAACAAAATATTCAAATTTAATACGAAACATTTTTAATTTTACATCGATTTCTTTTAAGTGTGTGCATAATATAAGTGAATATAACGCAACATACAATTCAATATGACCAACTTTAAATTAACTGGATTACACTTCGACTTTAAAAATTTTCATATTGACTAGATATTGCTAATATGATTTTATTTAAACTTAAGTCATTTTTATTTAAATTTAATATGAAAACTGGCATAATAGAAATTAATATGTTTCTATTAAATTATACTATGCACTTTTTTTTGCTGTGTAGTATGTCGAGAGAACTTTTTTATGATATGCTCCGACTCACATCAGTTGGGCGGAGGCAAAAATTTACAATTAATGGGAAGATAAGTGTGACATAATATTAAATACATTTAGCGACATCGAACCGTCAGAAGCTAATATATGGTATAAATCGTTATATAACCTGCATATGATTCGAAACGGGTCATGAGATTTCAAATTAGATCTACCTATAGTTAAGAAAATTGGCCGGAACTGTCTTGTAGATCTAGGTGAGATGGAAAAACAAATTCGGCTCAGTAGAAAACAAGATCCAATATGACCGTTTATTAGCTTAAGAAGGAACATAACTCCGTGACAGATTCTAAGATCTTGCAAGGACGGTAGGCTTATTAGACGGAATCTGTTCATATACGATGGCAGACGACGATGTTGTTCCCAGTTAAGTCCACGTAAGGCGAACAGAAGAAATTGCTTCTGCACCGACTCGATAAGACTCTGGTATGTTTCTTACTGTGGTGACCATACGCATGAGCAGTACTCAAGTATAGGTCGGACAAGTGAGACGTAAAGAAGTTAAGTGGTGTATGGGTCGTCAAATTCCTTAGACCAACGTTTAACAAAAGCAAACACCCCCTTGGCTTTGCTAATGATAAAACGCCAAGGTCTGTTACCGCGTGTATACGCTCGAGGCTGTACGGTCCGAGGGAATAGTGGCCCATAAAGAAAGACATGACACTACATTTAGAGTGGTCAAGGTGCAGCAAGTTGTTGATGCCCCAGGATTGAAGGTGGTTAATGTCATTTTGTAACAGACAATGTGAATCGGGGTATGTTGGCTGCATACAAATTTAAACATCGTCTGCATACATCAACACGTGAGAGTTTAAAATCGAATCATGCCTGTTCACCAGCAGTCGATTTTTTGTCATCGATTTTAAATACATTACATTTCGTTTGGGCTGGAAGGACCCGAAGTACTCAGTTCAAGTCTCCGTACCGGCGCGGCGGATTAATAATTATCATTTAGGCAACCACGCACACAGAAAGCGGAGCGGAGCACAGCTAATTTCGATTTTTTTTTTATTGAAACAAAAAATTTTGAATTTTGAGACTGTTCGATTTGAAAAAGAATTACCCATATTCAAAAATGAGATGAATGATTGCTTGTTCTCAAATCAGCATGAGAAACGGAAAGGTAGACCCTAAAACTATTATGTACGGCTGCTGAAAGAATTTGTTCTTAATCACACCTGACGCTTCCAGTTTGATTAACTGACACTGACTAGCAGCAGGATGCAAGATTAAAAATCGCTGGACCACGCACAGCGCAAAAGCTAGTTGCAAACAAAAGTTTCAAAGTGTCATTTAAAAAATCAGGTCAATCGCATAATCCTCTTATAAATATCCAATGAGTGCACTTCTTTGGCCTCAGGACAATGCAATTATCAGGCATTATGCATCATTCAGCATTTAAAGTAATTTTTATAATTAATTATTAAGCTGGTTAAATGTGTTGTTACAACACAATCATTGTCAATCAATTGTGCCATCTCAGCCAGCTTTTCTCCTGTACTCCAAATACCGGAACCAAATTGAAAACTACAAAATCAACAGCAACCTTTATGTTTAGTAATATTATAAATTCATTCAACCTACATGCAACACATTCGAAAAAAACAAAACAAACATGAGTTCATCCACTCAACTGCGAACAAAGGAAACACACACCGGCAAGCGCCCCATACTCAAGAGGTCAAGCAAAAAAGGTACCAAGAATTTATTCCACTATCGTCTTGGCTTCGAGCCAAGCTGCATTGCGGTCACCCATAAGATAATGCTAGCTAATCGCACCTATGGGTTTATTCGGGCCAATAATACGGGTACTCCCTATCCCCAGAAGCCATCGGCCGTTGATGCCGATATGCTAGCGGCACGTTTGACAGCAGTCGGCAAGCGATCATCGAAGCTAAATGCCAGTGCCGACTCCGATTCGGAAGAAGAGGATGAGTCTGAGCTGATTATGAATATGCCGCGAAAGCGCACAGTGATATTGCCGCATAAACCATTGTTGCATATGGGTGCAGACATGTCTTTCGAAATGCGTCGCAAGTCATTTGATGAGGCGGAGTTTACCATTTGCAAGGGACGCAAATTGAGCGATTCTTTCCATCACATTGAAGACGTACCTGAACCGGGATATATAGGCCGCCCACATTTTGGAATATCGCGTCATGGATCCAAATATTCCTTAGCATCGACAATGTCGAATCGAACTTTTAAAGAAATGGAAGCATTTTGTTTGGCTCGCAATATTAATCTAACCAAGGGATTTGAGTTTAATGTGGGGCGAAAATAAAGCCGAAGCAAAAGGCGACGTCAAGTGCGAAAGCGATATAAAACAGTTAAATAAGAAATTGTTAATTATAATATTTCATCTTAGTATTTTATTAAACTGAAAATGTGTGGCATATTTAATTGTTTTGAAGCTACAGATAACGGAGATTATGTTGAAATCTTAGTTTAGTTTTGTAGATAAATCGTTCGAAGCTTTTACACATATTTAGTTATCAGTATTATGTATTGATTTACAATGATAAAGATCGGATGAACGATAGTTGAGTTATAAGGAAAGCAAATAATTATGATGTATATCACTTACCGCATCTGCGCTGCGCAGCACTTCATACATTTTTTACGGCTCTTTTGTTGCTTTTCGTGCCTTCTTAAATTTAATTTTAAAGCCACCTACAATTTGTTCACTAAAAAATGTTCAAAACGTGTTATTAAATTTTTTGACAGAAATTGTTAAAACGTGATCTATTTTAGGTAAATCAACATTATTAAATTTTTTTATTAATGTAAAAACCTTCAGACTTATTTATGAGCTTGAAAATACCGAACCGGGCGGCGCTACTCATTATTTCAAACTCTGAATCTGATATTTTAGCCCATTCCTCAGTAATAGCCTTTCTGAGCTCTTCAGTCGAGTTGAACTTTCGTCCGCCGGCATAAACACGACATGCAAGCTCACGCCACATGTTTTTAGTTGGATTCATATCTAAAGAACGTGCTGGCCATTCAGGAAGCTTGATTTTCTTTTCACTGATCCACTCACAACTGGCCCTTGACAAGCGTATGGCAGCATTATTTTGCTAAAAGATTGTATCCGGGCTTGAATCTTGGTCCAAAAAGTCTACAAAGAGTTTATCTAATAAGTTTAAGTAACATCTGAGTTCATGCGACCTGTAATATTAAGAAAATAGCAAGATTAAGCCTGCATTGACGACATCTAATAAACAAGTCAGAGAACGGTACATTACGAAACATCGAAAGTCTTCGAAGGCGGATTGGGAAAAGGTGGTACTCTCAAATAAGAAAAAGATTAAATTAAATTGACCAGATGGTTTTAGTTACTAAAAGCACGACATTAAGGCGTCTGAGCGCCTTTCGATCTCACAAAACTGTATGTATGTTTTAGGTGATCAGAATCGGACCCCTTTATGCAAGATTAGCGGTCCCAGGAGTACTGAGGGCCATTTAAACTTATTGGATTAAGCTGAACTTTTTAGAGCAAGAGCCTGACCCGGACACCATATTTTAACAAACAGCGTGCCCATTCACGTGTTAAGAGCCAGTCGTAGATGGATCACTGAGAAGAATATCCAGCTTTTAGTACGGCCTACGCTTTCTCCGGACATGAATCCAATTGAAAACATGAGTGATTACAAACGAGTACGATTCCTAGAATCGTAGAAACAGCACCGTTTAATCATTGAGTACGAGAAGAAGTGACAAAGAGCTGCGTTAAATGATAATGAAATTGTATTTTACAGTCGAACGCTTTTTACTACAGAATTAGAAGCCCATAATGAAGATGGAAATGTTTTAAAAAAGACAATGAAGGCAATTGTTCGATCATAGGGCGATATTCCTAGGAAAATTCATTTTACAACTGATCGCGATGCTAATATAAACGAGAAGGCCAAGCTAACTTCGTCTTTGCCGAAGTTTTTATACCCTTGCAAATGTTTTAATACATCAGAGTTTACGAACGTCAGCATTAAAACAAACAATTTTTCTAAGTAAAACCCACTTTTGCGAACGATAGTTCCTATGGCAGCAATAAGATATACACAGAAAAAAAAGATCACGATATTTAGTTTCAAGTTGATATTTTTAAGTATCAAATCGGCCTTCATCTGAAAAATACCTAGATGATATGTTCGAATATATCACTTTTGCATTTCGAGCATATGAAAGTGATATTTTTACAGATCAACAATTTGATATTTGCTAATATCAAGGCTACATTTTTAAAGTTTCAAAGCTATATTTTCAAAATACCTGTGGGACCATATTAGTTTCAAAGATATATTTATAAAATATCAAACGGGTATTATAAATTGAAGCTTTATGTTTATTATACATATTACAAATCTCTTTCCGGAAAAATCTGCTTCATGTGGCTGGAAGAAATATAATTTATGCGGTCCATATCAAGTCCACGGTCTAGAAAAACGAAAATTAATTAATTAATTTATAGAGAAAAATAATTATTTCAATTCAAAACTTACCAATTAAATTTTCGTACACATAATTTTCTATGTCAAGTTTTTGTACCAGCTCAAAGAGTTTTATATCTTCCATTTTTAACTGTGAAATAATAAAAAAATTAATAAATAAAAATGTTATATTTTTAAGTTCGCATAAGTTTTTTGTGCATCTGTGCGAAGTCCGTCAAAAACAAAGGCAAACAAGCACACGATAACTGTTGTTTTTTCATTTTGCTTTAAGCACGGTCACATTTTTTTTGCGATGCTTCCCAGCAAACAATTTCATATAAAAATAAACGTTTTGTAAGTGTTCAAAAGTAAGCGAAACGCTTATAAAACGCTGCTGTGACATTTATAAAACGCATCAAAGTAAGCGTTTTATAATCGAAATGAAACCATCTTTATAAGCTTATAAACGACGCTTGTAAAACATGTTTTCTAAAACAAGTAAAAACACGTTTTGCAAATGTGTTTAGTAAATGTTTTATAATTATTTTTTATAAGCTTTCCCCAAGCTTAGTAAAATGGGTTAAAAAAACACGTATTCAAATTGAAATAAGTAAGCGTTTTAAACATTTATTTTGTGAGTGTTCTTATTGGCTTCTTTTTATTAATATTAATCAAAAAATTAAAATTAAATTGAATTAGCTTTTTCAGTTCTTTTGTTTACTAATAATACATTTCGTTTTAAACATATTTTTTGTGAGTATTCTTTATTCTATTTTTATTATTAATGTTTATCAAAAATAGAAATTAAATAAAATTGGCCATTTTCAGTTATTTTGATTACTCAAAACAAATTAAGCTTTGAACAGGATTTTTATATAAGTAATTTTATATAAGTAATAAAGAAAAATGAAATATTAAGTTGAATTAGCGTTTTTCCTATATTTAAAAAAGGAACTTGATGTCTTTTAAGCTTAAATTTCGAGGAGCAAAAAAGGAACATAACGTTATTAAGAAATTGTTACTTTATATTGAACTATTTTTTGTTGCTTTTATCTTAATACGATTTTTTGCGTATTGAAAAAACGATTTCGAGGCAACTATAAAGTCCTCTTCCTTGCCTTCATTTTCGGAAGTAAATGTTTCTGGAACGGAATTTAAGTATGAATATTAATAATTGATTATAGACTGAATGAATGCGTTGTAACTTACGACGAATGGCAGTGGTGACAGTAAAAGCTCGAATGCACTGCTTCTCCGCAGTACCTCTCCACGAAAATCTTTCTGCGACTCCGTCATCCATAAGTTTTTGCCAAGACTTCGTAACAAATTTTTTCAAACTTGAGGTCGACAATCGTTTAAGATCTGCTTTCTGAAAGAAAAAATAAAAAAAATCCATGTATTCAGAGCACCATCATTTCGACGTGATTCTGGCAAATTTAAATTCTTACCAGTAAGGAAAATTTGTCTATATCTTCCTGAACAGCTTTCTCAAACCGAAGAAAATCTTCAACGCTGCTAAATGGTTTGCTTGGTAAAATGGTGGAGTTATTATGCGAAGCTGCTTTCTTCAATTCGCGAACATCTTTTCGCAGCCCTTGAGTTTCCTCCGTAAGCCTGAGCAATATAAGCTTGTTGCGTTCTTCCACCTTTTCAACAGCCTTTTGACATGCGTAGTTGATCAAGGATTGAATTGCTGTCGTAAAGAAATAATATGTGTAAATTCTTGTAAAAAATAGCTTTTAACATATTAAAGTATGTAACTTACCAAACGAAGTTGCACTGTCCAAAGCAGTTGTTCTTGCACTTGGGCTTGGTTGCATAATATACGAAGTTTGTGAGTATGGGGATTCCTCATGAATGGGGGAATTAAAATTGCTGCGCTTCATGATCTGGTATGAGTGGTACAAATGCACAAGAGGTTTCGGCGAAGATTCGAAAGCAAACAACTTTCGATGTTATTTCATCAAGGTAATGACTTTCAGTTGTTTCGTTAAAACTTAAATATTTTGCACTATATATGTTAAAAAACGTTGATTGTAGAGGCTTGTCATATAAGTCAGATAAGTTTTGTACTCTAAGACCGTGAACAATAATTTTGTTTTCCTGAGACTTTGAAATGGAATGTACTTTAAAAATAAAATTTTGTACTAAATAAAAGTTGTCAGGTGCAATAGACGACAAATAAAAGTTTTTTGTTCTAACGAATTTGTAAGTGCCATCGCTTCGAACTTTTGAGTTTTTCGAGTCTAAATTTATTTGCCGAGTTCCATGCACACTCTGCTCAACCAGTCTGTTGTAAATTTGTGAGGGAACGTTATTTTTTTTCTTTACTAATTTTTTGAGTTTTCCTAGTTTATTTTCAAACTTAAAAGCACTGGTTGTCTCAAGCGATCCAAATTGCATTGAATCTCTCGCCAAATGACTTAAACAGTGAAAATTATATGTTAACAGCAAGTCAACATATAAAACAGGAACCCCTTTTAAGAAATCCTTTAAGAGTTCATCTGCGCATTGATTATTTATTACGCAATCTTCTTTATTAAGCAGAATTCGAATTGCAAGACTAAGTTGCAGAAAATGTTCATACCTCTCTTCACTTAAAATGCCTTTTAACACAACCTGACCAGTATACAAAAGAAACTGACGGAATTCAGTTGCCTTAAATCGATCTAACTCCTTAAAATCTCGGGGTTTCCTACAGAACTCTCTTGGAATAAAAGGCGCCATAGATAAAAATGCATCGTTTAGTTTTCGTATTTCACTTGGTTTCAAAGAATAATTACGGTTCTTTACTTTCAACCACGATACTAGCAAAGACTTTGTTACGCCCAAGCATACAACGTGCATATAATCTAGGGGAAAGACTTGGATCATATCGATTGGAAGTTTTTCTATCTCCAAAGTACTTTGATGATTGTGGTGGCTGGCATCAGTTCTTTGCCGAAAACTTAAATTTGTGCGAAATGTATGATTTTGGTAATGAAATATCATACGATTATCTTTTCGTTCGCCCCTTTGAGTGCACTTTGTGCAGCAACTATAGCCAGCGTGACCTTTGACCCCGAGGATAAGTGCCCTGGCTGGTGCATCCAAAATAAATGCTCGACATCTAATTGTAAAAATTTCATTTTCATGTATGAATTTATTTTCGAGAAGATCGTTCAACTCTTCTACAAATTCTGCCAAAAATTTATTAACATCGTTGGGATGAGACCGTCCACAAAAAATTGCGACTACAAAAACTGAGTCCGTCCCATTCACATTACCTAAAATAGGCCACACGCTCTTCATGGAACTTTTGGAGATTGGCAACCCATCGATGTTAAAGTTCAAGTCCAATATCGTTGTGTCCACTTTACGTAGCCGCATAAAGTCTGTTAAACAATCTTTTAAGCCATAATGGACATATTCTCCACCTCCTAACGATACAGTTGGAGCATCAGTCGGCGTGCGCTTTAGCGTTCTGATGTCTTTTGGAAGGCCGTCAAATTTGTGACGTAACAGTGCTAATAATTTATTAGCATGAACATTGGATACATTGCACTCTACAAACCACTCAGCTAAAGCTTCACTAAACACAAAATTAGAGTCAGTCGACGGATCGTCACTTTCACTTGACGAATAACTTTCATCTTGTGCCAAGAAGCAATCAAAATTATTTTCGGCTTCCGACCCAATCTCCTGTTCTGAACATTCACCCCCGTTCTCCACGGAATATGATGCACCGCTGTTCCACAAATGTTGGAAAACTTCGTTGGCGTAGCGCTTAACACTTCTTGATTTTTTTGCTGCCGACATTAAACAAATTAACATTAACAAACGCACGCAGTATTACATTTTATTTGACAGTAATTTTTTTTGCTTCTTTCCTCTGCATCAACATCAACTGGAATGACTTATGTATACACATTTTTTTTGCTCGCCTTCGCTCAAGGTTAACTGTAAATTTTTTTTGTATTCGCTTTAAGGAAGCTGTAATTTTTTTTCTTTTCCTTGCACACAAGAACGTCAGCTGCAGCTGCCTAGCATTCCGAGAGAGCGAGAGAGAGTAAGAGAGCGATCACGAAATTTCTCTCAGCAGCTGAAACGACAATTGAAATTTGAAGGCTGCCATACGACAACGCATGCAAAAGTAAGCTTACTTTAAGATTGTTTTGCATAACGTTTGCTCAATTGCTGGCTGGGTTGTTGCTGGTCTTCGGTCAGCACACAAACATACATATACATACATATGCAAACATGCACGCATACAAACATATTTGACGCGGGCACAAAATATGTATACACAGAAAAGGTACAGCCTCATACGTAGTTGTGAAATAATATGAAGTAATGCAAAAGCTTTTAAATAATTTAGAAGAGTAGGGAGACGTGAAATTTGATTAATGAAAATTTGACATTACTTCACAACTATGTATGTAGAGGCATTAAGGTGAAAAAGCACGCACATTATATATGTGTGTATGTGAGTGTGTTATATTATCTTACACACTATTACTCTTCAGTGGGTATACCGCATGGGGGTATAGCGGTAATAGCCTATCTTTTACCAATTTGTTAATTTTCAAATACACATGCACTTTTACCTTTTACAAAATTTTTTTAGGCACTACATTTTTTTTTACTTACCTTTCTCACACAATAGCACGGATCGACTGACGAAATGTACAAGAAGAAGCTAGAAACTTGCTGCTGACCAGAGGATGACTTCGAAATGTTCACGAAGAAAAAACGCCCGGCACTCGTCGGCACTTGCTGCGGCAGAGCAGTGAATATTGTTATTGTTTTTTTTCGAGAGAGACTATTGCTGTCTCTCTTTGATTCGAGAAACTCTTTGTGTCTCTCTCTGCTTTCGAGTTTCGATGTCTACTTTGATCTTAAATCATATCACTAGGGAATTATGAATTCCACTTTGATCATTTCACATTTCATTTCAACGTTGATAGTATCGACCTAATACTACAGGTTCACATTGATTTTAAAAAGTTTCAACTTGGTATGAAAATATTGATATTATTGAAATTATATTGAAATACCATCTTGATATTTGATACTATTTTTTTCTGTGTAGTCATCCGATTTTAACCAAAACTTTCACAACTATGTAAAAGCGTATAAAACCAATAATTCCTGAGGGGGGAGGCGCTTACATTAAAAACAAAAAAGATTTCTCACTAAGACCCACTTTTCGACCGATAGTTCCTATGGCAGCTATAAGATATAGCCATCCGATTTTGACAAAAACTTCCAAATTTGTGTAAAAGCGTATAAAACAAATTTTTGCTGAAGCGGGAGGCGCTTACATTAAAAACAAAAAAGTTTTTCTCACAAAGACCCACTTTTCAACCGATAGTTCCTATGTCAGCTATAAGATATAGTAGTCCGATCCGATCGGTTCCGACATATTAGCAGTGTGCAGTAAAAAGAAGACTCTGTGCAAAGTTTCAGCCCGATAGCTTTAAAACTGAGAGACTAGTTTGCGTAGAAACAGACAGACAGACGGACAGACAGACAGACAGACAGACGAACGGACAAAGCTCAATCGATTCAGCTCGTCGCCCTGATCAAGAATATATATAGTTTATGGGGTCGGAAATTAATATTTCTATGCGTTGCAAACTTCTGGGCAAAATTATAATACCCTTTGCAAGGGTATAAAAATTCTTGTCGAATCACACGAGAATGAATTGTGCGGCTCATATGCTGAATATAATTTTGAAGCATTCGTTTGAGAAAATATTCTTGAAGAGACGCTCCTCGCGGGTTGTACTTATACTTAATTAACGGACGTGTTCTCCTTTGTAGAGAACTTTAAAAGAACGGGCCGAAAAAACATGCTCTAAAGCAGAATCAAACAGGAGTGTCCCTCACGGTGGTTTTACACTCACAATGCAAATCTCAAAGAAAATAGTAACAATTTTTTTGTACAAAGCCACACAGCTATTAATAAAGAAAATACCAAAATATTTTTGTACCTACTAATTTGTAGTTACTTTTGTCAATGTAAAGTCTCTCTGCAATTGGACAATAAATACCAAAATTTAAATGATTAGTTTAAGCTTTTAGCAAAAAAATGAGCAGTACGATTTTATTTAGTTAAAGTTATGAATACCATCAAAGACCATTTTGGTTCATATTGATCTGAAAAATTCGCGAATGGATTTCTTTTTTAAATTATTAGCGAGTTGTAACCACCAGTAGCTGTAATGGATGGAGTTGTGCTGCTAGCGCTGCTGCGCTCATGCAGGTCCATTACAATGTCGAATCGAAGGAGGTATAGCCGAGCGATCTCTGGCTCTCACTTCGACCGATATGTATCAAACTCGGTTAAATTAAGACTCTTGTGATTTTGATTGGCTTACAGGGCAACATGTCAATGGAATTTTATGTGGTTGCCTTCCAGTTTCCCTTTTCAAGTAAATCCAATCAACTAAATCGCAAAAAGAAAAAAAAACTTAAAATTGTTTTTCACAAACAACATTGACTCTTTTCTTCTTCTTTGACCCTGTATTCCAGCTAGTGCCATTCTCCTGAACCGCATTCAGTTTATGGCACCCGCAGTTTCAGTTTGAAACTTTTTCATTCAATTCACTTAAGTTACCCTTCTCTTCTTTGCATTTTGCTGCACTGCTTCTTACCTGGTGGTAGTCGGGATCCACCTCTATACCAGTTTGGTGTAAACTTTCCTTGGCAAACGTAAAACATGAAAGACCTTCGTCCTGGCTCTGGCCAAGGGAGTCGTTGCAGCTAATGGTGTTTATTGCATTTACTCTCCTGCTGGCACTTAAATCGGCATCAGGCTGCCGGGGGGACCACATTGAAGTGTGACACTGTTGCGCAACAGGACCAGCAGCTACGCAAATATCCAGGACCGACTTCCAAGTCCAGCTGCCAGCTTCGGCCGTGTGGAAGAAAGTGCAAAGTAAATTCGCAACACAAAGTCTACTTGGAGGGTGCGGGTGCACAACACGTTGCGACGCCAATTGTGGGTGAGATTCGGCTGCTCCTACAAACTTTGATTAAATCATATGACAAACTGGTAGAGAGTGGCTGCAAGTGGTTAGCAAGGGGTGGATGGGATTCAAGCGGTTTGCCACCGAGCCAACGGCTGCAGTTAACTTGACTGTGGTCTGAGTTGGGTGCAAGGCAAGTAAATAAATTCATTAAGCGATTAGAGCTCAGTCGCTTTGTTGGTTGTCCTTGTGCTACGGGAAAATATTCAGTTACCTGAATTGCGGGCTTAAACGGATTAATGTCAGAAATATTGTGTGCATTGTCTTTTACAAAATGGCGCACAAAGTTGTGTTCCTCGGAGTCTTACCACAAATGCCATGACCCAAAGGACCAGTCCCGCTTTGCATTGCCAATTCATAAATTTTATTATTTTAAACAATTTTTATGCCCGCTGTACTGCCTCCGACTACAGCGCTCTTACTTTTTACCAAAGATTAAAACCGTAACCCATAACCGCTAAAAACACTTTAAAATTCGAAACCGTAACCGAATTAATTTTTTTTTTGTTTTGTTTGTTTTGTTTTCAATGCTATCGCTCCCAAACTTGTTACTGATCAAAATTCTATGCTACCACACAATTTTGCTAAGTTTGATTTAAATCGTATGACCATAGCATATAGCTGCCATAGGAACGATCGGTTGAAAAACTAGTTCTAATGAGAAAAACTTTTTTGTTTTCAGTGGTATCGCTCCCAACGCTCGTATTTATAAGTTTTCAATGAATTCACATAATCGAAATCGAATAACTATACAGTATAGCCCATACAAAAGATAGGTCTGAAAGAAAATCTTAGTGAGAAAAACTTTTTTGTTTTTGATGAATATATTGTATAGTTGCCATTTAACTAACTGGCTGGCAGATATCAAGCTCGAAGGGTATATAAACTTCGGACGAGCCGAAGTTAGCTTGCCTCTTTTTTTTTTTTTGTGAAGACAGAACTTGACCACTACCCAAAACGTATCGAATGACTAGATTTAGCACATTTAACCAGAGATAATATACATAGCCACAGCCAGCTCCATGGACTGGTTTTTATGCACAGGCTGTCTGAGCAAAGAAACATTTACTTTGCGATTAATTTCGAGACGGACATTTTTCAATTTCCTATCACAAGTGCGAAGGCCATTGCCAGTTGTGGCATTTGCGTAGCACTCTGTCTCACTTTGTCGTTTGCGTGCTCATGGTGAAATTCATAAGGTAAAGCTAGGCATACATATATTAGCCCTCAGAAGAGGCTGACGACTTTACCTTGTTAGTTCCACCTGGTGCGTTCTTAGTTAAACGAAATAGAACATGCTTGATTTTTAAAAAGATCATACACACAGAATGGAGAATATTTATTCGATTGAATTATCTAGGGAATAAGCCCCAATTCAAGTTTGACGGAAATTTGCCGTGCAGTATACGCGTATATGATCACGGAATTAATTAACAGTCTTACTTCTTCATTTAATATGTTTGTAAAGAAAAAAATATTGCAACGAAAGGTAGACATATTAAAATTTTCGGGACAGAATCAAAAATATTTTTCTGATCTTTTTGAGTTATCAAAAGTTGTACTAGCAGAACCTCACACTCAAGTAAGTGTTAAGTTTTTTTTTACCGGAGTAAGATATAATATATAATTACTTTCGATGCTATATCATATCGTTAACAAAACAAGCGATTTTGAGATAAACACGTTTGAAGTTCTCAATGGATTTAACCCAGAAAAAAGGTTGTTTTAGCTTCGAGTTAATCAAGTAAAATATTATAAATTTAGAATGCCTATTAATAAACCTTGAAAATATGATGCTTTAACCAGGGCTACAAACCTCATAAAAAATCGAGAGGTTTGAACCCGCCAAACTTTTTGGGTTCGGGTTCACGGAGTGTGTTCAGAAGGTCGCTGAACCTAGGTTTGGGTTCGAACCGTGGCTCAGGAATAATTTTGTTTAGAAAACACGTACGTATTTAATTTGTGACTGAAACTGAGACGACTGCGCAACCGATCAGTCAATATATTCTAAAATGTATGTTTATAACTTTTAAAACAAGACACACACACACCCCACAAAGGCGGATGGTCGACTGTACCATTCAACCTGTTTCAAGAACCTCGCGGTTTTTTCATCAGCAGGCCTTGCCTATCTTTTGCAAGTTGTCATTGTATAGCTGTTTGGGAATTCCAAATGCAGCGAAGCGCGACGGGATATTTGCTAGTTGTATATGGGTGATTTCATGAAAAATCGCCCACTGGGATTTATTTTGGATCGAAATAATTTTTTTCGTATTCCCTGTGGTAAATAGTATATACGTATTTTCAGCATTTTGGCGAAATATACTTAATTCGCGGGTAAAGTCGATTTGAAAAATTACACATTTAAAAAATTTAATTATTTTGAATTGCTTGATATCAAAAGCCATTGGTAATAAAAATATTTAAAAAATATGAAAATTAACATCTGAATCCAAACTTTCAAATAACTAACACTTAAAATTTTTAACATTTTTCTTTGGTCTTCAAATCGCGATAATAAGTAAACAAAAATTAATTGCCGCGAAAGGGATTTTTTTTTGTCTTTATTTTTTTCTCAAAATTTGGTCTTGTATCCAGTAATTTACTGAATTAAGCTGTAAATGGGCAATCCAATAGTTCCAGAGTTATGACCATTTTTCATTTATTAAAATACATTTTTTTTAGGAACTAACAGTATCAGATGTTTCGGAATGTGAAAATGTTTTGGTTTTAAGAAGATAGTTATTTTGTGGTTGAATAGAGTGTCCCTTGTATAGTTTTGCATTTCGAAAATCGAAATTTTAATAATTCTGTGGCCCTAGTTTAGTGATTTGTGTTTCTCTATCTTACTGTGATGCTTGGTAAAAATTCGTTGACCCATTCATAGAGTTCCAGGGCAGAGGTAATCTGTTTATCGGTAATCATTTGAAGGCTTGCCCTTCTAGCCATTCTTTTAGTGTTTATCCAGCTCCATTGCAGGGTCCTTTACCGTGGGCCGTTGCATGGAAATGACACTCCGCCGATCTGTTAAAATAATTTTTATGATGATAGACTTCACTATATTCGACCACAAAATATTACCTTCTTAAAATGAAACATACCAAATCTGATATTGTTACAGAAAATTAATATAAATAAATGAAAAAAGACCATAACTCCGGAACTATTGGATTGCCCATTTACAGCTTAATACAGTAAATTACTGGATACAAGACCAAATTTTGAGAAAAAATAAAGACAAAAAAAAAATCCCTTTCGCGGCAATTAATTTTTGTTTACTTATTATCGCGATTTGAAGACCAAAAAAAAATGTTAAACATTTTAAGTGTTAGTTATTTGAAAGTTTGGATTCAGATGTTAATTTTCATATTTTTTAAATATTTTTATTACCAATGGCTTTGGATATCAAGCAATTCAAAATAATTAAATTTTTTAAATGTGTAATTTTTCAAATCGACTTTACCCGCGAATTAAGTATATTTCGCCAAAATGCTGAAAATACGTATATACTATTTTACCACAGGGAATACGAAAAAAATTATTTCGATCCAAAATAAATCCCAGTGGGCGATTTTTCATGGAATCACCCATATATATTTTGAACACATTTTAATTTTTAAAAATAGAGGCAAGCTAACTTCGGCTCGACCAAAGTTTATATACTCTTGGAGAATAGATTTGATTGCAGGCTTTAAGAATTCCGTCGGCTTTAGTACTTTTTATCAATGGAAAACACTTTCACAAAATCTCCAACATTTATGGATTTGTTAAACTAAAAATTTTATATGAATATCTTAACAAAGGTATGCTGACCCCGCAATCGTTAACCAATCATACGTTTTGTACGATTTCTATTCAGAAAACATGATTGTCAAATTTCCCAATCCCAATCGGCAATCACTGTATTCAGCAGGTAAAATCGGCACTCATAAATCAGAAATCGTAAATCGGATGCTGAATACGCCCAATGTCTGCCAAATGTTTGGAATCGAAAATACAGTCAATTATTGTTATGTAAAATCAGAATGCAGTTATAATTATAAAGAAATGACGGAAAATATTGGACTTCACTGACAGCCAGATAAAAAGACAAAAAATAATCAAAGAATTTGTTACCATGCTCTAAGAATTGGATCAAATTATGGAATAAATATAAATAAACCTTTGAAAAGTGCTTGAAGTATGAAAATTTGAATAACATAACTTTTTGCATTAAATTTGCCACAATTTTTTCATTGGAAATAGCCCCTTGCTGCACCATTATTAATATCGATTTGCATGGTCCATCCTTGTGCTCAACTTTCTGCTGATTACAGAAGAAAATGTGCAAACTTATGAATCAATTTTCCACTCAGCAGTAAAAGTCAACTGCATAATTTTGCGAGTAAGTGTATAGCAAATTAATTTGCATTTCAGTTATCAACATTTTCAATTTATCTCAGCAAGCCTTGGATTCAAGTGTCACCATCTAATTTAGTCGATGTCGTTTGCTTGTTAGGAAATATTTCAGTAGTTTTAGATATTCAGTTGGAAACGGTTCGTGTTTTGTTTAGTTGTAAAAATAGAAAAAAGGCAAATTTTTATACAAAACTTTATTTTTTATTTATAAAAGATGGACCTTTCGGTATCTAATTTGCAAAGATTTTATACGAAACCCCATTTCGGTCCGCAACAGTTTCAGCAACCAATTAATCAGACCAATTATGTTGCCAATCCGGCAGTAGGTGGTATATGTCGCATGGAGTATGGCAGTGGCGATGGCCACACCAAGAATAACTGTGACTTGGACGATCAAAAAGGAGAAGGAGCAGCTGCAACAGCTGAAGAAAATGGTGCCACCACAGATGAAACCGTCATGTCGGTCTCTTCTGCCCCATTGACCTGCTCTTCTTTGGAGCTCAAGAACTCACTGGACGAGGAGAATAAGCAGCTGCAGCATCAGGCTGACTTTTGTATTGCACACTATCAAAGTCGTCCACCTAGCCACCCTCCCTATCTGCAGCTGGGACAACAGCAATATGTTTTACAGTCGGATACGGTATTTGTGTTGGGAATGCCCCTGAATTTAACCAAGAATGAAATAGCCATATTTTTTAAAAAACATGGACAGATAGCAGAATACTTTGCTTCGAAAAAATACAAAATTTTTGTATACAAGAACAAAGTAACTAACTTTTCAAAGGGCCAGGCCACCATTACCTATGTTAGTCCGTATGCGGCACAGTCGGCCATAACCAATCTGAATGGGAGCAAGTTTCTGGGTCACACATTGACTGTACTACCGGCATACATGTCCACCCGCAAAGGTTGCGGTATGCGCTTCACATATCCCCGAGACGCGGTGGAGTTGCAGAGTCGTCGGCGTAAGCCGAAATGGAAGCCGGCCAGCGACAATTGGATCTGCCTGATCTGTCACAATAGCAACTTTGCCTGGCGCTCGTGCTGCAACCGATGTAAGGCCGCTAAGGCAGAGTCTTCCGCCAAAGCCAATACCCTGGCTGTTCAGAACCGCTGGCGACCTCGCATAAATGATTGGACTTGCGACTTTTGTTTTAATTTGAATTTTTGGCATCGAAAGAAATGTAATCGCTGCACTGCGCCCAGAATGGAAGACTCAACTGGTTGTGAGACGATAAAGACAGATAAGTGGGAGTTGGTGCTGACCAAACAGAACCCCACAGATTAGGAGGTGGTAGAGAGAAGTATATAACCTAATCCAGACGGAGAAAGAGTTGTGAGCTTGTAGAACTGGAATTGTCATAAATAAGTATGCTCCAATCCTAAAATTAGCAGTGATTCCACTGGACGATATTTCAATTCAACTTCAGCTTCAAAATTGCGTCCAAATTATATGTGCAGTAAATATTTTCAATAAATGACAGCTCAACATTGTTCCGGGGTTTTCCAAGGAGAGAACCAAATATAAAGACATTTCAAGCTGAGGTTTTTTTGCACTAAAGGTACTGAAACAAAGTAAAGTTGAAGCTCATCTTCAACCTTTTAGCTAAACAACTCTCCAGTCAATTAGTTGCCAATTATTTGGCTAATGAGGCAACACATTAAATCCACTAAGTAGGCCAGCGAAAACAAACCAAAAATTAATTTGCCACACACCACACAAAATAAAAGTCAACAAGACAACTGGGCTAGATAAAATATACGCGGCAGGACATATTTACAAATATCCTGGTCGTAGGGCAAGAGTCCTGATAAGCGGCAAACGGCTTCAACTGTACCATGTTCTATGGTGCTTAGCACGCTATTCGCCCTTTTACGAGCCACGCCCCCTCTGACCTTATCGAGACATTAGCACACAGACCACAGACCAGCCAAGCTTCTTCATTAGGACGCACCCGGCACTGTCACTGGGTTGGAGCGCAATTAAATAAAACGCCCCAGCGGCGTGTCAATTTCTTTTTGGCGTCTGTGGCATGAAGCTCATTAGGTCAGCTGCTTTCGCCATGCTTTTATTGTGCACCATAAACTCTTGTCCTGTCAACGCGAATGGAAAGGACAGGCAGTGAAAGAGCTGCTTTCAAATCATTATGGGGCATACCAACTGGGTGGAATGTTTGCTTCAAACTAAATGAGAATGATTCACACAGAATGTGAAAACCGCAAAAAATTTAAACATTAACATTTTTCTTTTTAAGTCACTCGATAAAAAAGAAATGTAATAAAACTAAAAAAAAGTTTTTTTAGGTTCTTTTTGTATTCTTCTTCGCCCCAAATTGAAGAATAACTATGTATAGTTCAGTCAGCTAAATTTTTTGATTGCTGGCGTGGCCAATCGATGCAAGAAAAATTTGCAAAAATTGTATTGAACTTGTCGAATATCTTTAATATTTTGTATCGACAGTAGACTGGCCCTTAAAAATAGATTTCAAAATAGCGGGCGGAAAAGGGTTCGTTTTGGACCCAATAGATATGAAAAAAAGTTTTGCAGCGATCGGACTTCATTTAGTGGACGCGCGCTCGCCCTCAAAATCGAAAATTTGAAATTAATGGGAAATGAGGGGGATGAGAATCGAATTTAATTTCTAAAAATTACAAAAAAAATGTTATGTGTTAATTCTTTTTACATCCTTTTAGGGGAATATCATAGCAAAATTTAAATATAAATGTGTCTTATTTTGAAAGTCAGCCTGGTCAAAACCATATCAAAAGGGTAAATTTTTCAAATTTTTTTTTTGAATTTTTTTTTTAAGAATTTTTAATACATATGAGATTTTGATTTTTGCTTTTGCCCGGGCGGCAAAACTATCGTTTTGGTCCCAATAGATATAATAAAAAGTTTGTCTGCGATCGGACTACATTTGGTGGACGCGCTCTCGCCCTAAAAACCTAAAATTTTAAATATGCTACCAATATATAGGATGAGATACGGATTAAATCTGCAAAATTTGAAAAAAAATTTTTTGTGACTTTGCTCTTTAAATCCTTTTAGGGGAATACAATAGCAACATTTTACATATTTTTGTTGGATATTTTGAGCGTAAACTTGGTCAGAACCATATCAAATCGGCCACTTTAAAAAATAAAAATTTTTTTCTGAGATTAATTTCGGATTTAATCTCTAAAATTTTCAAATTTTTTTTTAAGTGTTATTTCTCTTTAAATACTTTAAGCGAAATATCATACCAACATTTTGAATAATAATGTTAGATATTTTGAGAATAAATTTGGTAAGAATCATATCTAAAAGCAGATTTTTCTCATTTTTTATGATTTTGTTTATGTTTTTTTTTTTAAGATAAAATAATATATACGAGATATGCTCTAAATATCCGACATTTACATTTAAAATGTTGCTATAATATTCTTCTAAAAGAATATTAAAAGAAATAACTCATAAAAATTTTCTATTAAAAATTTTAGATATTAAACCCAAAACTCATCCCAAATATTGCGCATATATTTCAAATATTCGATTTTGAAGGCGAGTGTGCTTCCACCAACTGAAGTCCTATCGCTGCCAAACTTTTTATTATATCTATTGGGATCAAAACGAAAGTTCTTCCGCCCAGGCAAGAGCAAAAATCAGAGTCTCGCATAAATTAATTTATCATCAAAAAAAAACCCCAAAAAAATGAGAAAAATTGGAGTTCTGAAATGATTTTGACCAAGTTTACGCTCGAAATATTCAACAAAAATATTTCAAATGTTGCTATGATATTCCGCCAAAAGTATTTAAAAAGAATTAACACTTAAACCAAAACTAAACATTTTTAGAGATTAAATTTGAAACTCTCATTTTTTTAAATTGGCCGATTTGATATGATTCTGGCCAAGTTTACGCTCGAAATAACCAACAAAAATATGTAAAATGTTGCTATGGTATTCCCCTTAAAGGATTTAAAGAGAAAAACCACTTAAAATTTTTTTTTTAAATTTTTAGAGATTTAATCCGAATTTCATCCCATATGTTGGCAGTATAATGAAAATTTTTGGTTTTTGATGCGAGAGCGCGTCCACTAAATATAGTCCAACCGTAGCCAAACTTTTTATTATATCTATTGGGACCAAAACGATAGTTTTGCCCCCCGGGCAAAAGCAAAAATCAAAATCTCATATGTATCAAAAATTCTTTGAAAAAAATTCCAAAAAAAAAGGGTCTAGCCCGATAAGGGAAGGGGTGCGGCCTAAAGTCTGGGAATTTGAAATTTCTTTTATAATTGGATAGATAACTTCAAAACAATCTGATCTGGCCCAGTGTTGGGTCATTTTGGTGCCATGTCCTTGAGATATCGTCAAAAATCCTTTTTTTATAAGCTTTTTTTCAAATAGAAATATTTCGGGAACCAGAGTAGCTAGAGACATGAAATAAATTGCCACTGATAGAGAATTGATCAAAGTTTTCGAAAATTAGAAAATTTGTGACACACACTGAAAACATTTTTTGCTATAATTAAAAGAAAACTTGAATGTGATGGTTTTGGCAGTTCGCGTTGGACCGCCACCTTGAAACTTTTCCTGAAATTTCCCCCAACTTAAAGCCAATTATCAAAAAGTTTGAAAAAAATCGAAGATACGCTTCCTAATAAAAAATTCATAAATGTATATATTCTGAGAAAAACTGTCATTTCATACATTAACAATATAGTTGGCGTAACCACATGACCTTGTTCAAAATCGTGTAATAATAATGAGTTCGCTTCGGAATTCCAAAGCGTCTTGACTTCTTTTGCTAAAACTAAACAGGAATATTTTTTTCAAATTAATTAAATAAATAAGGGTCGAATTGACATCTTCTAAATATCTGCTATTTGAGACATAAAATGACAATTTATTTATAAGTTGGTTATTTGTCAGATAGATAGTTTGATCTAGATGATGTAAATTCGGCTTTAACTGTATTATACTAATTTTTATACCCTTGGAGAGGGTATATTAAAATTGTCCGGATGTTTGTAACGCATAGAAGGAAGCATCTCCGACCACATAAAGTATATATATTCTTGATCAGCATGCCGAGCTGAGTTGATATAGCCATGTCCGTCTGTCCGTCTGTCCGTCTGTCCGTCCGTCTGTTTCTATGCTATCTCCTCCGTCAGTTTTAAAGCTATCGTAACCAAACTTTGCACGAAGTCTTTTGGTATAAATACGCTGCACATTTGTCGGAACCGGCCGGATCGGATGACTATAGCATATAGCTCCCATAGGAACGATCGGTTGAAAAACTAGTTTTAGTGAGAAAAACTTTTTTGTTTTCAATGTTATCGCTCCCAACGCTCGTATTTATAAGTTTTTAGTGATTTCACATAATTTCACCAAGCCATGTCGAAATCGGACAACTATATAGTATAGCTGCCATACAAAGTTAGGTCTGAAAAAAAGTCTTAGTGAGAAAAACTTTTTGTTTTCAATGTTATAGCTCCCAACGCCCGTATTTATAAGTTTTTAATGATTTTACATCATTTCACCAAAATTTTTCGAAATCGGACCACTATATAGTATAGCTGCCATACAAACTGTCAGGCACATATCAAGCTCAAGGGTATATAAACTTCGGTCGAGCCGAAGTTAGCTTGCCTCTATTTTTTTTTTTTACAGAGAGTGCTTAAAAATATTTATATTTATTGACATATATCGGTCCGTTTTATGGTAAATAAAACGATGCTTCGATTATGAAAAAACTCTTGCCAACACTTATTTAATGAGGCTTTTGCAACCTAATGACATATTCGTTGTGGATAGGGGTTTTCGCGATGTCGTTGGTGAGACAAGAAGGAAAAGGCTTTAGAGTTCTGATGCCAGCATTTAACGGGAAAAAGCTCAACTGGACACCGAAAAAGCAAATGAGTTTTGAAAAATCACCAAAATAAGGTGGGTTGTCGAAGCCGTTCATGGATCAATTGCTCAAAAATATAAACTTTACATCACAATCTGGACAACAAATATCTCAAAGTTGGTGATCTATGCAGAATTGCTGGGTATCTCAAAAACAAGTTTGAAGAGGTTGAACTCAGATAAAGAATTAGGAAGCAGAATACTTTCTCATTTTAAAATCGTATGATGGCTCCGAGTACTTTGTCTGAAGAAGTTGAGCAAGAGCGTTACAACCGAAGAAGAAGTTTATTAAGTCCAATGAATACATCATCGCTTTTGTAATTTCCAAGACTCACGGAAGACGAGCTAAAGGTATTATATTCTGGATCTTACCAACTGTCGCTAGCAGTCTCATACCTAGCAAAAATCCTGAATGAGGACAGGACGATTGATGCTTCATTCGTTAAAATGAGTCCCTCAATAATAAAATTCGACGTTCGCTCGAGGAATATTAACAGCAAGTCCTGTCTACGGCGATTTTATTCCAAACAATAAGAGCATAGATGGCGTACAACGTTATTGCTGTAGTTGTCCCAACGGAAAGAGGACTGCTGGCTGTTGTTCTCATGCTGCAAGTGTGATTTATTACAAGATACTAATCACTCATTATCCGTCCAGCAGCAATTTTATCAAGAATTTTTGAGGCGAATGAAGCGAATGTTGTAATACCCGAAAATAGTGAAGACTACGAGTAAGTAAAATAAGCAAATATATATTTTTGAATTTTTCATTAGGAAGCGTATCTTCGATTTTTTTCAAACTTTTTGATAATTGGCTCTAAGGTTGGGGGAAATACCTGGAAAAGTTTTAAAGTGGCGGTCCAACGCGAACTGCCAAAACCATCACGTTCAAGTTTTCTTTTAATTATAGCAAAAAATGTTTTCAGTGTATGTCAAAAATTATTAAATTTTCGAAAACTTTGATCAATTCTCTTTCACTGGCAGTTTATTTCATGTCTCTAGGTACTCTGGTTCCCGAGATATTTCTATTTAAAGAAAAGCTGAAAAAAAGGATTTTTGACGCTATCTCAAGGACATGGCACCAAAATTACCCAACATTGGGCCAGATCAGTTTGGTTTGAAGTTATCTATCCAATTATATGCAATATTTCAAAATCCCAGACTTAAGGACGCACCCCTTCCCTTATCGGACTAGACCCTTTGAAAAATTTACCCTTTTGATATGATTCTGGCTAGGCTGACTCTCAAAATAAGACACATTTATATTTAAAATTTTGCTATGATATTCCCCTAAAAGGATGTAAAAAGAATTAACACATAAAATATTTTTTTTAATTTTTAGAAATTAAATTCGATTCTCATCCCCCTTATTTCCCATACATTTCAAATTTTCGATTTTGAGGGCGAGCGCGCGTCCACTAAATGAAGTCCGATCGCTGCCAAACTTTTTTTCATATCTATTGGGACCAAAACGAATCTCTTTCCGCCCGGTATTTTAAAATCAAAAAAAAAGTTAATATAAGGGCCAGTCTAATCGACAGTGATTTCTGATTTTAAAAATATTTTATATATCGATTGATATTTTTTCCCCCATTTTTTCCAAAAAAATGATTACCAGTTCTATCCCTCAATAAAAAGATAGATAGGGTTTTTACGGTAAAATGGATATCAGGTAATCTGTTTAAAAATTTTATTTAATCTTTAACTCTAGTGAACACATTTTTATGTGCTTATCATCATGACTTGATAATTGTTCAATAGTATTGAATCAATACAAAAAGTCAGTCTCATACCTTACCCACTACACCGCAGCCAATGTAGAGAGAACAGCTAAATGTGCTATATAAATCAAAAGTACCTTTTCTATTTTTATTTTATTATTTCTGAAAACTAACAGTGTTTATTAATACTGAAAATTATATATAACCAGTTAATCTCCAACCTGGGACTTGGCTGTTGGTGTCAGCTTATTTTTCCCAGAACACTAATTTTTAAGATTTAAGATTGCTTGATAACCAAGATCACGTGAAACTCCTAATAGTCTATATCATGATACAATTATATAAGGTATGGCATTCAGAGTTTATCGAGTACTGACAGCTTTTGCTTAAATCGAGAGAGAGAGAGGAAGCAAAGCACCCTCAGATATACAAACAGAAAAATAAATTAGAAACAAAATATATGTTTAAATAAATTTTATTAGCATTATTTTAAACAGTTGCATTATTAAAGATTAATTTTTTTTTTGTAATAAATACATACAACAAATTTTTGTGTTTAACAGTTAAATGTGTATTTTTAATTCCGAAGAAAAGAAGCCTTTTCAATTGGGATTTTTTTTATTTATACAAAAAATTAAATAATTAAACAAAATATAATTCGATTCCGAAATCCGCAGTACATTTGAAAATACATATATACTTCATCTAGAAGATGTCCTAAAGAAAAATTTTTAAATACTTTTTATTACCCATCAGTCTCTGTTTTTGCTTCTGAACTTTCAACCGCTGATTAAGGTGCCTGATTCTAAACATGGTGCGCATTTAAAAAAAAATTTCTTAATTTTTCTTTCCAAATTTATGCTTCCAGCTCTTTGAGTCATTTGGTCTATTAAATGCAAGGTACCTAATATATTATTGTTATTGCACGAAACAAAAATACTTTCTAACATTTTAATAATATATTATTCGAAAAACTTTCCGTCGGCTTTGTCAAACCCCCCGCTCCTATCTGATCAATGAAATCAAAGCGCATTTTTTCTTTCTCCTCATGAGGCAAATTAAATTTTTGCACGATATAGCCTGCGATATAGTTTATAGCATCTTCAGTCAGTTGGTCGCGCTCCTCCACTGACTCTGTGCCTAATGCCATCGGTTCATCTGTAGCCATTGCCACCGGTACTTCTTTCTCTGTGGCTAATGACATCGATGAACGATCGAGGTTAATGCCTAGCCACGGCGTGTCATCGACCTGGACATTTCCCGTGGAGTTCAATATTTCAGTGTTCTTAGCTAAACGGGGAATTCAAAGTAAACACTTATTTATAACATAAAAATTCAATAAAATCACAAAGCATAAACTAGCACGTAACGCTTACAAGGACAACACAAACATTTCTAATGCCCCGATTCGATTACCAAACTACTAACATTTATGCAAGTGCTACTACTAAAAAGAAGTGTTTATGTACCTAACAAATACTTGCGTAATCGATATTTAAACTCCATGGGGGTGTGATGATCGTGCAAGCCACCTTTAGCACGTATAACGCCGAAAAAGTGCTCTAAAATGTCTTGCTGCCATCTATTTGTCAAAATATATTGCAAGTCATATCGCTGCAACACATACGCATGAAGCTAGACCAAGGAATTGTTAATGACAATCATCCCTATTTGAACTGACAGACACCGTTTGCCATTGGGTACTATAGGACATTAATGTGTTCATTTTGTCCAGCACATTTTTTTTGCTCTTCCAAAGCTTTCCCAAAAAGACGCTTGGTTGAAATAACTGAGTTGCTATTCGAAAACGTGGAATTGAAAATATCAAACCAGTCGTTCACCAGCTTGATGAAGTCTGCCGTTTCCTCAGCCTTGTAAAGCTCCAAGCCATAGGAGTGGCATTGCCTAATGGCGCTTGCAGTGGTGTTGGACAGCAATTTCATTGCCAGCTTCTTCTTTTGCCTACCTGACCCTTTCACTGACAAGTGCTCATCGCTTATTTTCCACATAATTGAGAGGTCCGAAAAAGAGGAGTGCTTCATGGCTTGCTGAATTGTTGCTGATGTAAGGATTGAACCATTGACCACGAGCCCGGTGTCCAGAAAATGGTTTCTAACCAATTTTATCAGATGGGGCGCATCAGCAAAAGCGAAGACCTTCATTTCTGGGTTTGATGGATGCGCGAACCAAGTTTTTTCTGAAAAAAATAACATTTTGTATAAGGGTTTTTGTTCACAATACTTGGTTATTCAATAATCTTACCAGTTGACACACCAAGGTTCCTCCATAACTTGAAATTTCCTGTCCCCAAATCCGAAACTATCGCCACCACGCGATATCCAGCTCCAAACAATTGGTTAAGGATATCATACAACACGTCCACGGTGACAGGAGTGTCGTATTTAAGGAAAATTGGCTGCTTCCAGGATTTTCAAAGGCCCTGCACCATGACAACTTGGACGTAGTTGTATGGAGCATTCACTGCCTCCCGTGAGTGGTCGTACTCAAACACTGCTGCCACTTTCATATCGTCAAATGAAATAACGCAAGCTTTGTCTTCGTCGGAGACATCAACTGCGTTCTTCATTAAATCAATAATAAAATCCAGCGTTCCAGGCTGAACGACCAACTTCTGCGACCACTCCCGCAATGTCCGCTCGCTAGGCAAAGGAAATCCAACAGATGTTTATACGCACATGGACCAGCAGCATGAAGACAAATTTCATAGGACACATCTTCTGGATTCCATTTAACCCGTTTCCCTTCACTTGCCAATCGACGGACTTGGGAGTCCGTAAATAGTCTATTGAAGGACGTTTCCATACACGCGAAGTTGGCAATTTTTCGCTTCAAGGCAGCATTCTCTTTTTCCAACTCGGAAACCTTGATTTTTAAGCGCAAATTTTCTAACGCTATGCCACAGTCCACGACTTCTTTCCTGAAATTGCATTCACATCAAATAAATAATTCATTAAAGTAAAAGCTAAGATACACTTACTCAGTTTGCGAACTGAAGTCTTTTGTGTTGGGCATAGTTTGCGACAAAATATGTTCCGTGAACTGAAACGCTCCTTTCGGAGTGGCACTTTTTAAAAGAAGCCTGCGACCATTCTTATCGCCTTCTGTTGAACGAAAGTCACTTTCCGTAAAATGCCTTTGGTAAATTTTACTATATTGTGTAAGTAAAACACCGGTTGAATTTGACCACACTTTTCTTCTTTCTTCATCTTTTCACAAATTATAAATAAATCCCGTCGGCAAATCAAAAAAAAATCGTTAGCACACAACCTTTTCAATCAAATGACAGCAACAAAATGAAAATTTGGAGTCCCCAACAGAGAGCTCTCTCAGAGAGCACCTTACTGTATATAATTGTATCATGGTCTATATTAAGCAATCATAACAACATTTTTTATAAGATTTGAGTTTTCTATGTATTTTTCACAAGGCTGCAAGCCTCAAAAATTTTTGGAGAAGGTTCAGTTCATGGACCGGTTCCTGATAACCTTGAACTCAAGGTTTTGGTTCGAGCCTCGGTTTGTTTGCACATAGAAGCAAATTATCGATTTATTAATAAACATTTTGTAAAAGAACATTTTTTAAATCTATTAGCCCCTTTCCACTGGCATCATTTCGTATAATTTTCATTTCTTAAAATTTTGTCGTTTGCATTGACAAATCGTAATCTTTTTGCGTCTACTTTTTAAATTCCAATCAACAAATTATTGGTGATGACACTTCCTGTTTCCAGAGAGTAACGAGTACTGCCAGAGCGAGTAGGTAGTAGTTTTCTAAAAAATAACAAATTCCTTTCTGGGGATTTGTATCATTTTAAAGAAATTACAGAAAGAAGGGCATAATAAAAGGCAAATCGCATGAAGGATTTGATGTCATTTTCTTCATTTCATTGGTGGAAATTGCCAACATAATGTAATCTATATATTTAACAAGTAAGACCGTTGCAGTCGAGTTTCCCGACTTCAAAACACCCCGTACAATTGAGACACACATGCAAGCACACACAAACACATACACAATCCCACAAATACACACGCGCACACACACATACGCGCGCAAACTGACTCATGCGCCTTAGCTGCCTGCAATAAGCACAGTGCTTCCCCTGCCTCGACCAAAAGCAAAATTGTTCCGTTAATATCTTAGGTGCTTTTGCTCAGATCTTATTGAGACTGTAAGCCTTTTGGTCTAAGCATTGATGAATCAGTCAGTCTTACTTGCAGATTCATATAAGGTTTTGCAATCGAGAATTCAGAGTTTCAGTGGTTTGACTCCCTGATTACAATACAATTAGGCTTTCAATTAACAGAAGACACAATCAGCATGAAATTAAAAATAACAACCGTCTTACAATAAGTTAGCAGGAAATATAGCATCAGTAAAGAAAAGGAAATGGAAAAGTTTTGATGCCGCACATTCTCATAAAAATTGAGACAGAGAGAATTGTGTCGCGGAAATAATTGCACAAAAAGTTTGAGTTGACTTTGCTTTTGCCCCAGTAATTGGAAAAGACAAAAGCGCAACGAGAAGGCAACAAAATGGGGAGTGCAATTTTCATTACACCTGATGGAAAGCAGGATGAAGGGAAGCTTATGAATTGGTAGGCAAACAAAAGACAACTACTCAAAACCATTGACACAAATCAGTAATGGTAAATCTAGATCAGAGTTAATGTGGCCTACCCGAAAATCCAATTAATAAATGGAAGCTACCTCTGGGCGTCGTCAATCAATATTCATAAATTGTAAATCAAATTTAATTGAGATAAATTACATGGAAAGCGTTATGAATTGGTTGGAATAATCAATAGGACGAAAAGCAAGTGAGCACTGTTAGTAACAAAAATTGTTTAATCAAATGAGACGCATGCCAAATGTCAAGGCAACAAAAAGGATTCGCTTTTGATGTCTGCACTGGCAATAAAATCCGTACGTGTCTGAATTTTAATATGGCTGCTCTGTTCTCTTCCCCTCACGGTGTCTATTTCTGTATGTTTATTTGTTACTTATTTATTTGTCTTGTATACAGGCATAATGAAATTTCACATTGTTCTCATTAAAGGTAGAATAAGAGCCTTTAAAGTGAGTACAGTCATCGGCATATATATTTTACCTAAATTATAATTACTCTAAGGCAGTATTTATGTTTGGAAAGCATAGAAGGAAGCTTTTACGATCTAATAAACTAGATTTATTCTAGATCAGCATGCTCTCCTTCGTCAGTTTGAAAGCTATCTCAATCAAACTTTTCATAAACTCTTTGCCCTTGCAAATACGCTAAACATTTGTCAGAACCGGCAGGATCGCATGGCTATAGCATATAGATGTCACAGGAACGATCGATCGAAAAACTAGTTTTAGTAGAAAAAATGTTGTAAACGTAATTAACAATCTGGCATCACGCTCAAAATTAACTGCGAAATCGGAGGAGAGTGTCTTCGTGGGATATTGTGATATATCCAAAGCTTATCGGCTTTTTTGGAAATCTGATCAAAAAATTTTAAAATGCAAAGATGTAACATTTTTTGAAGAATGTGAGAGATACATTGCAGAAAATAGCAATCAATGTTCAATAGATATCTGCGAATTATTCGATTCCCAGGGGGAAGCTGTATTAGAATCATCAACAGTCACAGAACCATGTCCCGTTGAATCTGAAAATGAATACGCCAGCCGTGACGAGACAGCAAGCAGATCAGCAGGAAAGAGCTCATGTGCACAGACTACGGCAAAGGCGATTAAGTTGGCAGATATGACAACAGACGAGCATTTCAATGTCTGGAATGGAGGACCCGACGAGTGTATCTAAAACCATTAAATCCAGTATCCCTTAAGTCTACACAGAGAAAACAATATTAGCTACACGGCGCTTGTATAAACGTCAAAACTAAACGCTACGTATTTCGCCCCTTTAAATTGCACACGCTGCGTGTCTAATTCAGAAAGCCACACGAGACGTGTGGAAAAGCTACACGCGACGTGTAGGAATTAAAAATCTAAATGCAAATGTAGAAAAGTTAAATGCTTCTTGGGCAAGGCCAAAGACTACACGACATTTGAAAATCAGCTTGTTTCCCTTAATAATTCTAAATTTTTCATGCAGCAATCTGATTACCACACGGACGTTTAAATTTTCTACATTCACGTTTGGATATTGAAATGCTACACGCGCGTGTGGAAATTCTAAACGAAAAGTGTAGCTCTACATCAGTACTGAATTGTTATATTTTTCGTTTAGCACACTGATTGTCACACGTGGCGTGTGGGATTTCTAAATTCAAATTCTAAGCGCTGCGTGTTGGAAATCTACACGAATCGTGCGCAAATTTCTGTTGCCGGTATATAAATAGCGATTGCGTTGAACTAGAACTTGAGAACTACAAGCAAGCAAAAATTGGATTGTGCCTTTAGCAGATTCCAAACGTGGCGGAGACATCTTAACCATCATTCCAATCGTGTTTCAGTCCATGGGGCCGGGAGTTCAAGTCATATTACACTCGAGCTGTGCGTACTTATTTCCACAAAAAAAACCTTTCTGTATTCAACAAACTTCCTCCAAATCTTGTAATTATAAGTTTTCTTTGCTGTTTTAGAAATCGATCAAGCTTTATAAAAAATCCAAATAATACAGGGGATTTGTTTATAAATCAAAAACCTTTATTTATTCTATTCCAATTCTGAAAACATGCTGCAAAGTCCTCTTCCGGTATAGCCTTCAATTCTTCTTCGTTTCGATTTTTATTTCTTCTGTCAATTCAAAACGGTATCTATAGTGCGGTTTCTTGAGTTTACCGAATAGCCAAAAGTCACATGATGTTAAGTTAGGCGAATACGGTGATGGCGAACCGATATGGGTCGGGTTTTTGGCGAAATGATCACGAATATTTTTTGCAGTGGCAGACAGTGCATTATCGTAATGCAAAAACCTTAAATTGTCTCTCCGAAGATCCGGTTTTTCTTGTTCCGCTTTACGCAAATGACGCTTAACACCCAAATAGTATTTTTGTTGAAAGTCTGACCGGCTGAAAGAAATTCACTCAAAACAAGTGTAAAGTCGGTTAAACCCGACTATAACATACTCTGTACCTGGAGTAGGAGCTGAATGCATTGCTGCTGCTGCGCTCGTCTCTAATAGCCTATTTCCACTATAGCAAATATGTACATATTTTCACATATTATCACATATCAAAAAATATGTAACATAATGTTTTCAGTGTTGTAAAAATCAATTCTGGCTATTTTGTTATCGATAACACAAAACCTCAACCCTGATGCGATCGCAGGTAGGCGCTATTTTTAAATGTGTAAGTAAAATGTAAATGTTGACTATACAGCTCCTACAACGGGCCAAGCCAAGCTTCTCACGATCTCTTAGCGTGTGTGCTTTAAATTTTTCGCACAAGAGAAAGGGACCTACAGTTTAACGCCGGATCCGAACGGCAAAGTTTGAGAATTTGCTTTTTCATGGCTAGTTACTTCACAGCTGGCGCCAATAGCTGGTGAAGGTGACCGTGTGTGTAAAAGCTATTTTCTAAAGAAAGAAAAAAACTTTTATTATTAGATGTTCAGATGTTAAATGTGTATGGTTTTCTTTTAAAATAAAGCATTTGTTTTAAGAAATTCCTAAAAAGCAAATCTGCGACTTGGCAGGACTAATATGAATTCGTGCTCAGACATGCGGGAGGAGAACTTGGTCGCGGTAAGGTACACCCAGCAAAACACTCATAAATTTCAACCTTAAACGAGAATTCTGGACAAGGCATGGCATATATGACATTATTTGAGAAGTCTCTGGTGATGGTGTCCGCCACAAGAAAAACCGAACGGATAAACTAGATCTACAATCGGCTGCTTTTATGGGAGTCATGGTGCGCATGGAGAAAGCCAAGAATTTAATAAACTTGTCCTTATCTTTATTTAGCAAACACAAATAAAAGCAAAACATAAAATGAGTGAAACAATTGAAATTGTGATTTGTCAATTTGAGAAGTATTCATAGTGTCATAATAATAATGTCTCGCAATATGTAATTTGATTAAATTGATCTAAGCTCTGTAGAACTTTGTTCAAAGATGTAATACACATTTAATTTAAATTCAAATTATCAACTTGCCATTCACATGTTCACGACACTGCAAAATATGTACATATCGTATGGAAACGCTCTAAAAAAATATATGTACATTTCGAAATAAAGTTTCTCTCTCCCTCTCTCTCTCTCCCTATAAGATTGTCCGGTGTTGGTTGTGAAAGGGTGGGAGGGCGGGTGGCGTGGAGTGGTTGACTTATTGCTCATAGCTTGAGAACCGCTCATCCGACCTTTATTAATTCTTCGACAAATCGACATATATCGATAATTACTAACTATCTCTGAAAGGTACAAACCATCTAGCTACAAAACTAAGGAAGATATGACGTTTTTTTCCAAATATAAATATATATCGACTCGAATGTTCAGCGTTGTTCTTCAAACGAACATCTACCAGAGTAAATCTATTAAATAATACCGAAATTATTGGCATTTCAGTAAAATATGGCATAATTTTTATGCGAATATATATAAATTTTCAATGTTTTAAAGTTTGCTTCAAAATTTATTTAAGCTTTTTTTTTCAATAAGGATGCTTTTACATATCCATATTTGTCTAGATAATTGTTTAAACATGTTCGTCCAAATATAAATGCCGTCGACTGTAGTAGATTTTGTGCTTCAAACAGATTATCGAATTTTGAAGCACATTTTCGGCAGACAGCTTTTGGCTCAGACATGTCCCACACAAATAAATCAGACAACAAAGCATCTAAATCTAAATTGTATAGCATTGAGGTGCCACATTTTACCTCACCCACCTTATGCTATTTTATGGAGAAGGCATCAAGCTGGTTTTGTATTTCTCAAGCACTTGAAGTGAATTCGATGACTGCTGTTGGTAGGTGGGGAGAAGGGGGGGAGTGTGGGGCTGACAGGAGTATCGCTACAATTGGCTGCCACGTTGATTTACCATCGATTTTGACTTTCGCTTCAAAGTTGCTTTGCAGTTGCTAATCCCCCCCTTGTCTGACACATTTTGCACCCTTTTTTTTGTGTGAGTGTGTGTTAAAATGCCAAAGGGTTGCGGTCTCTGTCAAACTCGGTATACTCCTTCAATAGTTGTGCTGACAGCGCATTTATCGAGCATTGAATGAGCGAGTGGTAACAATTCCAACACTGACATTCACACAATAGCAAAAGTTTGTACATGTCGAAATAGTCAGTGATTTATAAAGTTTATTGGAAAGTTTCGACTTTGTTTATGCTGAATCAAGATTTCTTATCAAAATCTTCGATTATTCAGTAAAACCAAAAATTGAGATCAACATTTTGTACAGTCTCTGGTAAATGCCACTACCAGATCCACAAACTTTTCCGGCTCATGCTCATAAACTCTATGTGCTGCCTCCAAGTACTTCACTTCCAGCTTGGGAAAATATTTCTTCATCGCCTTGACCTTGGATTGGGTGACAAAATTCGATTGTTTGCCCGCAATTAGAAGTGTTTCACCTTCATAGGGCTTAAGATCACTCAATGTTTGGTCATAGTGCGCTACGGTGTCCTTCCAACCGCTTAGTATGGCCAAAGGATTTACAGCCCAGCCAAATGATTCATCATCGTATTTACGTAGATTCTGTACGATAAGCTGAATATCCTCCTCCCGCTTGATCAACTTACTAAGAGAAGATACCACAAACATGCGTCCCTCTGAAAGGGTAAGATCTTTGGGTATTTCGGGTGCCAATTTCTGCATCAAATCAAATACGGCAGGTGTGGGAAACACATCGCTGGGCACTGCCTCCGTTGTTATATCCACAAATATGGCACGTTCCACCCGCTTGGGCTGTGTCAAGGCTAGCGTCATCATGGTCCTGCCACCCATGCCGTGGCCCAATGCCACAATGCGCTTGATTTGTTTATGATCCATAAAAGAATTTACATCGGCCGCCATGTGAGCCGGCGTATGATCGACTGTGCATGGACTTCGACCATGATTGCGGGCATCCACTGTGATCACATGCCTGGGTCCGTGTTTAGATAAATTACGAGCCACTCGACGCCAAGAAGCACGCGATTGAATAAGATCATGCATGACCAGAATGGGTGGGGCTTTAAGTCGGTTATGCGGCATCTGATAAAAAGCGTAGTCCATCTTAATAGTGTGAAGGGATTTGTCGTGGGCAAAATTGCGAAACCAGAGCATTGGTGTATAGCGTATGCTTTGGTTACGCACCATTGCCAACGACATGTTGACGAGAAATTATTTTCCAATTTTTATTTATGCTTAAATAATTTGATAGGTGAGAGAAAGAGGAACAGATGGCGAATTCCAAATCGCAAACTAAGAAATTACAGAGAAAATCCTGCTTCACTTATAAAAAACTAGAACGAATAATTTGAGTACGAACGCTCTTGAAAAAACAAAATTTTGTCGTTCTTGAATTTTTAAGAATTTCGCTCTTGGAGTTGAGCTAAATTCGTTCTTATTGGTGTTCTACAGGCAAGGGGAGTTATACGCGCTCTCTTAGAGAGATACAGCGCGTGCACAGTTTGTCCTGTTCATATGAGCGTTGCCGGTCGATTCAGTTGATGTTGAACATTATGATTATGCAAAAGTAATCGATTAAAAGACTGTTTAATAAAATAACAGTGTTTAAAAAACATAATTAAAAACAAGTGAAAAAGTCGGTCAAGCCCGACTATAGCATACTCTGTACCTGGAGTAGAAGCTGAATGCAGTGCTGGTGCTGCGCTCATCTCTAAGATTCTCTCTTTCTCTCTCTCTCTAAGAACGCGCGATTTTGGTTGTGTAATGGTGGGAGGGGGTGGGGCGGGGTGTGAATTACTTATTTAATCATAACTTGAGAACCGCTTATCCGATCTTTATCATTCCTTCGGCAAATACATTTTGCTAATTGCTAACTATCTCTAGAAGGAAGAAATCATCGATCTTCAAAACTGTAGGAGATATAACGTTTTTTCAAAATTGCGGGGGCGGGAGGGGGCGTGGCAAAAATTGAAAATTAACTTGATCTGCCTGCAAGTATAAGAAGCATTTGTCCCATACATGTCAAACCTCTATCACTTACCATCTCTGAGATCTGTTTGTTCATACGGACGGGCGGACAGACGGACATGGCTATATCGACTCGGCTGTTGATGCTGATCAAGAATATATTTACTTTATATAGTCGGAAATGATTCCTTCTCCCTGTTACATACTTTAGCACAATCTTAATATACTCTATGTACCTTTGGTACAGAGTATAAAAATATGCTCCTTCGGGGACTTGATCCACGACCTCCACTTTTTCTAAGCGAATAAGACATCCACTCCTACAACCGGTCGAGCTCTTGCGGCCGACCAAATACCAACCGCGTTGGTTCATAAATATATCTTAGATCAAGTATTATTGCACTTACCGTACTTTCGAAACCGAATGATCTTGATTCAAGAGTAAAACTCTCTATTTTTTTAAGTGTAGGAAGCTCGAAATTATATTTTTCCCGTTATGCCAAAAATCCGTACCACAGGGTTTTGAGTTTACTTGAATCGGACCGTGAAGTCGTTCATGATTCAGAAAGTTTATTTTTTTGAAATGTCTTAAAATTATAAGGCTCATGCTACGATTCAAGTTACCTAAACTATTCCGATCTAAGCTGGTTCTAAATGTTTCGGTTTTGAACCGGCTCGTATTATGCCCATCCGAACCTAATCCAGAACATGTCCTCCTCTGAAATAGAGAATTAATTTTGCTTGTCATAATTGTTTGGGAGGTGAACAAAAAACAAGGGAGTAACCAAATAAGCCTGGGAACACCCCAGAAGATATTTGAATCTTTTCAATAGTAGGGGATAGTAGCTATTTCCTTGGATGGTATGTATGACAAATTACAAGTCCGAAGGTCCATTGGTTGGCGAGTAATCTGAGGCAATGTTAAATCTTAAATATCGAGATACTGGTCTTATATTTCGTATTACTATAAACTGTTGATTGAAACCGTTACAAAATTAAGAAAACATTTTTTGGTCTTAAAATGATTGTCAAAGTTTTTAAAAGCTAACATGACAAATTTCCAGATTTTACAATGCCACGAAAAGTTTACAGCTGATTTCTTAAATTGGTGAAACAAGGTCAAATAAATAAAATCATAAAAATATAAATATTTTAGTATTTAGTTTCGACAGTTTCGAAAAACTTTCACTGGCGATATAATTTACGAAGGTTCTAAATACTGTCAGGCATGTTTTTCCTTTTCAAAAGGGAAAAGTTTTTCATTTGTTGGTCGGTAAAATGAAATAGAAAGACGAAAAACTCAGCCTCTTTCATCCTCGACTGTTCTGTTTTTCATCGTTTCGCTTGTACCTGTGGTTTTTCCCTTATGTATCTTGCGGCCATCTCGTTTCGATGAGTGGTTTCCAAAAAGTGTAAATGGTGCATATTCATTCGAAATAACAAACACAAACTCTATACCGAAATGGAATTGCATTCGATTTACTTTTCCAAAAGTAGTGGAATTAAGAACCTGCCATATGCATTCTTTTAGACCAAAACCAAGAAAAAATGTTCAGTTCGTGGTTCGGTTTAAAGCAGTGGTGCCCAAAATGCCAAAAGCCTATACCAAGGGATGGGAACTCATAATTCTGCAGGCGTTGCAGCAGACACACGAGAGAGAGTTCTATAAATAGCACGCTCGGTGGCTTGTTCTTTCTTGAACCATACTTTTGGCATTTTCTTTCACCTCTTCTTCTCAGGCATTTGTTTGTTTGCTTGTTGCACATGCTGAAATGTTGAAACGTTTCGCTGCTCATATAGTCAGTGATTCATTCATAGCCAACTTTTAAAGGTTCATAAATCCTACAAAGATTTTTCTCACAAAGTCACCAATGGCAGCAGTTCGAGGCTGTTAATGACCACGTTTCTGCGCCATATGGCAGTAGCTCTAATTTGCCTTTTCAAGAAAGGGCTCGAACTCCCTACTAAAATTCATCCAGCCTTAGCTGTTGTCTTAAAATCCCTAATAAAATGTTAACAATCAGCGGCAGCAATAATTCGCTTAAGTTAATGTCCTCGTTTAAAGCATATGCCATAAGCAAAAACATTCAGACTGTTTCTTTCTTTACGAGCACAAAAATCCACAAATGACATCATAAATAAAATGCATTTGCGTGGAAAATTAAGAAGTTTCGCTCGTCGTCTCACACACAAAATATTCATATTTTCTTATAAACTCAACTGAGTTTTTACATTCACGAGAAGCATTGTAGGGAATCGTATAAATCTTCCACAGCAGAGACTCAGACACAGCCTGAACCAAAGCAAAAAAAAAAACAAATCGTCTTAGACATTTTTCATTCCCTTTCACTAGATTACCGAGAAGTTTGTTTGTATTTTGTTTTCTTCAAATAGCTCCAAATGCAGTTACAGAGAAAAAACTAAATTTAAATTTATATTTAAGCAGTAGCTGGTCGCGAATAAAGAAGGTGCTCTTCATATCCAATTTCCAGCTATTGACACAATGAAGAGCTCTCGAGTTGAAAGTTCGATTTTTTTTTACTTCATCGCCCAACCAACGTGGCTTACTAAATAAATAAACCCTTTGTACAAAGAGCTCTTAAATGGAAACTAAAACGAATGTTTCGCCTTCGATTACGGTACTTGTCATGTAAATTTCACTCGTATATAAAAATAATGGCCAAACATGTTACTCTAATTTAGTTGTTGTAGCTTAACAGTTGTCGCATTTGTGGGCAACCACTTAATGAAATATAACTGTTGAAATCTGTTTGCCCTTCGCCAACAATCAGCTCAAGATGCTCAAGAACAGACAGAAAGCCGGCGTATGTTATCCGCGCTGGCGCATTACCTTTTTAACCTCATTCAGCAGGAGAGCCGAGAGAGCGCAGTTTATAAACAAAACAAAAGTATGCAACAGATTGCAATTTTTGCTGTATTAGGGGTATTCAGAAAGACGAGACTCTAAATCACTCTGCCTGGAGTCCCAAAACTAAAGTTGAAATGGATGTGGCTTGAACCATTGTTCATGGCTTATGGGATCGTTTTTATATATTTCGTTTCTTTCGAGTTTAACCGAAACGAAAACCAGCAAAAAAAATGCAGGAAAAAAAAAAGGTCCAGATATTTTCTATCTTTTAAGTCTTGGAGTAAGCCCGGCACGAGCTTGAAAATTCAATCTCGATTTCCAGGATATTCTACACAATTCAAGCCCATGTCTTTCGAACTTGTATCATTCCAAATGTGCTTACTACAATCCCTTTGGAGATCACATGTCCATAAATTAGAGAGCAAGAGAGAAGAAATATAAGTAGCCTTTCAGATACGCTGCAACAACCAATGGGTATGGTGGTGTGCGCTGAGATGTTGTTCCATTCCTTTTCAGTGCGAAGCGTCGTGTGTTTCAATCCCAGTGGAGCCAAAAAGTTTTATATTTATTTCTTTTTTTTCAGAAGTCTTAAATTAACCAAAACTGGTTTGGGTGGTCTTTGACATGTATGAGGTTGTCCTATGGCAAATGGCATGGCGGAGGAACGGAAGAATCTTTCCTTGAGATCAAATCAATATTATATATCGAGCTTAAGTTAATCTTAGAACAGGCATTAAATGATCCAGCTTTGGGACTAAATAGTGCTCGAATTTTTTGCACAATTCAATCTTTTATAGAATTACCCCGGGATATATGTAATCCTTCTTAGGATTAAAAAAGTCGGATCAACTCAATCTTTTTTCAGATCGGGTCAAGCATATCCGGGATTACGTTGTTTTCATTACCGCTTAGGATTGATTTGATCCCATATGGATTGATTTTTTGAGCGTAGTCTTCTTGTAGTTCTTATAACGCGTCAAATGATTTAATTTTTTCAAAAGACTTGTTCATTGTTAACATCCGGGTTGTTATTGAAAATTATCGATAATATCGATTTTTTAGACACCAAAATATTTGTTTCGAAATTATAATGGAAAATGGGGGGTTCTGAGCCGCTGGGAGTTGTGAGCCACGCGAATATTAACAAAAAAAAAAAATATTTATTTTTGTTTATGTCAAGTGTCTCCCTTCTTATTACCTAACTTTTGACAAGCAACCTATCAGTCTGGAATTTGCTTTTATACCCTTGGAGAGGGTATATTAAAATTGTCCGGATGTTTGTAACGGAAGAGAAGGAGAAGGAAGCATCTCCGACCACATAAAGTATATATATTCTTGATCAGCATGACGAGCTGTCCGTCTGTCCGTCTGTCCGTCCGTCCGTCTGTCCGACTGATTCTATGCTATCTCCTCCGTCAGTTTTAAAGCTATCTTAACCAAACTTTGCACAAAGTTTTTTGGTATAAATACGCTGCACATTTGTCGGAACCGGCCGGATCGGATGACTATAGCATATAGCTGCCATAGGAACGATCGGTTGAAAAACTAGTTTTAGTGAGAAAAACTTTTTTGTTTTCAATGCTATCGCTCCCAACGCTCGTATTTATAAGTTTTAAATGATTTCACATAATTTCACCAAAACTTGTCGAAGTCGGACCATTATATAGTATAGCTGCCCTACAAACTGTCAGGCATATACCAAGGGTATATAAACTTCGGTCTAGCCGAAGTTAGCTGGCCTCTATTTTTATACCCTTTTATACCCTCCGATCACATAAAGTATATATATTCTTGATCAGCATGACGAGCTGAGTTGATATAGCCATGTCCGTCTTTCCGTCCGTCTGTCCGTCCGTCTGTCCGTCCGTCTGTTTCTATGCTATCTCCTCCGTCAGTTTTAAAGCTATCTTAACCAAACTTTGCACAAAGTTTTTTGGTATAAATACGCTGCACATTTGTCGGAACCGTCCGGATCGGATGACTATAGCATATAGCTGCCATAGGAACGATCGGTTGAAAAACTAGTTTTAGTGAGAAAAACTTTTTTGCTTTTAGTGCTATCGCTCCCAACGCTCGTATTTATAAGTTTTCAATGATTTCACATAATTTCACGAAGGCTTGTCGAAATCGGACCACTATATAGTATAGCTGCCATACAAACTGTCAGGCATATATCAAGCTCCAAGGGTATATAAACTTCGGTCGAGCCGAAGTTAGCTTGCCTCTATTTTTTTTTTTTAGTTTTGACTGTGAATATTAATCAAAATTGTTTCCGTAATGCCAAAAGTAAGTGTGTAGAAACTATCTTTGGTCAACTGCCTTTTTGATAGAAATATGAATTTAAATAAAAAAAAAAAGCGAAACTAACCACCCCCCGCCCCGAGGGGGCAGATACCCGCGGGGGGGGTGGGGTGGGGGGGTTTTTAGTGGTCCGATTTCGAAAAATTTTGGTGAAATGATGTAAAATCATTAAAAACTTATAAATACGGGGATAACATTAAAAACAAAAAGTTTTTCTCACTAAGACTTTTTTTCACACCTAACTTTTGTATGGCAGCTATACTATATAGTTGTCCGATTTCAAGATGCTTGGTGAAATTATGTGAAATCACTAAAAACTTATAAATACGAGCGTTGGGAGCGATAACATTGAAAACAAAAAGTTTTTCTCACTAAGACTTTTTTTCAGACCTAACTTTTGTATGGCAGCTATACTATATAGTAGTCCGATTTCAAAATGGCTTAGTGAAATTATGTGAAATCACTAAAAACTTATAAATACGAGCGTTGGGAGCGATAACATTGAAAACAAAAAAGTTTTTCTCACTAAAACTAGTTTTTCAACCGATCGTTCCTATGGCAGCTATATGCTATAGTCATCCGATCCGGCCGGTTCCGACAAATGTGCAGCGTATTTATACCAAAAGACTTCGTGCAAAGTTTGGTTACGATAGCTTTAAAACTGACGGAGGAGATAGCCTAGAAACAGACGGACGGACAGACGGACAGACGGACGGACAGACGGACGGACAGACGGACATGGCTATATCAACTCAGCTCGTCATGTTGATCAAGAATATATATACTTTATGTGGTCGGAGATGCTTCCTTCTCTGCGTTACAAACATCCGGACAATTTTAATATACCCTCTCCACCCAGGGTATAAAAACTGATCTTCTGTGACTGATCTTATGTGACGTCAACAAGAAAATGTGAGATATGGGGGGCTATGAGCCACTTTGCCAAAAAGTCAGTTTTGACTTCCAAAGAGAATATTGCAATGGCGCGCATTAAAGCAGAGGAAAACTCTCCAAAGAAGTAAAAAAAAAATTAAAACCACCAGCTAAAAGTGCTCTCATATAAAAAAAAAAACATGCCCGCTGCCGTCAATCTATTTTGACCTTTTAATAATGTTTCCTAGTTCAGAATATGAGAAAAATTGTTAATTTTTCATTTAATAAAGAATAATTTCTGAAAAAACACGAATTTTCAACTTTAAAATGGGTGGCTCACAACGCCCCACAAATTTTCGAAACATTTGATGTTGATGATGATATCACTTTTTTCAATATTATTTGAAAAAAACTAACGATGAGGAAAGTTACATGCATCTTTTAACTAAAATACAAAACTTATAGAACAAAAAATATTGATTTTTTAGCAAAGTAATGTTCGAAAAACTAAACTATGATCACAACCCCCCACTCTCCCCTACTATTTAAATCTCGAAAAAAATATCCATATACACTCAGGAAAAAATGCACAGAAAAAAAGATCATGATATTTAGTACCAATATGATATTCTTTAGAATCATACTGCTCTTCATCAGAAAATGCCCAGATGATACAGTGCCGCTCAACTGAATAGGTTTGACTTTTATTTTAGGTTTGAAACGTTGTATCTCCGTAACGAGTACTCCGATTTGAGCGAAATAAATTTTGTTTCATGAAGAAAACAGTCATTTGTGAAATAGTAAAGTTTTTGTTCTGTTGGTTTTGTTTTTAAAAAACATAACAAAATATCTCCATTTTGTTTGGCTCATCTAATAGGTTTGACACTTTTGACTTCCCTTTTTGATTGACTGCGTGAATGAAAAGAGCTGAATTCTTTTGAATTCCAAAATTTAAAGCAACTATTATCAGTTTTTTTTTAAAATGGGCCGCGGAAAACCTTTAACCGATTTTAAAAAAAAGATCAAATAAAAAGCTATAATGAATCTGGTTTAAAACACTTGAAATAGCCAAGAAAATCGGTCGAAGTCAAAACGTTGTGAGTAATTATCTTCGTAATGAAGCTGACTATAAAAAAAAAGTGAATGGAGGAAAAAAACATGCAACAACAGCATCGGAAAGGCGGCTTATCCTACGAACTGCCCACCTTTCTGCTGGTAAAATTAGGGAAGAATGCGGCGTAAATGCTAGTGTGGCCACTGTAAAACGAATTATCCGAAGCGCCAAACACTTGAAGAGATTGAAAAGAGGCACGACTTCGATTTGCTCGAGAACATATGACGTGGAACAGGGAGTGGAAGACGGTGGTCTTCTCCCAACCTCGATGGTCCGGATGGCTATAATTACTATCTCCACGATATGCGAAAGGAAGAATGTTTTTTAAGTCGTCATCACTCATGTGCAGGTGGAGTAATGGTGTGGGGAGCCATATCGTTTTATGGAACATGCGAGTTCCAGTTTGTCACCTCGAAGATGAACGCAAATGTGTACAAGACTGTGCTCCAAAAGGCTTTTCCCCAGTTTTCAGAGATTTAAGGTCATATTCCATTGACGTACCAACACGACAATGCTCCCATCCATACCGCTGGGGTTGTAATACAGTGGATTAAAGATCAAAACGTCAAATTGCTCGAGTGGCCGCCTTACTTCCCTGACGTTCACATTATCGAGAACATTTGGGGACTTTTGTCCAGGAGAGTATGCGAAGGAGGAAGACAATTTAGTGACTCTGGGACCCTAGTCGAAGCAATTAAAAAAGCCTGGTCAACAATTTCACTAAATGAAATTGAAAAATATTATGATTCCTTACCAAACCGTATGTTCGAAATAATTAAGAGCTAGGGTTGGCCTACCAAATACTAAATTATGCTAAAACAGGGTCCTTTATTAATTAAGTTACCCAGTGCCTTGAAATTTCGCTTTAAAGACTTGTGTTTAATAGGTTTAGTGGTCAAACCTATTCAGATGAGCCAAAAAATGGAGATTTTTATACCCGTTACTCGTAGAGTAAAAAGGGTATACTAAAGTCGTGCAAATGTATGTAACAGGCAGAAGGAATCATTTCCGACCATATAAAGTATATATATTCTGGATCAGCATCAACAGCCGAGTCGATATAGACATGTCCGTCTGTCCGTCTGTCCGTCCGTCTGTATGAACACCTAGATCTCAAAAATGGTAAGAGATAGAGGTTTGACATGTATGGGACAAATGCTTCTTTTATCTGCACGCAGATCAAGTTTGTTTCAAATTTTGGCCACGCCCCCTCCCGCCCCCGCAATTTGGAAAAAACGTTATATCTCCTACAGTTTTTAAGATAAACGTTTTGTTCCTTCTAAAGATAGTTAGTAATTAGCAAAATGAATGATTTGCTGAAGAAATTATTAAGATCGGATGAACGGTTCTCAAGTTATGAGCAAAAAAGTGAACCAAGCCCCACCGCTACCCCTCCTCTCACCACAAAAAAACATGTTGCATACTTTTTGGATGATCATCCTAAACATGTTTTTTCATGAGTAACGGGTATATCGAAGTCGGTCAGAGCCGACTTTAACTTACGCTCTCGTTTGTTATGTTTTTGAAAAAATATTAAAAATGATATAAAAACAAAACCAACAGAACAGAAACTTTACTATTTCACAAATGACTGTTTTCTTTATGAAACAAAATTTATTTAGCTCAAATTGGAGTACTTGTTACGGAGATACAACGTTTCCAACCTAAAATAAAAGTCAAAATCGTAACTATATTTTTCTATAACACATATTACATTTCTCTATCCGAAAAAATCTGCTCTTTGTCGCTGGAAGAAATGTAAATAAGGCGGTCAAAATCAAGTCCACACTCTAAAAAATTGTATAATTAATATGTTCAGAAGAAAAAATATTTCAATACAAAACTAACCAATTAATTTTTCGCTCACCAAATTGCTAAGCTCATTTTTTTTTGATAGTTTTAAAAGTTCTATATCATCCATTTTACTACCTACATATATGTAAGACATATCTTGCACACTTTTAGCGACTGAATAACGGCAATGGCCTTTCTTTTTACAATATTTAAATTTGCAAATACAACAAATTGGCAGTACAACAAAACACACACATGCAATTCAACGTTAATTTTAAGTTTGTGAAAAAGTATGTAACAGGGAGAAGAAATCATTTCCGACTATATAAAGTATATATACTCTTGATCAGCATCAACAGCCGAGTCGATATAGCCATGTCCGTCTGTCCGTCCGTCCGTATGAACAAACAGTTCTCAGAGATGGTAAGAGATAGAGGTATGACATGTATAGGACAAATGCTTCTTATACTTGCAGGCAGATCAAGTTTATTTTCAACTTTTGAAAAAAAGTTATATCTCCTACAGTTTTGAAGATAGACGATTCGTACCTTCTAGAGATAGTTAGTATTTAGCAAAATGTATCGAAATGCCGAAGAAATGATAAAGATCGGATGAGCGGTTCTGAAGTAATGAGCAAAAAAGTACATCACCCTCCCTCCACCCCCTCCCACTCTATTACAACTAACACCGCACAATCTTAAAGAGAGAGAGAGAGAGAGAAAGAGAGACTTAGAAATGAGCGCAGCACCAGCATTGCATTCAGCTTCTACTCCAGATACAGAGTATGTTATAGTCGGGCTTGACCGACTTTCTTACTTGTTTTTGTTTGAATTATTTTTATAATATTATTTTCTTCGTAGAAGCGATTTCTGAGTAGAAAAATTGCATAATTTTCAAAGTCCAGTTGGAAAAGACAAAATCTCGAAATTTTCTCTGCATTCGTCGAATAAATAAATCAAACCTCTATAATCGAAGCACAAAACATCTATAAATATAAAAATCAGTTAAGTTCAAAGCTCGGTAAATAGCTTTGACTATCCAATACAACAACCGCAGGTAAAAGCTTTTTGTGTCAAAGCTATAAAAAGTGGGTGGGTTTTAATAGTCCAGGGATGCGCTGTGCCAATTGGAAATATGGTCTCTAATATCAACAGTTTTTAAAATAAAATATTAAATATAATTTTTTTGTGTTACTACAGCTTGATCATTCCAATTAGATCACACTAGGAAAAGGATACAAAATGGTGTTTCTGCTTCCAGTATCGCTTTCAATATGTCAAAACTTGCAAAGGCATACCTTGGCCCGACACTATCGCATTAAACTGTTTACATATGACTAGTTAATAATTATTATAATTATAATTTATTTGAGTCCAAAACTGGAACAGCTTCTGCAAAAGTCCTTGTTTGCCTCAGCCAACCCCCTTTGCCAGTGCGAACCAATCAGAAGGCTGCAGACTGTTGCCAATCCAAAATGGCTTCCTGGCACACACATTCAAGGGATGATATAAATCCAATAGGACAAACCCCAGACCGAGCTGATTTCTAAGCAGAAATTGCAATCAGAATTTATTACAATCCAGTCTTCCAAGCAGAACAGACCCAAGGTCTGTTGGACAGCGTACAAATATGCAGCATCCTAGCGACCAGCCGACTTATATGCCAGAGGTGGCATTTCAACCTTTATGGGGTCAGGAGGCACCACCGCCACCGCCCATAGTTCCCTATCAGGAGCTTATTGCTGGATTTCCCTGCTCGGAACTTTGTAAGTGTTTAAATCTTTAATAATGCTTCCAATAAGAATACTAATCATCTTTATGACCTCCAGCTCTTTGGCAACGCTCTCAGGTGGCTCCCTTAGTGGCGCAACGTCCTGTTACAAATGGCCGCACCTCGTCCAGCTCCTCGAAAAAGACACGCCGCCGTGTGGCCTCCATGGCCCAGAGAAGAGCGGCCAATATACGCGAACGGCGACGCATGTTTAATCTAAACGAAGCCTTTGATAAGCTGCGTCGCAAGGTGCCCACCTTTGCCTACGAGAAGCGCTTATCACGCATCGAAACCCTACGCTTGGCCATCACCTATATTGGTTTCATGGCGGAATTACTCAACGGTACGCCCTCCAATTCCCACAAGTCGCGCACGGATTTGTACGGCGGCATGAATGGACATCATCAGGTGCCAGCCGCTGCTCCTCCATCGATTCATCCACACCATTTGCATCCAGCGGCGGCTTATCAACGTGACTTTGCCTCGCCCTACAATCACAGTTTGACTTGAAAAGTGAATGGATGCAATATGCGAAGTGATATTATTTTAGAAGGACATCCTGTTCCTAATTCTGAATATGTGTGAAAATTGTTTTGTTGGCTTAAAAAATAAACTTTAAATGCAAAAGTAAAAATGTGTAAACTTTAATCTACACCTACAATTTTAGCCAAAAGTCGTGGATAACACAACAAATCGGATATTATATGGTTTTTGTGCGGTTTTGCTATACTTTTCAGAAAACCGCGATTGAAATGTTATATCCTTTGACAATTTTTTAAGTATACTGCCAAAACTATAAAATTTTGCGTAAAATGTTTCAGGTTTCGGGGGAAATACTTTATAAAAATTAGTTATTAGTTAGTTAAATTTTAAGGCTTCACCTATGTTTTTAAACATGCTGACTTTATTTTGCCGCGACCGCAATATTTCCATGGGCATGAAACTGGGCAGCATGGCCAAGATTCTCCAGTTTGCCCACAACGAGGACAATGTCACAATAATGGCCCAGGATAATGCCGAAACAGTAAAGTTAACACAAAACATGCAGCATTTGTGCATCCCAGAAACGGACTGTTCGTGTGGCGTCCATGGAGTTTGACGCTGACCTTTGCCTGTCGCTTCCTGATTGCCTTCAACAAGGCCGCTCCGCTATCCAAGTGCAGCTGTAAATGAGTACCGATGTGCACAAAATTAATTTTTAATTTCTGACTAATTTTTAATTTTTGAGAAACCTATTTATAGAAAAGTAAAAGTTATAGAATTATAGAAACCATGCCGCTTTGCGGAGATAGCCCCTTAGTGAAAAAAGGGTAGTTTTGAATGATCCCCAGGATGTTTTCGGTATCAATTTGGACTGAATAGTTAACTATCCTTTTTTAGGATCCATTGGTTATTGTCGAAGTCGGCTTATTTTCGCTTAAAAAGGCTATATCAGAAAAAAAAACATTTCATTGACCTTTATTCTTCATCCAAAGGAGCTGAAAAGTGTAAAAAGATATTTAATAAAATAGATCTTAAAGTGGATAATTGAATGTCCATTCTGCGAGGATATGTTTTTTTCTCTGTACATTAAATTCTGATAATTTATAGTATGAATAGCTTTTCTAACTTACAGTTTTTGACTTAGTGATGCAGAAATATTCGCTGTATGGTGTCTTCTTATATTGTGTTAAATTAAAAAAAAAAAAACTGCTGCAAATCAAATGCCATTTCTTTACCGCAGCATTAAGACTTATATGCAAATTCTGCATCTTCGTGATGTCTTTTCTGTTCATGTTTTATTATAATCAGAACTTTTAAGGTCGTAATAATTTAATTTATTTGAAATGTGTCACAATTATTGCTGGCGTCCGACTTAGGTTTTCGGTGTATTTTAAAATCCCAACATATATATATATTAATTATTATATATTAAACACAATTAAAGATGTGTACCTGAAAGTTCAAGAAGCGTTTTGGATAAAAGACACATTTGGAGCTATGATTTTTAAATTGCAAAGATTTAATATGAAATAAAAGCTTAAGTCCAGATATGACATCAAGTAATCAAATATCCCAATGTGGAATAACAGCATAAATCACAGTGTGTATTTTCAAATTTTGGCAATACACTACGCGGTTCTCAAGATATTTACATTCAATTTTTATTTTCAATTTTTATAATAAAAATTGACAAATAACTTATATTTCTTGATTTTTTTATAAAAATTGAAAAATAATTTTTATTTTTGGAGTTTTAAATAAAAATTGAAAAATAACTTTTATTTTTAGACTTTTTAATAAAAATTGAAAAATAACTTTTATTTTTAGATTTTTATAGTAGGGGAGAGTCTCCGGTTGTGGACATAGTTAGGTTAGGTTGCAATGGTTGAAATGGGAGAATGGACATAGTTGCGTTTTATACCCTGTACCCATTGAAAATGGGTAAAAGGGGATCAGAAGTTGTGCAAATGTATGTAACAGGGAGAAGGAAACATTTCCGACCCTATAAAGTATATATCTTGATCAGCATCAACAGCCGAGTCGATTTAGCCATGTCCGTCTGTCCGTCTGTCCGTCTGTCCGTCCGTCCGTCCGTCCGTCCGTCCGTCCGTCCGTCTGTCTGTATGAACGCGTAGATCTCAGAGACTATAAGAGATAGAGATACAAATTTTTGCATGTACATAGGGATAGGCCGTACGCAGATCAAGTTTGTTTCAGATTTGCAAAATTTCCCCCCCCCCCCTTAAACCGCAAAAAACTGTCAGAGCCACAATTTTAAAGTTACAACCACGTCGCATAATATATATTATCTTGGACCTTAAATCTATCAACTCTGAAAAGCACAATGAGATCTGAGCTAAAACACCGAAGTTATTAGCGAAACAAATTTTGCCCCTCCCCTCCACCATGCTGTGCTGCGCGCGTACATATTTGTGTGTGTGCGTGCGCGTTTTTGTTTCTTATATGTGTTGTGGTTTGTTATGTGTGTGTGTTTGTCAATTGTACAGGGTATTATGAAGTCGGGCTACTCGACTGCAACGATCTTACTTGTTCACTTATAACTTTCTTCCACGTCAACGTTATGCGGTGATATGAACATCATTGTAAAGCTACAGACTCTAGCTAACTTTCCTCTGAAGTAACCTATTGTTTTAGACAAACGGAAAAAAATTTGCAGCCATGTATATGAAGTGATGATTTTAGGCCAACATTTTTTTTGTACCCGGTTGTGGACACCCTTGTAAAATCGTTAGAAATGGAAAAATATGAAGCAAAATGGCCATGAATTGATGAAAAAGAACGTTTATTTATTTTAGAAGCCTTCAGTGGCAAAATGAAAAAAATGATTCCGCAATGCAATGGATCGAATTTGCAGCGGTCAGTTTTTTTGGCAAGAGCGCCAAACAAATCAAACAGAAGTCGACATCTTCGTCTTCTTCCGATGACAAAGACGCCTTCTTCTTGGCACCGCGTTTGGCCGACGGCTTGGCTGGTGGTGTTGCCTGTCGTTTTCCTGGCCGGCTACGTTTCTGGGGGGGTCTTCTTCTAGTGCGACACAGAATCACGCTTGGCTGCGCGCTCAGCTGTTTTTTTGCCTTCTCGCGCAAAACCTCGAAGCTTTCCGGAGAAGTTAGCTTAGTGGTTTGCATTGGCTTGCGACCGCGATTCGATGGCTTTTTCGGAGAAGTTCCTTGCACCGGTCCAATTTCATCCCACACTGATAAGTGGTTAGCCGAAGACGCTCGTGAAGTGGATGGCTCGGGGGAGGATAACAACTCTTCTTTTCGCCCAATATTGGGATCGGCGGAAACGATGTCCCGACGCTGATTGTCTTCATCCAGATCAGGTTCTGTGGGGACTTCTACTGCTCTTCGTTCGACAGCCTCAATGAAGTCAGCTTCGGAGAAAGCATCAGGGTCAAACGCACCAATACCGGAAAAATATTTTACGCTTCATGTGAGAAAGGTAAAAAAACACACCATGTTTGATGGAGTTCGTTGGTTGCAATCTCGAACGAATTCCAACAACACCGGACGAAACATCTGCAAAATTTGCTCTGAATTTCTCCAAATATCGGATCAAAGTGGGTTGAGGAAGCCCATATTCCTTGGCTGTAGCTTTGACGGTCTTCTTATCGATGAGGCATTGCTTATTGGCATCGACCAGCCCATTAAAATTGATATTTGTTAAATCGGACGATTTTTTTGGTGTTGACATGGCTAAAAATGCACAAAAATTCACAAAAATGCTGTAAAAATATTTTACACTAGCATAAACAACGATATTTGGCAGTTTTATAGCCAAACACACGCTTTGAACACAAAAAACGAGGGTGTCCACAACCGGTGCAAAAGTGTGTCCATTCTTGGAAATGGTAGCCATTTTTATTTTGTTCAGCAAATTTTCACGACACAAACATTTCACTGAAACTTGATATCACATCACAAAGTACACTTAATGCACTAAATAAAAAAGTATAATACTCACCTCTTTTCAATGTTTTGCTATCATTTAACGCAATGGGGAAATTGAAAAATGGAAACTCGGAAAAATTTTCACGATTTTTTTTTGTATGCTCACAGCAAGAAACCAATTGCGTGTTTACACTTCGGTATTGGCTAAGATTATGTGCACTGTCAAACTACAAGTTTGACATTACTCAGTTTGGTGTTATCTGTTACCTGTCAAAAAATAGACTGGGGTGTCCACAACCGGAGCGTGTCCACAACCGGAGACTCTCCCCTAAAAATTGAAAATAATGGATATATAATGATTTTTAAATAAAAATTTAAATTTAATGATTATTTCACAATTTTTTTATTCTGATCGAAAAATAAGAGTTAATTTTTAACTTTTTGATCAAATTAACAAATAACTTTTATTTTATAATTTTTATTTTAAAAATTATAACCGTTACGGTCCCTGGTATTTTGAGAAGAAAAACACATATCAGATGTGTCATTTATTTTTAACTGATATTAAAATAGCAATTCTGCTATAAAGCAGATGCCGAATAGGGAAAAATAGCACAACTGTGATATGATGTTTTGTAAACTTAAGCAATCTAACATCCATCACTGTGTCATAAATATTTACCATGGTGGAGTTTGTATCTTTGTAGCAGTTACCTATTAGACATAACCCAATTACATTTTTACAAGGCCGAAGCCTTAAAATGTTGGCATAGCAAATGGTTATTAAGCATTTAAACTCAGGAAGTTGCATGTAGTCAGTATAAAAACGCCTATCATACTCTGAGTCGTCATCAAACTGATCTTTTACAGTCAAAGTATATCTTTAATGAAAAAGCACTCACGCTTTTCTTCTTTAAAAATGTATTACTTAGTTGGGCTGAAATCCCGGCGGTACTGCAATACCGGGCCAACCCGCGACAGAGGTGGAGCAAGCCCCTAGCACTCCGTCTGTTTCCAAAAATCAGTTTAACATATGTTGTTCTCCAATGGAGAAACTATCAGATGTTAAGCTGATAAGAACAGATACTACACTTTGATCTTAGCCATAAGGTCGAGAAGCGATAACTTCATCGCAGCTTCAACAAAAATATAATATTTAAAGCGGATTTCCTCATTTCCACACCACCGCAGGGGTAGAGGATTTGGCGCGTTTTTTTTTAGTGGTACATCCCCGATAGGCCTAATCCACTTATCAATATATCTATAAACTAAAACTTATAGATAAATAAGGATATATCTGAACATATCTTATATCTTAACTTATCAATATATCTATAAACTAAAACTTATAGATATGGATAAGGATATATATGAACATACTATCTTAAGAATATATAGTATCTTATATCTTAACTTATCAAACTATCTATAAACTAAAACTTATAGATATGGATAAGGATATATATGAACATACTATCTTAAGAATATATAGTATCTTATATCTTAACTTATCAAACTATCTATAAACTAAAACTTATAGATATGGATAAGGATATATATACACAATCTTAAAAATACTTTTTACAAATTTCAATAACCTGCTGTTTATTTACAGCAGGCTCGAAAAATAAGGTGACGGCCTCAATTTGGTCGTCATCGTATTTGTCTTTTGTCAAACCTCGCACCATCGGTGTGCTCAGTTTAATATATTTAACCACATCGGCAATCAAGGATTCCTCCAAATCCTTAAGTGGTTCTTCCGACTGCGCCTGTGACTTTGATATGGCCCTGGCCCTGGCTCTATTTCGCTTATGCTCCCTCGTCCGAATATGGTCTTTACGCGAGTTCATAAGGATTTTGCAGAAGGTGCAAAAATTGGGATTTGGAGTACTCGCTTTTGCTGCCTCGTCAATAAAGGAGGCAGATATATCCAAATTGATAAACAGATTTCCGGACCAGGATGCTGCAAGGAATGCGTAAGTACAAAGGTAGCATTTATATATTATTATATATTTTCATATATAACAAATATATTATTTTAAATTACAATATTATATATTATATAAAACAATTAACTGAATTACTGACATTAATTTAAATTTTATTTATATTTACATCTTATTGATTCGAGCTTCATTTGTTGCAATTAAGTTGCACTTTGATAGAGATAAGCGTTGGCTCAGTGGGTAAACACGCTGACTATCATTTTAGATTTGTGGGTTCAAACCCCGGTTGAGGCTATTTTTTTTTTTTTTTTAATTTGCCAAAAACATCGTTTTTTTGTATATTTCAGCCTCGAAGCAAAGGACTGCTTCGTTGATGCGGAGCAAATATCGTATTTTAATGCTGCACCCGTGGCTAATATGAAGGATGGGGCATCATACGTCCTTCTTTTGGACGACGGTTATCAATGCCAATCCCATGCATATCGGCATAACCGCTATTTGATAATAGCAGTCCAGGAATTGCGAGATCCCCTTAGAAGTCCCAGCGCGGCATCGCCACTGGGAGGAGTCGTCGTCCTTCAACCTTGGGAGCCCCGGCCGGAGGAAGTCGAAGACGGAGACTTCGAAAACGAAAAGCAAGAAGTAGTCCGAGGTCCGTTTGAGAGAATGGCTGTCGTGTCATGGCTAAATAAAATATTCAGCGTGTGCCGCAACAAGAATAGGATTGTAGCCATTATAAGCGATGGTTACTATGATTTTTCATCAATTCAAGATGAAAAATTTAAATTTGATCGTGGCTTACTCATTTCCGACATTTTTCACGTTCGCCAGCATCTGCTGGAAGAAGGTTATTTGGACGGATTCAATGCGCTACAAATATTCGATAGCTACAAATTTTGCAAAGCGGACTATCGCCGAATTTGCCAAAATGTTATTCAAATTTGCGGAAATATCCAAATTAACCAGTCAAGGTATGATGTCAGAAAACTTATAGTAGGACTAATGAAGACAATGGAACGGCACTTCAGTCTATCTCCAAATGATCTTTTAATGATGAAATATGCCAGCAATTTAGAGTTAGAGAATTTCATTACTGCAATGAAATTTTATTCACCGCTGAATAAGATGATAAATTACTCCCCTTTAAAAAAAAAATATACAACTCTGGCAATTGCCGTACTATTCACTGCCCTTAATGAATTAAAAAACTAAATTTGTATTCATTAAAATAAATTAAATAAATTGTATAAAATTGAATTGAATTTTTTATATTTGTTCTGTTTTTTTCCATTTTTTTTTACATTTTTTCTGCTCTTTTTTCTGTTTTTTTCTGCATTTTTCTATATTCTTTTAAATTTTTTTCGGATTTTTTCTGTATTTTTTTCTATTTTGTCTATATTTTTTCTATTTTTTTTGTTTTTACTCAGTTTTTTTCTAAGTTATCAGTTGGCAAGCTGAATGTAAAAATTTGGTTTTAATTCTATTGTATTTTGTAATTATGTTTGTATTTAATAAATAAATTTATTAATTTTTATTAATAAATAAAATTTTTGTAATTTACTATACTGTACTATAATTAAAATTACTATAATATAATTATAGTATGTTATGGTATGTACTCTCCCTCTCACAGCACATTCGCTCTCCCTCTCTCGGTATGGCTCTCTTTGCAAGAGCTCTCTCTCTCTCTCACTCTCTCAAAAAAGAAGGCAAAGTTTTAGAGCAATTAGAAAAAAGAAGGCAAAGTTTTAGAGCAATTAGAAAAAAGAAGGCAAAGTTTTAGAGCAATTAGAAGGCAAAAAAAAAAAACAGAAAAAATATTTAAAAAAAAGAAAAATAGAGAAAAATTCAGAAAAAATATAAAAAAATAGAAAAATTCTGTCCGAGTTTTAAGTCAATCAAATAAAAAATATTGGCGATGTTGCAGATTAATAGATAGATAAAAATAGATAAATAGATTTATGCTATAGTTTTTATATAATATATTATTATTATATATTATTATATATTAAGCTTTAATTATATTCGGGCATATATATATTTATTATTGATAAAGTTTAAAAATAAAAAAAAAAAACATCATTATCATTGGTAGGAGCAGGAGCAGGACTTGAACACGGTTCCACCACTTGATAGTCTGTAGAGCTAAGCGCTGAGCTATCAAAGGTAGTGCTGCGCGGCGAGTTAAGTGTTTAAATGAATGTTTGTTTGTGTGTTTGAATGAACCAAATTTGGTTTTTTTTAAAGGCCTATTTCCAGAACAAATAAAAATTTATGTCACGAAATTGCCACTTATTTATGTTGTGTGGATTGTAAGCTATAGTATGGCCACAATGTCCAAAAATACACTAAAAAATACCCAAAATGGCGGCCAAGTTGTAGGGTCGCACTGAATGGTCAGGCGCTTGAATTCAAAAAGAGTTTGTTAAATTACAGTTTAAAGAATCTTAAAATCAGCTAACAGCTTTCAAAATAACATGATGTACTACCACAAGTGTGCGCAACTTCGTGATCCTCGGTAGAGAAAGTCTTGAGGCACTTAAAATTCTAAAACATAAAAACTAATAAAAAAGAGTGTTATTTCATGTGCTAATATATTTATTATTTGTTGGACTGTTTTGGTGCGCCCTGCATTTGCTTTTAATTTGTTCGATGTTGACCGGAAAAATGTGCTGCAAGTTATTTATTTTCAATTTAGTTCAGCAAATCGGCTGTGCTTGCAATCCACACAAGCTAACGATGTGGCAACGCCGTGATTATTTATTTTTGTTCTGGAAATCAGCAAAATAAATGACACTAAATAAATGGCTGATCAGCTGTTCGAAGCTGTTGTTTTTTTATATGGAGTTCAACATAAAAATTTATTTTCGTGCGCATTTATTTGTTCTGGAAATAGGCCTTAAAGCAAAATAAAAATAATTATAAATAAATAAAATAATAAAAATAATTAAAAAATAATAATAATAAAATAAAAAATTTCAAACGACATCAGTATCTGTATCTAAGTACAATTGTATCTGTATCTCTGACTCACACACACATTCATTTCGAGAGCGAGAGCAGGCGTTAGGGTTAGAGTAGGAAAAAAACACATAATGATCACTTCCTTTTTTTTTGCAGCTGATAGCCCACTGCATTTTGTTCTTGGTTTTGCTCTGTCTGGCCCATGCCGAACAAATGCGACATTTGCTGGATTTGGATATATTGGATCAAAAGGATAATGGTTTCTATAACATGTCACCATTTCACAACGATTTGCGTCTACAGACAGCCTCTCAACTGGATGCCACCGAAAATGCTTTGTATATTCTGGCCGTGGTCACCGGAATTTATGCTCTCAGTGCCATAGCCTTGTTCTTTGGTGTCTACAAGAATCGTCCGGGTTTGATTATACCCTGGCTGGTGGTGGAGCCATTGCAGTGGGTGTTCTCATCTTTATGCTAAAGGATACCAAGCTAACCTTAATTTTTGGAGGACAGTGTTTTTACTGTAAGTAGCTTAAGGTGTTAAAAAATCTTAATCTTAAATATTCCTTCGATCTTTCAGTTATTATTTGCTATTTCCTACTCTGTCTGGATGGCTTCAAGTGGTATGTGATGCACAGTTTCTATCAGAGTCTGCGTACCATGAACAAATTACGGGAAATAGCCACCGTGGCCATACCCTGTCCCGCCCCGGGAGCTGTAAGTTTAGTACAGTTGCTTCAAAGGTTTCTCTATTCTAACCGAATCCCCGGATGGACAGTGTTAATTTAAGTGTCTTAATTTAAGCGAGAGAGAGTGTGTGATAATGTTCTCTTTTATTTTTATGTAACGCTTTTGGCCTTTACTCTGGCTTCTCTTCATTTGTCGAATAAATCTTTCGCCTTTTACTAAAGATTTCCGTGGAGAGGGGCACTCTAATGAGTCTAAACTCAATTTTTTGTGGTGCCTGGCGACCTTTGGTTGCTGGGCCAATTAAAAATGAATTGAAATACGTGAGGAAACAATTTTTCGTTCCTTAGGGCGTCTAACCGTTTTTGTAGAAGCAACATTGGTGGACAATCTGACACCGGATTTTAATATATGTCGACGAGATAAAACGAAAATAATTTGTGTTCGCATTTGGCTTGACCTTTTTGTAATGGTTGGTTGTGTGGATGCTTGCGTAATATTGCTGAAGGGATTAATATTAAAAATAAATTTTTATTTTTATTTCCTTGATATATATACACAATGTGGGCCCTGTTCCGAATTCCGAGTCGATTTTTGTGCAAACATTTGAATTTCGAGTTTAATTTATATAAATTTGAACGTAAGTTTCAAGTAAATTTGAGTCTACTAAGTCCCGTCGCAATTTTCTTTCGATTTAAATTCATTTGGGATTAAGCAATCGGTTTCAGCTGCCCCCATCATTCCGAGTTTTGTTATACCTGATCTAGTAGCATATTTGTTGCCTTCTATACAATGATTTTAAATTTAACTGCAAAATACTAAAGTTTACACGAAAATCCAGTCGAAATTCGAAACAAGGCCGAATATTGCTCCTAGCAGAAGGGCGAAAACAAAATTCCTCCAACTATTTTTGTTTGCTGCCTCAGCTCGTTCAAACTTAATCTGGTTTCTGCATGGATTGAGCGCATCGAAGTCTGCTGGGGTCGACCTCTCTGCCGGCTGTCTTGTGGGTAATCTAAAAAAATAGTAAAAGAATAATTTATTTGTAGAAACGGTTGTGTATAAGTAGGGGAGAATGGGGGGTTCTGAGCCGCTGGGGGTTGTGAGCCACTCGAATATTGGCCACAAAAAAAAATAAATTTAAACTTTTTGTTTATGTCAAGTGTTTCCCATCTTATTATCTAACTTTTGGCTAGCAACCGATCAGTCAACACGTTCTTTAAGTTTGAGAACCAGAACTCGACTTTTTTTAAAAAAAAAAAAGTTTTTTTTTTTCATTTTTGACTTGTGAATATTATACAAAAATTTCTTTCGTAATGCCAAAAGTAAGTATGAGGGAAATATCTTTGGTCATTTGCCTTTTTAATAGAATTATGTTTTTTTTTTAAATAATTTTTTTTTTTTTTGTTATGTGACGTCACCAAAAAAAAGTGAGATATGGGGGGTTGTGAGCCACTTTGGAAAAATGTTGGTTTTGACTTCCAAAGAGGATATTGCAATGATACGCAATAAAACAGAGGAAAAACTCTCCAAAGAAGTTAAAAACCCATTAAAAAAGGCAAACAAAAGAACAGCCACCAGCAAAAAGTGCTCCTATATAAAAGAATTTTTTTCTTAATTCAGAATATGAGAAAAAATTTTATTTTTTTCATTTAATAAAGAATATTTGCTTAAAAACACGAATTTTGAACTTTTAGATGGGTGGCTCACAACCCCCACAAATTTTTGAAATTTCAAAAAAGTCGCTTTTTTTTCAATATCAAATAAAAAATCCCCAAAAATTTATTTTTTTAAACTAGTGATGAGGAAAGTTTCGTGCATCTTTTACCTAAAATACAAAATTTACAGAATGAAAATATATTGATTTTTGGCTAAGTTATGTTCGAAAAACAAAACTATGATCACAACCCCCCACTCTCCCCTAGGTATTTGGTCCATATTCAAAATTTGTAATATTAGCTTCTTGAGTGCCTAGCGACCATCACACTTATCGGGTTTTGCAGTTAAAGTCGCCTTATTCTCAAATCCAAATATATACTGCAGAGAACCACATTGTTTCTCAATAGACTATCCACTGATTTTCGATGCATTTTTTTAACATTTAACTGTTCCTGTGGTTCATTGCACCGCATTAGATATAGCCACAGTTTATAGATGTTACCATATATAGTTGAGAACTCTGCAATATTTGTGTGGCTATATACGCTGGCTCCAGAATATCGCTTCTAAAAAAAAAAGTTTTTTTTTAAATCAAATTTGGGTCTTATGAGTTCGCCTTTCTAAGAATTTATAATTTTGTCTCAGTTCTTTTTCAAAAGGTCGTAATAGCATCTTGAGTAATATTTTTGAGCAAAAAATATTAATCAGATCATTAAGACCCGAATTGTTTAGTAAAACTCAAAATGTAGTAATTATTACCACTGAGAAATATGTACAAAAATATGAAAAGTCAAATATCATTGAAGATATGCATGGATAAAATGCTTAAATTAGTTTAGGAGATCCAATGAAAAGAATATCGCTCAATATGCGAACAAAAAAGGCAACATATTGGCAAGAGCTTAGCATGAAAATGGACCAAGCTTAATCTAAGGATTGGTAGAAGCTGGCAAGGGAGATAAATAATGCTTATTTTCAAACCAATCCACAAAAAAATCAATCTAAATCAACCTCAAAACTATCGCGACATTTCCTTCATGAACTGAACATTGCTGAAATTTTTATGGGAATTTTAAATGACCGACAACAAAATGGGTAAAGTTAAATAATAAACTAAATGAATATCAATCGGGGCTTAGAGCACAATATTCAACAGTAGATAACATATACAATAGAACCCTGCATGAATCGAATCAAAGTTCCCCATGACTTTGTTTCGGATTTGAACTATCTATGAACTTCTACTCATAGCTCACAATATTATTGATTCATTAACTTATAGCTCATGACATGAGCCATGAGCAGTTTGATCTGTATGAAATGATTTAGCTCAGATCAGCTCAACAAAGCAACTAGATCAATCATGCTCAACTGAATTATCATTCATTTCTGAGCAAATAAGTATAAACAAAATTAAATTTCTTCAATTTCATTGTTAATACAAAAACTATTGAAAAGAAATGGAGCAAATTATGAAATTGCATAATAAATCAGGAAATAAAAGCATATACGAGCAGTATGAGCAGATTTGGTGAAGTTAAAATGGTGGGAACACCATAAAGACCAGTTTCCCTTTCTGAAAAAAGCTAGCTGTAAAATTTTGGCCACTCCTGCAAGCAGTGCCTCATCAGAGAGAGCCTTTTCTCAAGCCGGAAACCTCATATCAGAGAAAAGGTCCGCAATTACATCGAAAGATGATATGGTGAAAAAAATAATGTTTTTAAACGATAATATTAAAAAAAAACAACGCATCTTAAATTATACTTGTGTTCTCTACATCTGCTGGTTGGACGATTGAGATGAGAGCAAACTGGAGGAGTGCCAAAGTCTGTCTAAAGGGTGGAGTTACGAGTTTACCAGGGGGCAGTGAGCATTATGCGAATATGTTGCTCTGCGCCGTCTTAACCGTTTGAATGGACAGCACGACTGGCAGCTAAGTGTTTTGGGCGTCTGCAACCGGAAAGACCGCGGTGCACAGTACTAGTTCAATTACTCTTCCTTGGATCATACCCGCTCTAATGCGGCAGATATTTGAGCGGTTATCCCTCAGCTCGCCAATGAAGCAACGTCCTTCGAGAAAGAACCGGAGCATAGCGAATTGCGAATTCGGAAAAAAAAATTTTTTAGATGGGCTCAATGTTTGACTTGATTCGATCAATAGAACAACTGAAGCTTGATCTGTTTTAAGCTTGATCTATTTGAGCTTGATCTGTTTGGAGCTTGATCTGTTTGGAGTCACTGAATATTTGAGCTGACTAATTTGAACTAACAAATTTTTGACTTGATTTACTTGAATCATGAATCAAAGGGCCTTTTAACTCCATTCATGCAGGGCTCTAATATACAATCTCAGAGCAATTGTGCATCTAAAAATGGAGGAGAACAAAAAAGTGTATGCTTACTTTGTTGACAAAATACCCAGAAGATTGCTTATGTACAAGCTCCAGACACTACGGAAAATATTTACGCTGATACTCAAGTGACTTATGGACCGGTGACGAAATGTCGAATTATTTTAAAACTAATATTGGAGTCCGCCAAGGATGCTTGCTATCTCCTCTATTATTCGCCTTGGTGGTGGTCTTAGTGTCTGCAACAGAAACATAAGGCTGCTGCTACAGCAATACTGCCTGACCTGGAACATAAATGTAAATACGTCAAAGTCAGAAATGATGGTTTCCAGAAGAGGAGGGCGTTTGTCGGCGTCGGAAAATGGGTGTACAATGGCGAACCCATCCGTGTTCTGTCGGAATTAACGTATCTTGTTGTTGTACTCACACCGAAGATGTCTTTTAAAGAACATATTGAGAAACGAACCTGGCGTCTGTACATGTTAGACTTGCACCTTAAATACATTCAACGAGAGCATAGGTTAAAGTCGGCTCTAACCGACTTCGATATACCCGTTACTCATGAAAAAACATGTTTAACTGTGTTCCTGCGTTCCTTAGGGTGACCATCAGAAAAGTATGCAACATTTTTTTTAGGGTGGGTAGCGGGGGGGCTTGGTTCACTTCTTTGCTCATAACTTGAGAACCGTTCATCCGATCTTCATCATTTCTTCGGCAAATCGATTAATTTTGCTAATTACTAACTATCTCTAGAAGTACAAATCGTCTATCTTTAAAAATGTAGGAGAAATAACGTTTTTTCCAAATTGCGGGGGCGGGAGGGGGCGTGGCCAAAATTTGAAACAAACTTGATCTGCGTGCAGAAAACCTTTTAGTATTGTTTGGAGCGAGGAAATTTTGGAACCGACTATCTGGGTGCAAGCCCGAGAAATGATATTAGATTCGTTATTCGAGAACTGAAATCAACGACTCTTTGCAAGGAACATGAATGGTGTGACACGAATCTACAAAGACCTCGATGAATCAGTAGGTAGTAGATTGCTCCAATTAGGAAGGAGAACGGTATCATGAGTGCTGAAAGCAAGATGCGACATAATCTGGCTCAACGGAAATAAATACACTTTTCAACAAGGTGGAACGAACATTTGTGAGTCTTGCAACACCAACGAAATCGAGGACATTCGCCACTTTATTGGAAGGTGCCGAATTTTATCTGAAGGTAGATCACTTTTTTTGGGAAATTGCTTTTTAGGCGAAAGAGAAATTACAGATTTACTAAACGATGACGTCGGAACTAGCTGGAAGAATTTAACACTATATCTGCAGCATGCCATAAGATACTGAAAACAAATTTTAATGGAATATTTTTAGTTATATTTTTTTGTTTTTTAATTTAATAGGTGCGACTTCTGAGCTGCTCCCATACCCCAACCCCAGTTTGTATTAAGGTAGGGAGCGGCATGTTTCACTCTATAAGAAAATAATTTATATATAGTTAAATTTAATGTAATAATAATTTACCAGTAATTCCTCGACTGACGACTTTATAGTTATAGCGGTATTGGTCAATTAAAACTCCACATCATCTTGTATTCATTTTCAAACCATCTATTATTTGATTTTTAATAAAGTTTTATTATTATTATGGAATAAGCATTTCTCTTAAATATTAAAAATATAATCTGGTATGTTCCCATTTCCGAGTGGATTTAAAAAGTAAAACGATTGTATTTCCGAATCGTTTTCATTTGATGTTCCCGTTTCCGAGTGAAATAGAAATCGATTTACTTTTCGAATGAAAGTTCGAATCGTTTTCGAACTATAATTCAGCAATGGTAACATAAACAATTTCGATCAGCACTGCGCATGCGCTGATGCGGAATTGCGAACAGCTCGGTTTCATTTCGATCGTTTTTGCTTTCGTCTACATGCAATTTTTGGGGTACAACTTTGAAATAATTAATTTTAAATCAAATTGAATGCCCAATATTTTTATGGTTACTTTAAAATCTTCTCAAAATATGACTTATTAATATCAAAATTTTTGATGAATAAAAAATATAACCGTTGACATGAAAATTTGTCAGTTACTTTTTATTTCACTCACTCAAAGGCAAAACTTTTAAAACCGAATAATTCGATCGTTTTTCGGAATCGGGAACAGCTATCAATTCCGATTCCACATGATTTGATCGAAATCGAAAACGGGAACAGGCCTGAATATAATCATTATTTGCAGTCCCTGGTCCTTGCTTAAAGTCATAGACTTTGACGTTCCCATGCCATATGTTTCCGTAGTGTAGTGGTTATCACGTGTGCTTCACACGCACAAGGCCCCCGGTTCGATCCCGGGCGGAAACATGTTTGTCAATTTTTTTTTTTTTTTCATAATTAGTTTGCCTTTTTTATATACTAATATTTTTTTACTGATTTAAATTGTCTCCTTTTATGGAAAAGTCTGTTTTTAAAAGTTAATGCAAGTTCTATGGAATCCATGGTCAATATTTGTCTAATCTGGAGTCAAATAGTCTTCAAAGTTTTTTTCGGGCTGTTACTCCCTGTAAAGGCCCAGAAATGATGCATAACGTTTTCATTTTCAAAAATAGTCCTTAAAAAGGTTAATATGTATTATGTAAATTTTATAAATATAAATAATAAATTAGAGATATTTAGTAAACAAGTTTATTTATCGATTGCCGAAGGAATGATAGAAATCAGATGAACGATACGAGTTGTAAGCAAAAAAAAAAACACACAAAAAGTGCCCCCAGCCCTCACCTCCATGTTTTATATTCTGAATATATTTGACCCTGGTTATATTTTCAATTCTGTTGGCAATTTCATCTCATCTCATTCATTTAGTAATTTTTAATAAACCAGATCAATCGCACATCTGTTAGTTCAATTTTGATTCCCATCATTCATGATCTTAATACATATTACATTTTGCTCAAATAAGCCCAGAAAAAGTGTCGAAATTTGGCGAAAAATGGCCAAAAAATTGTTACAGAAATTCAATTAATTTGTCATAGTGATTTGACATGGCCGGCCAGGCCAGGGGTGGTTAACAACACCTACCCTAACAGTTGGGGGAATGTGATTAACTCTGTGTAGCAGTTAATGAGCAACACGCGGCCTTAACATATGCTTTATTCGAATAACTCTTGACTTCTTTACAAAAACTGTTCTCACACCACAGGTATCGCCCATAGGTATAGATTTAAAATCGCCAAATCTTGTAAGATCTACAAACTGCTTAATCGCTGACACGTGAGTCCACTTTATAAGTAGCACAGTTAAGTCATCCCTTAGGATCAGCATAGATTTAATGCGGCATGAAGTGTCACAAATTCGTCAAAACATATTGCCACACCAAACTACCAAAACAAGAGCAAGGGTAGCCCGAAGTCAACCCTCAGCCAAAAATTAATTTGCCTTCTGACGGCAAAAAAAAAGATACAAGGGGCGCTAATCTGTTGGAAATGGGCGTTCAACGCAAAAATTCCTTGGTATTTAGTGCCAGTCCACGCCGGCCGCGCAATCCCTGTTGAAGTACTACAAGTGTTTAGGGTGGCTTCAATTGACTTTGACTTACATCCCTCCGCTCTTCCCCCCTTTTATTTTATACATTAATTTATTAATAATAATTTTACGCTTTGTTTGCCTTGTCAAATTTTGTATAATTTTAGATAACCTTCGCAGTTTTGTATCTAATGGACAAACGACATGTGTTTTGCGTTCCAGCAGCTGCAGAGACTCTCAAGCAAATCAAGTGAAAGTGTCAGTGGATATGCGTGTAAATGTTGGAAGCAAGTGCGTTTTTATTTTTGTTTGACACTATTTTAAAGGGATTATCAGGTGTAGGTATGTTGGTGGTTTATTTTGGACTTTTCAGTTAGATCGACTATGATATAGGGGAGGGAAAAACAGAGTAAATTTTAGACATAAAGCAACGTTTTCTTAATGGAATCCTTAAGCGTAAAATCGATGCAAGATGTAAGACCTTTTTTTGTTAATAGGTGCTGTGAATTCATGCCATGTATGCTTTTCTTGTACCCTCATAAACGAACGAACAATTTAAGTACGAACGACCTTGAAAAAAAAATGTAGTCGCTCTTGAATTTTCAAGAATTTTGCTTTTGGAATCCAGATAAAATCATTATCAATGTAGTTCTATAGGCAAGAGGAGTGAGGGAACGCAAACTTTGAGAGAATAACGTTGGACGCGCTCTCTCAGATAGAGAGACAGCGCATGCGCAGTTTGTCCTTGTCATATGACAGTGGCCCGCCGTTAACTTAGTAAATGTTGAACATTAAGATAGTGCAAAAATAACACAGTTCAACAAAAATTGGGTCATCGCGGGCCGGGGAATAAGGTTGATACCGTTCGACGGAGGCTTTTAAGCTATATACAAGACAGTTTTCCAAATTTTTCTAGCACGTCAAGTTTCTAAGATATCAATGGTCAAAGTCGTTTAAAATGCCTAAAACGACAACTTTCAAAAATATATTAAAAAGACATCTTTAACGGAATATTGCGTGTGAAAATTTAGATCAATAGGTTGATCTTTCCTCTTTCGAGGGCCATAAACCAAATGTTTGATTGATGGGCAAAAAACCGTAAATAAATTAAAAAGAAAGATGTATATTTTGCATGTTTCGAGCAAACAAACAAACATAATTTTGTGTCAGTAGGCTCTTTTTAAAATCAGTTTTTAATTGTTTTTAAATTTTTTAAATGCCGCGAGAGTGTTTAAACTCACCGAACTCTTTCTGCTATGTTTGCGCAAGGTGCACTCCAAAGTGTCAAAGAGAGTCCATCAACCAATCGGTCCAAACGGCTTACGAAAGGGTCTTTGGCTGTCGAATGGGCAACTTGGACAAATCATGGGTACCACATTCGATATGTACTCGCTGGCGCCGGAAACTCCAGCTCTCAATCAAAGAAAAAAAATAATGATGCCATTCATTGTCCCAGCACATTGGAGAGAGCAGAGCAATTATCTAACAGATTGCTACTTTTGCCTATCCAAAGTATCGAGCTTTTCGATAAGAAATTCCATTTTCCCACTAAATCGTATGTTGACAATATGCCCTTCGATAAAGATATTGAATATGAAAATGTCTTTCGCAAAGTGAATTTATTCATTCACCTGCGTCTTATTCTCTTTTTAAATGCAATAAAAACAAAATAATAGTTTTGGAATAAATTAATACTCAACATTGCTTTTATTTTTTTTTACTGTGGTGTAAGTTGGAAAAGAAGTCCTGTTTGATTTCCTCTTATATGAAACATTGTCTTCTAAGATTAGCGTCCAACAGCAGTCGGTTAGCATGTGAATAGGGGTTTTTCCATGGTATCTTTTTTCCATGTCCAACATGTCCTGATGAAATCATTCCCCATGCTCATCACTTGTGTCGAGCGTTCGAGGAAAAAATCCAAATGAGAGTCCAAGAAGTGTATTTTAGTGACATGTTACATTTCATTTCTTTAAAGTTTTGAAGCATCTTAGAAACCGTTTGTTAAGACTGCGGTGTACTTTGACCTCCACGGAATCTCTTTACTGAAATCCACGTCTTTTTTTTTCAATATCACTTAAGGTTTTCAGGAAGTCCCCATCTTCTTCCTTTCTTTGATTTTCGCATCGCTGAGTCTGGGAAAGAAATGCTTCAAATACTCAATTGCCAGTCCATCCTTAGGAAGTGCTTTGACAAAGTTCCTTATCTTTCCAAGTTTAATATGAAGATGTGGTAGACAGATTTTTTCTACCTTGTCTAGGGGCAAGCGCAGATCATTCTGCTTCCCAGAAGCAAAATCAGTACACTTTGGAGTTTACCTTGCGCAAACATAGCAGAAAGAGTCCGGTGAGTTTAAGCACTCTCGCGACATTTAAAAAATTTAAAAACAATTAAAAACTGATTTTCAAAAGAGCCTACTGACACAAAATTATGTTTGTTTGTTTGCTCGAAACATGCAAAATATACATCTTTCTTTTCAATTTATTTACGCTTTTTTGCCCATCAATCAAACATTTGGTTTATGGCCCTCGAAAGAAGAAAAATCAACCTATTTATCAAATTTTCACACGCAATATTCTGTTAAAGATGGCTTTTTAATATATTTTTGAAAGTTGCCGTTTTAGGCAATTTTAACAACTTTGACCATTAATATCTTAGAAACTCGACGTGCTAGAAAAATTTGGAAAATTGTCTTGTATTGAGCTTAAAAGCCTCCGTCGAACGGTATCAACCTTATTCCCCGGCCCGCGATGACCCTTATTTGTGTTGAACTGTGTAATTGATAAATAAAAATAACATTAAGAAAAAGATGAAAAAAAAATATATATTCCTACGGAGACTTGATCCACGGCCTCCACGTTTTCTAAGCGAACAAGACATCCACTTGGCCACCCGGTCAAACTCTTGCAGCCGGCCAAATTCCAACCGCGTTGATTCATAAATATGGTTTCGCCGCGACTTGTAGCTTGTGAAGAATAGTCGACTGAGCTAAGCTGTCCGTCCAACTTTGAATGTTTCAGTCTTCGAGATACCGAGTTCAAATCCCAGTAAATCAAGTAAAAAAAAATATTAGCTATTATGTGGCCAACTCAAAATCAATCACAGCTTAGAAAAAAGTGGGTGGGGGTGGCTCAGGGTGAGTGGCGAGCGGAACAAATATTACATCGGTCCGTCGAGTCCCCCGAGGTCTTGGTCGTGTCTCTCAAACCCAACCCCCCACACACACACACACCCTTCAAATATTTTTTTGGACTTTTATTTTGAGAATTATTTGTACTCGGATCAAGTACCGAAACTCTTGAAGAATGACGGGATTCAAAACTCACTCTAGGATCAAGAATTTATCTCTTGGATTAAGCATTTGTACTCTTTCCGTACTTTTGAGAACAAATGCTTTTGATACAAGAGTGAAATTCTCCATTTTTTCTTTGAGTGCACCCATTAGAAATGGGTCATGAATGTATGTAGATGGATACCGTACCTACCCTTGAAGCTTGATATACATATGCCTGTCAGCTTGATAAATGGCAGCTATACACTATATTCATCAATATATTCATAACTGAAAAGTGTAAAGTGTTAAAAAAAAAAAAAATTTTCTCACTAGAACTACTTTATCGGTCTTTCGTTCCTATGGCAGCTATATGCTATAGTCATCCGATTTAAATCAAACTTGGCAGAATTGTGTGGTAGCATATAACATTGATCAGTAACAAGTTTGGTTGCGATAGCATTAAAAACAAAAAAAAATTTCTCACAAAGATTTTTTTTCAGACCTATCTTTTGTATAGGAGCTATACTGTATAGTTGTCCGATTTCGACAAGTCTTGGTGAAATTATGTGGAATCATTGAAAACTTATAAATACGAGCGTTAAGAGCGATAGCATTGAAAACAAAAAAGTTTTTCTCACTAAAACTAGTTTTTCAACCGATCCTTCCTATGGCAGCTATATGCTATAGACATCCGATCCGACCGGTTCCGACAAATGTGCAACGTATTTGTACCAAAAGATTTCGTGCAAAGTTAGGTTAAGATAGCTTTAAAACTGACGGAGGAGATGGCATAGAAACAGACGGACGAACAGACTGACTTGGCTATATCAACTCAGCTCGTCATGCTAATCAAGAACATATCGCTCACTTACTTCAATACTGGCATAACTTAAAAAACACGATTTTTGACTTAATGATGCAGAAATATTCGCAGTATTGTGTACTATTTTGTGTAAAATTTTTCATTTTGGTATCTCTTATATTTTTCACACGAAATCAAAATGTGTCGAAATATCATTTTACAGGTTCATTTTCATGTTAAAACAAAAACGTCACATCTCAGTTGTCCTGCAGTCGATATTGCGCAAACATACTTCGTCTTTTAGTTAAATCATCATATTTTCAAGTTTTATTAATAAGCATTTTAAATTTATAATATTTCACTAGATTTACTCGAAACTTGAAGAATCATTTTTTCTGGGTTAAACCCATTGTGAACTTCAAACGTGTTTTTCTCAAAATGGATTATTTTGAGTTATGCCAGTATTGAAGTAAGTGAGCGATATATACTTTATGTGGTCGGGGATGCTTCCATCTCTGCGTTACAAATATCCGGACAATTTCAATATAGCCTCTCCAAGGGTATAAAAAAACAAACCCGCTCTTCCTGGGACTCGAACCACAACCTTTTCGTTCGAAACAAGCTTTTGGCATCCATTCAGCTCACTCGGCTATTAGCCGTAAATTTTTTGGCGCAACCGGTTGCAGTAAAAGAACTCAGCACGACGATGATTTTTGCCAGCTGAAAACTCAAATAACTTTGCAAACTAAGCTCAAATGACAGTTCGCTCTACATACATATATACACTTCCCATACTTACCCCGCTTACTACTGCGGTCCATTAAGTCTTCGTAACAGCCTTTGCAACTTACATGTTTCGCGACTCTTTTAATGGTTTGATCTACACCTCGTATTTATCCGTCTACATTGCCTTACATCAAATCTTCATAATAATCTTAAGTCATAAGAAAAATTGGCAAATTTCAAAGTATTATGGAGTGTTCAATCGACGCCTCTAATTTACCATCGTCTGCGCTTTTTTGAATATTCAAAAGAAAGGGTGATTTTTTAGCAACACTGGTTTAAATAGCTCACGCACGTTTCGTGTTTTGTTTCACTGTCAAACATCTTCAGTTTGGTCTATAATTTAGCCATTAATCGTCTTACAAACGAACAACGCTTGCAAATTATTGAATTTTATTATCAAAATACATGCTCTGTTAAGAAAGTTCATCGCGCGCTTCTTCCATTTTATGGTCAGTTTAATCGACCCACTGAAGCGGCTATTTTGGGCTATTGTGAGTAAATTTCGCACCAAATTTACATTGTTGGACATTAAACCACCAACACGCTTACGTAGAGTGCGAACCAGTGTTAATGATGACCATCAATTATCGATTCGTCGCCGTTCGCAGCAATTGGGCCTCTGTTACTCAACAACCGGTCAATTGGCCGCCTAGATCGTGCGATTTAACGCCTTTAGACTATTTTTGTGGGGCTATGCTAAAGCTTATGTCTATACAGACAAGCCCGCTTCAATTGACGCATTGGAATACAACATTGAAGCATTTATTCGTGAGATACCGGCCGAAATGTTGGAAAGAGTATGCCAAAATTTGACTAAAGCTCCATTTACACGACCTGATCGCTCACATGAGTTTTCGTCAGACGAAAACTCATCTGATCAACTCAGTTTGGCTTTTACACATGCCTGAGAAGCTCAGATGAGCCTGTTGCAGAACCAGTGGGTTCATCGGAATCATCTGGTTCATATGAACATTGTGACGTTGCTTTGTTTACATAGAAGACTAGAAGAATAAAAAAAGAAATAGCGATCTGCGTTCTGATGCTTCTTAACTTGCAGTTTATTTTTTGGATTTAAATAAGAGTTCACTTGAAATACAAGAAACTTGACCGATAGCCAAAACTCAAAAGATTTCATGAATTTTTCTGAATTCTATTGGGGTATTCACTTTGTTGAGCACTTGAGCAGTTTTGCCTGACTAGTATTGTGTGCAGCCCTCTGTGCACGAAATTTGTGCACAACTACATTTGAGATATGATTCGGCAGTAATCCATGGTTCATTCAAAGTTTGCGCTTTCTCCATACAATTTATATGAATGTTTGATCACACATTTGATTTTAGGTTGTACATATAACATTAATAGCACTAAGGTACAAGTACCCGACTTTTCGAAGTCAGGGTCTGGGTCGAGCAAGCTGTGCACAATTTGTTCAGAGTAAATTGTTGTTGGAAATGTATACACATTTCCCCAAGTGCTCAACAAAGTGAACACCCTATATGTGTTTTTTTAAAAAAACTTTCCTATACCCTTTTCTATTACCCTTTATGTGCTACACATACTAAAATTATCTTAGGTCCACTTGTTTTGCTCCGTTTTTATAATAATCTAAACTCAAGTGAGAATTTTTGAAATTTCGCATTTTTTTAACATTTGTACCAGCGACTTTATTAATCTAAACTTCAATGAGAAGTTTGGAAATTTCGCAAGTTTTTGTCCCAAAATTTGCAAATTTCAGAATTTTTTGAAATGTTCAATCTACTTTGCAATATTTAAAATAATCTTGCAAATTGCGCCTTCTTTTTGACCAGAGTAACATAGTCTATGCTCAAGTCCAGGTAATCAACGAGCTGTTTGCCAAGTTCTATACGAATCCCTTCAGCGTGATATCGCTTTCATAAACTCTCTTATGAACAAGTAAGAGTGTTGCGGTAGAGTGCCCAGACAGCAAAAAACCCTGTACCAAGTAATGTGGTTCCTATAGCTTTGAATTCCTTTTATTTTAAAATTTATTTGAAGAGAAGGAGGAGGAATTTTCCGAATGTGGAGCAAACTTGATCTGGGTACGGTATACACGGTACATTGTACAATGTACATACATGCCAAAACTTGTGACGCCATCAATTACAGTCTCTGAGATCGTCGCGTTTATACAGACAGACAGACATACATGGCTAAATCGACTCGGCTGTTGATGCTGATCAAGAATATTTATAATTTATGGGGCCGGAGGTGCTTTAACATTTACATAACTTTATGATCCTCTTTTACTCGGTTTTAATGAGTGCAAGGTATAAAAGCCGAATTTTCAAACCTAAATCAGACCATCCTTTAACAAATGCGCCGAACAAGAATTCATTAGCCCACTAACAAGGCGAAATTTTTATGAACTCAAGGAGTTAATATGAAAATATATCGGCGGAAACTAACATAATCATGACCTAGATGGCTATCCGAATTGGTATTATTTGATCATTTTATAAATTCCAAAAACAACTCTGCTCATTGTTCACACTACAAATATTTTTGACAAATGATGTTTGTGGAAACCCTTGAGAAATATAAATAAACTAATTTTAATTAACCTTAATTCTCCAAATATTTTTTAAGCCCAATGAAAACTCGTTTTAGTATTCGGTTTACTTGTATTTATTTCGTGTTTTGTTTTTAAATCTTTTTTAAAATACATAATTATTTTTGAATGCATTTCACATTTTCGTTCGGTTCGGACGACAATTCACACATCCTTTTGTGGGGGCGTGGGAGAGAGGTGGTGGCCGTGGTTATGGGCCAAATATATATATAAGTTATATAACATATGAAAAACTTTAATAACGAAAATATTCTATTGGAATTTGTTAATTCGTGATGATGAAAACTTCAATTTCATACAACAACATTGTCAAATTCTAACGAAGCGCAGACTTTTTTCTTCGGGAGAGAAGAGGTTGGTTTGATTGAAATCACAATGTATATAGAATTATATAGTCGAATAACTCCATGATCATAAATATATGTGTAGATATATATAGATTTAGCTTTTTCTTCTTTGCTTTCCTCTTGATTCTTAAGCTGCCGGCACAGTCGCCAACTCCCGGTAGGCATCCTGCAGAGCCTGCTGCTGCTCGGCACTGAGTGTGCGGGCACACGCCTGCATGACATCGGGATTCGATTCAATCTGCTTCACAATGGTCAGCATGCGGGTACCTGTTGGACTCTTGGCCTCCAGCACATTTGTGCAGAATGCCTCGGCAATGATGGAAACAATACGAGGCAGATTGCAATTGTTGGCTCCCAAAATGATCGGATGGTTGCCCTCGATTAGATCGCACAGATAGCCGTAGATATGGCTGGCCTCCTCGGGATCCTCGGAAATGGGCAGCCAGGAGAACCACACGCCAATTAGCTCATCCACGTTGTTCAAGGCAGACTTGTTGTATTTGAGAATTTTGGCAAAAGCCGAAATTGCATTCTCCGTCGCATTAATGTTCTCCACCTCACGGGCCTTGGGATCGTTGATGACTTGGACCAGCAGTGGAATGATCTGAGCGCAGGTCACGGCAAATTGTTCGCCAGCAAATTGACCCAAAACACCACAACCGTAGGCGGCAGCCTGACGTACATCCGGCGACTTGTCGAGGACATACTGCAGCAGGGCAGGGGTGAAGATTTGCTGATATGGCGCCGAGGCGGGACCGCAGAATTCTATAGAACGAGGGGCAAAGGTAAGTAAGGACATTAACTCTTGAATCCCACCAAAGGCACTCACCAATCAAATCATCAAAGACACAAACACCCCATTGGCGATCCGCAATCGGACGGGACGGATCGAGCAGCTTGACAAAGTGTGGAGCCACCTGCTCGAAAGCGGGCAGAAACTGTGCCTTGTTCGTCATGAACAGGGCATGGGAAATGTCCACAACTTTGGAGAGAATATAGATATCGGTGTCGTCCTGCTCGGCCAGTTCTTCCTCCACACCATCGTCGTAGTCCTCCTCATTGCGAGCAGCCAGACGTTTGTCGGCGCGCTCAAAATGCTCCACCAGATATTTATTGATAATCTCGAGAACCTGTTTCATGGCATCCTCATTCAGGCAGTTGGGACCCAAGGTCTCTATGCATTTGGCCAACGAGTTAAGCAATTCCGATTGCACCTCTGGCTCGGGTTCCGTGTTGATCACCTTGAGCAATTCCGGGCAAATGTACAGCCACATTCCCTCCAGATATTGGGGGCCCTTAATCTTGGCGCAGTCCAACAGATATGGAAGTGATTCGGCGGCCGCTGTGCGGACTCCATCATGGAAGTAAAACTTGAGCATGGGCACCATTTGGCGCACCACCTCCTCGGCATACTCGGCGAAGCCCTCCTTTAGCTCGCGGGCGTAGCAGACCAACATCTCGCAGGCGGAGGCCTTGTCATCCATGCCCGCGGTGCGAATGGCGAAATTCTGCTGCTCGCCCAGATTAATGAATGACCAGTCCACATCGCCTTCAATATCCTCCACCTCTTCGTTGTCCAGCATAGCCACTTCGGGCTTCATGGTGGCCGTGCGCATCACTGGACCCATGACCAAGGGCAGATACTGCTCGAATTGTTTGCCCAAAATCTTGCACATGCGTGCCCAGGCGGTGATCAGGTAGGAGGTCTGTGGATCATCACTGGCCGTATTATCGTCTTCAATGTGTGTTTTCAGCAACATGTCCATAATCTCGCCCGCATCAGCTATAAACTTCTCCCTACCCACAGCCAATCCAATCAAGCTGACGCACTCAATGGTCTTGCCCCGCAACATGCGGAAGTCCTCGGAATTGGCGTTCTGAATGATGAACTTCAAGCAGGGCATCAGCCGGTCATAGTAGGCCACAAACTCCGTCTCGCAAGTGTCGGCCACCGAAGCTATGGTGGTGACCACCTGCTCCAGCACCAGCTTGTTGCCCTTCTCCACCAGTTCTTTGAACTTGGAGTTCAGAATGGCTTCCAGTTTGGCCATGATGCCGTCCAGATAGCGTGTCAAAATATTCTTGGGACAATCCTCACTGAAATTCACCAAAGCTGCACCCGCATGAGCCTGCACTCTGGGGTTCTCCACATCATCGAGCAGGGCCAGCAAACCGGGAATGACCTGATCGTGGAATTTCTTCTCAAAGGTCGGAGCAAAATCCGTGGACATCTGACCTATGGCATTACAGGCCGCGTAGCGCACTCGGGGACTCGGGTCACGCAGGTAGTTCAGCACTCCAGACATGACCTGATCCAAAATGGCCTCCATCTGCTTGTGGCAGCCCTCGCCTATGGCAGAGATGGCCATTAGAGCGGCAAAGCGATGCTTCCAGTCCGCATGCCCCAACATGGCGGGCAGTGCGTTCATCACTTGGGGCAAAACCATCTTGCCGCCCAACCCACAGGCCAAGCGATCCAAAGAGGACTCGGCAATCACATTATTATCGCTGTGATCATCATCGTCCACCACATCGGCAGTGGCCCAATCCTCATCCTCATCCAAATCGGTCATCATCTGCAGCACCAGCGGTATCAGCGCCACAATATACTTCTCCGCACGCTTGCGCACCATTGCCGGCGCATTCTCGGCCAGCGAGACCATCACCTCCAATACCAAATGCCTCCAGCTATCCTCAAAGTCTTGCGAACTGAATACCTTCATGCAGATCTCAAAGATGAACTCCAATTGCGGTCGCAGAAACTTCGGGCAGTTCTCGGTCATGTCAATCAGCAATTTAAGCAAACTCTGATCATCCTGAGCCTCAATGGTCTCGCCCGTAATGACAATCATGCGTGGCAACAAGTCCGCAAAATGCTTATAGATGGCCGCCTCCTTCTCCTTGTCATGGAACAATATGAATGCACCCACTGCTCTTACGGCCTGCACTCGCACTTCCCCATCAGATGTCGGATCCATGCTCTTGGCCAGCATTTGCTTAATCAAGTCAATATACTGAGCCTCCTGATTGCCAAAAATGGCCGGCACACTCGAGAAGATACGCAAAGCGGACTCCTGCAGCTGGGGTGTCGCTGAGTTGGCGCATTGGAAGAGGAATTGTAAAATATCGGGCCATTGATTGTTGCCATCTTCATCGATCAGGTTGCGAGCCACCTCGGCAATCACCTCACAGATTTTGCGACGCAACTGAGGTGTCACATCCTGTTGAACCGCCAAAAGGATCTGCTGCAGCAATTGATTTTGCGACTCAGCGGGAATCTATAAGAAAAAAAGAATATAGATTTAGAATAGGACCAGGATTAGTTTTTATACCCTTGATGAGGGTATATTAAAATTGTCCGGATGTTTGTAACGCATAGAAGGAATCATCTCCGACCACATAGATTATATATATTCTTGATCAGCATGACGAGCTGAGTTGATATAGCCATGCCCGTCTGTCCGTCCGTCTGTTTCTATGCTATCTCCTCCGTCAGTTTTAAAGCTATCGTAACCAAACTTTGCACGAAGTCTTTTGGTATAAATACGCTGCACATTTGTCGGAACCAGCCGGATCGGATGACTATAGCATATAGCTGCCATACAAAAGTTAGGTCTGAAAAAAAGTCTTGGTGAGAAAACCTTTTTTGTTTTCAATACTATAGCTCTCAACGCTCGTATTTATAAGTTTTCAATGATTTTACATAATTTCACCAAAACTTGTCGAAATCGGACCACTATATAGTATAGCTGCCATACAAAAGTTTGGTCTGAAAAAAAGTCTGAGTGAGAAGAACTTTTTTGTTTTCAATGTTATCGCTCCCAACGCCCGTACTTATAAGTTTTCAATGATTCAATGATGATTCAATGATCAACAAGATTTTTCGAAATCGGACCACTATATAGTATAGCTGCCATACAAACTGTCCGGCATATATCAAGCTCCAAGGGTATATAAACTTCGGTCTAGGCGAAGTTAGCTTGCCTCTATTTTTATTTATCAAAATGCTTCATTGAACATTTAGGGTAATGATTCGACCATAAAGATCGACATGATCCTCTTAAACCAGTTTGTAGTGCGCCCAAAGCTGCATTTTAGAATCTTACGTAAATTATAAATGTAAAAGTTTGAATGTTTAAGATTTTGCCCGTTTGTTACTCAATTACGCACAAATGGATTTGAACATACCTCAGTAAAATTGATATATGTATATGCAAAATGTCTTTTGGTTATTTCTTTCGATCCAATAACGGTACATTGGTTTTCTTTCTCTTCTACTCTACTTTTCTCTAATTACCTCCTAATCTGTGGTGCAGTTATATGAAACAAGCGAGCCATCCCATGTTTCTCATAGAAAATTGATATTTGTGCAATTTGAGTTATTTGTCATTTAAGGGCAATAGCGTCAACATAAATGGCAATTACAGTGACAAAATATTGAGCAGATGTGGAAGCAATATTATTAACATAACAATAAAGTGAACTTCAAGTGATCTAATTTTTATTTACCAAAAAATGCCTCTTACAAAACAACTATCCCTTAAATATCAGATAAAAATCAAAACCGTGTATAAAGCTCATATAAAAAATGCTGTAAATGCAGTTTAAGGAACAGCCGTGGTAACACATTAACTAGGGTTGCCGAATATATTTAGAATATCGTATCGATGATATTTTCTGATTTGAAAAAATATCAAATGATATTAAATATATTACTTTTAAAATATCGATATATCGATATAATTGATATTTAATTTTTTTCCTTTTTTCCCAAAAAAGGATCAAATTCTGCCCCAAAATAAAAAGATATAGTCTATATTGAGCAAACATAACAATATTTTCCATGAGATTCGAGTTTTTTATGTATTATACATCTTAAATACTTTTAGTTCCGAAAGACTTTAAAAAGACGGTTACGGAAGTTGCAAATGACGCATTTTATAGCAAAAGCAAGTCGCTCTAAAGGCACTGAGCTACCAGAAGTAATAAGATATCTTAGAGCCAGTCTGGGTAGCCCCGGCATGGACAGCTTATACGAATTCCAGAAGATTTAGGGATTACTCTCCCATGATGTTTGCGGCAACCAAGGTATAGATTCAGTTCACTATTTTGCGTTTCTTCCATTGAAAGGCCTTTTAAAATCGACCTTTTATGGGAATCGACCTATTAAGAAATGACGATTTCACTTATATTTTATTGGATTTAAGTGGCTTGAACCTTTTCCCCAATAAGTTACAAAGCGACTCTTTAGTAAGGATGCCCTCGTCAGATTCAACTTTTACAATCTGAATTTTGTTGACTAATAGTGAAATTAAAGGAACTACCAAGCTGACAGTGACATAATATTCACCGCTTATTTTCTCAGTTGCATCTTTAAATGGGCTCAAAGGGTACAAAAATCACGGCAAGTGTTTAGTTCTTTAGCCGATAGCATTTCTGGTAATTCTTTAACATATTCGTCTCTTTTTGAATGATTGCCACTTTATTTGCAAGACCCAAAAAGGACGTCAGCATATCAAGGCACGAATTCCATCGCGTGTCAACGTTTTGCAGCAGGGTCTTCATACAACCTTCCGGAATTCCCTCATCGGCCAGAGCTTTTCGCAACTGGTCCATTAACGCAGAGCTTTCCTTAATATGTCAAAAATGTTGTAAAATGACGAAATCTCCTTCACTGTGTCATCTACCACCAAGTGGATTGTACCCGCAAAGCAAGGAACATGTTTCCCATTTCGAAGCTTTCCTGTTTTTGAGGACGCCAAATTGGTCGTGTTACCGCTTGTTTTAATTACTTTTCCGCACAAATTACACTTAGCTGTGCCTTTTTTGAATCCATTTTATCTTTGCGTCTTTTAAATGCGTTTGCGCTTGCTACCCAGATCATAGATTGACCAAGGCACAAATATCATAAAATATCCCGAAAAAAATCGATATTCGATATTTGGACAAAAAAAATCACGATATAAATATATCATTTTTAAAAAATATTATCGATATATTGATGATTTGATATATTTTCGACAACCCTAACATTAAACAAACTTTTTAAACAGTCCTCAAAAATATTGCCAAAATAATCGCAAGGGTGTGATTCCCAAGGTAAATGAGAGCACCAAGCGGCACATAAGGACTCTAGCAGCAAATAAATTGATGAGCTGCGCTCAAATTAAGACGGAGCTAAATCTATCAATATGTCGACAACGCATACAGTAAATTTGCCGAAAAGAGTTGCATCTTCAGGAACAGTCCAATGTGCCTAATCCGCCCCTTCAATGCTAAAAGAAAGTTATCAATTCGATTTGGGCCTGGCCGTATTAATGTGCAAATGAATGAAGAGGTGCTGGAAAGTAAGCTTATAACAATCGCGGAAGAGTTCCATGGTGACAATTGGATTTTTCAGCAAGAAGCGTTTTTCCAAATACAATGCCCGGCGACAAAGGCATATTTCAGGTCCCACAAATTTCTTATGTTACAGTGGCCGGCATACATTTCGGATCTAAATCCAATTAAGGATCTGTAGGGCATGTTTTCTGCCAGGAAATGCGCTGTAAAGGAGTTTGCTACTTCAAAGCAGCTTTAAGAGCCATTGTGAAGGTGTGGGAATATTTTTATTTGAGTGTTTTACAAAACTTAGCTAATTCTATTTCCCGGCGGTTGCCGTTACTGCAAACGATAAAGTGAACCCCGATTTTATATTAATCATATTACTAGACTACATTTTGGGTTAAGTTTCCATTTAAAATAATATAATACCACACATTTAAAAATTTGCACATATAGCAATTTTCTAAGAAAATATATTTAATTATTTTTGTTTGTTAGTAAATTGTTTTAAATAAAATAAAGATTTGAATTTTTTCAATTTCAATGTCCAATACCTTTGTAAAAAAAATAGTGTCATAAATGAAAAAGAATGGGAATGTTAATAACTAAACAAAATATGTATGTACAATAGACTGAACATAATCGTATGGGAATTTTTTTTTTTTTTAAATGTTCTGTTCCTCTGGGCTTTTTTTCTTTTCGTAGAAGTAACCTTTGAGATGCCAAACATTTTTTGAATTAAAAATATATTTTTAAAAATATTTTATTCAAAGCACAATTCTGGATATAGAGAATTCGAGCATTTATTTGATTGGCGCGTTTCGGGTAGTGCTGGATTCAGCAAGCTACCATCTAAAAAAGCGTTTCTTCTGCGTACTATAAGAGGATTCAAATACACAATAAGGGAGAGCCTAACCGCACTGTCCTTCAAATTGATGGTGTATTGAAATCACTTGGGCATACCATGAAACTAGGAAGAGCTTGAGGAAACTTAATGATCAATATGTGTTCCTCAGAAAGAATGTTGGTAGCGATAAAGAGTTGTACCGCAATAGAGAAATGAGTTTTATGGACCATTTAGAAGAACTTTTTGTTGCTGCTTTAAAAAGTTCGATTGAATTAAGTCCTGATGCTGCTTTTAAAAGACAGAGGTCCGATGACGAGGAGTCCCTATCTAGTCGCAGTAGTCGCCATCCATATCAAATGGATTTTGAAGAAGCGGAAAAAAGTACGCTTATCAAAATAGCAAAAAAATATTCTTATGAATAAATTTGAATAACTACTTTTAATTGCATTTTGCATTTTCGCTTTAAACCCTTACGAACATTAGAGTTCATTTTTCTAGCAGCGAAATAAATAAAAACTGAATATCTATGTTTCATTTGTTCTCTTTGTTGCCAGCCATTTTGTAAATTGTTAAGATGCATATGATGAAGCAACACAATGAGGACTGGAATCTGCATTTTCAAAAATGATCTTTTGAAAATTTGCTTCAGTGAGGAAGCCATTTTAGTTTTGCTTTGGTGTTCGGCTCATATGCATATCCATGATTAGTACAAAACCTTTAAAGCACAGCGCTGAAATTTGCTCAACACTTTATTTCATTCTTGGACAATGGTCAAATTATAAAGAATTCTATGCGAACAAAGCGGAACATGGACTATTTGGGTAAAAAATGCCAACGCCCAAGGACCACTTCATCTAACGGTATGACGATCCTGCAGTTTTAATTCAGTCACAGCTTCGATTGTTTCTGGCACATCAACCGTTTTTAAGTTGAACCAAAACGTTTGGCATCCCAGGTTGTTTTAATGAAAACGTAAAATGGAAAAGGGGAAATCAAAATTTTATGTAGCAACTTTAAACCCACGGCGCCAGCACTAAACCTAAGAATTTCAAAGTTTTGTTTTTCATTACGTTAACTAGAAAATATTACGAATTTTTTGCGCATTGAGGATCAGAACATTTCCAAAAAAAATGTTTTTCATATAAGGGACGTTCAGTCTAATGTACAATGTACATTCGTTCACTTTTTGCTCATAACTTGAGAACTGTTCATCCGATCTTTATCGTTTCTTTGGCTAATTGATTTATTTTGCTAATTACTAACTATCTTTAGAAGGTTAGAACCGTCTATCTGTAGGAGATATAGCGTTTTTTCCAAATTGCAGGGGCGGGAGGGGGCGTGGCCAAAATTTTAAATAAACTTGATCTGCGTGCAGATAAAAGAAGCATTTGTCCCATACTTGATGTCAAACCTCTATCTCTTACCATCTCTGAGATCTAGGTGTTCATACAGACAGACGGACATGTCTATATCGACTCGGCTGTTGATGCTGATCAAGAATATATATACTTTATTTGGTCGGAAATGATTCCTTCTGCCTGTTACATACATTTGCACGACTTTAGTATACCCTTTTTACTCTACGAGTAACGGGTATAATAAAAGATTGTCAGAAAATCGCGCATAACTTCGTCTAACGGTATCCAAATTCATTGGGATAAGAACCGTTCGACGGAGAATTAAATGGGCTTTTATTACAAACTTTAAGGAAAAATCACATTAAATAAAATAGTTAAACCAGTGATGGTCAAAGTACAAATTTCTCAAAAAAAAGTTGAAAATGCCAGATCAATAAGCCGCATTTATCAGCCATCGCGTTAAATTAGTCAAACCATTGATTATATTGTGTTAGATCCCTCTCGTGGCTATTGGAATCGAATTATATCTTATTAAGTGAGGTAAAAAAGCAAAAAGCGGTTTTTGGGCCATAACTTCAGATTTTGGGGGTGTTAGGAAAAAAACAAGTATGAGGAAATGCTATACTCGACCTGGCCAACAATATGTACTGGGTCTCGTAAAAATTATGTGCAGATTTTTTTTTGTAACACTGTGTTATGTATAAACAAAGTTTTTAATTTTTCGGTTGGTAGGCCGCAAACCTTCCATTTACGATCTACACTTTTGGATCCAAACCAGATTGAATCAGTTGAAAAGATGTTCAGAACTATAAGAAAACTAGAAGAGAAATAAGTTTTGGACTTTTTTTTACCATGTTCTCCTTAAGAAAGGGCTTTGAGGGTTAAAATCCGACGCAGTAAAGGGAGACTAAATAATTGGGATTTTTTCATATAGTTATTTTTTAAAATTCCAAAAAGAGCTAAGGAAATAAAGATATTCCAAGGAGAATCCGAACTGTCTTCTTGTTCTCCATGAGTATAAGAATTGTTGAAATCTCAAACTGATTTCTGTGATCCAAAACTGGTTACACAAACCGTTGGAACTGACTATATAATTGGTTATTGATTATTTTCTCAACGATTTGGTGCACTTTTAGGGATAAGTTAGAAAAATTCAAAAGTAATTCTAGTTTTAATAAGATTTTTAGAATTATTAAGTATTATTATTAGTTCGCATGGAAATTTAAAGATAACGATTGTCATATCCAATTAATTTCGAGTTTACAAAAACAAAACAAACGGCTTTGAAATCAGATACAACAAACGGAATTTACCCGAATTGGAAAACGGATAACATTGTAAACAAATGGCTATGCCATGACTGTCATTTGATTCACTTACCTCTTTGTAGAACTCGAGAAAATCCGTGGTAAACAGTCGTCGCAGCAGTACGGCAGCCATCTGGCGCACCTCCTCCGATTGCTGGCCATTGTGTATGTTGCCCAGGAGATGTGTTACCTTCAGTTCGCGTGGCAAATTGTTATAGGCTTCCTGAAAAAATAACAAAACGAAACCAGACAAGACACTTGAGTAAACATTGCAAAATGAGGCTCTGTTTCCAAGTGGGCGGTGGCGCCAAGGTCAGCTGGCATGCGTTCGCGTTGCCATGTGTTCCAAGCGGGTTGGGCGGGGAGTGGAGCGGGCGGAAAGGTGGTCTTATCAAACATTTGTATGTTAATCAGATTGCATTTTCCAGACAATGCGTCATAGGGAATTTACTAAATATTTCTTTGTTTCCTTTCTGCCCGAAAATACTAAAAAGTGCTACATACATATATATGTACAAATAAAAAAAATTAAATTCCAACTGGTGTTCCCTCTTGCTCGCACAGACACACACGCCCGCAACATGCGAATGCCGTGGTGAAGAGGAGAGAGCAAAACCACGTTTTTGTGTGTGCGCTTCGATGAATCAGTTTCTGCCATAAATGTTTCGATGAAAATCGGAAAATTATAAATATCTTTATGTTATAAGCGTGCACTGATCTATTTTAGATGCACACGATTTGCATATTGCGCAGTAGGCCGCCCATTCAAATATACCTTAATTTTTTGCCTTGTTGATCCCCCCTTCTACCACCGCATCCACATTCACTCACCTCAGCCTGCTGGCGCACATCGTTGTCCGTGGACAGCAGGGAAACCAAAAGCTGTTGAAATTGTGCCTGATCTGCAGCCATTGTGCTTGTTGTAATTGAAATTATATTAAATTAATTTGCAATTTCGACACACAAATTTCTCACACAATCTTCACGCGACGAAGGCCGCCTAAAAAAGAGCAGAACAATAGAGAACGCTTGCCGGGTTGCCAAATATTGGCAATTTTTTTCTTTGATTGAAATTATTTGTTGTGAATGCAATGCCACTTGCTCAAGTCTTGACACCACCTTATCGCGGATTTATTTTATGTTCACAGACTTGATGATGTTTAAATATTTAAGGAGATTTGACAGGCAAACTCAAAAAATTAATGTTTTTGTGACAACTCTGGTCGTATGTTATCGATAAGTTTTGGCGCGCAAGCCGATTGGTTAGCAATAGGGATGAGCTGGATAGGCGTTCCAGTGACTGAGTCACTTTGAGTGATGAATATTAAATCACACTGCAAAAAATGTCGCATTGATTTAGGAGATAATAGGATACTGCTAATTTCCCGGTCAGAAAAAAATCTGAGAGATTATTTACGCAATAGTGTTGCAGAACGGATGTATCCTCTACCCTGCAAACATTTTGTGGGGTTTCTAAACTCCCTCGTCAAAAAGTGAGTTTGGCGATAGTTTAAGTGAAGAGTCTGCTGATAGTTTGGCGATTTAGAAAAACAAAACACAATAAAAGGGATAAATTAACGATATGTGGCATGAATTTCTATTGCCCTATTTATACGGGCAGAGTGATAAATAAAAACTTGAGAATTACAAGAAAGCATTTATGTGAGAATGCTTTCAAATAGATTCCACATAAGTAACCCCTTAGTTAGCGCGTCTCAGACGCGCGGCGTAGCGCAGTCGTCTAAAACGCCAAGCCCATCATGCTTTGAGTCCAAGGGAACCGAGATCGAATCCCCTGAGAGTAAGCAGCTCAAGCACAAATTTGAATTTTTTTTTGTGAAATGCTTTCTTAACTCTGAGAAGAGATACTCTCCTCCAAAAAGTGTCGCAGAGTGTGAGATTAGAATACGATTGTTATTTGATATCGCCAGAGTGAAGCGACACCTACTAAAAGAATCGCATTCTTATCTTCAGCGAAAAAAAAATTTTTGCTGGGAATAAACACATTAATCGAGCTTGCGTAAATATCCTGATTCCTGTACAATCATACAATCTGTGGAAATAAAATAAAAAGAAAGACGACGTTTTACAGTGAAGTCCGAAAATATACATATGTGTGTACACACGAATAAATCCGTGCCAACCGAATTGAAACTGTTTGCCTTTATACATACATATGCGAAGTAAAAGAAGTATGCTCGGTTCACAAAAACGAATTTCACCTTATGGTTTCTTCCCGAAGTATCTAGTAACTAGTAAGTTCAAGTAAATTTACATAAAAAGTCGTACAAGCTTAGTTTAAAGCGCAATCGTTTTACTAAGAGATCTATAGATTTCCACTATTTCCCTGTTCTTGTCTTTGAAAAACAACATTTAATTTTGTGAACCGAACCTAGTTTTTCAAAAATATTGGGAGTTCGGTTCATGGTCCTGTTCGTCGGACCCATAAAACCCCAAACGTTTGCAGCCTTACTCGAAAATATGAAAGCTATGGGAGATTTGGGCATCCTTGCTAAGGAAATAACCGACAGCGATTAAGCCATGGAATGAATATAAAAACATTGATCCTCAGAGTGGCCGATTTAAGGAAGACTAAATAGCTAATTGACGGTCCTGGCAAATGACATCACAATTGGAAATCTTTTTCTACTGGCTACTAAATCGTCGGCAACACTAGAGAAACAATGCGAAGAAGGGTTAACCCGGTTCGATTCGAACTGAATCCCTGGACTGAATGCATAGAAGCCAAAATTGAAGATCATACCCTTAGACTAGATCAAAAAGTCTCTACCAAGATCAATTACACATTTTGGAAAAAACAGGCAGCTGAACAGTTAATGCTGAAAAAAGGATACTTGGATATTGGATACGGTAATCAAGATTATTAATCGATTCGACAAAGGAAAGTCTAAGATCGGATGAACTTTAGTCGAGTTATAAGGAAAACAAAAAATCATGCTGGGTAGCACCGGTTCAACTGCGATGGGCAGCACTTGACACACTTTATGGCTTCTTTACCACTTTGTGTGGCTTGTATCTAAAATTTATCAGACAAATACAATACAAAATGACTTTCTCGTTTTTCCCACCTCCTCTTCACTCGCTCACCACTCTTTCCCCGCCTTCCTTTTCATCTTAAACCGCTCTCTACTCTTTCCCCTCCTCCCTCACACACACATGTAGCAGCTGTCATCTGTCTCAGAGAGTCAAAAGATGAATGGCACATTTGTAATACACACAGTTAAGTTTAAAATATTATCTGAGCGCCACAGTTCCGTTACTTTTCTTTGGCTACATATGTACAATTTTTGCAACACACATACACTCACACAGCACATACTGTCACTCAGATAGTAGTTTACTCTTTCTCTCTTGCGCTCTTATTAAAACAGCTTATCCTGTTATCTGCTCAACAAACTTTTCTTTGGCTTTTTGACTCACTTCGTGTGACAAATTTCGCAAATTTTCTTTCTTAGTGCGCGCATACTTAACTAAACGAAGGTCTATGCTTTATCTTAGATCTGTACAGATTTATAAGTTTAGAAGATTTAAAAATAGTAATCAAAATTGGGATTCTCCGATTTTTTTAAACCCATACCTTTTTCGATCCCTGAAATGGGGTTAGATATCTTACCGGTATATCTTATTAGGCTTTCAACCACTGGAATATAAACTTATGGACCCACAGATAAAAATACGTTCATACATTTGTGCTACGATGTCCCGCACAAAGGATATCATAAAGTAATTGTTATAATAATTTAATAAAATGTTCCTCTATTAACATTTTTTTTACAATTAACATTATTTTTACAAAGAATTTCAGCATGATTTTGGAACAATACGACATTGATTTTAAATCGTCTGTCGGTAAAGAGATTAAATTAAATTTAAGCGAATTCTGTAACTATTAGTTTGCTATATGATAAAGCGCTTGTGACGTAGTTAACTAATTTTTGCCAGCCTTCATCGTCTTCCCCATTTAATCTTGCAATAATTTCATTTTGCGTGAGTGACGATTTCCCAAAGAATCTAGAACGTATGTGTTTGAGGATTGGGCATCTGCCTATAAAATGTTCTAAGTCCTCGCATTCTTTCATGTTGCATAAGGTACATTCATCTGGCACGTTTCGCAAATGTTTGTTTAATATTTTGAGATCACATCTTGCTTTAAAAATCCACATTATTTTGTCCCATTAAAGTAGCTCGGTCCTTTGCCATGGTCTAAATATCTATAGAACCTACGCGCGCTACTCATAGCTCTGCTCCACATAGTTTGGTGTTCGTGAGTTTCTATCCGCTTTTTGAGAGCTTGTGTTTGGTTCTGCCACTCCGTTCTGGTCAACGATAAGTTCCAGTCCAAGTTGAAATTGATGCTTAAATCGTTTAAACATTTAACCCATCCTATCCGTTTCCTTAACAGTCTTTTGGAGAATTGGTTTGGTAGCCTGTTGGATTCGTATTCAAAAATAGTTCTTTGCATATATCGGAGGGGCAGATCAAGCGTGAAAATGTGAGCAGGAGTAATTCCGGTTTCTAGTTGAATGCAATAATTCGGGGTGCAGTCGGCGAGCCTGAACATTTTCTTGATGAAGACATTTTGCAACCTATCAACTTCTTCGAAGTTGGCCGATCCTCATATCTGCTGACGGCCTGGTACAGCTTCCATTTAGCTCCTAATCCAACATCGTTATTCCGAAAGAAGTATCCCCAAGTGGCTTTGGCTGAGTTGGTTCTGTCCTCGATGTGCTTTTTAAAGGATAGTTTTGGCGTAAGAATAATTCCCAGGTACTTAAATTCGTTCACCACCTTTATAGCTTCACCTCTATATTTCCATTGCTGTGGTTGACCATCATGTTCCATTTGTCACAGTACACTTCCAGGTTGTTGATCATTTGCTGCAGGACTTTTGGATCATCTGCCAGTAAAACTATGTCATCAGCATAGAGCAACACCCTAAGGTTTATATCCTCGAGTTGCATGCCACCACTTAGTTCCTCGTGTAGATCGTTCAAATATAAAGCGCAAAGTAGAGGGGAAAGCAGGCATCCCTGTCTGACTCCTGCCTTGGTGGTGAACTCCTCAGACATTGCTTCTCCATTCCACACAATCGTTTTTGTATCCGTTAATACAGTTTGCAAATAGTTTGTCATCTTTGTAGATACATAATGTGGAATCATAATTTTTAAAATAAAAATTTTGTATATCAATTAATTTGTAATTTTTACATAAAAAATTTTGTATATCAATTAATTTGTAATTTTTATATAAAAATTTTAAATCAGCTGTTTTTCGATATTTTTATTATAAATTAACTATTAATTTCGGTCCAAAACAACAAAATGGAAAACAAAGCTTTAATTAAAACAAATTAAAAATGCACAACTGGCTCTTCCATACTACACTTTTTGGCCTATTGTTCTTCTCTAACCAAACGTTTCAGATTAGTCCAGAAGCGTAAGGTAAAATGGTACAACATTTCCACCATACTGAGTATAGAGAAACCCATGAATAGACCAAAAATGCCACCACAATTGGCCAAAAATTCAGTCATACCATACAATTCTGAGCGTTTGGATGTAATAAATTGACTTTGCTTAAAGTAAATCGACAGACGTGACATCTGAGAGCCAGGATATTCCTTCAAAAAGTCGGTATTATTGTCAGCGACCAACATTTCCTCTAAATCAAAATTAGCCTGAGAGATTTCCGTATTGTATATCAAGGACGTGCACGCTGGCATGCAATTGCAGGCTGACTCCACTCCCCTTACTTCTTTCTTGGCCAGATTGAGGGCGCCGACACGCTTGAATTCGCGCACCAACAGCTCGTGTTCGGCACGATCATAGCAAAAGATTTTATCCTCACCACAAACTGGCATATCCATATCACGAGGCATGGAGAATTTCACACAACCACATTTGGTCAAAGTAAAGTTGGCCAAACATTCCAAATGACAATTGGACTCGGTGTAGATCTTAAAGAAACGCAGAGAACGCTCATGACTCAAATAGCACTGACGCCGAAAGGGATGGTAGGCCGCTATGCCCGCCGAAGTGGTAATCATGTTCGGTTTAACCGCTATAAGCACCTCTTTACCCATGGGAATGCGTACAAATTGCTTGGACACCTGTGGCACATCATCAGGAGCATGTAAGAGCACCTTAAAACCCTGAACAGGACCGCGACAAGCATAGTCCACCTCTTGTTTGAAACTCTGCAAGCTTAGGAATATGCCCGATCTTGATCCATCACTTAAGACACGAGCTGGATAAGTGTCCACATCGCTGGTGGCCGCATAACCCGTTTCCAAAGACCACGATGAGTTGCTTGGGCTCACATGCTCCGTTTCTTCCATATCATTCACACTTCGTTGATATTGATATGTGGTTTCCATATAAATTTCCGTAGGTCTCAGGCCATTGAACGTGTAACATATACCCTCCTCTGTCAAAGTTTTGCGAAACAATCTTTCGCACTTGCCAGAACGAGTCAACCAGCGACAATAGAAAAAGTATCTTTCAAATGGCGGTAACATTCGCTCGAGCACATTAAAATAGTCCACATCATCGCCAGCTATTAAAGGCACATCCTGATCAATGATATGTGTATTACAAACATGAAGAAGTGTGCGAAATTCCTCCAGTTCGAAGGGTGTAATATTTTGGGGTTGAAATATGCGCGATTCGCGTATATTCTCATTAAATTGATTGCAGAGGGTGGCAAAAGAGGTGCCATTGCCTGTACGGAAGAATTTTTTTATATTACAAGTCTCTTGTTATTAAATTTTAACCGATTTACCTGTCTGTTTCAAGATTCGCTTGGTTTCCGAGCATATAGTTATGGCCGGAAAGGGTATATTCCATACAGGTGTTGACTTTTCGGCAAAACTGACAATTACAGGCTGAAATAAATATGTGGATTTCAGATTTTAATTTTGCCGTTACAAAGATAGTAGTTCATCTACGTGGTCTCACTGTACTTTCCTGTTTTCCACATTCTTACCGTTTCCGTCCACTTGGTGTAAACGCTATTGATCAAGGTGCCGCAACAGAAAATCGAGACCACAAAAACGCACAACCAAAATATCCTCTCCTTGATGGGTCTGTGGGGTTCGCCCAAATATTGAACACCATGGAGAGATGTGAGCGCACAATAATTGCACAAAGTATCGACAAAGCCCTGGCAAATGGAGGATACATTACATTTGGATTGTGATGTCGTTTTTTTGTAGGCAAGATCTATGCCAGTGAGATTGCTATCTGAATCTGGCACTGATACGCTGGCGTCCATATCACAACTTTTGGTACGCTTAAACATTTACACAAATCATAAACCGCTGTTGTAACTGTTAAAATCCAGCAGTGTGACCAGCTCCGATAATTCCGTTGCGTCTGCGCCAACGTGGATTTAAAAGTAGAGATTCATTCTAAGGCGAATTAACCCTCTTCTGTCTTGTTAATTATACAACAACAATCGCTTTGCAACATGCAATTTATTAATCCCTTTTTGGACATGGCAAATAATTTTATATCGTTAAATTAGGTGGCAACTCCGTTCGTGACTAAAACGTTTTAGGCCATCTCTAAAAAAGACGCCAATAAATTATATTTTTATTATTTGCAATGGCCACCCGTTGTTGTGTTTATAAGGGCTGCCGAAATTCTTATTATGTAAATGATAAGTCAGCAGGCGGCATAACTCTCTTCACCTTTCCCAAGCAACCGGAACGAGCTCGTTTGTGGCATGAATTGGCTCAAGTTAACCCACAGATCCCCAGCCACCAATTGCACATGTGTTCCAAGCACTTTGATGCCAAATATCTGGCCGCCTCCCACAAGCGCACCATGCTTGTAGGTGAGGCTGTGCCTTTTCCCTATGAGCAGAGTATTAAAGAGCTGGAGACCCAACAACAGAAGGTGTCTGCCTCCACCTCCCATCAGAATTACAGAATCCAACTGACGGGAAATGATGTGGATGAATTCAACATCAATACCGTAGAGTCCACCACCACCAGCGCAAGTGGCAAGGAACCGGAACCGCTCTATGAGAATGAGAGTAAGTTGAAATGTTAGCCTCATTATTTATACATAATTCAATAAATTTATTTTCTTTCAGTTGAGGTCAGTCTGGTGCCGCCTTCACGCAAACGTTTGTGTCTCCCACCTTCCCAGCAGCTGCCACAGGAGATACCCGCCCCACAGCCCAGAGATGTTAGTCCTCCAATTCAAGCTCAAGCTGTGGACGATGCGGAGCTAATTGATACTGAGGAAGTTAGCACTTTTATTTTCAAGGGCGAACAATATGTACAAATGTCCCTGGAGTATTATTTACGTGAGAAGCGGGAAATGATGGAGCTACTTCAGACCTACAAGAATACACTGAGGAGTATTAAGATACAAGTTGACCACTTAGACGTATGACCATGCTTAGAATTTAGTTTCCCAAGTGGAATGATTAGTTTTAATTATTAAAAGATGCACAATATCCGATAAAATATGTTTTCTAAATCACTTCGACGCGATTGTTGGGAATGAGAGTACAAGTCTGGAAAACAAAATCTATCGAAAACAAGGTAAATGTTAAGTAAAGGTCCATTTTGGACTATAAACGGGCTGAAGCCAAGTTTTTACTGCCGTCAATGCTGCAGTAGGACTCTTCAGACTCAAGAATTTCAGATATCATCCATTGTGTATGAACTGTTCCTTGAAACAAGAAAAAACGAATCATTTTTCGATGTAATTTTTGCAAATACTGAGAAACTTGTTCACGAAATGGTATTTGAGTTGAAAATTATTCGTTTATATGACGATTTTGGTCATTTTTTCACAATGAACACTTCCGATGTACGATGGTACAGGCGCTTACAGGCCTTTTCCGGTTTTCACATAATTTTATTTGCTCAAGAGTTCATGCGTTTTTTAACTTAGAGTTGTCAAAATATTAGCTTAACATTATTTTGCACCAATGTTTAGTGTAATTAGATACGTTCAGCAATCTAATTTTTTATTTTTATGATGAGCTTTAACTCACATTTTTTGTTCAACCTGTTCTTAAAAGGCTTTTTATCCACTTTTTTGACTTTTCCCTGTTTTTTTATGTTTGCAGCATATTTAGGTGAAAAAGTAGTCAAAGGAAACATTTTGGAAAAGAAACATTCAAATTGCAAATCGTTTGAATACCATAACAACTTAAATAAAATCGTTCGATTTTGTTTCTATTTGAAATCGAAAAAATATTTGAAAACCGTAACAGGCCTTTTTTACAGTGCCTTCATTTACTATCCTAATGGAGATTTTATGATTTCTCGACATTCTTGCTCTGGATGGTTTGATTCCAGCACATTCTTGTAGAAACTGCAAAAGTTTATGAGGCGGACTTAAATAATTGCACCGAATCCGAGCTACAAGAAATAATTCTGTGGCACAAGAGCTGTTAGAACTTAGAGTTGAAAAAGCACGGACTACACTCGAGGCACACATAAATTCGAAGAAATTTAATCATTTTTCCCGAATGACGATCCTTGTCACCTCGTCAACACCATAACGGACTTTTTCTCTGCTGAAAATACCCTGATGCTCTAGGACCAACGATTTAATGATTGCCATACGATATTTTCATCCCGTGATAGAATCGATATATAGCTGATTACTATATAGATATGTCTTAAAGGTACGAACATTCTTCCTAAGCAAAGGCTTAGGAGATATGAGAATATTTCGAACTGCGGGAAAGGCCAATAACTGAAAGTCTTTTTTCTTAGTCAAAATTTGAAGAATGGAAGCTAAAAGACTAAAAGAAGCTCAGCTACTCAAGCCAAATATTTATTTAATGTAAATTTGTAAGGGAAGTTCCATTTATAGTTTCAGTGTTCAAAATTTTATTGCTTTCGTGTGTCAAAATGTAAATAAACATGTTTTTTATTGTGTTAACAATGCATGTGTTTAAAACTCATATGATTTTGAACTGTCCAAAATGCCTTGTGTTATTTATCAGTGTTTGTTATTCTGACATAAGTTGTACAAAACACTTCTTAAAACATGTTGTTATTTATGAGTTTAAAACATTTTGATTTTTTTTTTTAACAATGTATTTTATGTGTGTGTTATTTACGAACCCTGGTGAGTAATGCTTGAGAATGCGTGTGCACACTTACAGTCGTCGCACAGTGGCCGGTTTCGCGAATTTAGCGTTGCAAAAATCAAAAATTGATGGTCCAGTTTTTTGACCGCTTTAATTTAATTTAATAAAGGGAACCCCAGATAGCCCGAAAGTGTTTAGTATTTTGAATTTGGTCAATTTCATATCCTTGCAAAGGGTATTATAATTTTGCCCAGAAGTTTGCAACGCACAGAAATATTCATTTCCGACCATATAAACTATATATATTCTTGATCAGGGCGACGAGCTGAGTCGATTAAGCTTTGTCCGCCCGTCTGTCCGTCTGTCTGTCCGTCTGTCTGTCTGTTTCTACGCAAACTAGTCTCTCAGTTTTAAAGCTATTGACCTGAAACTTTGCACAGAGTCTTCTTTTTACTGCACACTGATAACACAGTTCAACAAATTGTGACCTTTTGTGAGTATCCAGAGCATCGTTAACTAATTCCAACGTGCGTACTCATGCTGATTACGAGATGGTATGTCAAAGCCATATCTTAGTTTCCGTTAATGTTGTTATTTTACATTAGATTAAATATTTAGTTAAGCCAATGCTATATCAAGTTGCCTTTTCAAAACTGCTATAAAAATTTGGGGTGGGAATCTAGTTTGCCTCCCATAAATTTTAATCTTGATTTTCGGATATTATTGGCTGTAACTTTGCTTGCGGTCCTGACAAAACTGCCAAAAAATTACCTTAATTAGTGCATATGTTGAACTATATGATGGTATGGAGCCAATAAATGTCCGACAAATAGAATGGCTCGTAGCAAATGGTTTAGTTCGACAAAATTGCTATAAATCAAGTAAAATTTGACTTTGATTTGATTTTTCTCAGTTGCATTGATGTGTGTACTATCCTAGATGCTTTATAAAATTAGCAAATATTGCTTAGTGTGGCCTACAAAAATTCTAGAACGGCAAAAAGTCGGAAATTTTGTTTTTCGCGAATATCTTGGAAACGGAAACTAAGATATGGCTTTGACATACCAACTCGTAATCAGCATGAGTACGCACGTTGGAATTAGTTAACGATGCTCTGGATACTTTTCACTGTTGAACAGTGTAATATGTCGGAACCGACCGGACCGGATGACTATATCTTATAGCTGCCATCGGTCGAAAAGTGGGTCTTTGTGAGAAAAACTCAGCACCGAGCATCTATCGGAGACATTATCGGTGAAATACTCAAGAGCCCAGGAAAGGAACAAATCGATTGTTACAAAGGCTGTAGCAGTTGCTAGTCCTGTCCGTCTTAAGCGCATTAAGGACAGCATCAATACACCACCAAATATGCAGCCCACCAATTACACTCGATAAGAAGCATTGGCCCTGTTTTTGGACTTGGGATTGTCCAAGCGGAAATATAACACGATGAGGGACTCGTTAAGAAAGCACAAAGTGGATATTCTTCCCAGATATGACTATATAACTATTGCAAAAAAAAAAAACAGTTCCGGACCCTGTGGAAGACACTGAAGTTTCGGCACAAGTGAAACTTCAGGTTTTATTGGACCACACAGCGAGACGCATTGTGGAAAGTCTACCCGAAACGGATTTGGAAGCATTGCCAGAATTCTGTTCCTATTCTGCAAATGGGGCTGCGATGGATCATCGGGACAGAGTGCTTTCAAGCAAGTAATTAGTTCCGATGGTGGCGCAGTGAGTGATGCGAATATGTTCATGGCTTGTCCCACTGCGGTTGAAAAATGGAGATGTGGATTACTGGAAAAATCCTCGGCCCTCATCAGTACATTTCTGTAGGCCAATAATGTTCAAGTATGCGAAGGAATCGTCAGAACTAACTTCAAGCACTGTTGACAATATAAAGGAGGAAATATCTGCTTTGAGGCCAATCCCAGTGGGAACTTCAGGAGGAAAAGTCGTCCTGGTTGACTTTCAATGCTTCTTGACTATGATTGACGGAAAAGTCTTGAACGACATCACAAGTACCAAATCGACAGTGTCATGTGCAATCTGCAAGAGAAAGCAAAAGGACTTTCAGAAGTTCGAGACATCGAAAACGGACGAGCATAATTATGAATATGGCATTTCTCCATTGCATGCAAGGATTAGATGTATGGAGTTTATGCTCAAATTGGCATATACTCTTTCACGGAAAGGAGCCGACTCTGATGACAGTGACAACATAAAAGCAATGGAAAGTATAAGGAAACGGGATATACAACAGAAGTTCTTGGCGGAGCTCGGGCTAAAGCTCGACTGCCCTAAGCAGGGCTTTGGAAACACGAATGATGCTCGGAACACAGCTCGGAGTTTCTTCAATAACGATGAGGCAACTGCTCAGATAACAGGAATTCATCTGTATGTAATAAAAAGGTTTAAGATCATTCTCAATGTCTTAAGCTGTGGCGAAAATGTTGATGCTTGCAAATATGGAAAATATGCCAAGGATACAAGGGCTCTTTTACGTGCAAAGTATCCGGAGAAAAAACTAACTCCTACTGTCCATAAAATATTGGATCATGGTGAGCAGCTAATACAACGTCAACTTTTATCGATGGGAGAGTTGTCAGAAGAAGCACAGGAATCCAAAAACAAGGACTACAAAAGATATAGATATGCCAAGAAAACAAGGACCTTTTTAACATGTTGTCGGCCTCCTCTGATCCCCGTATCTCATCTCTTAGACAAATCAGATCACTTGAGCACTTATCCAACGAATATTTACCAGAAATGTTAAGTCTATTAAGTGCTAATGATATGAATACCTATATTGACAACATTTTAAAGGAAAATTAAGCGTTCCCCCGTTAGGACTAAATTAAAATGAAAATAAATATTTTTCGTAATTAAAAATTAGTTTCTTGTTAAATTTTGTTGATTTTAATTAGTTTAACAACATCGTTTTTAATAAATCGTTAAAAAAAATGAATATGTTTTTTTTGATCGCATGCGATATTTGCAACATTTTAAACTTTTCACTTTGACAGTCGATTCTGAGTCTCCCGGTAGACCTACAATGAAATCCTTACGCTCATATTAAAGTTTCAGAAATTTCTTATAATCGTTCCTTTGAAATTTTTTGAAAAAAGTCTCTTACCGTTCAAAAGTTACGATTTTTGCAACGCTAAATTCGCCAAACCGGCCACTGTGCGTCGGCTGTCGCTGTATGTGTACAAAAAGCGGCTGGCTCTACAGCGCACTCTATCTGGCGTTTCAACAAAAATTCAAAAAAAACGAAAAGCCAGTTTGAAAAGCCAGCACCGAAAAATCGTGTGCAAGAAATTCGTATGGCGTTACTCATCTTCATATTCTAATGTCTTTGCCATAGAGGTATAACTTGGAAAATGGAATTAATAAAAAAGCCCCGCTAAAATTTTTTCAAAATTAAAATACATTGAGATACTGACCCTTAAAATGTCTCCCTAATATATGGTGACATGCATCGAATCCATATAGGTCATAAACTAGAGACCAAAATAGATCGAACTGTGTTCTTAGATTCACCATCGATGACTTATCTCGCGGGCTATGGGTATCTTTGTGCAAGCAATTGCCTCAGAACAACATTGACGTCTCCAAAATTATGCAATAATTCCTATGAATCCTATATATACTTTATGTGGTATGAGATGGTTCCTTCTCTGCGATTCATCACCCCCCCATTGCAAAAAGCTGTCTACGCCACTGTTCTTGACTTTAACGGATGTAAGAAAGTGCGGCAGTGGACTCTTCCCCTAGACAAATCGGTTTTTCCTTCGTATCCAAGGTATAGAGGTGCGCATCATCCACGCAAATCACCAAGGCTATGGCGTATCCAGGGGCATTCAGTGGCAGCCTAAGGACCTTCTTTAAAAAATATGTGTGCAGACTATCAACCACATCGAAATAGCCCTACATACAGCGTTTCTTCTCAACATATGCTATTTGAAAGAAATTCTGTGGCATTTTTTGTAGCATCTTCTTTGAAGGTCCATTTTTCCCCTGCTGCCAGTGTGTCGCCTTTTGTAAAGACCTCATTACCTCACACTTTAATAGGTTGACTTCCATTCCCCATTGGACGCAATATTTCTCCAAGTTGTCAATCATTTCCTGCAACACCTTCGAAAGAAATCTTATATATTTTCTATTCACAAAAAGGGGCCAAATTTTGATTTTGGGATTCACAGAAAACTTTTCATAGCTGTTTAAAAATTATTATAACCATGAATTTGTAATATCGTTTTGGCTTTTTAGTATAAAAAGTAAATAATTATTTTCAATTTTTTAGGACGAAGACTAAGATTGGATCCCCTGAAGCTTAACACTTAAAGAATCTCTTCTACACTCTTTTCTCATTAAAATGTTTAAATATTTTAATCACTTAAATCGCATACTTCTACATCGCTATCCACATCGGGTATATCGCTTAGTTCCTCCTCCTCATCGTCTCCATGCTCTTCCTCAACTATGCCCAATAAAAGTTTTTTCCTCTGCAACAGGGCGGACCAATTCAAGTGTGTCTCACACAGCGGACACTCACCGCCTATGGGTATATATTGACCTGGTTCATCGCCTAGCAAATAGTTTGCCAGGCATAACAAATGACACGTTAACCGACATTTGGCATTTAAACAACCCAAACGTGAACGTTCTGGCTGTTCAATCGGTTGCATGCAAAGGTGACATTCTGGTGCCCAAACTGCGATTCCAACTTCTTCTACTATTTTACGCTGCGATCCGGTTATGCACACTTTGCCACTGACTATGTCCATCTGCCTGGGCACAGACTCAAAACTACGCTCATAGTCCGTCTCTAGCCAGCGTATGGTCAGGGCCAGACGATTCCAGGGACCCAGATTAAGCATGCGATGTAATATACGAAAATTGTAATCGAAATGTGTTTCCTTTGGTTCCTTTCGTTTCAATTCGGGAAAGATTTTCAATCGGGTCGATAGACTGGGCTGCTGCCAGGCCCATTCGAATTGCAGGGCAGCTATGTTATTGGGGAAGCCATGCACAATCATAACCATTTGCCAGGGTCCCTTGGCGCTGGTCTTTTTGGCTCCACCAAAATCCCGACCACGATTATGCTGCTTAATCCGTCGCTTGGGATTGACGGTGAAGCCGACATAGCATTTGCCGCGATAGCGTTTTTCCAGACTTTGACTGCACAGCAGGTAGACGCCATAGAAATGGCCCTTGTGAGCGACGGCATCGGGAGCTTCCTCCGTGGTGTCTGTGGATTTAGGAACGATTAAAGGAGGCGGCTTGAAAAATATGACCAACACAAAAGGAAGCGACCTCTAAAATGTACTTAAGCTAGTTTATTTCACAATTCTAATTTAAGGCCTGAGCCCAGGCCATTCATTTGATGTTGCTGTTGTTGCTGCTGCTGTGGATTCGCTGCCCCCTGAGCCTGCGCCACTTCCCGAGGCAATAAAGCAGCTGGACCACCACCAACATCCATCATCAGGTTGGATGAGCTGCCATTGCCATTGGCTGTGCCCATCATGAGAGCGGCACCATCTCCTGCCGTGTCTGCCTCGCCGTTGCTCTGTTGTTGTGGCTGCTGCTGCTGTTGTTGTTGCTGCTGGGCGGCGGCCACATTCTCAATAAGTTTGATGCGCTTTCGTGTATAATGTTGCCACTGTAAAATGGCCTGATCGTCTATAAATTTACAGCATTGCGAGTTAACAATTTCACGGCGGAAATGTTCATATTGCAGGAGATCCAGAAAATACAGGCACATGGGATACATTAAATATTTGGCATAGTCGGGCTCCTTCCAATATTGTAAATATTTGAGATAGTTGATAAAGGATTGATCCTTAAAGTAACCACGCTGGGCCAGAACTGGAAGTACAAATGAAGCAAATGAATCCATCCCGTTGGTATGTACGCCAAAGAGGGACTTACAGTTCAGATAATTGGGGTTGGACAGACACTGCACAAATTCCAGTTCGATTTGCCAACGTCGTTTCTGTTGCTCCTCCGATTCTATGGCCGCTACAAGAAGCCAAAAGCCGTTATAGTTTGTATGTATGTGTGCATGTTTGTAGGTATTAACATTTGGTTAGTTTTAACTTATAAGCGTGTGTCAGTACAATAACAGTAAATGTGTTTTTGCTGGCTTTTACTTACTCTTACCCTTTCCGTACATTTTAGCCATTTTGGTTTTAGGAAAGGGTTTTGGTCTGGGTTTCGTTGTTCTGGTTGTGGTCGATCTGCTTTACTTTTGGTATGTGTGTATGTGTTTGTGCGCGCTAAGTGGATGTGGCTGTGTGTTGTGCTGTTGTGGCTTCTTTAACAATTATATAAAAAATAAAATAAAAATATAACACACACAAATCAAAATATACAATTCAATTTCACAACAAAATGTATGTTGGTGAACACTCGCGGCATGAGAAACAGGACATAGCGTACGAGGGAGAGAGAGGGCGAACAAAAGAGTGGTGCGCTGACAGCAACAGAGAGAAGGAACTTTGCAGCATAAGCTAAATTTTAAGACCAATAATGGCACTCTAGGGGTTTCAGTCGCTCCTTTTGTGTTGGTGATTTGTTGTGGTGGTATAAAAAAGCCAATTTCATTTATTTATTTCTCTAGAACTACAAACCGTATGAATTCATTAGGATTCGATGATTGCGTTTTATTTTATAAAATGAAAACAACTCTGTGATTGCAGCAGCACAACCAGGACCAGGGCTGGCAAAAGCAATGTTAGAGTGACCAATTTCTAAGTTGCCGCAAGCAGCTGTGGCGGTTTTGTTTACACCGTGAAATTATTAGTGCCAAATGGCCGATATTTGGCAATGAGGCGCATTTAAGCTGAATCAATAAATTACGAAATTTATATATTGTTTTTTTTTTTTTATTAATTACTTAAAAATAATTTATTGACTTGCGTCTTATGTTTAAAATTAAAAATCGATGCTTATTTTTTAATTTTTTTTTATAGTATTCAAGAAGTAAGCATTATCTTTTGATTACACTTTTTCAGCTGGAAATGTTTAAAATTATTCTTTTGAATTTATTTAGCATAAAATCGATGAAGTTTTTGATCTGCGCGAAGTTGAAGGCATATATTGTGAAGGAATTGTTTTTGTTTATATATCTGGCCAATTTAAGCCCAAAAAAAGGTTCTTCTCCAAGGTTTTTTTTTAAATTCTTCGGTTTGATATGCCTTTCACAAATCAAAAGGAAATATGAGTCTTTGTGCCATGTGGACGGAGATATTTGAAATTGAGTTTTATTTTTTTTAGGAATAAAACTCAAGTAATAAGTTTTATTTTTAGAGTAATAAATAAAACTCAAAAAATTAAACTAACTTTTCGAGGAGTAAATAAAAATTAAAAAATAATGCTTACTTCTTGAATAATATAAAAAAAAATTTTTAAATAAGCATAAATTTTGTAATTTTAAATGAAAACCCCCAATCAATAAATTTTTTGAAAAATAATGCTTAAGTTTAAATTTATTTAATAAAACTCATGAGGCTAACGGTCCTGCTTACAACATTTATTTTTTCTTTTTTCAATTTATATTTATTTGTATCATCCCAACAAAATGTTGTCCTTAGGAAAAGGAATAAGTATGACCCATTTTTTTGGTTTGCTTGCGTTTGTAAAGGAGAGATAAAATAAAATAGAAGAGCCTGTACAAACTTTACTATTTGTTATTACTATTTAAATGGTGCAACAAATTAAAGCATATTTGCGATTTAAATATATATTTTTTTAAATAATAAACACAATTACATTTCCATGTAGACACTTCTAGGTATTTCCAAAGAACGGTCCACCGAGATCGAAAAAATATATTTTTTAAAAATGATTTTTTTAACATGACATGAAAAACAAAAGTTAAAATAATTAAATTCTTTACTAAAAGAAAATTGGCCTGAATTCTCAAGATAAGTCTATTTCGTTGTTAGTTTATTTAATAGGTTTAATCCTAAAGCTTATAAAAACAAAACTAATGTAAATAATTGAATATCAATGCACTCCATAAAAAGCTGCATTAATTCCCTTTATTTAAAAGTTAACTGCTTTAAAATTTTTATTTAACTTTTGCAAATTTATGAATTTTTTTAGATGCAGTCGAAAAAGACTTCCATTTATGTCGCGTGATAAATTCCATGATTTTTATGTAGTATATTTTAATCGTAAGATCGACTGAATCTACCTTTTGCACTAAGTTTATTTTTATACCCTTGGAGAGGGTATATTAAAATTGTCCGGATGTTTGTAACGCATAGAAGGAAGCATCTCCGACCACATAAAGTATATATATTCTTGATCAGCATGACGAGCTGAGTTGATATAGCCATGTCCGTCTGTCCGTCTGTCCGTCCGTCTGTTTCTATGCTATCTCCTCCGTCAGTTTTAAAGCAATCGTAACCAAACTTTGCACGAAGTCTTTTGGTATAAATACGCTGCACATTTGTCGGAACCGGCCGGATCGGATGACTATAGCATATAGCTGCCATAGGAACGATCGGTTGAAAAACTAGTTTTAGCGAGAAAAACTTTTTTGTTTTCGATGTTATCGCTCCCAACGCTCGTATTTATAAGTTTTTAGTGATTTCACATAATTTCACCAAGCCATTTTGAAATCGGACAACTATATAGTATAGCTGCTATACAAAAGTTAGGTCTGAAAAAAAGTCTTAGTGAGAAAAACTTTTTTGTTTTCAATGTTATCGCTCCCAACGCCCGTATTTATAAGTTTTTAATGATTTTACATCATTTCACCAAAATTTTTCGAAATCGGACCACTGTATAGTATAGCTGCCATACAAACTGTCAGGCACATATCAAGCTCCATATCAAGGGTATATAAACTTCGGTCGAGCCGAAGTTAGCTTGCCTCTATTTTTATATATATTTTATATATATATATTTTTCCGCACTTTAGAGGCGAAATGCCTATATTGGTCTCTGCTTGCCGCACCGCAGCAATGATATTTTTTGGCTATTTTTCGCAGCCCTGGCCAAAACGCGTTAGTACCTTATCATTGCTTCCGTCTTGCCTGTACCTGGCGTTGATTTCTTTGTCAAACTGTAAAGAAAATTATAATTTTCATCTAAAAATACTTACACCATCAAAGATCAATTACCAGCAAAACTATATTTTGAGTGCAAATAATCATTTGCTACTTAAATAAACTAACGGCAACATCGTTTCGAGAGGATACAAAGAGTTTTGCTCAAGGCGTTATTGTGAAAATTTCATTATAATTCCTCAGCCAGAAAGGAAAAGCTGCATAAAAAGTAAGTAGCAATTATATATGTATGTTTGCATGTACAAACAAAATTGAATTCATTTTCATGCGATATAAATGCATTAAAATAAATGTGTACTCATAAATTTTCGTGGAGTGAGTCAACTTCAAGGCTGCTTGTGGTTCTTGTGACAGCTATTATTAGAGTACAGTAAAGCATCGGTGGGATGGCCGCCTTCGGGCTTGTAGATGTTAATCAAAGAAAAAGTGAACCAACTGCTGATTTATTTATAAAGAACTTATTATAATACAAAGTACAAATAAATTTGAATTAAAATCCAGGTGATCCGATCCTGCTCTCAAATCTAAAGTAATCTTAAACGATTTTTTTGTGCTCAGAGGCGAAATAAAAACATTTTTTTGGCAGACTCGATTAAAAAGAGAATAAACCAGTTATGAAAAGCTGATTAAGACAGCAGAAGTAAATCCACAACTCTCACAGTTTATTGGGTGTTTAGCGAGTGTGGATTGAAGATATAGCTGATGGGGAAAACTAGTTTTTCAACCAATCGTTCCTATGGCAGCTATATGCTATACTCATCCGATCCGGCCGGTTCTGACAAATGTGCAGCGTATTTATACCAAAAGACTTCGTGCAAAGTTTGGTTACGATAGCTCTAAAACGGACGGAGGAGATAGCATAGAAATAGACGGACGGACGGCCAGACGGACAGACGGACGGACGGACAGACGGACATGGCTATATCAACTCAGCTCGTCATGCTGATCAAGAATATATATACTTTATGTGGTCTATGCGTTACAAACATCCGGACAATTTTAATATACCCTCTCCAAGGGTATAAAAACTTTTTTGTTTTCAATACTATCGCTCCCAACGCTCGTATTTATAAGTTTTCAATGATTTCACATAATTTCACCAAGGCTTGTCGAATTCGGACAACTATATAGTATAGCTCCCATACAAAAGTTAGGTCTGAAAAAAGTCTTATTGAGAAAAACTTTTTAGTTTTCAAAGATATCGCTCCCAACGCTCGTATTTATAAGTTTTCAATCATTTTACATAATTTCAACAAGATTTTTCGAAATCGGACCACTATATAGTATAGCTGCATACAAACTGTCAGGCATATATCAAGCTCCAAGTGTATATAAAATTCGGTCGAGCCGAAGTTAGCTTGCCTCTATTTTTTTTAAATAGAATTTTTTTTGTATAGTTTAGTATTCCTCATAAACAAACAGAATCTTACCGTTCTTCAAATTTTTGTCTGTATATTTTTTTTAGGGATTTAAAAAAAAACTGCCAAAAATGCCGCAAAAAAATCTAACCATTACCCATTTTTAGTGAATCTTGTATATTTTGAGAAATTGCCTTTGTAGAAAGCACGTGTTTAATAATTTTGACTAAGATTTCATTGTTTCTATCATAAAAGTTGTTAATAATCATCACAATGGAACGTGGAAAGCCCTGAGCTGCGGAGAAGCGCGATTTTACCCAAAAAATTGATATTGGACGAAAAACTTACGGAGAAATTGGTCAATTGGAAGGATGCTCCAATAAAAGGATTAATAACGTGTTAAACTATGAAGAAAAGATTGAAACACGCGAAGGAAAAGGATTTATGACCTCTTTATGTCAAAAGACTGATTCGTTAGAGCAAGAACGATCCGTTGCTACCCAGTTTAAAAAAAGCTTAAAATAATTGCGATGGTCCAAAAAGTTCGCTCATATCCTAGGCAACATAACCTGCAACCCAAGAATAATTAAGGAATTCTTTAGTTAACAATTTTGAACTATAAATACTAATTCTACATTTATCATGTAATTTTTAGTACAGTGTCCTTTATTGGCAATAACAGCTGCGCAGCGTATTGGCATGGAATCAACTAAGTCCTGTCATCGTTTTTGGGGAATTTTGGACCAGGGCTCTGTCATTCCTTCCCAATGTGATCCGATAGTGGTTGGATTGGAAGCAGCAACGGCCTACTTGCAGATTTTGGTCAGGCGACTGAGCAGGCCAATCCAAAACGTTCAAAAAGTTTGCCCTGAACCATTCCTTTGCTTTCTTTCTGGTGTGTTTCGGGTCATTGTCCTGTTAAAAGACCCATACGAGCGGCATTTCGTATTCTGCAAAGGGTAGCATTACCGTCTATGTGATATTCACGTATATGATGGTTTCCTTCCAATTTATTGGACCTACTCCATAGTATAAGAAGCAGGCCCATATTATTACATTACACCCTCCATGCTTAATGGATTTTGTGGTGTATTGGGGTTTTGTATTCTGTGTTCCTTGGACATCTAACGGATGATCATGATCCCTGCACGGAATAGCGATTTGGTACGGTTGGATCGGTTTGCATTCCTAAAATTTACAGAATTTTACATTTTCGTACCTTTGCAGAGGGTATATTAATATTGTCCACTTTATATATGTCAATGTTTTATCCTTTCATAAAAGTTTAATCCAAATCGAATGAATTTCAAAGGAACAAATAGCTGAAAATAATACTTCCCAGTAATATATGGGCATTTCCATAGAAAAGATCACCAAGACCAAAAAATTAAAATTGCCATGAAACACTTGGGGTATTCACTTTGTTGAGCACTTGATTACTTGAGCAGATTTGCCTGACTAGTATTGTGTGCAGCCCTCTGTGCACGAAATTTGTGCACAACTACGTTTGAGATATGATTCGGCAGTTATCCATGGTTCATTCAAAGTTGGCGCTTTCTCCATACAATTTATATGAATGTTTGATCACACATTTGATTTTAGCTTGTACATATAACACTTATAGCACTAAGGTACAAGTGCCCGACTTTTCGTAGTCAGGGTCTGGGTCGATCAAGCTGTGCACAATTTGTTCAGAGTAAATTGTTGTTGGAAATGTTTACACTTTTCCCCAAGTGCTCAAGTGCTCAACAAAGTGAACACCCTAACTGTTTATCATATTTTTAATGGGAGACAAATAAATTACACTAATGTAGGGTAATCTTACATTTATTCATAACCCATTTCGAAATATTTGGTTTTACGACCTCGCTACAGAAAATTTTCTCATTTGGACATTAATATTGCACTTTTTATACCCTTGCAAAGGGTATTATAATTTTGCCCAGAAGTTTGCAACGCATAGAAATATTCATTTCCGACCCTATAAACTATATATATTCTTGATCAGGGCGACGAGCTGAGTCGATTGAGCTTTGTCCGTCCGTCTGTCTGTCCGTCTGTCCGTCTGTCTGTCTGTCTGTTTCTACGCAAACTAGTCTCTCAGTTTTAAAGCTATCGGGCTGTAACTTTGCACAGAGTCTTCTTTTTACTGCACACTGATAATATGTCGGAACCGACCGGATCGGATGACTATATCTTATAGCTGCCATAGGAACTATCGGTCGAAAAGTGGGTTTTTGTGGGAAAACTTTTTTGTTTTTAATGTAAACAACTTCCGCTTCGACATTTATTAGTTTTATACGCTTTTACACTGATTTGGAAGTTTTTGTCATAATCGGATGAATATCTTATAGCTGCCATAGGAACTATCGGTCGAAAAGTGGGTCTTTGTGAGAAAACTTTTTTGTTTTTAATGTAAACAACTTCCGCTTCGACATTTATTAGTTTTATACGCTTTTACACAGATGCGGAAGTTTTGGTCAAGATCGGATGACTATATCTTATAGCTGCCATAGGAACTATCGGTCGAAAAGTGGGTTTTTGTGGGAAAACTTTTTTGTTTTTAATGTAAACGCCTTCCGCTTCGACAATTATTAGTTTTATACGCTTTTACACGGATTTGGAAGTTTTTGTTAAAATCGGATGACTATATCTTATAGCTGCCATAGACACTATCGGTCGAAAAGTGGCTTTTATCAGAAAATTGGTTTGTTTTAATGCTGAAGTCCGTAAACTCTGATGTATTAAAACATTTGCAAGGGTATTAAAACTTCGGCAAAGACGAAGTTAGCTTGGCCTTCTCGTTTTTATTGATAAAAATGCCTTTCGATTGCCTTTAATTTTGTTATCTAAATTCTTTCTGAGGCATCAAAGGGTTAAAAAAGAATGCATAAAAAATCAGGACAAACTATGTGATTGCAATTAACTGTAGGTTTGTGCTTCGCATTATAACAAAAACAACAAAAATACAATCGAATTCGAAAACTGGAACAGGCCTGATAATGATGGAAAAAAGTGTCGTCCTATTTTATTTTGAAGTAGTCGCACTATATAATTTTGGCTGATTTCGCTAAGTTTTGCTTATATACTGATGACCAAAAACACCACTTCCATTTTTTGTCGCGTGCGAGTCGCTTTTTAAATGGCTTTAACTTGGAACCAGATCTAGGTGTGCTCTCTACTTTACCTAAATGGGATGAATATTTCGTATAGATTCCATATAACAAATGGCCAAAGTGTAGGCCTAATAGAATATGATCTTCGTCTTTGGTTTTTTTTTATTCAGCGAGTCTTGTTCAGTAGGAGTTGTTCAGTCTGTGAATTGCTTTACTCAGCTCATTTAGTCCAGAGGAACCCAGGTAAATATTGGATGAACGATAGCGCAGTTACTAAATTCCATATCAACCCTAAATTAAAAGTAAAATTAAACCGATTTTCCACATAGATTAAAATCAGTTACGGTTACGGTATCGTTAGCTGCCAGGTTTCACCGTCTTGAATACATGCATATCAATTCGATTGCGTTGACATGTGCATTATGATGCGATTATTTCGAGGCCAGGTGTTCATTTATTCTAAATATATGTATGGATTTGAAAGGTTGCATGTGAGCTTAGAACATTTTATGGCCAAGTGATTCCCCGCACCAGCTGTCACCCTGTTACCCCCAGCCATTAGCCATAACTACCTACCTGCATATCCTTGTGTGTTTGCTACCACCTACCTGTCCTGGCCAAGTACTTGCCATATAAAATTGATTACATTTTCTCTTTTACCTTTCAGTTGCAAAATCAGTTTCAAACCACCCGCACGCGGAGCACCTCACAGCCCAGAGCGTCTAACAAATAGGATAATTCATTGTTCGGTAACTTTGGAACTGCTGTCGTCACCAACATATCAAAAATGGTCCACACTGGCATCTCGCTAAACGACCGTTTTACCAAAATACAATCTCAGTCCCAGCAGTCTGGCGGAGGAATGACTCGCGGTCGTCGTAGCCGTTCTCGCAGTCGCTCCCGACGCATTGTGGAGAGCCAAATGGTGGATCCCACTGTATCGGCACGCAATTCGCGCCTGCTCCAGGAATTCAAAAAGAAGCATACGGTCCAGACGGCCCTCAAGTTGAAGCGCGTACGTGTCCCCTAGAAATACCCCCAAAAAACAACTGTTAAAAACTCTGGGAAGGAAAACCTATATTTGTGGGCCTGACAGAGAGGGACAGACAAAGAGAGAGGAGAGAGAGGACGCCTTCTGCGTTTGTCCCATAATACATATATCTCAGTCTCCCAGACTTCTTGACTCTTTGACACTGAAACGCAGCGCTCCTTCATCCACAAACCTTATGCATCCTTACAGAGAAGCTTACGGAACACAGCTGGCGGAAGCGGCGGCGGCGGCGGTGGCATAGGCGGATCGCGCGGAAGCCGCGTGGGCGGAATCAAACCGCTGCGCCTGGGCCCGAATGGCAAACCCGTGCGGTCCAACAATGTGACACGTGTAGCAACGTAAGCTCTTTGAGTCAAAACTCTTCCACTCTTCCCCTTCAACTTATCAATGCGCCAACTCTTCAGGATGCGAGCCGATCTGGTGGCCAGTAATCGACGCCGCAGCGGCAGCAGCTCTCGACAACGCTCTTCCTCGCAGGTGGGCGGCCTTCGCCAGCGCTTGGGCCAGCGTAGACCCAATGTGGGTGGCGCTGCTGAGCGTGTGGAGCGTCGACGACAGCAGCAGCAGCAGCAACAGCAGCAGGGAAATCGTTCACGTTCCCGTTCACGTTCACGCACGCGTCAAGCGCCAGCTTTTCGTGGTAATGAACAGCGCTCGCGTTCTCAGAGTCGTGGAGGTCAGCGCTCTCAGAGTCGCCCACGTTCCCAGAGTCGTGGACGTTTTGGTCGTGAACGTGGTCTTGCAGGCAACCGTGGAGCAGCAGCAACGGCACGCCGTGTTTCGGTTAAGCAGCGTTTGGGCAGGCGCACTGGCACAGCAGCGGGTGGAGCTGCCGGCAGAAATCGGGTTGCGAATGGCAATCAACGGTCGTCGAGTAAGCTGCGCGGCGTAGCCGGTGGACGTGTGGTGAAACGTCGCCAAAACTCGAATCAGAGTCAGAAAGGTGTCTCCGCTGCTCTAGCCGGCCGTCAAGGACGCCCCCGTGGAAGGTAAGTTAATTTTTAAAGTCCATTGTAAACGTTGAACTAATTCACCTTGGCTTATCCCTAATAGATCTGCTGTAAGAACTGCTGCTGCTGCTGCTGGTGGTGCCTCTGCTGCCGCCTTCCCACGTCGATCACGCTCCCGCTCACGCTCCAGAGCGGTCACTGCTGCCCCAGCCGCTAATTCGGGTAGGACAACAGTGCGTCGTCGCCGAGGTCGCAGTGCCAATGGCAAAGTCATCCAGGCCTCTAACAGAAATGGTAACAAGAACAACAACAACAGAAATAGCAGCAACAACAACAGAAACAAAAATTTGCCAGCTGGCAAGCCAAGGCAGCAACAGGCAGCTCAGGCTCGCCGCGGACGCAGTCGTAATCGTGCCAGTCGTTCTACAGGTAAAAGCGTTACATGGGGGCAAAATAACCACTCACTCTCAGGGGAACGAAGGACATCGTCTGGACCGCATTCACGGCGGGAAAGGAATTAAAATTGGATTTTAATCTACCCTTAAAATTTGCAATTTGAACTAATAGTTACTTTCTGCTCCCCCTTTCCCCCACCAAATTGCTAGGCAAGGCACCGCGTGAGGAGGTCAAGCGTGAGGATCTGGACAAGGAACTGGATCAATATATGTCAACCACAAAATGTGAAATGGATTACCTACTCAAGTAACTCACCAGCAGCTTGACCAAAGATGAACCACCGCGCCTAGACAGTCTACATAAATATTACTTCTCCCTAGCCCTTAAGTCATCTCCTAGTTATTAACTTACTTTAAGAGCCTCTTAACACTTACCCACTGGCGGCTATAAAAAGCGCGCACTTTTGTTGGAGTTTCCTTTTTATTTATAGTTTGATATAGATGTACATACAAAATAAGTTTGATGGCACTAAATGAAAAGTGGCGGCTAATCATTGATCAATACTGATAGTGCCGTTGTAAATGCATTTGGAAGTGTTTGTAAATCGGAAACGAAATACAATTTAATTATTGTTTAACTAATACACAAATTGTCTTTTTGGTTAAGGGGGTTTTCTCCATGTCGAGGCTGTTTTATGGACCTTTTTAAAAAAAATCTTATTTGATTTCAATTCTGTTAATTTTATTATGTAACAAACAGATTAAAGTAAAGAAATAAATTTTTTAAAAATGTAAAAGTTATCGGCCGTCAAAGTGGGTGTCAAAATAAAAGTTATAGTGCTGGCGGCCATGTTTCCACGTCTCCAGGATGTTTACGGGGTTATAATCAGTATAATAGGGACGTAACGTTATAACTTTTATTATAAAAGTCCTTAAATAATGTTATTTTAAGAGTTTTATTTTAAAAGTCTTTTGATAACGTTAAGGACTTTTATTTTTCCTCAGAAAAGAGTTATTAAAGACTTTTAAAATAAAACTCATTTCATAACGTTATTTTAAAGACTTATATTTAAAGTTCATAACAGTATCGAAGCTTTTATTTAAAAGTCTCAAATAACTTATCAAAAGACTTTTATTTAAAAGTCTCAAATAACTTATGAAGACTTTTATTTAAAAGTCTCAATAATTATTGAAAGACTTTATTTAAAAGTCTCAAAATAACTCTTATTTAAAAATAAACAATAAAGTCTTTTTCTAAGAACTATTAAATACTACTCTACGACTTCGAAATATCAATGAAGTACCGTTCTTATGCGTCTTAGTTATGCCAATTGAAGACGCATCTAAAAGAGGCGTAGACCAAAAACCGCTAAATTTGCCAAATTTTCATTTGAATATTTACTAAAGCGCAGGCGTTGGTAAATAAGAGTCGTAGATTGAACAGTCGAAAATATTGCGAAATTTGCAAATTACGGGACAAAAAACGCGAAATTTCCAAACTTCTCATTTGAGTTTAGGTTAAGAAGACGCAAGATATTAGAAAATTTGATAGGAAGATGTTTAACAAATGGTCTAAAAACGCGAAATTCCGAAAATTCTTAATGAGTTTGTAAATGTAAAATTGGCTACGCCCAGGGCCGCCAGCTTCTCTCAATAAACAACATAAATAAATAGACGATATGACGACTGATATTCAGCTAAAGTCTCGCGGTCTGCGCAAACGTAGTCGTAGAAGTAGTATTTAATAGTTCTTAAAAAGACTTTATGTTTGATTTTTAAATAAGAGTTATTTTGAGACTTTTAAATAAAAGTCTTTTGATAAGAGTTATTTTGAGACTTTTAAATAAAAGTCTTTCAATAAGAGTTATTTTGAGACTTTTAAATAAAAGTCTTTCGATAACTGTTATTTTGAGACTTTTAAATATAAGTCTTTAAAATAACTGTTATGAAATGAGTTTTATTTTAAAAGTCTTTAATAACTCTTATTTTCTGAGGAAAAAAATAAAAGTCCTTAATAACTGTTATCCAAAAGACTTTTAAAATAAAACTCTTAAATAACATTATTTAAGGACTTTTATAATAAAAGTTATAACTGTTACCGTCCCTGGTATAGATGTAATTCTGGTCTGAGCATCGAAAAAAATTTTGTGATTTTTTTGACAAAATGGCGGCCATTAAAAAATAAGAAGTAGATTTTTGGTCCATTTTTTTGTTGTAACAAAAATATAGTAAACATTTTTTAAAACTATGATTGAGGTTCAGACCAGAATGGTGAGAATTCTTCGTCGATTTCAGTTTCATCAAAATCATCAAAATCGGTTCAGTGTAACTGGAGAAATCATGGCAGCCTGATCGAAAAACGTGGTTTCGAGATTAACGCGTTTAAAGTTCCTTTTTTTTGGGGGAAAAAAATCAAAAATTTAAAAATGCAGTTCTAGAATGGTGACAACTCTGCGTCGAATGCATATTATTTCATTAAAATCGGTTTAATAGAACTGGAGGAAAGTGGCTTGGCAGTCTGAAAAAGTTGCTTTGAAAGTATATACTAACAGATATTAGTTGGCGATGCGAACTGCATACAGCGGACCTTCCTCATCTTAAAAAAAAACTGTTTTCAGCAGCAGCTCTTTCTGCTATGCGTGCCATTCTGCCTTCTTTAGATGCGGCCGCAGCCCTGTTGATTTAAAAATATGATAAGTTTATGTTTACTGATTCCTAAACTGGTTTCGGTTTCGTTCCATCAGCTCTTGTTTCCAAGATATAGCGGAAAAACGAAAATCTTGCATTTTTGGCACTCTAGGATTTATGGAGGCCACACTAGGCATAAATGTCCGAGTTTATGAGCTATTTACGATAAAGGACATATCATTGCAAATTAAAAAAATCATAGGGACCATTTAAGTCCAGCGGAAAGTGTCTAATTTGGCCTTTAAAGAGAGACATTTTTCGATTTATAGCATTTTTATCAAAGTAAATCATCGCGTTTAAGGAAGCGCGTTACTTGGTTTAATATTTTTGCCATCTGAGCATATAGCCAAGCATATGATCTAATTTTGTGATTTTTATGGCATTTAAATAAGTTTATTTGGCAGAGATATGGCGAGTTTAAGACGAAAATACGTATTTAAATTTATCGGAGGAAAACTAGATGGTTACTCTAAATCTGTATAGGAACTGTAAAGGGGCTACTTGGTTCGGCATAAATTGTTAAATGTTTACATGTAGATGATAAATTATATTTGGAAACAAGTAGCCTTTTCACAGTTCCTATAAAAATTTGAGTTATAAATCTAGTTTTCCTCCCATAAATTTAAATATGTAATTTCGTCTTTAAGAGGCTATAACTTTGCCAAATAAATTGATTTAATCGCCAGAAAAATCACAAAATTAGATATGTTTGTCTATAGGCTCAGATGTCGAAAATATTAATTCAATAACTGCGCTAGCTTTAACGGGCTATAAAAAATGCTAAAAATGCTATAAATCGAAAAATGTCTGTCTTTAGAGGCCAATTTAGACACTTTCCGCGCTGTATTCATATATATGGGCTATGATTTTTAAAATTTGCATTGATATGTACTTTATCACAATTAGTTCATAAATTCAGATAATTATGCCTAGTGTGGCCTCCATAAATCCTAGAGTGCCAAAAAGTCGAATTTTTGGTTTTTCCGCGATATCTTGGAAACAAGATCTGATTGAACAAAACCAATGATACAGTTTTGTTTAGTGAAGTCTATATTAACATAATCTGTTAAAAATAGACCTGCACCAAAATCACTGTTGGGCTGTGTAATCGATATCAATCTAAGGCGACAACATGTAACCATTCAAATTAAAGAACCGGCCGTTATTTCACAGCTTTATGTACTCGAAATTTATTTACTCAAAAATCTCTTGTTTTGTTCGACCAAAAAGGCTATATCTTCTAAAGTATTTCAAATTTGAAAAAATCCTTTTGGGGCAATACTCTCAAATATCCAAGCAATAATACAGAAAAAAAATCGAAAAAAAAATTTTCACAGGAGAATACCCCCTTAAATGTTTGAAATGGCCAGGGAAATGGAACAAATCATGGAACCATTGCAACACACATACCAAGAAACTTCTCTGAGCGGGTTTTTTCATTCAATAGTTAAATTAAATTTAGAACATTTTTGTTGTTGTTTTTGTGGTTGTTGTATTCCTGTTTAAAAAATATTTGAAAACGGATTGTCTGAAGGTAAAACTGAATACGAAGTATTGTTAGGAAATTATGTAATTCTGGTGGAAAGGCCTATACTCAGATAAGATAAATTTTTAGTTTGCTACGATATTTCATATAAATAGAACACCTTTTCATAATCATTCAGATTTCAAAGCTATTTAAAACTGTTTCTATTCATGTGAAATATCGTAGCATACTAAAAATTAATCTTATCTGAGTATAGGCCTTTAACTGGATTTTTTTGGATCGGTCAATAAATAGCGGAGTTATGGGGCTTCGAAGTAATAATTTCAAATATCGACGTTATTTCTCATTCTATTGGTTCTACCTTCGTTACTTTTCGTCCGATCAAAAATATCACAGTTCACATCAGAATGGTGGATATAACAAGTAAATAAAATTAATTTTTTGTAAATCAGTCAACAGATACTCCTGAAATTTTTGCAGCCATTTTGACAAAAGTGGTTTTGAGATAATCGCACTTAAAGTTTCAACAACTGTTTTGATGAAAAAAAATATATTTTTATCGATTTTAAGCATGGGTGTTAGCTTTCACCGAAAAAAAATGATCAAAATCGGTTAAATAGTTCTCCAGAAATTTGGGTCAAATCGCGTCAAGACATGGTCAAAAGAAGTCTTTAATAATTTCCAAGTAGACCGACTATAGCTGCTATACGATATAGTCATCCGATCCGTCCGATTCCGACAAATGTGCTGCGTATTTGTACCAAAAGATAGCTTTTAAACTGACGGAGGAGTTAGCATATAAACAGACGGACGGACAGACGGACATGGCTATATAAACTCTGCTCGTCATGCTGATCAAGAATATACAGTGCCGCTCAACTGAATAGGTTTTACTTTTATTTTAGGTTTGAAACGTTGTATCTCCGTAACGAGTACTCCGATTTGAGCGAAATAAATTTTGTTTCATAAAGAATAGGTTTGATGCCTTTGACTTTACTTTTTTATTGACTGCGTGAATGAAAAGAGTTAAATTCTTTTGAATTCCAAAATTTAAAGCAACTACTATCAGTTTTTTGTAGATTGGGCCGCGAAAACCTTTTACCGATAGTGAAAAAGGTCAAATAAAAGGCTTTAATGAATTTGGTTTAAAACACTATGAAATTGTCAAGAAAATCGGTCGAAGTCAAAACGTTGTGAGTAATTTTCTTCGTAATGAAGCTGACTATGGAAAAAAATGAATGGAGGAAAAAAACATGCAACAACAGCATCGGAGAAGCGACTTATCCTACGAACTGCCTCAAATTCCCACCTTTCTGCTGGTAAAATTAGAATTATATGAATCGCCAAACACTTGAAGAGATTGAAAATTAAAAAAACTACCTCTCAACGATGCTCGAAAGGATTTCGATTTGCTCGAGAACACATGACGTGGAACAAGGAGTAGAAGACGGTGGTCTTCTCCGACGAAAAGAAGTTCAACCTCGATGGACCGGTTGTTGGCTATAATTACTATTTCCACGAAACGCGAAAGAAAGAATTTTTTTTAAGACGTTATTACTCATGTGCAGGTGGAGTAATGGTGTGGGGAGCCATATCTTTTTATGGAACATGCGAGCTCCAGTTTGTCGTCTCGAAGATGAACGCAAGACTGCGGGGTTGTGATACAGTGGATTAAAGATCAAAACGTCAAATTGCTCGAGTGGCCGCCTTACTCCCCTGACGTTAACATTATCGAGAACATTTCGGGACTTTTGTCCAGGAGAGTATACGAAGGAGGAAGACAATTTAGTGACTCTGGGACCCTAGTCGAAGCAATTAAAAAAGGCTGGTCAACAATTTCACTAAATGAAATTGAAAAATATTAAGATTCCTTACCAAACCGTATGTTTGAAATAATTAAGAACAAGGGTTGGCCTACCAAATACTAAATTATGCTAAAACAGTGTCCTTTATTAATTAAGTTACCCAGTGCCTTGAAATTTCGCTTTATAGACTTATGTTTAATAGTTTTAGTGGTCAAACCTATTCAGATGAGCCAAAAAAATTGAGATTGTTTGTTATGTTTTTGAAAAAATATTAAAAATGATATAAAAACAAAACCAACAGAACAGAAACTTTACTATTTCACAAATGACTGTTTTTTTTATGAAACAAAATTTATTTCGCTCAAATCGGAGTACTCGTTACGGAGATACAACGTTTCAAACCTAAAATAAAAGTCAAACCTATTCAGTTGAGCGGCACTGTATATAATTTATGTGGTCGGATATTCAATATACTATTTCCAAGGGTATACAAAATTTTTTTTCCCAATTTTTTTTGAAGTGATACCTCTTTGGCATCAAAAATAGAGGCAAGCTAACTTCGACTCGACCGAAGTTTTTATACCCTTGGAGCTTGATATATGCCTGATAGTTTGTATGTCAGCTATACTATATAGTGGTCCGATTTCGACAAATCTTGTTGAAATTATGTAAAATCATTAAAAACTTATAAATACGAGCGTTGAGAGCGATAACTTTTGTATGGCAGCTATACTATATAGTTGTCCGATTATGACAAGTCTTGGTGAAATTATGTGAAATCAATGAAAACTTATTAGTACGAGCGTTGGGAGCGATAGCATTGAAAACAAAAAAGTTTTTCTCACTAAAGCTAGTTTTTCAACCGACTATGGCAGCTATATGCTATAGTCATCCGATCCGGCTGGTTCCGACAAATGTGCAGCGTATTTGTACCAAAAGTCTTCGTGCAAAGTTTGGTTACGATAGCTGTAAAACTGACAGAGGAGATAGCATAGAATCAGACGGACGGACATGGCTATATAAACTCAGCTCATCATGCTGATCAAGAATATATATACTTTATGTGGTCGGAGCTGTTTCCTTCTATGCGAAACAAACATCCGGACAATTTCAATATACCCTCTCCAAGGGTATAAAAAACAGGTCGCTAAACCCAACAACTAAAATATACTTTATTTCTTTATTGGGCCGAAGCTTGCATCCCAACTTTGGTCTCGGCATTTGCTATTAAAGCCCTCCAGTCGCTTCTGCTCAGTGAGAGCTGGCTCCAGGTGTTCACACCGAGCTTGGCAATGTATTCCCGCATCTGATCGTTCCATTTTAGTGGTGGAGAAGCACTAGGCAAATATACACTGTCGCAGTATATATTTTATCAGTCGATTAAAGAAGTCACACGATATAATATCGCCCTGCGTAAAACCTCTTTTGGTATCAAATGGTTTGGAGAGGTTCTTTTCTATTTTGACAGAGCTTTGATTGCTTCTCAACGTCATCATGCTAAGGTCCAATCAGTGTGTCACATTCACAAATAATAGACTGATCCCGCTTTAGTTGGCGCAAACAGCAGGGAATTAGATGCGCTCGTCTGGCCCCTTGTTCGCTTGCAACTTGTTTATGAAAGCTTAAAGCTGATAACTCGTACAATATATGGGTCATTCTTTTATAAACCGAACAGCAAAAAAATTTTTTATTTTTCATTTTAATAAAAAAAAATCCGAAATTAAATCTCGACATGCCCACCAAAACGTTATTTGCGGTTTTGCACAAAAATTTTTTGTTCATTTTATAAACAATTTCAAAAATCGTCAAAAACGAAAAAATGGAAAAAAAGGGTTTTTAAAAACGCGATATCTTAGGTTTGGTTTATCCGACAGGTCTCAAGTTGATATCGATGGAAAGAAGGCGTTATAAATATAATATGAGGGTTCGTAGTTATTAAAACACTTTTTTTGTTACATAACCTCTATTTTATTTTTCGGATTCTCGACAACAGAGAGTCATTTAAAGCCCAGACTCAGATTTAGCAGGCGAAAATCCATTATAAACTCCTATAGGTATTATATTTGTATATCCATGCCGTTCTGGACGTTACACACTTTTCCATTAATATTAAAAATAAAGTGTAATCAAGGTATTTTGATTTTATACCCTTGGAGAGGGTTTATTAAAATTGTTCAGATGTTTGTAACGCATAGAAGGAAGCATCTCCGACCACATAAAGTATATATATTCTTGATCAGCATGACGAGCTGGGTTGATATAGTCATGTCCGTCTGCCCGTCTGTCCGTCTGTTTCTATGCTATCTCCTCCGTCAGTTTAAAAGCTATCTTAACCAAACTTTGCACGAAGTCTTTTGGTACAAATGGACAGTACATTTGTCGGAATCGGCCGGATCGGATGACTATAGCATACAGCTGACGTAGGAACGATCGGTATAAAAAGTAGTTCTAGTGAGAAATATTTTTGTTATTTTCAATGTTAATGTCTTTATCCTTTTCAGTTATGAATATTATCTCTTTCAACACAATTTTGGTAAGTTTGATCTAAACCGGATGCTTATATCGTATAGCTGCCATATAACAAACTGTCAGGCTTATATCATGCTCCAAGGGTAAGGGGGATGTTTTTAATAATATGGGGTAATATGAGCGGGACACAGCAGCGTATTTAGCGCTTGCACATAATATTGCCTTTCCCTTCCGTTCCAAACCAAAGATAAATGTACCGTTCCCTATTCCGAAAACCCCTAATCCAAAATCAATCAAATTTTAATTCCCAGTTGAGTTTAAAACTGCACAATATCAAATCAAGTTTTTTCGGTCTCCAAGATTTTTCTTAAGGTCATTAAATCATATTGTATCATGCACTGTTTTTGGTAACTTTTGTGCTTTCCCCTCTGTGAGCAGGCCAACAACATCTCTTTGCACCTTTGGTACAGACTAGAAAACCCAATATCAACTTAAAATATGTAAGAAGTCCGATGACAACTCTTAACACAACTTATCCCTTTTGCAACCAAAGTTTTTGCTCTCGTTTTCTTTCTTATTTATTTGATTTGGTATTTTTCATGTTTTTACCTTCAAACACAACATAAATACAATAAGGACTCACAAAAAATTGGGCGCTGCGAATTGTATTGCCTAATTAGGCAACAACCAGGAGAGCAACAGCTGACGAGCAAAGAAGGGTCCAGCCACATTTTCCTAATTGCTTATAAATTGTTGAATGCTTTTAACAGCTGACAGTGGGGCTTGGCAGAAAAGGGTTAATGACAGCCCATTCCCAGAGGGGTGCATAAATTTGGGGCTTTAGTCCCCTCCCCCACATCGCCACCCAATTAGCAAAGCGCAGCAAATGACCAATTTAGTGTTAATTAGCCCGAACGATGTGATGTGATGTGGTTGGAACATCCATACGTACACACATACTAACTAAACATACATAGTTGGGCACTTAGTGTTAGCGGATTTGGGAAGGAAGTCCAAGATTGAGTTAGAGTGGCGGAGCCAATGCTCTTGTCAAATCAGTTTGTGCGCGTTAAAATTTAATTAAAATGCCCTTGCCCAAAATCCAATTTACTCTGTTGCCGCACCTTGAAACGAGGAGCAGGATGTGACCCAAATCAGAAGCAGGAGCCGTAGCAAGAGGCAATCAATCAAAGAAATTAAAAATATTCACTTAGAAAGCGCAAAGGGGATGGCCAAAAGACAAAAGAAATCACACAAGAAAATTGAGTTGCAAAAAAGGGGAAACAAAAAAATAAATAGATTTATCTTTATGTGACACACGGGAATTGGAAGCCAAGTGAAGGAGAATGGACAGTTCGTTCTTTAAAATTGCTTCCTCTTGCCTCGATACATCAAAATCGTAAAATTGTCATGATGAACAGATTGCTTAAAAAAACGCGGAGCCGAACTCTTCAGTTGTTTTGAGTCTCTTTAACCAGACCATTCAACGACCTCTCGAACGGGACCGCCTCTAGTTAGAAGAAGTATAAACTCAAAATTCGGCTTATATCATCTACTTCAAGAACATAAATATTTTTCTTAAAAATTGTACCGCCAAAATAATTGTAAAATATACGATCGGTTAGTGAGAACGCGACTCGAAAAAAATGTTGAAGTACGTAGTATTTTGTTTTTCGACTTTAATAAAGGATGAGTTGAATATAAAAAAGTAAGAGTGTTGCGGTTGAGTGCCCTGATAGCAAAATACCCTGTACCAAGTAATGTGGTTCCTGTGGCTTTAAATTCCTTTAATATTCTTTCAAAAAATGTTGGTGGAGGTGGAACTTTCCAAATCTGAAACAAACTCGATGTGGGTACAGTATACACCTACATACATGCCGAAAATTGTGGCTCTATCTATTACAGTCTCTGAGATCGACGCGTTCATACAGACATACGGACTATGGCTAAATCGACTCGGCTGTTGATGCTGATCAAGAATTTCAATTTTTATTTAATTTTCCCGTTTTTTTTAGATGTGAGTTTAGCAGGCTCTAGGTCCGAAAAAGTTGTTTTGTCACAACTAAGAACAACTTATGTTATTGTACACCAAAAGAGCTGTCCTATACGACCGTTTCATCATTCTCCGTGATCTTCTAGGTCTCGCTGTCAACCATCCCACCTGCCTTTCCATCAATCAATGTTTTAATTAGTTGAAAACCTCAAAAAAAAAGTAAAAATATCAGTAAAATTCAACTTTTTGTAATAATAGCTAGGCTCAAGTTCCAAACCAAAAGTAAGCAGCACAAACATTTCTGTTGTGAACAAACACACCTAATTAAACAACAAAGGTCGCCAGATAAATTACAAACGTTATTTATTTAGTTTAAAACGCAGATTAACTTTAAGTTTGGTTTATTGGAAACGGTGTAATGCCGGTAAGAATGAGTGTCACAGAATAGCGGAGAGATAAGTGTTAGTGTGTGAGAGATGCAAGATATAAAAAGGCGGGAGTATCGAGCATCAATAGTTGTTAGTGATGTGTGAATCAAACCGCCACAGCCACTCCCCTTTAATGATGCGTTGAGTCGAGTGGATTAACAGGGAAGTTGTCCATAATTGCTGCCTTGTATATCCATGATATGATGCACCGCTTCTGTCACAAATTACGCTCTCACAACCATAACTTCGGCTCGCGTTTGCTTAAAAACACTACTGACTTCGGCTCATATGAGCTGAAGGTGGCCGGGTCTGCTCTAGATCAGGGTTCCCCACGAAGAGAGCGCTAAAACGTGACTGTGTCTCTCTCTAACACTCAAAGAAGTATGACTTCGGCAAGCATTCGGTAAGTAAGTTCGTGCCTCCGGGGCTATCGCTGCACTATGGGGAATTTTGCCAAATATTAGGCATAAACCCCCACCCCTAAAGTGCTCAAAACTTAAATTTTTTTGTTTCATTAGACCATAAATACATCAGTCTTGAATGTTACATACCACGAATTTTGATTTAACAGAGCTCTGTTAAGTAAGCAGCTGGTAAAGTCAGGTTATGCTAACGAATGACAGTTCAATGTTAAGTGAGTGTTTTCTGCTGCAATTTGTAATTGCCAAATATTAATGAAAACAGAAAGTTTTGTCGAATATTTTTGAATGAATCTAATCGTTGTGGTATGTGCTATGTTTTATTGCCTTTGATCTGTAGAAATTAATCGTGGCGTCCCTGTATTTGGCGGTATTCGTGATTCATCTCACAAAAAAAAATTGGAAAGAAAATTCAACTTTGCAAAGCCCTACCAAATTTTGTTTAGATTTGTTAGAGCTGGGACTTTTACCACCTTTTAGAGCTATCAATTCCGCTTCTGATTCACTTTTGCTCAACCGCATCTATGCGCACTTCTTTGCAAAATTTCACTTTTTAGGACACAACCTCATTTTCTCCAATGCCTACTTGCAGCCCAAATGAAAAAAATGTGACGAGTCGGGAAGATGTTATTTTTGATTGCTTTAGAGAAGGGTTAGGCCAAAGTCTTTCAGTCGCATATAAAAGATACTAGCAAATATCCCGTCGCGCTTCGCTGCGCCTTCAACAGTATTGAACCAACGCACACTCACTTCAAGTCCACATCCCACACACTTTCCGTCCTCTTCCCGTCTAATTCCAGCCCACAACCCACCCACTTCCCGCCCACATTCCACCCACTTCCCGCCCTCTTCCTGTCCACTTCCCGCCCACATCCCGCCCACTTCCCGCCCATTTCCCGCCCACATCCCTCCCACATCCCACCCACATCGCTCCCAATTCCCGCTACATTCCACACACTTTACATCCACTTACCACCCACTTTCCACCCACATCCCAGTGGGCTTCCCGGCGGTATTTCCAACATCGGAAAATAAAAACAAAAATTAATCCGATTTTGACCTTTCAAACCGAGTTTTTAAGACAATCGGCTGAAAAATGTTTTTTGCATGCAGAATTTTCCGACCATTTTCCTCGTGGGCGGATTTTCCGACATTAAAAAATCACATTTCAAAACATTTCGTATTTTGTACTTACAAACCGAGTTTCAAGCCAATCGAGAAAAATAGTTTTTCATGCAAAATTTTCGGGAATTTTCCGACCGTTGGGTCAAATTTTCCAACTTCGGAATATCACTTACAAACTATTCGTATTCGTCCTTTCAAACCGAACAAGCCAATCGGACGAAAAATGTTTTTGCTGCAGAATTTTCCGACCATTTTCCTCGTGGGCGGATTTTCCGAAATTGAAAAATCACATTTCAATTTATTTCGAATTTTGTCCTTACAAACCGAGTTTCAAACCAACGATGAAAATGTTTTTCATGCAGAATTTTTCCGGAATTTTCCGACCGTTGGGTCAAATTTTCCAACTTCGAAAAATCACATTTCAAATTATTTCACCTACTTTCCTTTCAAACCGAATTTCAAGCCAATCGGATGAAAAATAGATTTTTTCATGCAGAGTTTTCCAGCCATTTTCCTCGTGGGCGGATTTTCCGACATTGAAAATCACATTTCAAATTATTTCGTTTTGTCCTTACAAACCGAGTTTCAAGCCAACGAGAAAAATAGTTTTCAGCAGAATTTTCGGAATTTTCCGACCGTTGGGTCAAATTTTCCTACTTCGAAATATTACATTCAATTCATTTCACCTACTTCCTTTCAAACCGAATCAAGCCAATATGAAAAATAGTTGTTTCATGCGAATTTTCCGAATTTTCCTCGTGGGCGGATTTTCCAAAATCGGGAAAACACGTGTCAATTATTTCCTACTAGCACAAACAGTTCAAGTCAATCGGATGAAAAATAACATTTTTCCCTACAAACTTTTCCGACGCTTTTCCGACTTTTCCGGATGGAATTTTCCAAAACCCCGTCTTAGTACGCACTTTCACCACCAACAGAAACTCTGTGAAAATTACGCCCTCTATCTCTTACCGTTTGGGCTGTGCGATGATTGCCAATCAGTGAATCAGTGAATCATGAACGTCAGTGAATCAGACACTCTGTTTTATATATAGAGATTTAAAAGAAAAAAGGAAGCATATTTTGTGCAATTCTGGAGATGAATCGCGAAAATTTAACCGAATAATGCAACAAATTGAACGCAGAAGTTCAATTCTAAGCCATTGAGCAGAATATGAACACAGAGAGTCGTTCTCGATGGTCATTAACGCTAAAGCGTATTAGAAATCGTAGAAATCAAGCTGTTGGAGATAAAATGGTAGAAGAAGCAAGTACAGCTGCTCGTAATAAGTTAAAAACGACTAGCTGACCATGCAGCAGTTCTTAAGATAGTTTCTATAAGGCGAAAATGATCCGAAATTTTATGTGCTAGTATTGTGCAGTTAGAAATGACAGTAAGAACAGAACAGAAATCGAAAAAAATAAATGAGACGCACTTTTTTTTAAGGAATTCCGATATTCCGTAAAGTTTGCGGCCGAAAAATATGTTTCCTATTACGCGTCAATTATGGTACATTCATTCTTATGTAAAATTGCAAGAAAAACCAATTTTATCTTGTAAAAAAAAAATAATATTTTTTTATTTATTTTTTTTAAAGGCGGGTTGAAGTGCTACCACGCCCACTTTTTAGCAAGTATAGAGCAACGGTATACCTAACATAAGGCAAAAAACTAGACCGCAATATCTTGCTTAGTTTTTAAGTTATTAATTAATGCCTGATTTTTGGGAAAATTCCCCATAGTGGCGCTGGGGAACTCTGCTCTAGATACATTTGGGTCAGCTTTCGCGAATTTAGCGTTGCAAAAATCAAAAATTGATGGTCCAGTTTTTTGACCGCTTTAATTTAATTTAATAAAGGGAACCCCAGATAGCCCGAAAGTGTTTAGTTTTTTGAATTTGGTCAATTATTTTGGATTTTACAGTGGTTCAAAGTTGAACAATTTTTCAAACTGATAAATTTTTGTATTTTTTTGGTTTCAAATGTTACCTTTGGGAACATATAAAAACCAAACGGAAGTTCCGATTGCAAACAGGGTTTTTGCTTATTAAAGATGCATTAATTCTAAAGAAAAATGAACTAGACAATTTAATTTTTTTTTTAGTTTTTGAGTTATTGTCTTTTTACTGAAGTACTACTTTTGTACCTCATTTTTATACCCTGTACCCATTGAAAATGGGTAAAAGGGGATCACGAAGTTGTGCAAATGTATGTAACAGGGAGAAGGAAGAATTTCCGACCCTATAAAGTATATATATTCTTGATCAGCATCAACAGCCGAGTCGATTTAGCCATGTCCGTCTGTCCGTCTGTCCGTCCGTCCGTCCGTCCGTCCGTCTGTCTGTATGAACGCGTCGATCTCAGAGACTATAAAAGATAGAGATACAAATTTTTGCATGTACATAGGTATTGGCCGTACGCAGATCAAGTTTGTTTCAGAATTGCAAAATTTCCCCCCTCCCCCCTTAGACCGCAAAGAACAGTCAGAGCCACGATTTTAAAGTTATAACATCGTCGCTTAATATATATTATCTTGGGCCTTAAATCTATCTACTCTGAAAAGCACAATGAGATCTGAGCTAAAACACCGAAGTTATTAGCGAAACAAATTTTGCCCCCTCCCCCCCACCATGCTGTGCTGCGCGCGCGTACATATGTGTGTGTGTGTGCGTGCGCGTTTTTGTTTGCTTACTTGTGTGTGTGTGCGTTTGTGTATGTGTGTGTGTTTGTCAATTGTACAGGGTATTATGAAGTCGGGCTACTCGACTACAACGATCTTACTTGTTCCACTTTGGTGGACTGCGAAAAGTACAGTCACGCTAGTACACGCTTCTAGAGTGAAAATTATTTTAAAATACATATTTCTAAATAAAAATATATTTATTTGGTCTTGCGCATAGCTGCGCCTTGCGAGTATGAGCGACTTCAACATATTAAAATAGAGGCAAGCTAACTTCGGCTCGACCGAAGTTTATATACCCTTGGAGCTTGATATGTGCCTGACAGTTTGTATGGCAGCTATACTATATAGTGGTCCGATTTCGAAAAATTTTGGTGAAATGATGTAAAATCATTAAAAACTTATAAATACGGGCGTTGGGAGCGATAACATTGAAAACAAAAAAGTTTTTCTCACTAAGACTTTTTTTCAGACCTAACTTTTGTATGGCAGCTATACTATATAGTGGTCCGATTTCGAAAAATTTTGGTGAAATTATGTGAAATCACTAAAAACTTATAAATACGAGCGTTGGGAGCGATAACATTGAAAACAAAAAAGTTTTTCTCACTAAGACTTTTTTTTCAGACCTCACTTTTGTATGGCAGCTATACTATATAGTTGTCCGATTTCAAAATGGCTTGGTGAAATTATGTGAAATCACTAAAAACTTATAAATACGAGCGATGGGAGCGATAACATTGAAAACAAAAAAGTTTTTCTCACTAAAACTAGTTTTTCAACCGATCGTTCCTATGGCAGCTATATGCTATAGTCATCCGATCCGGCCGGTTCCGACAAATGTGCAGCGTATTTATACCAAAAGACTTCGTGCAAAGTTTGGTTACGATAGCTTTAAAACTGACGGAGGAGATAGCATAGAAACAGACGGACGGACAGACGGACGGACAGACGGACAGACGGACATGGCTATATCAACTCAGCTCGTCATGCTGATCAAGAATATATATACTTTATGTGGTCGGAGATGCTTCCTTCTATGCGTTACAAACATCCGGACAATTTTAATATACCCTCTCCAAGGGTATAAAAATGCATGAATATTCTACGAATTTACGTGAAATCAAGCGTAGCATAAATCGTATCTTTTGAATGGAAAGAGATATTTGAAAAATTCCTAAGGAAATGTGATAGAAAATTTCAGTAGCCTTCAAATAAGCTTAAGTTCATTATTGTTGGTCAACTGGGTGACCCAGGATTGGCCGCCAAAACTGCAAATTGGATAATCTGAAAAGGTTGCAAGAAATAGGAAAATCATTTTAACTTTTTTTTAAAGCGACTTATTTAAATTATAATTGTTAAGCTTTTTAAAATTTACCAAATTTAATAAATAGCTAACTAAAAATTAGTAAAAATATTTTTTTAAAAAAAAAATGATTTATTATAAATAAATATATTTATTTTGTATGAAAAAAAATCTCTTACCGTTCAAAAGTTACGATTTTTGCAACCCTAAATTCGCGAAACCGGCCACTGTGCGACGCTTGGGTAGCGGTGAAAATTCTAAAATTGAGTCCGTTCCTCCGATTGGGGTGTCAAGGGCTTCGTGTTGCCTCACGTTGATGGCGAGCAGCTACTGGAGTCCCACAAGTCTCTATATGGGTAGAAAAGTAGCGCGTACTCTTCGTCCTTGTGAAGTCGATAAACTGCGCAACGACTCCAAAATGTACGATCTGGTTGGGCATAGAGATGGCTAAGTCCGTTGTACTGGGCATTGTACCGATTCGATCCGATTTTGGTGTCGAGGTCGATGAAAAACATGTAGACTAGGCTCGGCCAAGTATTGGTCGCCAGACGACGAAGCCGTCGAATTGTTGATACCGGGAGCGATAAAAGATTAGACTTCCAACTGAAGTTTTCAAGCATGAGTCACAAGGACGAAAATGGGAATCTTGTCCCAGATCCGTAAGGGGCAAATAAAAAATAGTTTTAATCATGTGTGGAATACAACTTCGGAATATTTTATTGAAAACAAGCTACGAATGCAAGTGAAAATTTATGTAAATCAAAACGTCTGTATGTGTGTTTTTATAGTCTGCTTACCCACTTTATCTGGACAATACAGAAACATAGGTTTCGGTAAGTACCGGAACCGAAAAAAGATTTTGCAAATACCAATTATTGGTGACAACTCTGGTTGCTGCCGATATACATAAACACGTACGCTGAACATCCAGTCAGCTGTTGATTAACTCGGTTTCGAAACTGAGTTCGAAAAGTCAAAACGTAACCATATCGTTCAGAATTCGGAACAGCAAAATATTTAACGATTGTTATCGTTTCATTTATATTTTTTGAAAACGGTCGGAATTCGGAACAAGACTGTCTATTCGAGGTCGGAAATTCTTCCTTCTATGGATTACAAACATCTCCACAATTTAAATATATTCTCTGAAAGGGGATAAGAAAAAGGTGTGAGTGTCGTTAACACTCACGAGGTTTTGATGTGAAACATGATACTTGGTTTAAGAGCTTTTTTTCAAATCACAAGCTAACTCAATGCTATATAAATCAGCAAGGTCACTCTTTCGAAAGAAGAACTAACTAACATAATTTTTTCAGAATTCTTGTTAATTGTGCTGATCCATAGATAAATGATGATGTTCCCCAGATCCCTACCAGATCCCGCCCAGATATCACAGAGATCCTACCCAGTCTCTACACAGATTATAGTTAGATCCCTCCCAGATCCCATCCAGTTCTAACTCAGATACCACCCAGATCTTACCTAGATTCTACCCTGATCCCATCCAACTCCCACTTAGATCCCAACCAAATCTCTCCCAGATCCTACCCAGATCCCACCTAGATCCCGCCCAGATACTACCCAGATTTCACCCATATCCTGCACAGATCCCTCCCAGATCCCACCAAGATAACTCTCCTAGTTCCCAACCAGATCCCATTTAAATCCTACCTATCCCACTTAGATCCCAACCAGATCCCGTTCAGAAGTTACCCAGATACCAACCGAATACCGCCCAGAACCCACCCAGTTCCCATTTAGATCCCAACCAAATCGCATCCAGATTTTACCCAGATCCCACTTAGATCCCGCCCAGATACTATGCAGATAACACCCAGATCTCGCCCAGATGCTACTCAAATCCAAATAGCTTGATCCCACCCTGATCTTAACCAAATCCCAGGCAAATCGCTCCCAAATACCACCAGATCTTACCGAGATCCCACCCAGATCTTTCCCAGAAACCAACCGGTTGCCCCTCTTCAGCACCTTTCCTACCTCTTCGCTTTCCCTCTCTGCCCGTCCTCTTATGTGTGTGTTTGTTTGCCGGGACATAAACAACAACACAAAATATGACTGACGTCAGCGTCACGTGACGCTGAAATCAAATTTTACTCCTACTAAAATCGTCCGTACCGAAATTAAAGATGTTCACATCAAAAATGTTTTTGGTCCAATAAGGGAAGATAGACTTTTACTTTGTCGAGCAGTGTAATATGATTTAGTCTCAAAATGATACTATACAAACATGTAAGGCTACTGCAGTGGCTTAAGAATGGTTTACCAACTCTTATTATTTCTGATTTTGTCTGATGCTGAAAGAATTTGGTCCCAACTAACTAACAAATCCAATAAATTGATCTACACTAATTTGGGGCTTACCTTATTTTCTCAAAATGATTTCCAGACTGATAGCTTAAAAGTGCTACATAACAGGGAGAAATGCTTCCCTGCCCTAAAAGAAACTTCAAAGAATTGCCTGATGCCGTCTGAGCGTGTAAATAGTAAACAAACAACACAACAGCGGCAACAGGGCGTATGTGTCATGTGATTTAGATGTACCTAGATGTGACGGCGGCAGCTGTCCAATTGCTTAGCGGGTTGTTGATTTTGGCGCGCTTCTTGTGTTGTTTTTGCACTCATTGTTTGTGTTTGCTGTCAGCGGATGTGCCATTAAGTCAATCCTTTTACCTACATCGGAAGCAAATCCCTGCACTCAGGTATGTAATTGATAAAAGGATTTGCCCAACAAAAAAATACATTTGCATAGAACAAAAAACGAAAGAAAGAAAGAAAAAAGTGAGGAATTCTAACCTCAAGTCTTTGATTACAACTCAACTTAGCGAATTAACTATCTAAAGCAAATGGGTTTTTTAGGGCTTGTAATCCGTCCCCACGGTCCCACGACCCTTGAAAAAGGACTCAAGATTTCTTCGTATCTTTTTCGACTGCCTTCCCCTTAGCCTGCTCTCTTTCACTTTGTGTGTCCGGTGCGCAGATTAGTCAAATTGGTTTTCCCCTTCCTAAATTCGCGCCAGGACAGCCTTAAGTTGGCACGAGATGGCCAAGCTATTTACATTACGCCCGAGGAGTCGTTTAAGCGACAAACGGAGGTGAGCTCGCTGACAAATTGAGGACTTGACAGACACTTTGATGGCGACTTCCTTCACTGAGACAGCACTTTACACTGCACTTGGTATTAAAACCGAATCAAATTTTGGTTTCGGTTACTGTCATTAAAATCAAATGGTTTCGGTTACGGTTAACGGTTTTTAATTTGGTTCGGTGGCAATTCAGCTTACTTAAGTTTGGTACATCCGATCTGTAACATCTCTTCGGCAAGTCGAATATATACTACTTTATAATAATACTTTCCTCCAGAAGTTACAAAACATCTATCTTAATATTTAACTGATTTTGAATAATAAGAAAACCCATAACCAATCTTTAAATGAAAGACAAAAAATTTAAAGAAAATAATTTAGATGTTTCTAAAATTTTAGTATTTAAATAGAGTTTTGAAAAGCTCTCGTACTTAAGTAAGCTCTTTAAGCTTACGTACTTTAATCTACTTTATGCGTTATTATAACTTAAAATCTGTTTGTCATTCTCTCTAGTTTCTCTTCACTTTAGTTGCTTTTGATATATCCAGGCTGACACTGGCTTCAACTGCATTTGCCACAATGTGTCAGTCCTGGGGCATATCTAATCAGGGATCTGTGAGTGTTAGGCGGACTTAAGAGCTTTACCTCACCCCCTTGCACATATGCACGGACAGACTGGCAGTGGTTATTCAATGATTTCCAAAAAATGAAATAGAAAAGCCGTAATAATACGTGGCTGTTGGCATGTGCTGGCCATAAATGCGTTGGAAATTGCATTATTGTCATGAATTTAAAGTCAAAAGTGCACTGAAGCAGAAACAAAAGAAAAGCACATGCTGAAATTGAAATTGAAACTGTTTAAAGTTGTAAGCAATGAACAATTTGTGTGACAAATCTTGAGAAGTTTGCCAAAAACCAAAGACACAAAAATGTGCAAGGACAACAGCAACATAGTTAAGATTACAATTAAGTTGCACACTCCAGATTTCTTACTGCTGAATGCTGTTGTTTATGGTGATGGGGAAAAAGTGGAACAGGAAAAGAGCGTGAAATTGATTGCACCGCTGGCATTTCCCTTGATTTTTTGTGCTGTGAAACCTCAAATTAGTCTATGCTTAATTGGATTTATTGGCATTTTATAAAGCCCACAAAATGGGGCACACAATTGAAAGACGCAGACATCAAACAAATGCTGATCGTTGAGTTGTTTGCTCAAGCAAATTTTTATGAAAATCAGCGATTGCCTAATACTTACTGTGGGTACCCACACACACACAGACACAAGGCAATAGAGCGAAAATAACATACACTTGAATAATTTGTACACTGCCATTCAACACTTTGACGCTTCATTAGGCAGAAAGAGTGCGGGAAAGGGAGGTCGGATTACACTTCTTGGGTTCAAAAAAGGAGAAAAAGTATTTGGAATAAATTTTCTTTCCAATTTGCAACTCAACTTTCAGAAATTTTAAGAATCATTGCCTAAGGGAAAAATGCTCTGAAATTTTTATATTTACACTTTGAATTTAACATTTCTATCACTGATTCAGCTTTATATGTATATGAAATACGTAAATATAAAATGTGTACACTTTGATTTAAATATAAAAATATTTTGTTTAATAAATTTTCTAACCAATTATTTTACAATGCAGAAATCCCATTGGATTTAATGCTTAAGAGACCCAGCAACACCTCCAGTTGGGCTCTGAATAACAACAAATTTTATTAAATTGTATTTCAAATTTTTACTTACGAGCACTCGATCTCGGGGACTTTTTAAAGGATGATGGATCGGCGAACATCCTCTTCCAAATCAATAACATCTGTTAAAGATTGGAATATGTTCACAGAGAAAAAAAAGATCCCCGTAGAATCGATATTCAAATATCCATTTTAAGATCAATTTTTTTAGAATAAAGAATAAAGATCAATGAAATATTTATTTCCTGATATCCGATATCCGATGGATCCCAAAAAAGGATAGTTAACTAACCAGTCCAAATGGATAGTTAAATATCGTAAGGATCATTAAAAACTCTCCTGTTTTTTCTCAGTGTTCATCCTTGTCTTGAAGAAAATATTTTGTTTCGTAATTGTCTACACAGAGAAAAATATCCTTTCGAATTGTAACGAAATCACGAACTCTTGTTGACGATAGTCTGCTAAGCACGCTTTTTCGATATTCATGAACATCCGTTCACATTATGCCATGAAACTTTTTGCCGGCGACAGAGATTCAGAAAAAAATAAAAAAATTATGACCATAGTTAGTTAGGTGAGTGTGGAAGTCTACTCCTCCAGGGTGGTTACTGGGGAAGGAAGGGACGACACCCACCGCGTTGCAACAACCACAACCTTTTCTAAGCTGTAGCTGACTGTCTGACAGCTCTAAGCCCTGTAGCAAGGCTTCGCTTAGCACGCCGAAGTCGCGGTTTCAAGTCCCCGTCGCACAGCGGGCGAAATGACCGATCTAGCTCCATTTAATTAAATATTCAAATTGTTTATTGGCGCCAAAATGATGTCTCTATCAATTACTAATATTCCACTGAGCTTATCGATAGTTTCTATTTTGTTTGACATGCCCTGGTTAATCAGCTGTGAGCTGTCAAACACAACATATGTTTCAGCAGGTGCAATACTGTTTCCCGCGCTTTTTGTGTGCATTGCCAAATTATTTCTAAAGTTGCCTTTGTGACAATTAAGTAGAAGTAAATTGTTTTTATTTATAGCTAGAGGTATATATTAACTAAAAAAATTTTTGTTTGTGTTCTGTGCTTTATCGTTGTATAAAAAAATTTAGTTAAAGTTGACTATACCACTAACCACTTGAAACCAGCCAACATACGACTTTCATGGACCGGACCTTCCGAGATTCGTAGGGATTCGCGCTGGAATATTTTTTTTAAATTACTATGTTGTCTTGTGTTTGTGAAATGTCCAACATGAATCCCGGCCACCACCAACTTTACATGATATTACATTTTTTAGGCGCAATGTCGGTGCTCAGGCGAGAGCTTTTTCTTCTATGGCGCAACGAGTCCATGCCAACAAAAAATTTGCAGCTGTTGAAAGCTTGTATATATTTGATAATATAATTGATTTCAAAATGTATGATGAGATGGAGGTACAACTAATAGCCAAAAAATTTTTATTTTTGTTACGAGTGGGGGTGAGGGTGCGGGCGCAGCCATCAAACTTCCACAACTTTGGAAAAAATTAAAGTGTGGTTAGACGGACAATTCATAATAGTTGATAAGCAAGATTATCGAGGAAGACCAAAAAAACTGTTCGACGAATGTACAAGTAAAACTAAATTGAACAAAATTTCTGAAATTGTTAAGGAAGCGTCATGTAGTGAGCTTGTAGTTGCAACAACTAGCAGCTTATACAAGGCTGGTAAACGAAGTGCGTCGCTACTAGTTTCAATGGCTGCTAATGAAGAAAATATAGCCAAAAAAATGAAAACTCTCACTGGATCAAATAAATGCCTGCCGATTGCATATACAGCAGACGAGTCCTTGGCATTATTTTTAGATGGAAATTATACCAAGCACTCATACAAGCTGGTGCCAAAAGTCGGAATGCGAATATATATCCCACTTACGACACTTTGCGTATTGCAAAGAAAAAATGTTACCCAAATGGAGTGGAATTTACCAGTTATTCGGCCCAAGTGCCTTTACAGCATATGATAGATCACATTGTAATGCGCATCGTGGAAGCTCACTCTTCAAGGTTTCAAGCAAATTTGGCTGATCAGAGTGATGCAAGGCTCACTGCTATTTATAAGTGGGGCTGCGATGGCAGTAGCGGCCATTAGACCTATCGACAAGATTTGGGTTCCTAAACGAATACCCTAAGTTAATTTTTTGCAGTTTGCACTGTCCCATTACAAGTGCAAAAGGGATCCGTGACGATTTGGGAAAATTCACAACCTTTTTCCCCCCCATTTTGTTGACCCTTAAATAAATATATTTTAGGAAAAATATTACACTCCGTTGTTTGTTTTTTTTTTTTTTTTAATTTTATTTTTTTTAAGTATTTTTAACATTGTCTATATTTTTGCATGCACTCTGGTCCTATGATATAAATAAATAAGCACTGAAAACATAAAAAAGCTTAAATATTTATATTTTCATGAACACTATTTCGCCTTTCATGACTACCATTCAAGTTTTATGAACTGAAAAAAACAGACCAAATTCATGACCATTTGGTTACGATTTTAGAACGTGATATTCTTATACCCTGTACCCTTTAAAAATGGGTAAAAGGGGATCATGAAGTTGTGCAAAAGTATGTAACAGGGAGAAGGAAACATTTCCGACCCTATAAAGTATATATATTCTTGATCAGCATCAACAGCCGAGTCGATTTAGCCATGTCCGTCTGTCCGCCCGTTCGTCCGTCCGTCTGCCCGTCTGTCCGTATGAACGCGTCGATCTCAGAGACTATAAGAGATATAGATGCAAATTTTGCATGTACATAGATCAAGTTTGTATCAGATTTGCAAAACCTTAAACCGCAAAAAACTGTCAGAGCCACAATTTTAAAGTTACAACATCGTCGCTTAATACATATAATCGTAGGCCCTTAATCTATCTATTCTGTATGTGTGTGCTTGTGAATTGTACAGGGTATTTCGAAGTCGAGCTCCTCGACTGCAACGGTCTTACTTGTTCTCTGTGTACATATGCTTTGGAAAATATGTAACATTTATGGTTTCCCATTAAAATGGAGTGCACGAAATGTCAATTTACTGTGTTCAATTGTTTATCCTTATCGGAAGGATAAGTCATCGACTATTTAAAGCGCCACAAGTGTATTCTACGCGTAAATAAAATTTGAAAGTTGTGGAGCTGACTGCAAAACAGCAGAAAAGGACAACCAACTATTCTTTCAGTGCCGAAAAATGTGTCCTGCTGCAACAAAGGGGAACAGAAAGAAGATAAGAAAACAGTGCAATTTTTTTCTTGAGAGTATCCGCACAAACATCTTTTTGCTGATTCCAAATCATCCATCAAGGATATGGCAAATTTTGTAGTATGGGATCCTGATCGCTTAAAAGGTAAAATTAACTTTCTTGAGGCCTGTTTTTAAATACGATGTGATTTGATTACATTTTACCTCTTAAAGACCTGATTCCAGATGACATAAAAATCAATTTTTTGGTTGAAGATCACATGAATAGAAACACTTTTGAAATGTTTTGTCAGTGGATTTTTGGTGGATTGAAATACCGTAGAAAGGACACTCTTTTGAAAATTATCAAAGAGAATATAGCTTAATGAGCCACAATCATTTCAAATTGCTGGAAATTGTATAATTGCATAAGAGATGAAGGGGTTCAACTCGAAACTGTTAACCACTCAAAAAACTTTGTGGATCCCACAACCCATGCGCACACGCAAGACATGGAAAGACTTTAGCGGGACGTAAAATCCGAATTGCCACATTTTGGGCGAAAAGAAATCTCGGATATTTGGCAAAATTTATGTTTCACAAACGGTTCATAAAGACAGGATTCAATACTTCGTTGAGGCAATTGGACAAATGTATAATCCAACATCAAAATCTCTAGTCAAAGATGTTCAATTTTCTGCTCGTGATTTAGTTACAATAGATTTTATTGTTTATTTTTCTTTAAAGCCCCATCAGAGTACGACGAAAAATTCGGTGCGATACAGTATATCATATAACCTTGGCTTTACTTTAAAAGTGTTGTGCTGTTAGAAAGTGTTTCTATTTATGTGATATACTGTATAGAAACGAATTTTTCGTCGGGGTTTAAGCAAACACCTTATAAGAGGATGATGAAGGAGAGAAGGAAGAAGAACAAAACTAAGTTTTTCACTTCATTACCATGATACCACATAAGAAAAAACGCGCCGTGAACCTTTACCGCCAATGGGTGGTGTGGTTCAACAACGACATATTTCTCAAAGCACATACACAGATACGAAACACCCGCGTTTTTTTGCATGAAAATTCATCATAATTTACCATCTATCGAAGGTAATTTTATTTAGAATTTTCTGAGGTAAGGTCTGTCTAAAGTTTAGACGCTAAGCTGTTCTCGCCGCCAGCGGCAGATTTGCCAATCATTTCCAAAACTTGCTGAAAGTTGCTGACAGTGCTGCCAGAATTTCACTGAAAGTGCTCCCACCTTATTAGAGAATTTGCCATTCGTATGTAAACGTTTTAGATGAGTTTATACAAAGGTTTCGTAATCCAATTTAGTTATGTGGGACTTTATCTGTTGCATAGCGTTTTTTGTCAAATAGCTATTTCTCACATATTTAGGAGATGAGAAACCGGTAACTGTAACTGCAACTGTAACGGTCCCTGTGGTTTAGGAAACAGAATAACTAATAACACAATTATCGGTTCACAACATTTCCATTTTAAGAAAAAACAAAGCGCATTCAGACACTCTTGTCAAGCAATTTTTGTTTATTGTAGAACACAATAAATATAACATAATTTACATAGTTTTTAACTTAGGGACTAAACACCAAACAGAAGGAACAGCTAAACTGCCTTTGACATTGGCGTAGAGAAAATATACAATGTATAGCTCTTAGCATACTGTATGTAGGCTTGTATGTATCTACTATGTAACTTACTCAAATGACTAACAAACACAGCTGCTACACAAGTACGGGTATATGAAAATGATTTTAGTTTTCCTTCTATTGTGTACTATAAATATTTCTATAAACACATATTTTAGCTTAACATTTTGTTTAAATTTCAGTGTGGAAATGCTTAGTTAATTTAATATACTTAGTTGTGGTTTAAAGCTACAAAATGTGCACGCAGGTGGAGCAGGTACAGTCACGTTTAGCCCCCCACCGTGTTCCCCCTGTGTCATCTCTCTGTTTTAGATGATTTTAATGATATGAAGAGTTAAGTTTTGATTTAAGTAGTTACATTTGCCAGAAAAGCCTCTACATTGATTTTGTTTATACATTTTCTGAGTTCTTTTTGATGATTGGCTTTTTGGATCACCCTGTAGTTGACATTTGATTAGTTTACATTTTGCACAAAAGGTAGTGTGGGTGATTTTTTATTACTTGCTGCATATTAAATTCGTGTTTTTTTTTTGGAAGGAGAAGAAGGGTTGGGGCAGGCGGGCTGGCCTTCAGCATTCGTCATCGGTGATTGTATAACCGCCGCGAAATTCACTCAATGGCGTTGCATTCGTCGTGGATGGCGTCATGAGCGGTGCACCCTGAAATGAAATGGCCAGCGGCAGGGCCGATGGAGCGCACAGGCTCAATGCACTGCGTCCTTCGGTGACAGAGCGATAGCGTAACGGTCGACCGGAACTGTGAGCGAAACATGGGAAAAGATAGTTTATTTGAGTTACAACCATGTTATTAAATTTGTGTCCTTCTTTCTCTTTTTATTTTATTTAAAAAAAATAGTATGTATTTTTTCACTGTGACACAGTTTTGAACTCAAAAAAGTTGATGGCGTCCAGACAATAAAATTCTGACAGGGTGTGATGGTAATATAATAAGCCACACTGGGTTTGGTCTGATTCGCAAAAGATTTCTTTTTATTGCCCTTTGAACTTTTCAGCTTCAGAGTAGGATTTACGATTCTATACGATTTTCACGTTAGCTATTTAAAAATTTTGCTTTTATTTCCTCAGCAAAGTTGTTGCTCTGGGCTTGGCCTACAAAACCATTTTCTTGGAGCAAATCAAAAAATTACATCTTCATACTCAACATTACAAAAGTTGCCCAAAAACAGAACAAGTTTTGACAACTTTCTTACAGTTTTTCAACTTCAACTTGAAACCCGTCACAAATTTGCTCTAGTAATACAGTAGAAAGTTGTAGCTTAGCAAAAAAAAACCTTAGAACGAACCAACTTCATTTAATTACTATTTCATAAAGTTAAATGCCCACAAAATGGGAAAATGGAAAAAAATAGGTCTCAGCATTCCCAAAGCTAGTAATTGTGCAAATCAGAAAATTCTATTTAAATTTTAAATGGGCGCAACAGAGCCTTAAATTTGAAAAAAAAATTACTCATACGTCACGTTCATTGAATACAAATTTTTAGACCGAAATTATTTGCTCATTTCAATTGCGGTCATCTTTGGAAATAACACATATTTACAGGCGTCTTTTATTATTTTTCATTTGAATAGTTTTTAAATACAATTAACGCGGACTATTTGTAAATGAACAAAATTGAATTGCCTATTCTGCGTATGAGTTTTATTCCAAAACTTTAGAGGCAATTCGAGCCCGTTAAAACCCGACTTTTTTACTTTTGTTTTTTTGTACGCTAATTATACATTACAAAGTATTAGATTGGAGGTTGAAAACTTGCCATTCTACTAATTATGGTAATTTTTTGGCAATTTTGTCATGACCGCAAGCAAAGTTACAGGCAATAATATCCGAAAAATAAGATTAAAATTTATGGGAGGCAAACTAGATTCCCACCCCAAATTTTTATAGCAGTTTCAAAAAGGCAACTTGATATAGCATTGGATTAACTAAATATTTAATGTAATGTTAAATAACAACATTCATGGAGTGCTACGTTAACATTTGCGGATAGTACAACCATGGCAGAATTATAATAATAAAAAGGCTACTTGGATACTAATAAATGATCCTTATGCTTTTGTAATTTTCATTAAATGTTTTAAAATTTTACAAGTTGTCGGATTGAGTTCCTTAAATTCAGAATTCGGAGAACTTAGTTCGTCAGCACAGCCACATTAATAACGCAAGCTGATTTGTATGATCTTGTAAGGGACTTAGAATTACCAAAGAGCAAAGCTGATCTTCTAGGCTCGAGACTTCAGCAATGGAACCTTTTAAAAAGTGGAACGACTATTACATCTTTACGCTGTAGACAAAAAGAATTTATGCAATATTTCGAAAGTGATGAGAACTTAGCACGTTGTAACGATGTCAGTAGATAATTGGAGGCTAAATTCATCACATAAAACAAGCACAAATGGAGACTCTTTATGGATAGCTCTTAAGGCAATTTTAAAAGCTGTTTTATTACATAACGAAAATAGTGCATTTTCGATTCCCATTGGTCACGCTGTACATATGAAAGAGAGCTATGAAAGCATGATAAACTTTGTGCTGCATATTAAATGACCATCAGTGGCAAATTTGCGGAGATTTGAAGATGTTAGATCTGCTCCTAGGACTACAACTAGGATACACGAAATTTTGTTGTTTCACTTGCGAATGGGATAGTCGTGACAGAAAGGCAAACTATATAAATAAGTGGTGACTTCTTGCAAATTAGTTGACCCAAAAAGGTGTTTTTTCCACCGTAATACTGATGAAGAATTTCGGTAAAGCAATGGATAAAAATGCCGATGCTTTCCAATATCTACGCCAGAAGTTTTCCAGACTAAGCGAAACTAAGATAAAGGAAGGTGTTTTTGTCGGCCCGCATTTTAAAAATTTATTTAATGATGATAACTCCGACCTAGTCATAGAAGGTAAACAAAATTTGTAAATTTATTTCAAGATAATTGTAAATCTGTTTTTAAGGAAAAGATAAAAAACCTGGGACGACTTTCGCCTTGTCGCAAATAATTTCTTAGGAAATAAGAGGAATGTCAACTATTCGGAACCAGTTCAAAATATGCTATCATCCTTTCAAATTCTGCGCTGGAAAGGACATGCTACCACTAAGCAAGAAAAAGCTCCAGTAAATCATATGAACAAACGGAAGGCGAAAGACTTTGGGAGAAGAAAATGAGATGGGAAGACCAGGTGCGGAAAGACATAGCCAATCTGGGTTTGGTGCCAGCTAGCACAAAGCCGAAACGACTGGCGGGCATTAATTGCAGCGGTGGAAACCGTTAAGCTGTTGTTATTTTCATGCAGCGCCAAAGAGAGGGGAGAACTAGACTTTTCTTTTAAATACTATCCGCATATGTTAACGTAGCATTCCATGAATGTTGTCATTTTACATTACATTAAATATTTAGTTAAGCCAATGCTGTATCAAGTTGCCTTTTTAAAACTGCTATAAAAATTTGGGGTGGGAATCTAGTTTGCCTCCCATAAATTTTAATCTTATTTTTCGGATATTATTGCCTGTAACTTTGCTTGCGGTCATGACAAAATTGCCAAAAAATTACCATAATTAGTGCATATGTTGAACTATATGATGGTATGGAGCCAATAAATGTCCGACAAATAGAATGGCTTGTAACAAATGGTTTAGTTTGACGAAATTGCTATAAATCAAGTAAAATTTGACTTTGAAGGCCAATTTCGATACCATTGGCAATAGTTATATGGTGTGTTTGATTTTTCTCAGTTGAATTGATGTGTGTACCATCCTAGAAGCTTCATAAAACAAGCAATTATTGCTTAGTGTGGCCTACAAAAATTATAGAACGGCAAAAAGTCGGAAATTTAGTTTTTCCCGAATATCTTGGAAACGGAAACTAAGATATGACTTTGACATACCATCTCGTAATCAGCATGAGTAACCTTGGAATTAGTTAACGATGCTCTGGATACTTTTCACTGTTGAACAGTGTAATTATTCTTTAATTTAAAATTTGTTCATTTAGTTAAGATTAAGTCCTAATATAATTTCATCTGTTAAGTAAGTAAATAAAACAAAAACATAAATGTAACTTTGTTCTTGTGACTAACCCAATAATATATTAGTTTTTGTAACTTGTAGCGTTAGGGTGATATTTCGATATAAATAAATAAAATAAAAATAAATAAGAGTTTTTTTATTTTATTCCTAATTGAATTGGGTTTTTAAATAGACAATCCGTAAAGTAATAAAGCTGAAGTAGAAAGAAGTGGCAAATTACAAAAATTTGAGAACATAAAATCCTTGTATTTAATTCTGGGTTTTATTGTTTTTAAATGATATTAAAGCAACACAATATACAACTTTCAGTACTTTCAGTTCTTTTATTTGCCATTTGGTTTCCTCTTTTATGTTTAATACAATTTCCACACTAATCGCAAGTCATCCATCTCCTCTATACCGCACCCACTCACAAAGCGCATTGATTTCATTGCCAAATACAAATCCCTAAAAATCAATCATACGTCACGTTGCACATCAATTGCCAGCACTCTGCACAGCACTCTACCCATGGCTACTATAAATTACTTCCATCACACCCCCCACATCCCCAACACTTACCGCTCGCAATTGCATTTGAGCAGACGTATGAAGGCAGCTCGAAACGTTCGATTGAATATGGTGTAAATAATCGGATTGATCGTTGACGAAACATAACCCAGCCAGAGGCAAGTATTGACCACATGCTCCGGTACTTGACAGTCGGGGCAGGCGGCAAAGATGATGTTTCAGTATGAAGAACGGTGACCAGCAGAGCACAAAGGTGAAGAAGACTAAACCCAAGACTTTGGTGGCCTTTTGCTCGGTGGCCACGGCATTTGCCGAGAGGCTGTTGCGTTTGTTTCGATTGTTAAGGAAACTGCAACAATATGAAAACGCCAATATTCTAAGGAAATTTGGGCGAAGCATTCTTGTACTCACCGCAAATTGAGAGTGGGCGTGGCGACGCGATTTAAAGCAAACTTAAACGGGCGCAATTTATGGCGCCGTTCCTCAGTTTGGGCTTCACTTTGAGCTGTTGTGGCTGCTGCTGCTGTTGGTGAAGCCGGTGGCATCGTTCTCACCTGCTCCAGCTGATGATTGCCAACGCTGTGGCCCTGGATGGTGGATATGCTGCTGCTGATGCCGCCAGGAGGTGTGCAGCTCGTTGTCACAGCTGTTGTGCAACCTATTCCTCCACCACCTCCATTCCCGTTTGTTGGGTAACCCAATTGCGGTTGAGAGACGCTGTTACGTACCGACGCTCGACGATTCGGATGGCTGTGGAGAAGGGCAGACGTATATTAAGATTGTTTTTTCTCGCTGAGAGTGCTTGATATTAGATTTGAATCTCCTGATTGCGGGAGCTTCCGACAGCAAAAACACCTCAACAGTTGATAAAATTGACTTTTAATGTAATGGAAAGCAACATAAATGGTAGCAGCAGGGGGACTCTGCCCTGGGCGCTAAATGTAATAAGAAATACCTCGCCTGTTTGCATATGTAAGCTGTTTGGGCTTGGGTAGGGGAAATCCACTGAATGCTTTGTTTAAAAGTAAGGCAGATGGAACAGGGCGTGAGAACTAACAAACGAGCTGGAAAATGGAAAATACTGAAGAACCAACCTAAAAAGGACCACCAAATGGCTAAATATATTCTCAGCTTAGACTAATGATAACCTGCACCACAATCATTATACCTACCAGGAACAATTCTAGATCTAACCTAGACCTAACCTAGAAATATGATATTACTATTGTCATTCAATTTGAGGACCTTTTAAATTGGCATTTATCAATTCCGTAACCCCCGTTATTTGCTCAACACTTAATGCAAATTGCCCCTTTACTTATTACCCCAACCTACCCAAAAAGAATAATCAATTACACATCTACAAGCAATTAAAAGCACATTCAATTGTCACACTACATGGCGTATACATAATTTTCAAGCTGGTATTTTTGCTTGTAGATGGCATTAACATAAATCACTCATGCGTCATGTGGTGCAAGTAACATGAAGCTGTTTGTCGGAATGCTGCTGCAGCTGCAGCTACTTGCCACATTGTTGTCCTGCAGCAACAATAAAGAGCGCATAAAATGCAAAAACAGGGAAACCGCCAGAAAGGAAAAGAAACAAATGTCTCTTTTGGTCCTCCCACTTCCCAAAAAATGTAATCTGTATAAGGCTACAGAAATTTGCAAATGACATTGCTGGCTTCAGGTCGTCTGCATTATAGCGAGTGTGCTGAATTTTATTTAACCTCCTCCAGCCCAGTCAAAGTCAAACTCGAAATATAGTAGATTCTCAACTTGAGCACGTTCGGCGCAAAAAAAAAGCGAAAAAACGGGGTGAAATGTTGCGTTTAGGCGCATTTGTGACGAACAAGTTGGCGCATAAAATTTATGAATTTGTAATGAGCCACAATTTCCCCCGAGTTGCACAAAAACTTTCCTTCCTCTTCTGCTTCTGCTGACACGAAAACACTCTACTTTTCACTTTAGCTTTCAAATTATTTGTTTGGACACTTGACGTCATTTCTGGGTGGAACTGCTAATTTAAATGTTCCGTTAGGCAAAATTAAAAAAAAGTTTATGTTTTATTCTCAGAGAAAAGCAGCAAGGGTAAGGGCAAGTGTAATAGCACAGTTGTTGCCTAATTTGTTCAAGTTGTTGAGTTACCTCGCAGTTAAAACGTATTCTGATGCAATGACCTGTGTAAGTTAAACGAGTGGAAGATTATTTTTCAAGCTGCTACACGTAGAACGGGAGCTAGCTATAATTTTAGAGCGCACAGTATAGAACTTATAACTTTTGGCACCGAAGTTGTAATTCAACTAGTAGGTACTGGGCTTGAAGAAGTGTAGCTTCCATGGCAATTAAAACTTTTTTAAAACTTCTCGATTTTTTGCGTTTGATCTACACCTTATTTTTATCCGTCTTCATGTCAATCTAACTTCATAAATAATGGATTACTTAGGCAGCTCTCTTTATCTTAAAAGATTCTACCAATTCGATTGACAATAGCTAGAATGTACCTGATTCCTAGCTCGGTATATATTAAAAAGAAATGATATTGAACACATAACGATTTTTGCAAAATAAAATTTTTGATCTTTGTAAATAGATAAAGTTAAGGGCCCCAATCTTATAACACTACATAATCACTCGCATCGCAGAGAACCAATTCACTTATATGAGAAGCTTAGTTTAGCCATATTCCCCAGAACAAATAATCAAATTGGCCTTAAATTTAAACTGGCTAGTTCTGAAAATTTGTACTTCATATATGCTGCTCGCCACTGAAACTCACTACCAAATTCTGTAAAATCCATACAAAGCGCTTATCAATTTAAAATTAAACTTAAAGAACATCTACAGAGACAAAACAAACAATATAAAATTTAACTTTAAGAACATCTATAGAGATAAATCATATGATACCAATTTTACTTTACTTTACTTCTTTTTATATTTTAATCCAGATTATCAATTTTAAAATGTATTTATAACCACTTTTCTTGTGTGATTTAGGTTTATAGGTTTATTGAGATGATATTTGTAAAATACTGTAACTTATTGTCGTAGCTAGTGCTGTAATTTAAAAAACCAAATAAAACTAAACTAAAAGAAAATTGCAAATGTTAAAATTTCTTCAAATTGCTATTGAATTGTGTATTTCCGGGTATTTTGGAAAGCTTGATCTTGACCCGTCAATTTACCCGAAATATAAATTCGACCACCAAAAATTTTCAATAAACTAAAACCAACTTTAAGCACCTTTGGGCTTGCTGATGCTGCTGCTCGCTTGATTTTTTGGGCTGCATTGATATGTGTTCTCTCGCTTAAGACTGATAAGCCCAGAAATTTTGCTCACCTACATAATTGTTGTCAAAGCAAAAAACATGCTAAGCACATTTTCCGCCATACCTTAAAAAAAGGTGATGGAACCGAACCGAGAAAGAGTAGTCATTTTGTTCCCCTGTGTTATCACTCTTATGCTATTTATATTATTAAGGGTGATTTTTTAGCTATTATCTTTTAGACAACACTGGTTTAAACAGCTTACGCACGTTTCGTGTTTTGTTTCACTGTCAAACATCTTCAGTTTGGTCTATAATTTAACCCTAAATCGTCTTATAAACGAACAACGCTTGCAAATTATTGAATTTTATTATCAAAACGCGCCCATTTTATGCCACTGAAGCGGCTACTCGGGCTATAGTGACTAAATTTCGCACTAAATTTACATTGTTGGACATTAAACCACCAACGAGCTTACGTAGAGTGCGAACTGAAGAAAATATGGCTGCTGTATCGACCAGCGTTAATGATGACCATCAATTATCGATTCGTCGCCGTTCGCAGCGATTGGGCCTCTGTTACTCAACAACAGGTCAATTGGCCGCTTAGACCGTGCGATTTTACGCCTTTAGACTATTTTTTGTGGGGCTATGTTAAAGCTCATGTTTGTACAGACAAGCCCGCTTTAATTGACGCATTCGAAGACATTATTGAAGCATTTATTCGTGAGATACCGGCCGAAATGTTGGAAGAGTATGCCAAAATTGGACTAAGCGGATGGACCATTTGAGGCGCAGTCACGGTCAACATTTGCATGAAATAATCTGCAAACATTAAATTATATGGACCGTACTGTCGATTCAAATAAAGATTTCATGCATTTTTCTGAATTTTATGTGTTTTTTTTTTAAACTTTCCTTTCCAGAAGTTTGCAACGCATAGAAATATTCATTTCCGACCCTTTAAACTATATGGGGCATTCCATACAAAAAAAACTTTTTTCTGGGATGATGTCTCCGAATTGGATGATAATTGGCCCAAAGGGAGCTTATTATGAGAGAAGCTTAACCCCAAAATGTGAGCTTTTTTGGAGCTCTTTTGCGGAAGTTCTACGCTTAAAAGTGTAATATTGTGAATTTTTTAAATTTTCAATAACTCGAAAACGGCTTAAGATAGAGCTTGGCGATTTTTTTTCCAAATGTGCAGGATTAAAAAGCCCTTTTTAAAAAAGTTTTGAAAATTTTTTTATTTCTTACCTTTCTTGAAAAACAAAGGATTTTTTCAAAAAACTTGGTCTAGCGAAAAAGACCCATCCTTCAAAAATTCTCAAAAAAATATATGTGAAAGCCGCATCTTTTCCAAACATTTTGAGTGCTTGAACATATCTGTAGCTTGAAAATTGAGGAAGTTATGGCCATTTTTGTCATGTAATCTCAAAAATATTAGTATGAAAAATTAGTCAAAAATTTCTAATAAATTTTTTTTTTGGTTCTTAATTCGGCCCAAAAATCTTCTTTGAGCTATTAAATAAAATTTTAGGACCCAGAAAAGAACGCATTGGATTTGAAGCTTACAGTAAAATATATATAAAAGACATCCTATTACTTCGTAGTGGAATTCCCAGGACATCGATTTTAAATTATTCAATCGGTAGAGAATTCAAGCTGCGACCTGTATTGGCACGGTGTGTAATGCGACCGGGCGTGCTCGACTGTTCTTTTCTTTCTTGTTTTTTTTTTTTTCAATTATATTAGCCTAAAAATAAAAGTAAGCTGAAAGGAAAAAATAAACCAATCGCATTCATAGATGCTCTAAAAAATAAACTACACTCTAACTAATTTTGAAATTACACTTCTTGATGTCGTCTTGACTTTAAGTGAGGAATCATTCACAGGAACCGCATGATGAATTCCAAGAGTCCCTTTGATTGTTTTAAAATGTTCGAACCTGGTTTTCAGATATTCTGCACACTGTTGGTAATCTTTTGTGGTGCAAAAAAAAAAACATTGATGGTTTTCAAATGATCACTTGCCCATTGATAAAGGTTTTTAGCTGTTAGTATTTGATTTCTTGTTCCTTGCTGCAGGCAGTATTTCCAGGCAAGCCGTTTAACCGCTCCCCTGCCCCATTACAAGCACCTTTTCCGTACTCTTGATTTCAGTAATATATGACAATTTCTCTTGGAACCACTTTGCAAAAGTTTACCATTGTACGTGGTTAAATTAAGAACCGAAAATAAAATTTATTAGAAATTTTTGATAAATTTTTCATACTGATATTTTTGAGATTACATGACAAAAATGGCCATAACTTCCTCAATTTTCAAGCTACAGATATGTTCGAGCACTCAAAATGTTTGGAAAAGATGCGGCTTTCACATATATTTTTTTGAGAATTTTTGAAGGATGGGTCTTTCTCGCTAGACCAAGTTTTTTGAAAAAATCCTTTGTTTTTCAAGAAAGGTAAGAAATAAAAAAATTTTCAAAACTTTTTTAAAAAGGGCTTTTTAATCCTGCACATTTGGAAAAAAATCGCCAAGCTCTATCTTAAGCCGTTTTCGAGTTATTGAAAATTTAAAAAATTCACAATATTACACTTTTAAGCGTAGAACTTCCGCAAAAGAGCTCCAAAAAAGCTCACATTTTGGGGTTAAGCTTCTCTCATAATAAGCTCCCTTTGGGCCAATTATCATCCAATTCGGAGACATCATCCCAGAAAAAAGTTTTTTTTGTATGGAATGCCCCATATATTCTTGATCAGGGCGACGAGCTGAGTCGATTGAGCTTTGTCCGTCCGTCTCTCTGTTTCTACGCAAACTAGTCTCTCAGTTTCAAAGCTATCAAGAAACTTTGCACAGTGTTTTCTTATTACTGCACACTGCTAATATGTCGAAACCGACCGGATCGGATGACTATATCTTATTGCTGCCATAGGAACTATCGGTCGAAAAGTGGGTTTTATTTAGAAAAATTGTTTGTTTTAATGCTGGCGTTCGTAAACTCTGATGTATTAAAACATTTGCAAGAGTATAAAAACTTTGGCAAGGACGAAGTTAGCTTTGCCTTCTCGTTTTTACTCTTTTTACCTCTAGCATATTTATTAAATAGCGAATTACCTGGAATAGCGAATTACCTACCAAAGCACATAGTAAGCAAGTTAATTTTAAGCGTTTTAAGCGGTAAGATGTTCAAAAGCACATCTGCTCTTAGAACACCTGCAGAAATAAGAAAATTAACCGTTATTGAAGTTTTTGGATTTTTTTTAAATATTGGTAAAAATAAGAAAAATTAAATACATCCTAAAAAATTTATATTTCATATTGAAGTTTTATTTCCTAATATATATAAAATAAGGCGGTCTAATTTCATTTTTTCTTTTGGGGACTTATTTCATTATAAACTTTTATTTGAGAAATAATTTTATAAAAAATCGTCGTTTTTGTTTTCTATATAAATTTTTGGGGCCTTAGTTTATCTTACCTAATAAGGTTGGACAGTCAATGCAGCCCCCAACAAGACCGTTCAGAAATTAAAACCGAATAATTCGAATCTTCTAAAGTGAAGAGATGCAAAGATATGGCGACTGGATCATAATAATTGAGCGCGAGGATAGCAAATTTTAGAATTTTTCTCTGCACTCTTTCAAGTTTTTTTATAAGAACTACACTAAAGGGATTCCAAATATATTATTCATGCTCCAACTTGGAACGCGCAAAATCTGAGTAATGACTCAATCTAGTGCTAGAGTCCTTAAATTGAGCTTGACAAAGCCATGGAATAGGCCCTAGGCAAAATATAATTTGTGTCTAATTTTTCCCTTCAACCCGGTTCGACAAAATTTGATTTGATTTTTTAAGGCGGTATTCTTTATGTCGAGGCTGTTTTTTGAACATTTATAAAAAAATCTTATTTTAAAACGCAATGAGTTTTTCCAATTCTGTTTTTTTTTATTATTGCCAACAGATTAAAGTAAACAAAAAAATTGTACTGCTTCTATGCGAGGGCTGTTCAAAAAGTTCTCGGCCGTCGATTTCTCATCTCCAGGTTGTGTAAATTAAAAACTAACGAGAGCGTAAGTTAAAGTCGGCTCTAGCCGTTACTCATAATAAAACATGTTTGACAGTGTTCCTGCGTTCCTTAGGGTGAATATCCGAAAAGTATGCAAAATATTTTTTAGCTTGGTGCTTGGTTCACTTTTTTGCTCATAACTTGAGAACCGCTTATCCGATCTTTATTAATTCTTTGGCAAATTGATTCATTTTGCGAATTCCTAACTATCTCTAGAAGGTATCTTCAAAACTGTGGGAGATATAACGTTTTTTCCAAATTGCGGGGGAGTGCCAAAAAATAGAAATAAACTTGATCTGCCTGCATGTATAAAAAGCATTTGTCATATACATCTCAAAACTCTATCTCTTACCATCTCTGAGATCTAGGTGTTCATACAGACAGACGGACGGACGGACGGACGGACGGACATGTCTATATTGACTTGGCTGTTGACGCTGATCAAGAATATATATATACTTTATATGGTCGGAAATGATTAAATCATCGTGGCCGGCAGCTCGAAAAAGATAGTAAATTATTTCGATTTCAAAAATTCCTTTTGGGGCGATTTTCTCAAATATCCAAGCCTAAAGCAAGTGAGAAAGTCGGTCAGGAATATATATACTTTATATGGTCGGAAATGATTCCTTCTCCCTGTTACATACTTTTGCACAATCTTTATATGCTCTATGTACCTTTGGTACAGAGTATAAAAAATGCAAAAAACAAAAGAAAAAACATTTTGCACATGCAGAATACCCCAACACAATAAAAGTTAAGTTTGCTTTCTCGTTTTCATTTTATTCGGGCATGAGCATAAAGATCTATATTAATTAAAGAGTGATTTCAGGAATGATTAAGTTTTATAGTTTCCTTGGTTATACTTATTTAAATATTTAGCTGTCTAGATCGAGTTCTAGTTGTCAGAAGCGTACACGAGAGTTTGGCGGTTGTTGTTATGTGAGCAAAACGCCAAAAAAAGAAAACTGAACGTGCTCTCTGTACTGAAGCGAACGCTTGTATAAATCAGAAATCTTTTTATTCGGCTCAGAAAATGCTTCGGCGGCATATGCTTTATACTAAATTACTAAAAATATAACAAATTCGTGTAAATTACTTGAACTTAATTCAAGTTCTAATGCCTTATGATCCCTTATTCTCCTTTTTCCATTAGCGCCTCTTAAGTGAGGCCCAACGAAAAACAAAAACGATGTTTACTTGATTTTTGTGGCCAAACACAAACAAAATTCTTAAAAAGCAAACAAATCCTTTGGCACAAGCTCTTGGCCAGCCAATGTCAAAACTTTTGCTAACCACAAACAATAACGACAAGAACAAAGGTGGCTTGGGTAACTTACCAAACAGGAAAACAGGCCCTAAATGCTAAAAACAAAACTCAATTTGTTTGCCTCAACTTCAACCTGAGGCGCAAACGAAGCCAAAAAATGTTTCGCACTTTTGCAAATGTGAATTATGCAAATTTCTTAAGAAAGTAGTCGGTAAAGTTCTTTGCTGACATTTTGTTGCTGTTGTTGTTGGGCAATGTTGAACCAATGTAATAAATTTCATAAAAGCTTGTAAAGACAAGAGATAAAAAACGATGACTTTGGGTATCCCATTGTTCCATTGAGGTAAACCAAAATGTAATTCGTTTTTCCCTTTGTGGTTGAGTACTTATTGTCATTTGAATGAATGAATTGGATGTAATTTAGGTCTTGATGAGTGCAGAAAAAACCATTGTCAATTTTTAATTTCAGGGTCGAATTGGCAAATTGATGTTAAGGCTGGTACTATAAAGAAAGCCAAAGCAGCCTGCTGAATCAGATCAAGAGTGGTTCTATGGTGAGTATTAAACGATTAATATGTGTCAAAAATTGCTTTAGCCTTTAACTGAAAATTTTATGAGTGGGAATTTTCTCAATTTTAAACTCTCATATAAAACACACACAAAATGCAAAGTACGCGTAAAAGTGAACAGAATACTCAACTTCCGTCTATTTATGTAATCAAAGCTAGTCCCTGGCCATAATGAACTTTAATCATATTTTCTGTAATCTCTGCAGTTAATAAACATTTTCCAAACACACTTACCTGTCCATCAGATTGGGATTGCCACCATGTTTGCGCCAAAAGCTGCTGCTGTTGCTGTTGGAATGTGACTTGCCACGAGCTGTTGATGCAGCTGATGATAATGAAGATGAAGTGGGAGTGGAGGAATGCCGCAAGATGCCGCCACCAGTAAAACGAAAACTGCAGCGTCCACCCGTTCTACCTCCTCCTGCTGCTCCCCCACCATTGGTAGCCTGGCGAAAACTGACACTGGCTATGCTCCGGGTACTTGTCGTCCTCTGTTGCATCAATGGACGCTCGGTGGCATCGCCTGCTGTTGTGCTGTTCAAGTTGCGATTGCTGTCACTCATGGCCAGAAATTTGTTATTGCTGGAAAAGCTGCTGTGCACTTGCAACTGTTGCTGGCTGTGCTGTGGTCGTATCGTAAAGCGTCCGCCAAGCCTAAGGAGGTAGAGAGAAGACAAGGGGAGGCATGATGAAAGATCGATGGTCTGATTGGTCTTTGCACTGTGTCTGTGTGCACTGTGATTGAGTTAAGGCTAATTTGCTGCTGTGCGGCGCAGTGATTGCGCTCTCTCTTTTACTTAGTCGATTAAGTACGAGTATATACAGTAAGTCAAGAAAATGTTTGTCCAATGGGTCAAATTTCCATTTTTTAAATTATTTTGCAAAAAATAACGACTCGGAGTTAGGAGGAAGGTTTGGATTCGGATGCTCGAACCTATGCTAAAGTTTCAAGTTCGATCTGCGGACCGGTTGCTGAGCTGGTCGAATTAAGTTTGTATTTGGTTCCTTGCTTCTTAGTTCAATGAAACATTCTTCTTTATTTTCTTAAAAAAAGCAAATCGCTAAATATACTCGGTATTACTATTTCTTAGCAGGACACGTCTGAATTACCAAGTCATTTGATAAGTCTGAATACAACGCATTTATGGTGCGAGTGACTAGCTGCTCTTCCAGAAGCTGAATGTTTTTTTGGTTTTTTGAACAAAGTCAATTAATAGTCGACAGCAATTAATAGTCGATAGCAATATATTTAATATTGTTAACCTTCATACAAAATTGACTTAAGCTGATTTTTTAACCGAACCCTCTTTGATACAGAATCCGATGGAAAAAGCAAAAAACCCGAACCGATTATAAATTTGTTCAACAGGAGTCTAAATTTTAGTTTCTCCAGCCCTTCTGCCTTCTACGAACTCACAAAATCATTTTACTCTAAGTAATGGAAATAACAATCTTGAAACTACATTGACTTTCTATTGTTTCTTCGTAAACAAGATCTAAGAACCATGAAAATCAGAAAAAATACGTAACAAATGTAAGCAATTATTTTTCAAACTGTGAAAAAAAATAAACTTATTTATTTGTTAAAACACTTTTTTAACTTACTGTAAGGAGTGTACATTGTATATACATTGAGTAAAAGAGCGAATCTAAAAAGGTCAAGGTAAATCGCTTGGAAAAAAACCCACATTAATTTTTTTCTAATATCCGGTATGTGAACTTCGCTGGCAGTGACATAAAGGTGAAGCAATATACAATTTTTTTATTGAAACATAACATAGCAGTTATGTCGTAACTAAGTTAATAACTTAAAAAGCTATCAGTGAACTGTCATGCTGCTCAGTTGATGTGCTCAAGCGCAGACTTTTTGCTTATATCAAAAGCAATAAAGAGGTTATTAATAATTAATTGTCTCTTAAAATTGAAAGAGTCATTCTAGCCTAACTATTTATTTTATATACAATTTAGTCCATATTTTAATCATCTTATGAATATAAATATGTTGATTTTGTTTTGCACAGACATGCTAATAAAATTGGTATTTTATGTACACTAGAGCGGACCCCGAACCGGCAAAATGGAAAAAAGTAGGTCTCAGCATTCCCAAAAATCATGTTTGTTGTATAATTAATAATTGTAATATTCAAAAAAGTAGGGTCAAAAGTTTTGAAAAATATTAATCATACGACACGTTCACCAAATAAAAATTTCCACAGCGTAGTATTTAGTTCATTTCAATTATTTGAAATTCAAAAAGACCACTGCATTTGTGAACATATGGCAAAAGAAAGTAGTATTGAGTCCAATATTTGATACTGTATTTTTGTATGGCACAAGATGCAAACAACTTGCAGTTAAGGAAAGTGCGAACGGTGAGTTATTTATAAGGAGGGAACAAATTAATAATATTATTCTGCCTATTAGAAGAAGGAAGTTATGTAGCCTTTGAGATATGTTTGTTCAAAAAGAATATATATACTTCATAAGCCCTAAGCAAGACGTGATATCGAAAACATATTTAAGAATACACGCATGGAAATCTGTTCTCAGTTTTGCCGCTCTGAGGCTAACAAGAGCCGTGGTAGAGTGGACTAAACATTTGCTTACAAAACGTAGAAGCCGTGGATCAAGTCCCCGTAGGAGCGTAGTGTTAAATATTATGTAATATGATTTGTTTTTGATTCTCATGCTTTTTATACACTTGAAAAGTGTATTATAATTTTGCCCAGAGGTTTGCAACGCATAGAAGGAATCATCTCCGACCACTTAACGTATATATAAGGTTGTCAAAAAAGTCTTGCGGTATGTTTATTGAATTTTCAATTGTTCATAAAATTGGTTATAATAATGCGATTTAAGTCAAATATGCGCCGTTTTGTTCGATGACGAGTTCCCAACGAGATGCCAACTTCATAATGCCCCTCTTATAGAAGCTCGCTTCCCTATTGGCAAAAAACTCGGAGAGCCAATTTTCACAGGACTCTCTTGTTGCCAACTTCCGACTACCAAGCTCGTTCGCCATGGACAGAAATAGGTGGTAATCATTTGGTGTGAGATCCGGACGGAGTGTTAGTGCTGCATTCAAGCGGTCCAGTTGTTGGCAGTACAGGTCCGAATTGAGCGTTTGGCCATAGGGGAGCAGCTCAAAGTGGATGATTTCCTGCCAATCCCACCAAACACACAGAAGAACCTTCCTGGCCGTCAATCCAGGCTTGGCCACCGTCTGGGCAGCTTCACCGCGTTTCGACCACGACCGTTTGCGCTTCACGTTGTCGTAAGTGACCCACTTTTCATCGCCAGTCACCATCCGCTTCAAAAATGGGTCGATTTTGTTGCGATTCAGATACGATTCGCATGCATCCATACGGGCAAAAATGTTTTTTTGCGTCAAGTCGTGTGGCCCCCATACATCGAGCTTCTTTTTGAATCCAAGCTTCTGCAAATGGTTTATAACGGTTTGATGACTCATGCCCAGCTCTTGGCCGATGCTACGGCTGCTACTATGCCGGTCTCCTTCGATCAATTCAGCGATTTTATCGCAATTTTCGACGACAGGCCTTCCGGACCGTGGCGCATCTTCGATCACCTCTGCACCAGAACGAAAACGTTGAAACCATCGTTGTGCGGTGGAAATGGAAACTGTATCGGGTCCATAAACTGCACAAATTTTATTGGCAGCAGAACTGTAAAATAAGCCGTATTTTCTCTTTATTTTGCTCCATATTTGCGACATGCGACATCACGAACGACTAAAAACAAACAACAATAAATCAAACACGTGTTAGCGCGTGAAAAGAGCTTTCCAAAAAGCTCTAGCGTGAACCGATGCGACGAATACAACTAGAACTACGCGCTTGCAAAGACAAGCTTGCGGAAATACCGCAAGACTTTTTTATAATCTTGATAATCATGACGAGCTGAGTCGGTTAAGCTTTGTCCGTCCGTCTGGCTCTGTGTACCTTTGGTACACATATATGATAATAGGCAACACTGCGTATGAGTGATATACAAAACTTTAGACGCCAGTTAAAACTCGACTTTTTTATATTTTGATTTTCTTACGCTAATTATACATCAAAATGTATAGATAGGGGGTGAAATCATTACCTTACAAAATACACATGGGGTCCAACCTATATGGACCTCATTGTACATGTTTATAGCTTGCTTAACCACTTTGTTTGGACTTCAGTTTTAATATTTCCATTCCATACTGGTACGTATCGGTATACCGAAATAAAAATGAAGGTCCCGATACGCAACCGTATACCGAAATAAAACAAAAATTTTAACCGTTCGGTACGTACCACAACCGGAACCATAACCAACCGGAACCGAAATTCTTTTTGGATTGATTCCCTCGTTAACACAAAGTAACAAAAGTAAGATTGATTAGCAATAATTGCTTTTCGTTGATCCTTTGCGTATTTAATTTAGATTTCTTCAAAAAGCTGTTGACAGCTACTCTATACAAAATGTTCAAAATGTGCCCAGAAAAAGTGTGGAAGTTATGGTCATACTAAAAGATTTGACGAATTCATCTTAAAGCTTAGTACGCACTTCCACCAAAGTCTAGTCAAAACAAAACACTCAAAAATGTTTTGCGCCTAAGCCCTTTGGTGCTTTCTTTTTTGGCGGTCCACACTACCAACAAAAAGGCCTCTGTTTAATACCGATAAAATACTAGATCCATATTTTCTGTGTTTTAATCGATAGCTCCCTGAATAATTACTTTTAATTATTTCAAAAGGTATCGCACATTGTCGATACACGAACATTTAAAAAATTTTCCCATCAATGATAATAATTATGAATTTTTATTTGCGTGAAGAACGCATGTTAATCATTGGTATTTATTGATTGTGAATCTTATAATTTAAAATTAAACCAAAAACAACTATCTGGGTAATTTGACAATTTTACATGCATAGATCTTAGAATCTGGCCACACTCTCCCAAAACAAAAGTATATTTACTTTTGGTATTTTTGGAAGTGTATACTAAGCTTTAAGGCTAATTTTATTTATCAAGTGTGCCCGTTTTTGAAGAATTTTTTAAATCCTGTGATTTTAACATGGAGAAAGTTGCAAGTTTCGGCATTTCATGATTTAGATTTGATTTCACAAAATCTGAAGTCTAAATCGCTTTCAGGAATACCACGAATGACAAGAAGATTCTTAAATGGATGTAAATTTGACTATTTTTCCAAAATGGTTATAATTGTAATAAACTCAAAAGGGGATGCATCAAACTGATGTCCAAAGTAAACTTTATTGGCTTAAACGACAGACAGAGGGTCCGATGCGGAGTGCTTTAATGAAGGCTCTCGAGTCATCTGAAGTTTATTTTTTAAACATTTCTAAGACTTAAGGGACTATAAATTAAATATTTGAAACAAAATTAATTTAGATTTATCAGTTAGTTTTGTATTTGGTTCCGCATTTGCTCTCTTCGTCCAGCAAGTTCATGTAAGATCTAAGCCTTTAATTACTTAATTTCAATTACTAATCCACACGTGTGAATAGAAGAAATTCTAAAAGAAACCTCTGCCTTTGCTTATAATTTATTTATGTTGATTGAGGGACTAAACCAATAAAAGTGTCCTTCTTCCGTATGAACTTGTGTGTTAGTGTGCCACAGGCAATGATGCAACTAATTGTGTTTTACTTGTGTGCCACATGCAAATGTCAAAGTTCCCACTCCCCGCACCATCAACACTTACCTACGGAACAGTTCACTTTCCGGATGCTCGGCCGCAAAGCGTGCCTTCTTGCGTAGCAATGGAATGGTTAAAGCATAAGTGGTGACCATCATTAGCATGGGTACATAGAAAGCCACTAGTGAGCCAAACACCCAGAAGGCCCGGTTATTGATCATGCAGATGTTTGGCTCGGGCATGATGTTCTCTCTGTTGACTAGACCTTAAATGATAATACTATGATTAGTTCATAGGTTCGGTTTGGTACACTTCTTACATCCTTACCCAGCACTGTGATCGAACTGGACACTATCATGGCCATAACCCAGACTATGGCAATCTTGATGCCAGCCAAACGTTTTGTCGAACGATGACGCGAGCCCAGGGGATTTCGAATGCCCATATATCGACCCAAACTAATGAAGCACATGTGCAATATACTCGATGAGCATGCCAAAACATCGCAGGTCACATAAATGTTGCACCAGGTAAAGCCCAGCGGCCAATAACCTGAAAATAAATAGAATCAAAAAGTACCAAATTAAGGTTGATGGAAATTGACAAAAAATAAATTTAAATAATGTGAAAACTCGTCAATATGGCAAAATGGAATTGTTTATTGCGGATTGAGGCACACACAAACGAAAGCGTAAGTTAAAGTCAGCTCTAACCGACTTTGATATACCCGTTACTCATGAAAAAATATGTTTAACAGTGTTCCTGCGTTCGTTCCTTAGGGTGACCATACGAAAAGTATGCAACATTTTTTTTAGGGTGGTAGCGGGGAGGGCTTGGTTCACTGTTGTGCTCATAACTTGAGAACCGGTCATCCGATCTTTATCATTTCTTCGGCAAATCGATTAACTTTGCTAATAACTAACTATCTCTAGAAAGTACGAATCGTCTATCTTCAAGATTTGAAACAAACTTGATCTGCGTGCAAATAAAAGAAGCATTTGTCCCATACATGTCAAACCTCTATCTCTTACCATCTCTGAGAAATAGGTGTTCATACAGACAGACGGACGGACGGACGGACATGTCTATATCAACTCTGCTGTTGATGCTGATCAAGAATATATATACTTTATATGGTCGGAAATGATTCCTTTTGCCTGTTACATACATTTGCACGACTTTAGTATACTCTTTTTACTCTACGAGTAACGGGTATAAAATAATCGTTTTGCGGTAAATCCCTGTGATAGCTTAAAATGAAATTGATATAGAACAGAATATATCTATATATCATTTATAGCAGGGCTGCTAATTTACTGCTACTGCAACAGCAAAATGCATATATATATATAAGCACACACTTTTGCAGGTGCAGAGTATATTAGAGTTGAGCCCGACAGACTTTCTCACTAGTTTGCTGTGTCAAATCATGAATTTAAGACGGCTGATTATGCAGTCAGTAAACGAAGTGACGGCTATTTCCAAGACCAAATTAAATCTTCACCCATTCATAACAGGTTGAATGATTTTTTGGCAGTTTCATATTGTAGACGAAACCTGCATTCATCAAAAAACATCAAAAGGCAACACGGCATCAAAAGGCAACACGGCATCGAAAGGCATCACGACACAGGCAAAAGGACAAGTCAAAGCTTTGCCAATTTTTTAAGCAAGCTAAGTCTGTCTGCCAACAAGGTATCTTGGAATGCGGCGGTGTCATTTTAAACTTTTCGAAGAACAATCTCCGGCAAATCTTGTTCAGAACTTCAGGACAAAATTTTTTTCCAAAGAATAGTTTGCTCTTTCGCCATGACAAAGCACCACTGAATTAAAAAATCTCGGCTTTTACTAAAGCTGTTATATTGAAAATTTGTTTAATACACCAAAAAAGTTTTCGCAAGTAAAAAAAATTGCAATAATAAACTAAATCTAACAACAGCCTTTTTCTTCTTTTTTCTGATATAATTTTTTACTTTCTTAAAATTACGTCAAAGATTTCGTTTGTCTCTAAAGGCCTATATCCAGCACTCCGGAAAATTAAATTCATTACAGTATTCGTATACAGTTCGCGTAGAAACAGACAGACGGATAGACGGACGGACAAAGCTTAATCGACTCAGCTCGTCATGCTGATCAAGAATATATATACTTTATGTGGTCGGAGAAGATTCCTTCTATGCGTTGCAAACTTCTGGACAAAATTATAACACACTTTTCAAGTGTATAAAAAGTCCTTGAAATGAATTTAGGTCCGTTTTCTCATGTTGCTGTTTGCAAATCTAGGTGGATTTGCTGCATTTCGTTTGCTCATGTTCAAGGCTGACCATCTAGATGAATTTCGAAGCAAAATACAATAGTGGACAAAAGTATTTTGACTAAAAAAATTTCATAAATAATCCGTTATATCTTTTAAACATAAAATCCCAAAATTTGGAAATTTTTATCGAATACTGGTATATAAGTAAGCTTTCAAAAAATCATATGTAGTACACAATCGGTTGCTTGGGTTAAAAAACATAAATCAAAATGTGAAAATGGAGGAGGACATAAGTATTTTGACAAGAATTCAAAATTAATTTATTCTCAGCACATAGCCTAAAATGCTATACGAATGATTGCTTCTAGACAAGTTTTTCACGCTAAACTCGAATCGGCCTTTTGAAATTCCATATCTCTAATGGATTAACTGTAAAATGGTCACGAAAATGCCGAAAATGGCATATTTGCCGATTTTCCAAGGACCCTATGTCCTAGAGACGGGTAATTTTTTAAAAATTTTTAAATGTCAAGTTAAAGTACTTACTTTTATCTATAAATTGTAGTTTTATCTTTCTACATTTTTATAAGATATAAGTTCATGATCGATCTGCAAAGTATGGCCGATTTGAATGAAAATGTAAATTTTAGTACTGAGCTGCTGACTTGCATGCAAATCGGCCTTACTTTGCAGATCGATCTCGAACTTATATCTTATAAAAATGAACAAAGTAAAAATTACAATTTAGAGATAAAACTGAGTAATATAATTTGACATTTACAAATTTTTGAAAAAGAACCCGTCTCTAGGACATAGGGTCCCTACAAAATGTGCAAAAAGGCCATTTTCTGCATTTTTGTGTCCATTTTACAGTTAATCCATTAGAGATATGGAATTTCTAAAGCCAGATTCGGGTTTAGCGTGAAAAAATTATTTAGAAGCAATAATTCTTTAAGCATTTGAGGTCCTGCGCTGAGAATAAATTAGTTTTGAATTCTTGTCAAAATACTTATGTCCTCCCCCATTTTCACATTTTAATTTATATTTTCTAACCTAAGCAACTGATTGTGTACTACATATGATTTTTTTAAAGCTTACTTTTATACCAGTATTCGATACAAATTTCAGAATTTTGTGATTTTTTGTTTAAAAGATATAACGGATTATTTATGAAATTTTTTTAGTCAAAATACTTTTGTCCACTATTGTACTTCATCCTCATTAATTTGAAAACAACCCAGCGGCGCAAATGCCCATTACAAGTTCGATGTTCTCTTAAACACTTTGAAGGCTGGCAGCCTTTAAGTATCGGTTACTACTCTGTATACATTTACGTAAGCTTGGCCGTTTTCGTTGGCATACTGTATACAAAGCAGAATACTATGTAATCGGAAAAGTGGGCGTATAAAAGAAATCACTTCGGCTTTATATTACAACTCAATATACCATTTGAGAAAATGTTGGCGACGAAGTATGCGTTCAGTTCACAAAACGATACACCATTTTTAAACTTGTGTGTGAACTTGTGGACTAGCTGTGCGCGCGTACACACACTAGGTGTATCGGATTGTAATGGGGATCAAAATTAGAAAAACTTAAGAAAAAATGTTGTATGAGAATAGGAAGGAATTAAACTCGGGACTTATAACACAGAAACACATGGACGACGGCGCGTTAGCTTACTTGACTATTGGGCATATGGAAGAACTAGCGACAAAATCATAACTAAGAATGTAAGCAGTTGGTGCTTTGCCGACCGAGGTGCTTTTTTTTAATAGTCGATTGACACAAACATAACACAACTGTTATATATACACGAGCGACAACTCGACCCGAAGTTAAACTTCTCTTCACACAACTGTGTACTAGAAACATAGCGAGAAATTTCCATTACGTGGGCACCTACAGCGATGCATATTGTGGACTAGCCTCATTCACCTCTGCGCCGCTGGGAATGTACATGACAATTTATATTAAGTATTTTTATGTTTGCGCGCATATGGTCACACAAACAACTGCTGCTGAAAACAGTAAAGTTGGAATTGTTAATAAATAAACCAAAAATTTAAAATATTGTATGTACCTTTGATATACAAGACACATGCAGACATTGCTGAAGAGACAGATGCGCATACTAATTCACCTAGGTCATTGCTTAAGCCGAGTTCGCACAGGTAACTAATTTGGCCAAATTGCAGAGCTCGCAAACACTGAGCAAAACACTTCGTTTCGATTTGTTTTGGTTTTCAGTTGACTGTTCTCAGTTGAGCTATTCTTATTATGCTCATTCAATGACCACTTATAGAGAGCTATCCGACTGAGCGCTCTCACAATAACAGTCAGCAGATAAGCAAATAAATGAAAGGCTCAGCGCAAACGCTCGAACGCGTCACTCGCACACGCACACACACAAACGCAAATGACTTTTACTTTCTTCGCTCGCGTTCAAACGTTCTGCGATTGAGCAGAGCAAAAGGGAAAGAATGAATGGGTAGTTTTCTGAGCGCAGACCGATACATTCAAAAGATGACCTGAACGGTTCATCTCAGACTCTTTGCTCAAAGGGTCCGTATATAACAGTTATTTTTGGACAACGAAAAACGGTCAACAGTTATTTGCGAACTCTTCCAAATTGTGATTCAAATAGCCTTGATTAATAATGTTATTGTATTTCAAACTTTAACTATGGTTTCATAAGCAATTAATTAAATCAAGTAACGCTGAAAAGTTCCTTCATTTGGCCTATATAGCCAAATTTATATCAAAATTTGTCCAAATTATTTGCCTGTTTGAACTTAGCTATAGCCCTATAACTTAATCTCCAGTCACAGTAACAAATGTTTTCGAAAAAAATAGTTTTCTTTTTCAAACGTGGCGCTCAATATACATGTGAACAAACTAGCGATGGCAGAGGGGCTGCTAACTTACTTACAAATTGAAAATCAATCTACATGAGACAACAAATTGCACAAAAACTACCTAGTTGCAAAATGTAGGTGATTTCGATTTGAGCAAAAACAGGAACGTGGGAAAACGGCCCTTAGTAATGTCGAAATTCTTATTAAAAGTACGACATATCATTATAGAGTATTTTTCTGCGGCGATTTATCGGATATCGGATCTTAGAGATGGTAGGAGATAGAGGTTTGACATGTATGGGACAAATACTTCTTTAACTAGCTGTCAGATCAAGTTTATTTTAATTTTGAAAAAAAAAATACATTTCATCTTCCACAGTTTTGCAGATGGAGTGTTTGAGTGTAGAGATAGTCAGAAATTAGTATTATGCATCGGCTCTCTGTAGAAAATAAAGATCGGATGAGCGGTTTTCAAGTTATGAGCAAAAAAGATCAAAACTCCCCTGCCCACTCCCCTACTTCCAACAGCACATTTCAGAGAGAGATAGACAGAGAGAAGCTTAGAGATGAGCGCAGCAGCAGCGCTGCATTGAGCTCCCACTCCAGGTATGTTATGTTGTCCGACTTTCTCACTTGTGTAAAATGTTATATGTAAAATTTGCTTTAGAGTTCCAAAGGGACCAGTCAAGTTAATCTCAATCTCTTGGCGTGTGTGCTTATAATTTTTCGCACAAAAAATTGGACGCTGAACCAACGCTGAATCCAAACGGAAAGAGCTGGTGAAGGTGACCGAATGTGTAAAAGCTATTTTCTAAAGAAAGAAAAAACTTAATAGATGGTTCGAAGTGGAATTGAACGCTCACCTCCTGCACAGCAGGCCGACACACTAACTGATGCGCCACACCTGACAAAATTCGATGGAACATATCATCTCAGACTTTTCAAACACTTTGTGCGGTGTATTAAAGCAATATGGGACTCGCTTTAGCCACCGATATTTCCCCACAGAAATGTGATGTATGTAAAGAAAGAAAATTAATCATGTTTTGGATTCACCTATTTTTAATGTTATAAGGAAACTTAATAAATGATTTATATTGGCCGAAATGTGATCTTGCTCAGCAAGTTATCGTGGACACATGATTTGCTTGCCGCCATCTACGGAGAAGGTGACGCCTGTCACAAAGCTAGCCAGATTGCTGGCCAAGAAGCATATACAGGCTGCCACTTCTTCGGGCTCACCGGCCCTACCCAATGCATGGGTATCCTTGGCACGTGCTAAGAATTCCTCATACACATTTGCCTCCATTCCCCACTTTTCTGAAGATTGGTGCGTATCACTCCAGGATTGACGGCATTCACCCGGACACCTTTGGCACCCAAGTCGAGGGCCAGCGACCGTGTAAATTGATCTACGGCCGCCTTGGACATATTATAAGCCACCAGATTAGGAAATGCACGCAACCCACACACACTGGACACATTTACAATGTTACCCTTGCTATGTACAATCTCCGGCAATAGCTGTTGGGTCAAATAGAACATGGAACGCACATTGGCATCGAAGATAACCTTCAGACACGCTAAGTTCGTGTTCTCTAAATCGCCCATGGGCATAATGCCGGCTGCATTGACTAAAACATCAAGATTTTTGCCATATCTTTGTCTCATTTTTCCAGCCACACACTCGATCTCCTTGGTATTGATTAAATTTGCAGACACGGCATAGGGCTTATGACCCAGCTTAGAGCATTTCTCTAGAACGCACAAAAGCTTCTCTTCATCCTTATCCAGCAGAGCCAAGCAGGCACCCAGTTTACAGAACATTTCGGTCGTAGCTGCGCCAATGCCAGAGGCAGCTCCGGTAATAAGAACCACCTTACCGGTAAAGTCTAGACTCAGCTTGCTCTTGCTGGACATGGTGGAAAATCAGTTGGAATTTAGGAAAAATTTTCAGGTGTACTTAGTTTCAAATTTGGAAAATCTCTAGGCTCACTAATTTAAATAAACTATGAGGGAGCCATGTGAAAAGTCTGTGATTGTCTGTGCCTGTTACCCACCATCTGTGATTAGTCAAAGCAGAAAACCTATTGAATTTCGGCGCAAAATTGTGGCTGCTGAAAAACCGATCGAATGACGGCAAATGCTCATTGACCAAATTCCGCCTTAATTGGTATAAATTGCTCTGAAATCCGTTTGTACAATACTTTGCTGTTGTTGTTCTTCTGGTACTTAACACCCTATTAGGTAGTTAAGTAGTCTGCGTGGGCTGATGCGTTTTCCTCTTCCCTCTGCTAATTGTGGGACACAGACAGACGACATGTCCACTCCACACTCACTTGATTTTGACAAGGGCGCTGGAAGGACAGGGGGACAACGTTCTAAATGTCGTATTAGTGTTTTATTTGCTTGTCATTTACACACGCACACACAAACACACACAGCTACTATATTACGTATGCGACATGTGGCACTCTCAAGTAGAATAAACAATTGCCTGAAAAATTAAATAAACTGAAATTTATTTATTTAAGAAAAACCAACTTTCCTTGCCTTAGTTAAGATTGGCTTAGTTTGCAAGAACAACAGCGGCAGCTGCTTTTTATTTAAAAACCGCTTTTAAAATCCATTGAAATTTTTAATGGCCGGCTTAAAATACCAAGCAAAAACAAAGTGAATGTGAGCCAATGGAATTTTAGCGGAAAAAAACAAACAAAAATAGTCTACTTAATTTTTGTTTTACTTAAAGAAGTCAACTAGTCGATACCCTGTGGGGTGGTTATTAGTGTGTGAGCTGATTTGATAAACTATTTCCATTACAAAACCTCCCCTGGTCTGACTATAATTCTGATCTGACTGATGTGAAACTTTTGGAAAAAGTACTTGAAAATTTAAAGGGCATAGCAGAATAAGCACACAAAAACTGTCCCTACTCCTATCACGACCAAAATTTAAAATGTAATAACCATCAATCAGAAACTCGTTCTTCTAAAATTCTTGTCTCCTAGTCGCCATTGATGTACAGTAATTAGAGAACATTTTAACTGATTTAGATGGTAAAATATATTTTGAAAGTGTCCACATTATATTTATTTATGTAGGGAAAGGTGGGGGGTTGTGATCATACTTTTGTTTTTCAAACATAACTTCGCCAAAAATCAATATTTTTTCGGTGTATTTTAGTTAAAAGATGCACATAACTTTGCCCATCATTAGTTTTAAAAAACAAATTTTTGGGATTTTTTCATTTCATATTAAATAAATTGATTTTTTGACATTTCGAAAATTTGTGGGGGGTTCGGAGTTTTTAAGCAATTATTATTTATTAAATTAAAATATTAACAATTTTTATCATACTCTGAATTAAGAAATATCAATGAATATTGAAAATTGATTGTCGGCAGCCGGCTTGTTATACCCTGTTCCCATTAAAAATGGGAAAAAGGAGATCATGAAGTTGTGCAAATGTATGTAACAGGGAAAAGGAAGGATATCCGACCACAACTAAAAACTAACAGTCTCTATGTATAAACGCGTTGATCTCACGACTATAGGTAGAGCCACAAATTTTTGCATGTATGTAGATGTATACCGTACCCAGATAAAGTTTACTCCAGCTTTGGCAAATTCCTCCTTCATCTTCTTCTAACCGCGAAAAACTGTCAGAGCTTCAATTTTTAAGTTTTAACCTAGTGACTTAATATATATTCAGTGAGGCCCAACATCTATCTATTCTGTGTACCACAATGAGATCCGAGCATAAACACCGAAGATATGTACATAAGTGCGCCTGCCCATTTATTGAAATAAATTTTTAAAATAAATGGAATTCGAAGCTATAGGAACCACATTACTTGGGACAGGGTATTTTGCTGTCGGGGCACTCGACCTCAACACTCTTACTTTTTTTTTTTTTTTAAATTGGAGCACTTTTTGCTGGTGGCTGTTCTTTTGTTTGACTTTGTTTTAATTTTTTTTTACTTCTTTGGAGCGTTTCTTTTCTGTTTTATTGTCTTTTTGGCAAAATAGCTCACAACCCATGCACTATGGGAAAAAAGTTAGTAATTTTAAATAAAGCTAGAGCTCTACAAATTTGCACAAATGTTATTTAGACTAAACTAAAATTTCGAAAAAAAAATTTAGGCGATAGGACACGCCTTCCTTCCGCCACCATACCAACAATAATCCATTTATTTCGCTTTTATTATAATAAATTTTTTAAAATGATAAATTATGCTATTAATACTTAAAACGAGAGCGCAAGTTAAGGTCGGCTCTAACCGACTTCGTTATACCCGTTACTCAGGAAAAACATGTTTTAACAGTGATTCCTGCGTTCCTTAGGCTGAACATCTGAAAAGTATGCAACATTTTTTAACTCAGCCATTTTCACATTTTTGCTTATAACTTGAGAAACCGCTCGTCCGATCCTTATCCTTTTTTTCCGAAAATTTATTTGTTTTGCTAATTACTAACTATCTCTAGAAGGTACAAATCGTCTATCCTGAAAACTGTAGGAGATATAACGTTTTTTCCGAATTGCGGGGTGGGAGGGGGCGTGGCCAAAATTTGAAATAAACTTGATCTGCCTGCAGATAAAAGAAGCATTTGTCCCAATTTCTAACCTCTAACTCTTACCATCTCTGAAATCTAGGTGTTATTCAGACGGACGGACGTACGAACAGACGGACAAGTCTATATCGACTCGGCTGTTGATGCTGATAAGAATATATATATTTAATGGGAAATACTATTGAAAAATATTTATAAAAAAAAACTTACTTTTGGCTTTATTTTGAATTATATTAACAAGGCAAAAATTACTAAAAAAACTTCTTTTTTTTTTAAAACAAAAAAAAAGTCGAGTTCTTGGGCACAAATTTAAAGAACGTGTTCACTGATCGGTTGCCTGTCAAAAGTTAGGTAAAAAAAGAAATACTTGACATAAACAAAAAGTTGTTATATTTTTTGTGGCCTTTTTCGCGTGGTGTACAACCCCCATGGCTCAAAACTTTCCATCAATCCCTTCCTAATTCCTTGGCTAAAAAAAATAATTGTAATTTTTAAATAATTTTTGAAGGTGTTAACCTATTGCGACACCTACAGTTTTTTGCTGGGTTTTTTCATCAAGGGTTCCCAACTTGTATTTTTATTCTCTGTATCAAAGGTATAGTATATATACTGTGATATAGCTATGTCCGTAATGTGTCTCAGCGTATAAATATCTTTTTGCTTTAACTCTTACTTAATTCTTCTGCTTTCTATAAGAAATAGATTAACCATTTCTTTATGACCAACCAATAGTTTCGAAAGTTTTTCATTTGTCAATTTCTGCCCTTAATTGCTTGCGATTTTCTTAAGCGCAACTAATCCTTCCTTTATGACTCTTTGTTTTCCCAGGGTATAAGAGCTAAAACTCACAGAGCAAGGAGCAAAAGAGAGAGACCAAGAGAGTGGTAAGGAGAGAGAGTCGCATCATGGCTGGGTCCTATTTTCGGCTTAATTGTTAGCTCACTCCTTAGCTCGTAGACGTTTCTTGTTGTTCCTGTTTTTTTTTTTGGCTAAAACCACACTTAAGGCTTTTAGTTACATATAGTTTGCCGTTTGCGCAGTTGTTGACGTCGGAAACTTGAGGACAAAAAGAAAACGGCAAAGGACCTTGCCCCACGACCCAAAACAAAAACGAAAATGCAAAAACTAAATAATAACTGTTGCATAAAACGCGTGGCGACCGAAGTGAGAAACCAAAACTGAACAGAAAACAAATTAAAGGCTAGGGAAAATTTACCGAGCTTGGGTAGACTTTAAAGGGCAGCACCTAAAAGTAGACTACATATTCTCATAAATAAATGTCAGCAGGCAGTGACTAGGACAAACTAATGCGTTTAGCAGCTCAAGTAAAATGAATTTCGGTAATGTTGTTAATATGGTTGTTGGCTTGCCACTCAATCCATTTACATATCCATATGTACATCTATATAAGTATGTGAATGTGTTTGTGTGGGGATTTTTGGGCTTAATTTATGCAAACGTTTGATCTGTTCATGCTACGTTGGGTACTGACTGCACACCAAGTTAGTGCCGGAGTTTGTTTTTTTTTATCAGTGCCATATGCAAAGTAGCCGCATTTGAATATGTTTTGCTCACCATTTGGTTTTAAAAAAGGGCGTCGTTTGTGCCCTAACCAGTTCTGTTCTAGTTTGAGAGCGGTTTGGTGACGGTTTCAATAGAAGTTTCAATCTGTGTTTGAGCCAGAAAAATATCTAGCTTTATTACTCTTCTGGACATCGAACTTCTTCATTTTAAAACCTTTAAAAGACTGAGCAAGAATCTGTTTTCAGAAATGATCCATCACGTCTAGATTTTTAGAAACTGGAGCTGAAAGTTAAAAATGCCTTTTTTGACTCTTTTTTAAACGCTTTTTTGCTTATGCTTGCTTATTTTATGCTTTTGTTTTGACTCTTTTTGATATTATCGGAAAGTAGTTCTTCTTAACTTTAAAATTACCTCTCCCAAATAATTCTACGATTTTTGCAATAAACATATAAAACTTAATTCTATGCGAGTTCACAAAAAAAAAAAATAGAGGCCAGCTAAAGTGGGCTCGACCGAAGTTTATATACCCTTGGAGCTTGATATATGCCTGTCAGTTTGCAGCTATACTATATAGTGGTCCGATTTCGACAAATCTTGTTGAAATTATGTAAAATCATTGAAAACTAAAAAATACGAGCGTTGGGAGCGATAACATTGAAAACAAAAAAATTTTTCTCACAAAGACTTTTTTTCAGACCTAACTTTTGTATGGCAGCTATACTATATAGTTGTCCGATTTCGACAAGTTTTGGTGAAATTATGTGAAATCATATAAATACGAGCGTTGGGAGCGATAGCTCTAACAACAAAAAAGTTTTTCTCACTAAAACTAGTTTTTCAACCGATCGTTCCTATGGCAGCTATATGCAATAGTAATTCGATCCGGCCGGTTCCGACAAATGTGCAGCGTATTTGTACTAAAAGACTTCGTGCAAAGTTTGGTTAAGATAGCTTTAAAACTGACGGAGGAGATAGCATAGAAACAGACGGACGGACAGACGGACGGACGGACAGACGGACATGGCTATATCAACTCAGCTCGTCGTGCTGATCAAGAATATATATACTTTATGTGGTCGGAGATGCTTTTTTCTATGCGTTACAAACATCCGGACAATTTTAATATACCCTCTCCAAGGGTATAAAAACACCGAACCCGATATTTTTAAATTGTTTGAATAACGGTATCCGAGAACCGACATTTTTATAGCCGAATAGCCCGAAAAGAACCTTGACATTGCAACGGTGCAGTTTCGGTTCTCAGGTAACAGCAATGAAAGTATGTATATATCTGTCGTTCTCTCACTTAAGTTCAATGTTTAATGTACGCTGTAAGTTTGTCTGAAGGATCGCTACAAATGCCAAGGCCAGAATTAAAGGTGTATCGAAGGTATTACGCCTTTAAAGCAGAGTTCCCCACACAGAAAAAAATAATGATATGATCTGGGGCTCAATGTTATATTTTTTCCTATCAATAAAAAGCCGATATGACAAACTTGAAATTGACCTGTTCGAAAATATCAAAGTGATCTTTTCGACCTTATCAAAACGATATTTTTAAGTTCAAATTGATATTTAATTATTTCATTATAACAGAACGGAAAAAAATCAATTACAAATGGCAGGTGGTACATTCAATACTACTACCAGGCGGCGTTCATTTTTAGCTAAGAACTATTATTTATTGTTTTATAGAAACAGAAAAAGAACGAATTTATAATTCCTTGACTTCGCCTTGACTGGGGATCGAACTCGGGACAACTTGCACGTCACAAATGGGCATGGCGTTTTACCGCACTGCGCTATCGGGCATGTGCGTGCGCACATGGCTGAGAGCCTACTTATACACTTCCTTTCGTTGCTTGAAGTTTCGATTTGCACAGCTATCTGTCTCTTTCCTTTTCGCATTTTCTATACATCCCTTTCCTATTGTGAGAGTTTCGAATACTAAAAAATATCTTTCTAATCTTTTCTAATATTATTTGGCAAATTGATATTATTTACTGTTAAAATGAAACGTTATAGTTTAGAAATGATATGAATATAATGATATTTGATAAAATATCAAATTAACCAGCCCATATCAAATTGATATGGATATAATTTTGTTTCTGTGCAGCGATAGCCCCGGGAGCACGAACTAACTTGCCGAATGCTTGCCGAAGTAATACTTCATTGTGTCACGTTGTAGCGTTCTCTCCTTGGGGAGCCCTGCTTTAAAGACCTGTATCCAACCCTGTGGACAATTCCTGCCAGGAATTTGTAAGTTATTTCTAGTAGGTAATGAACATAACTAAAGCTGTATGACTATGCTCCCAAAAGGTGGATGGTCACTCTGATCAATGAGCTGTTAAGCATTGTTAAGTATTTGAATTTAAGTAAATTTAAAAAAATATTAGTGGGTGCTACATACTTGGGGATGAAAGGACGATGACTGAGCTTTACACTTTCCAGTGAGTTCCGGATGGCACAAGTCATTACTGCAGCTGTATTGCTTAATAATGCGATCATGTCTTGGTTGTCCATCAATTAAATGAAGTCTTTCATCGTCAGATACAAGATTGCCTAAATTTATTCGCCTTTATGTTAAGGATCAGTACCTTAACTTTCGTCGTTGGGCGAACCGCTGGAACCTAGCCTTCAATCGTTTAGAATCAATACGATCGCTATGAGAAGGAGAAAATTTATTGAATGCGACTCCTTGGATCAAGAGTCCCATATACTGATACCGCGGTACCTTGGCATGTCTCTGGACCGCCGATTGACCAGGAAAATCCATGTGACAGCTATATTGGCTTTTCATGCTCCACTGCTTTCATGTAACTAGAATCTTCTATGTATTCTATGATCTGGCTACATACAAATTAAGAAGGCGACTTAATTGACGTATACAAAAACTTTATAGACGATTCGCGCCCTTACTTCGATTTTAATAAAAATCTACCGTGCGCTTTAAAAAAATATTCAAGAACTTTGGTTTAACTCCTTCTGATGGTACCTTAACCGAATGCACGATTGAAGTGAATTTTTTATATTGCGTTCCCAATAACCCTGTCCACATTTTTTGAATTTTGGAGACGCCTGGCACCCTGTGTCACTCAATTTTTGGCTTTTAGCATTGTGTAATTTTAACTACTTTATTGTGATATACGGTCAACATATTGTTAAAGCTATCGATGTGTTTTGTATGTGCCATAAGATTCAATGCAATTGGATGAGGCTATTCTTAATTTGATTAATTGTTTGTTTTTGTGAAGAAAACGCACTCAGCGCGCTCTCACTCTCTCTCTCTGGCGTTCTCAGCGAAACAACTTATTCCACAACATTGCCTGAGCGCAACAACCGTTATGTCCCCATGCAAACTTTTCATTGGCCTTTTCAGAAGATTAGAGAAAAATTTTCCAAATTTTTTTTCGTAGTGCGCGCCTGCATAACTAAACGATGGTCTATGCCAAATCTCAACCCTATAGTATTAACCGTTTAGGCTGTGGATTTATAAGTATAGATAGGGTCGGAGGTGCTTCCCTTTGGTTCTTTGTTTTAGTTGTAATCCCCTTTTACTCTATTTAAATGGGTACTGGATATGAAAATAGTTTTGTAGTAGAAAGTGTTGGTGCGCTCTTTAGACTTCAAAAATTCATATTTATGAACACTGTTCAATGTACAATGTACGGTCTAATGTACATGTATAGATACGAAAGGAATTCAATTGGCAATGAGTCAAGCAGTAAAAAAATCATATTTTTTGATTTTTAATTGAAATTGTGGCCTTCATATGTACATAAAAAACATATACATATTTCCACATAAGACTCTTGAAGCTTCATTTAGTTCTTTAGTTTTAAAATTTTTTCACTTAAAGTTCAGCAAGGATTGGCACGCGTTTGTCATTTGCGGATGCTGCTGTTGCTGTTGCAATTTTTGTGAGTGAGCCAAAGCGGAAGCACGAGCCAGCACAATGGCGTTGGCTTCGTTGGTTGGTAGGGTTTTGAGAGGGTGGTGGCGCGGGCAAGTAAATGTCTTAGCAATAATTTATGAGCGAAAGCATTTCAGAATTAAAAATCTACTGTGTTACTTACCCAAAAATGCTGGAATCGCCCCCATGGGCATCACAAATAAACTAACCAATAGATCAGCTATGGCCAAGGAAAATAAGAAATAGTTGGTCACGTTCTGGAGCTTGCGATCCAAGGCCACGGCCAGACAGACCAGTATATTGCCCAGGCCACCGGCAAAGATAAAAAAGACCACAAAGAAAAATAGCCAATCATAACCATGCGGTGTGTAGTCCAGCAAGCTCTTAGAGATATCCAGGCTCGCATCATCCGTAATGGTGGATACTGCGGTGCTTGTTGTCATGGCCGTGTAGTTGGCCAGTATCATATCCAGACTGGGACTACTGCTGCTGTTGCTGCCCAAGTCTATTAACTCGGAAAAGTTAAGATACGACCAGAGGCCATTCCAGCTTTCTGGACCGCTACCCAGTTCAAGGTTGCTGAGCGTTTCAATTAAACTAGAATTCTCCTGCTGCGTCTGCTGTTGCCTCTGCAATTGACATAAAAAGGCCGATTCACCTTTATGAAGCTCGCACAGCAGCAACTGTGCCTGCTCCTGCTCCTCCTCATTAGTGCAGTTTGGGCTTAATTTAAACGTATCACTCGCTTTATCACTTAGGGCCTCATTGATTGCCAGTCGAAATTGCTCATACGCCTCGTGCGGCAGTTGCAACAGTTCAGCATTTAGCTTTAGCCCGCAGGCCTCGGACAATGCCGCCTCCGTGGGATGCCCCTGCATTTCCATGCAGTCATAAAGCGCTGTCTGCTGGGTTCTATTGTATGTTTGCAGTGTGCACTGGAATGTATTGCTGTTGGTGATGTTGCTGCTGGTGTTAGTGCTGTCAATGCTGTTGCTGTTGTTTTGCTCTGCCTCGCAGTTAATAAACGGCTGCCAGACTTCTTGCCACGACAACTCATCCAGACGACAATTGAACTTGTGCGATGTGGATGCTGTTGCTGCTGCTGTGGCCGCTGTCGTTGGTCCATGACCAGAGACGCTTTGCATCTCCATTTCATTCTCAAGCGGTATGGAACGAAGGATGACAACAGCAACTGAAATTGGCCCGCTGTTGAGTTAAGGAGTGCCACTTGTGGAGCAATTTTTAATAGCAAAGTGATGGATTCATTTTAAGTTCAAAGTCTGTAAAGAGAATTAAAATTTTACTATTACTCTCTGTCTGAAAATAATCATCTCCCCAACCTTAAACCTAAATTCAACCGAATGCCTTGATATGAAAAGGTCATGGATTTTCCATCTAACCCTAATCCACGAGAGAATTGACAACAAAATTGGAAAAAGCCGCCCATATATTGCTTAATTAGCCGCAGTCAAAAAACCCAAAAAAATAGATGAAACAAGTGAGAAAGTCGGTCAAGCCCACTATACTACTCGACCCGGGAAAGCTGAAGAAGCTGGGCTGCTCATCTCAAAGTCTCTCTCTTTTTTTCTCTCTCTCTCACTCTCTCTCTCGCTCTCTCTCTCTCCTCTAAGATTGTGTGGTGTTAGTGTGAATGGGTGGGAGGGGTGGGGCGGGAAGATGAACTTTTTGCTCATAACTGAGAACCGCTCATCCGATCTTTATCATTTCTTCGGCAAATCGATACATTTGCTAATTACTAACTATCTCTAGAAGATTCGAAACGTCTATCTTCAAAACTGTAGGAGATATAACGTTTTCATTGCGGGGGCGGGAGGGGGCGTGGCAAAAATTGAAAATAAACTTGATCTGCCTGCAGCTATAAGAAATATTTGTCCCATACATGTCAAACCTCTATCTCTTACCATCTCCGAGATCTGTTTGTTCATACGGACGGACGGACAGACGGACGGACGGACAGACAGCAACGGACAGCGGACAGGCATATCGACTCGGCTGTTGAGCTGATCAAGAATATATTATATAGTCGGAAATGATCTCCTTCTCCCTGTTACATACTTTTGCACAAACTTAATATACTCTATGTACCTTCGGTACAGAGTATAAAAATCCCAAAAAAACAGTGTTAAAAAATATGTTTCTGTGTGGTTGTTGTTTATTTGCGTACGTTTCTGTCAAATAGTTGACAGCCTCTGGTGATGGTTGAACTCGATCGTGGGCGGCTGCATCAGCTGCCAGTGTCAACAAAGCCGATGGTGACTCGATTTCAGTTCGCTTAAAATGGCGCGGCAACAAAGACTCGCCTGTGGGTGTCTGTCTGTCTCTGTGTCAAACTCTGCTGGCAGCTGACAGCTGCCACAATACCCACGCGCCTAAAATGCTGCAATGCTTTTTTTTTGGTGTTTCTAATGGCAGCTGCAAAATTTATGGCCCTGATAATGATGAGGCAGGTTAATTAAAACTGCAGCAGATTCACCAAAAGAATTTGCGCCCATCTTTGTGGGTGAATAAATTTAAATTATGAACCCAAACACTTTGACCACAAAATATTGCTTCAAAAATTTGTCGCAAGTTCAAATTGGAAAAAAAATGGAAAGACGAAAATTGTTCACTAAAACGATTTTGCATGCACAAAGTAAAGGGCGATGCAGACGCCGTCGGGTGCGCCGCAGAGTGAAAAACTAGCACGCTTGTGATTTGGCCAATCAACCGCAACAAAGGGATTTCTGTGCGGTAGCTGTGGCAAAAAGGGCCATTTCCCCAATTTTGGCGTATACTAAAAATGAAAATTGTTGTGCGAAGTAACAAAATGAAAATAAATGGGACACATTGGCTTTCCATTTTTTGTTGTTCCATTGCGGAAGCAAAGTAAAGTAGAGTCCCATAGGTGAGTACAAGGTACGTGTTTGGCATGTTAATTTTAATGATTTATAATAAACAATTTATTTTTCGTTTGAAATTAAGTGAAATATTGTTAAGCATGTTTACACAGCGCACAGTGGTTTATCTTGGCCTATTTTTGGCATAAACTCCAGTTTTTAAGTGATTGACCCCAAATTTGGTTTATTATCATATTTTGGGCTCCAAGGACGACTTTGAAAGTTTCACTCAATTTGGACCAATATTTGATATAGGTGCCATATATCCGATCTGGCCGATTTGCCTCAACTTTTTTGTTTTTTACGCTATTGAACTTAAATTCGGTATGTACTAGTATTTTTCGCTCCTACTACGACTTACACAATCTTGTCAGGTTTGGACCACTATTTGATATAGCTGCCATATAACCGATCTGGCCGATATTCACCAACTTCGTTGGTTTTAAGGATATTGGACTGAAATTCGGTTTGAGCACTTATTTTAAGCTTCTTTAGCGACTTGTCAAATATGGTTCGATTCGGCATATTATTTCATATTGCTGCCATATAACTGATCTGTCCGATTTGCTCCAACTTTACGCTATTGAACTGAAGTTCGGTTCGTACTTTTATTTATTGCTCTAAATACGACTTACAAAACATTTTTGTGTCGCTTCCAAACGAAAAAAAATTTTTTAAACTCTCTCTCGAGTTCAGCTGCAATATAGCCGATTTTCGCGAAAAGTCACACATTGCAACGTTTTTTAGAACGAAGAGTAAGCAAACAAACTTTTGAGTCTGTGCGACCACGGCCTCTCGTGCCTCCCATACAAACAAATTCGTAGTACTATTAGTACAAATTGATATGACTCTGAATTCAGACAAGTTTCATATATTTTAGGAATGATTAAAAATCTTACATACATATATGTAATATATATTAATTAACTTACTTAAAACTTTCGACCATATAGTTACATTTTGGAAGTTTTCTTTTATAATGGATTCAAAATAACTTTTTTTTTGTAATGTTTTGTCATCTTCCACGTGATAATTTCTGATTTTTTCATAAATCCAATCTGACATTAATGATATTTTGCATTTGTTGCTGCGCCAAATATCAAAGAGATCACTACGACGTAACTTGAACGTCCCTGAATATTGTGGAATTGTGAGAAAAGGGGGACGAACGGGGAAAAGGTGTAAATTAGCGATGAAGAACGACATTTATTTGTACAAACTGGCATTCTCAGTTTTTGTCAGCAGGCGTTAGATCGTTAGTTTTATTCCACGAAACACAGAAGACCCATTTTAATTTTCTTCAAAAATACACATAAATTGGACATTAAATACAACTCGAAGACTAAGACTACACAAAAATGTACTATATACAGTGAGTGCTACATACCTTAATCTTCAATTTCCACTATTTTCTTGATTTTGTTCGGAGAGAAAATTTTCATTTTCACGCGCAAATGTAGACAAACTAATGTGGCGCCAATTTCTTAACCATAAGCAGCTGATCGATTGTGTACGTTTGAAAGCTCATTAAAAGCTTCAGTAAAGCTTTTGAGGCGTTATTTTTTAAGTTTTTACATGTATGATGTATTAACTCTAAGAATTTAAAATCAAAAATACAAAACATTAACATAAATTTTTCGACTTTATGCCAAAAAATCGGCCTCTTGGACCAAACCTCAGCACCCATTTGATTCAACAAGGCGTAATTTAATATAGAAGTTGAAAGTTTAAGCGCAGTTTTAAAGATGGAAAAATTTAAAATAAAAGAAACAAAATTTAATTTTACTCTTACCGTTCCAGAGTTATTCTCTTTTAAAGCTTTATAAGTAAAATTCAAAAGCAGTTCGAAAAACCCGATTTGTAGGGAAAGTTTGACTTGCGCGACCTCTAACGTCTTTCGAAATCTCTGCCCGTAAAAAAATTTTTTTATTATTTTTGGGATTTTCAGTCAATCTGATATCCCTCGCTGATTTTGTTCCATCTATTTTAACTGCTCTTTGGACTCAATACTTAAAACACAAAATGAAGAACAAATTTAATTAATTAAAAATCTTTATTTTATAACCAAAATTGACCTTCAGTGTTTCTAGAGTATGCTGGACATTTTAACACATTCGAATTGAAGTCGTATGAAAATAGTTTACCTCAGAGTTCATGGGCTAAATTACGAAGTTTAGTACAAAAGGCATACTTTTCGGCTGACTGTTTAAAAGTACTTGCTCGATTTCGAATTATATTCAAAGAAAATAAATCGCAATATTGCAGGAAAATTAACGCAAAGTTACCAAATGTGAAAACAAACCTAAACGCTTACATTTTTATTTTATTTTATTTTATTTTTTTGTCATAACTTGAGAACCGCTCATCCGATCGATTCGTATTACGAATGACTATCTCTAGAAGGAACGAACGGACATGGCCACATCGACTCGGCTGTTGATGCTGATCAAGAATATATATACTTTATAGCAGCGATGGCCAGCGAGAGCGAGGTCAAAAAGTGAGAGTGTATTAGTATATGAAAACTAAGCTCCGTGAATTTGCTTCGACCTATTCGCTTCGAACTCTGTCGAACGAATGACGCTGTTTCGCTCTTTTTGTCTCAGCTTCGGCAAACGTTCGGGTCATGTGCGTGTGAACAGCGAAATGTTTTCGCCCCCGGGATGGAACCGAGGGCCAACGCTGCTTTATAGGGTCGGAAAAGATTCCTTCTCCCTGTTACACACTTTTGCACAAACTTAATATACTCTAAGTACCTTCGGTACAGAGTATAAAAATTTCAGCTTCCGAGCTAGGCTGGTGTAGACATGCCAGAGTTTTGGACAAAAATGAGATTTCTGGCCCACAGTACGCAGTGGAATAAGGTTCAAGTATTGAGATATCGAATTCAAGCAGCCTCATAGCTCTTCTTACCCGCTCAAGATTATTTTTATACCCGTTACTCGTAGAGTAAAAAGGGTATACTAAAGTCGTGCAAATGTATGTAACAGGGAGAAGGAATCATTTCCGACCATATAATGTATATATATTCTTGATCAGCATCAACAGCCGAGTCGATATAGCCATGTCCGTCTGTCCGTCCGTCCGTCTGTCTGTATGAACACCTAGATCTCAGAGATGGTAAGAGATCGAGGTTTGACATGTATGGGACAAATGCTTCTTTTACCTGCACGCAGATCAAGTTTGTTTCAAATTTTGGACACGCCCCCTCACCGCCCCCGCAATTTGGAAAAAACGTTATATCTCCTACAGTTTTGAAGATAGACGGTCACACCTTCAAAATCGGCAGCTTTGTTAAATTCAAGTTATTTCGAGAAGAAGCAAAAACGGGCAGAAGGGATTAATTAAAAATTAATCTAGTCATTTTTGAGAACAATTTTCCGTTTTCAGTTGTATGCAGGAGTCTGTACCAATTTTTTGAATACAGAATCTTTTCATGTTGTAAATGTACAACAATAAAAACAATTTGATTTTCAGTTTTTAAAACATGAAATATCGGACTTATAACTTATTTTCAGACGTCAAAATCAGTTACTCAGTTCTTAGTGAAGGTTGACTTAAAGTAACAATTAAAACAGAATGTAAAGTGAGTGGTAAAAGTTAAAGTTTAAAGAATAACCCTTAAAACCAAGTCAAAAACTAAGCAACTGAGACGTTTATTTGCTGCATACCGGTAAGTACCGTTACAGACAAATCAAGAATATATATCGATTTGCCTAAAGAATGATAAAGATCGGATGAACTATACTAAAGTTTTGATCAATAAAATGTTCGCTACCGCAGTGCAGCAGCTGCTCTGCTTTAAGCTGCTACTGCAGGTCGGGCTTGACGGACTTTGTGACTTGTTCTGGATCACATAGTGTCTGACTCTCAGCGAAAGCCATGCTCTGCTTAGAATCAAGTCATTGATTGTGAGAGCTATTTACTGGTAAGATTTATTTTTGTTCACTTGCTTGAAATGGTCTCTTAGCAACGCAAAGGTTTCTTATACGCACAAGCATCTACGTTCTTGGAATTACGAATGCCATAAAAAATATATGAAAGCGCTCACTTATTTGCACTTTGCCAGTGCACTTCTGGCGTCTTAATATGAAATTGCAGACCATCTATTGATGCTTTAGTGCCACTGGCATCTACTTATGGCAGAATCGCTTTTATATTGCGACGCAGTTGCGCTTTAATGAGTCGCCCACAGACAAACTCTTTGTGTATCCAAATGCCAGGAGGAGCAAAAATACACGTATGACATAATTAAGCTTTCTGTGTGCTAAGAGAATAATGATGTTCCAGTTGATTGCAGCAGAAAATCAGTAACGAAAACCAAAGAGGAAGTCTGAGCTTACAGCAAGGCCGCAAAACTTTTCAATATGGGTAAATGCCAGCATAACGGATTTAATACCCGTAAAAAAGGGATTCATGGAGATGTCATAAGGTAAATGGATATTTCGAAAGCTTAGAACCTGACAAACGTACGAATTTTTGGCCTTTATTGTGTATTGTATAATGAATTTCAGCATCTTGGTAGCATTTTGGATAGAACTTAAGTAGCACTGTATTTGGTGTAAAGACTGGAAGTTGTAGACAGAACGGTCCTAAGATACAGGCAGGCAAAAAGACATACGCAACGTGACTGAAACGGAAGTCAGTTTTGTCTACTATCAAAGAAGGTAAATGTCTGCGGAATGCGTTCAACAATAAGATCCGAGAGAAAACACCAAAGATATACATAAAATAATTAGGATAATAGTCTCAGTTTAGTTTTAAGTGCAATAGCTTAAACGAAAATCTGTAGAGATTTCTAGAACACCCCTGATAGATTAATGAATAAGCATTGTTCCGTAATGGTAATTGAGGGAATATCTTTTATGTAAATAACACGATCGAAAAGTTAAGAATATTGATTTCATCCGCATTGGATCTTATAAATAAGTCGTACCGCGTCTTTACACCAAGGCATTCATCAATATAATAAATAGCTAAATTGTGTTTACAAAGACAATATTAAGTCACAATCGAAATACTACATAGCTGGTCTTAAAATGAAGTCAATCATTTCTTGTGGTAGATTTTTTTTTGGAAGATAACATTAAATTTTATCTAAAGTTTCCAAACAAAACTACAATAAATGCGCAACCACAGAGTGTGCAAATTTAGTGTCACTGCCAACTGGTTGGCCCGTGACTGCAGCAACAAAACAGGAAAAATAATATTTGTTTGAAATTCAATATTTATTTTTCTCAGTTTTCCCTCTCATTGTATGCGCTCTGGTGCAGAAATAATAAAACTACTTATATACTATATTCACATATATATGCCTGCGTGTTTCTGACATACGGATGAGCATATTGCAAAATGATTTCGTTTTATTGACTGGAAACTTCTAAGCCAACTGTGCAAGCATTGAAATAGTTGTTGTTATAGTTGGCTTCACTCGTGTATACCTTAATTTGCGGTTAATTATGTAATTAATTATTAACGGGGCGCTGCATTTACATATTGGACTGCGGTTTCAATTTCAGCCGCCGCAACACCTGATGGTTACATGTGTTTTAATCTAGTAACTTCCTCGCCCAAGTGGGCATCCGTCTACAATTACACAAGCCGAATTAATTACATCACAATTTGGTAACCAAAAGTGAACCAATTATGTTGGCAGAAAAGCAGAAAATATGGTTGGGATGAGAGGGAAATGTCTCGGTACTGGCGATTTGTCAAAAGTGTCGCCAGGCCCATCCTTTCCCTAAGCTCATCAATTTCTGTCTGGCGAGGACGCACAAGTGGACAGCGGCAGACATTTTTGTGAGAAAACTTCATTAAACGCATTCCCAACCCACCAACTTAAATGGGAACGCCCGTCGCGTCGTGACGCTTCTCATTCCCTGACTTGCGGCTAATGAAGAGAAATGGCTTAAAGTGTTTTATAAATGTTTGCCCCTCAAATGTTTGTTGTTTCCTTGTTTGTTCCACTGCTGGGGCATGTCAACATACGAAGGTGGAAAGGACAAATTCTTAAGCAGGACTAAAGCGCGATATTTTTAAAGGACAAAATAAGAAAATTTATCTGAATTTCACTAATAAATAAATATCATTTTAGATACAACATTCGTGGATGATATAAATACAAACAAAGCAAGAAGGCCAAGCTAACTTCGTCTGAGCCGATTATTTAATGCTAGCAATAAAATAAAGTTTTTTTTTACCTATACCCCACATGCCAAGGATACGCTGATGACATTGTCATCGTTGCGAGAGGAAAATACGAGGAAACCCTATGTGACATAGTCCAGAGGGGTCTGAATGTCACGTCTAATTGGTGCAAGGAGGTTGGGCTTGTGAAAACCATTATAGTACCATTCACTAGGAAATACAAGTTAAGTAGAATGAGGCCAATACGCTTATCCGGCTGCCTCATTACACCAGAAAAAGAAGTCAAATACCTCGGCGTTGTCTTCGACAACAGGCTGAGGTTTGACAAGCACTTAGAGTATACACTCAGTAAATGCACAAGAGCACTATTCACATGCAGGAGCATAGCCGGAAAATCGTGGGGCATGGCACCACACATACTCCGATGGCTATACCTCATGGTTGTGAAACCAATGCTCACTTATGGAGCTGTCGTGTGGGGAGATAGAGCAAACCTCCTCACAGTAAGGACGCAGATGCAAAAACTGCAAAGGCTAGCATGTATATGCATGACTGGAGCCATGAGTACCTGCCCGACAGCGGCAATCGAGGTTTTGATGGAGCTAACACCACTCCACCATACCATCGGCCTGAAGAAAAAAGCAACATTGCTCAGATTAACAACAGAAGGAGTGGGTAGAAACCACATAGTAAGCCTCAGAGACTCTGAAAAGCTGGAAAAGGAAATCCCTTTAATCCTCCAACCCAGAGACGAAATGGTGGCCGAGTATCACTTTGACAGGAATTTCACTGTACACCAAAGTAATAAGAGAGAATGGATCTCACTTAAAGAGACACATAAAATGAAACCACACACAATTATGTGGTACACAGACGGGTCCCTTACACCCCAAGGAACCGGACTTGGGGTAGCAGGGCCAGGAACGAAAATATCTGAACCAATGGGAGAATTCACAAGCATATTTCAAGCTGAAGTATGTGCCATCTCCCGTTGTGCAGACCGTAATATGGGGAAGAACTACCATAATAGAGAAATAGCTATCCTCTCCGATAGCCAAGCAGCGCTTAAAGCACTCAGTAGCAATAAGTTCACCTCTAAGCTAGTCTTAGAGACAAAGAACAAATTAGACCAACTAGGCAGCAGGAACAACCTGACCCTACGATGGATACCGGGACACAACAACATCCCCGGAAACGAATTGGCCGACGAACTGGCACGCAAGGGTGCAGCCACCGCAATGGTAGGGCCAGAACCCTACTGCGGCATAGGCCAACACACAATAAAAGAACTTCTAAGAAAGGAAGAGAATACGCTTAGATCAGCCTCCTGGGTAAACACCAGGGGAATGAGACAAGCTAAAGCATTAATAGTGAACCACGACCTCAAAAGGTTCCAAAAGTTAATCCAACAAGGAAAGAATGCCCTCAGAATTCTGACAGGGCTCTACACGGGTCACTGCAGACTGAGGAGCCACATGTACAAGTTGGGAATAACAAACACCCAGCTTTGCAGATACTGTGAAGAGAAGGAGGAGTCCTCTGAGCATATACTAGTACACTGCGATGCCCTAGCGAGGCGCAGACTCAACAGATTTGGGAAACACATTCTACACCCAAGCAATATCAGTTACTTAGAACCCACAAAAATCCTGACTTTTGTACAGGAGTTAGGGCTGCTAGGGGAGTTGTAAATTCAGTAGGGGGGCACAATAGACCAAAATTGGTCGCGGTGCACCACTTCCCCAACAACAAATAATACCTATACCCCATTTTCAGACAGATGATTCCTATGGATGCGAAACAGAACCGAAAATTTTTGATAAGACTTCGACATAAGTCTCGTCTTGTTGAACCAATAATTACGAACTAAATATCAAAACAAATCGACCATATGGCAGCCACTCTTGAACTATCTATAATTCAATTCGAATTGGCTTTCCCCCACCCTCCACAGCACTCGACTCTTGCCCCATGCCAACCATCACTCTCCATGCGCTCTCCACTCTTTCACGTCAACCCTCCCACACCAACATGTCATTTGGTTCTGTGTGAACTTCCCTTTTTCTCTCTTGTTAATTGCTGTTTCTATCTAACACATCATCTGTCTCAGAGAGCCACGCCACATACATTCAAGTCGTTCACTCTCATGCTCTCTCATGCACTCTCGCGCTCTTCACACAACAGCATTGCAACATGATGCCACAACCATGCGGCCCATACCATCTTTACTTCTTCCTTTTCACCTATTCGCGGTGAAATTTTCCAAATTTTCTTTCTAGTGCGCGCCTGCATAACTAAACGAAGGTCTATGCCAAATCTTTGATCTGTAGGACAATCAGTTTTGGCTGTGGGTTTATAATATGTCAGTCGATTTTAATCCCTGGTCTGGAGGTAAGATTGGAAAATATTTAGGGCGCCGCAGGTAAATTTAAAATAAAAAAATAGACGCCAGCTAACTTCGGCTCGACCGAAGTTTATATACCCTTGGAGCTTGATATATGCCTGACAGTTTGTATGGCAGCTATACTATATAGTTGTCCGATTTTGACAAGGCTTGGTGAACTTATGTAAAATCATTAAAAACCTATCAATACGAGCGTTGGGAGCGATAGCATTGCAAACAAAAAAGTTTTTCTCACAAAAACTAGTTTTTCAACCGATCGTTCCTATGGCAGCTATATGCTATAGTCATCCGATCCGGCCGGTTCCGACAAATGTGCAGCGTATTTGTACCAAAAGACTTCGTGCAAAGTTTGGTTAAGATAGCTTTAAAACTGACGGAGAAGATAGCATAGAAACAGACGGACAGACGGACGGACAGACGGACGGACGGACAGACGGACGGACAGACGGACATGGCTATATCAACTCAGCTCGTCATGCTGATCAAGAATATATATACTTTATGTGGTCGGAGATGCTTCCTTCTGTGCGTTACAAACATCCGGACAATTTTAATATACCCTCTCCAAGGGTATAAAAAAAGGAGTGAGTGTCGCTTGCACTCACGAGTCTTTGATGTGAAACAGGATGCTTAGCTTAAGAGCTTATGTTCAAATCACAGGCTCTCTCAATGGTATATAAATGAGCAAGGGCACTCTTTCGAAAGAAGAAAATTAACGGGGAGTAGAAATACCAGAAACAAGATCACTTGCTGCAGAGTTTCAGGAAGTTTATTCTGCAAAGATACCATCAAGATGAAATTCAAGATCCCAATTATTTCCCTCCCAGATCCCACCCAAATCTTCCGGTACTTCCACACAAATCCCAGCTAGATCCCACCAAGATCCTACTCAGATCCATCCTTAAACCCATCTAGATCACACAAAGGTCTAACCCAGATCCAACCAAGATCCCATCCAGATCCCGCCCAGAACACAACCAGATCCCACCCACATCCCACCCAATTCCCATCCCGACTCTACCCAAATCCCAACCAAATCTCACCCAGATACCAAGATATCAAGTTGATTTTAGTCAAGTTGAGTAAAAGTTAAATTTAGTCAAGTTGAATTTAATCAACTAAAATTTTAGTTGACTAATCAACTAACTAAAAATTTCAATCGATTGAGGCCCACTCTGCCTGATACCACCCAGATCCCACCTTGATCTCACTCAGAACCCTCCCAGATCTCGTTGAGATCCCACCCAGATCCCATCCAGAACCCAACCAGATCCCGCCCATAGTCCTTCCAGATCCCACCCACATCCCATCCAGATCCCACCCAGATCCCTCCCAGATCCCACGCAGATCCTATCCAGATCCCATCCAGATCCCGCCCAGATCCCACCCAGATTCCACCAAAATCCCACCCTGGTCCCACTCAGATCCTACCCAAATTCCTTCTATATTCCACCCAGATCCCGCAAAGATCCCACGTAGATCCCGCCGTGATCCCATCCTGATCCCAGATAGATTCCAGTCAAATCCTACCCAGATCCCACACAGATCTCACTCAGATACCACCCAGATCTCGCCCATATAAGACTCCATATAAGACTCCCAAACCCCTCTCAAATACCACCAGATCCCACTAAGATCCCGCCAAGATCTCACCCAGATCTTTCCCAGAACCCACCCATTTGTCTCTCTTCAGCATCTTTCCTATCTCTTCGCCTTCACCTCCGACCATTCTCTTGTGTTTGTGTGTGTGTTTGTCGGGAAACTCCGCAAAACAACAGCCCCAAATATGAACGACGCGTCGTCAGCGTCACGTGACGCTGAAATCAAATCTTACTCCTACTAAAATCGTCCGTACCGAAATTAAAGATGTTTGACATCAAAATGATTTTATAAGTGAGTATCCACAATAAGCTCAAATGATAAACATTGAAAAACTTTGGGCGCTGTGATGGGATATCAAACCAACTTACCCCAAATGTGTACTCACTTATCCCAATATTTATATGCTTTGTGCATGCGTCCGCCACATACAATATAACATACAAACATAAATACATAAAAGCATAATTTCGCTTTAATATATATGCATGGATGTGTAGATTATAAAGTATTTTTTTTATAATTGAAGGCCTTGTTGATAAACGAATGTGTTTTAATCTTAAATTCACAAAAGTATTTTGTTTTCAGAAAGACAAAAGAAACTATTATAAATGGAAAAAAAAATGCTTGTCCAAATATATAATCAACATTCGTCTGTGCCGTAGTTTTGGTTTTGAAATATTAGAAAGCTACTAACTACTAAAACTCACTCTCCGACCGATAGTCATCAGATGCGTCATCTAAAATTAATTTGAAAAAGTCAACAATAAACTCACTCAAAACAAAAGAAGTCACCTACTCGGCATTTGAGTTGAGCGGCTGATGGGGTGAGTCCAACTTAGTGGTTCTTGATTAGGCTTGACGGGCTACCAAACGCTTGTCAGACGTCTTGCCTTTAAGGTCTCCTCCGATCATCAACTCGACAGTTTTCGAAAGCAAAATAATATCTCCTTAAATGAAAATGGTGTCAAGTGCAAGGCATCTACTGGCTCTTACCATCCTGTCCACTTGGGCCTTCTCGGGTATGCAAAGCAAAAAAGTGATGATAGAAGTTGATATTTTTAATTTCTTAAGTTTATATCTACATTAATCTGTATATCTCTCTGCTACCAGGCTATGCCATCAAATGCTACATATGTTCGTCCGACACCAATGCCGAATGTGGCGAGAAATTCGTGGCAAATAGTAACCCGTTGGTCGACTGTGCAGACGTTACACCATTTAACTTGGGGAAGCACTTCCCAGGGCAGTTGCTGAGCAATGCCACTAGCTGTATGAAGTTTGTCGCCGCAGGGAGTAAGTGGATCAGCTCACATACTTAATTATATAGACAACGGCCGACAAATGTGCAGCGTTTTTGTACCAAAAGACTTCGTGTAAAGTTTGGTTTGGCCTTTAAACTTTCTTCTGTGCGCTACAAAACAATTTTAATACACCCTCTCCAAGAGTATAATACAAGTTGAATAACTTCCACAATTTTTAAGATATCATTATCAAAATCGAAAACTACCGAAAATTTCACCAACAATCCATTGGTCTACAATAAATTCCTAGCCTGCGCGAAATTTATTCAAAATTTAACAAATTTTTTTTGTTTTTTTCCAGAGATTGCGCGCAGCTGCTTATTTTATAATATTTCTGAGGCCGCCTGCCGGAGTGCTCCTTTCGAGTCCATTGGCACACCAGATAGCTGCGAACTCTGCACCAAAGATGGGTGCAATGGCTCCAGCTCCTCCAACTCCTCAAGTTCATTCAGCTTCTTGGCTTCTATTACCAGTGCCGTGTTCTTCGTAGCCGCCTGCCTGCTAATCTAAGGGCTTTGTCTTGGCACTTTCAACAGGACGAATATTAAAGTTATTCACTTACATTCATGTGCATATCAATTCTGGTTAAAGAAAATTTTGTAAAACATATTTAGTTGCAGCGGAAAATTCAGTTATATAAATAAAAAATGTACTTAATTCTGTATTGAATTGGTATTTTTGAATTAATGTTCCAAACAACTTAACGGTCGATACATCGAGTTACCTAAATATGTTAAGAGTACCTTGCTTTTTTCATAGCTTGAGAACCGTTCATCCGGTCTTTATCATTTCTTGTACAAATCGATAAATTATGCTAACTACTCTCTAAAAAACTGTGGGAGATATGACGTTTTTTCCAAATGATGGGAAAGCTAGGGGGTGTGGCAAAAATTTAAAATAAACTATAAACAACTATATTCTTATGGGTATCGAAAGTCCATATCATATATAAAGAAAAGTTAATGGTACCCGGACTCAGACGGTTTGTTCTTTTTAAATTTAAACTGAATTATTTTATCCATTTATCGCCAAACGCTGTGCACATTCTCTTGAAACGTTCACCATTCGTTCTTATCAGGGTGTAGCAATATTTCCTGTGCGCTGTTTTGCTTGCCAGAATTTAGGGCACTCATTTTTAATTCTTTGAAGCGATCATAACTAGTTCATATTAGGTTGTACCAAGTATTTCCTATGCGCTGTTCGCGCGTTAAATTTTTTGTCAATTCGGTTATCACATGGCGATTGATGATAACAGGGACTCGCGTTTGAGAGGTCGCTCGATCCTGTCAGCTCTTGATCAGAAGGTACAGTGTTACGACTAAACGAAACATTTATCCGACTTTGATCAAACTCGCCAAAATTGAGGAAGTATATTAAATAAGTGTCAAGTTTGGGAGCGATAGCATTGAATACAATTAATTTTACTAACCAGGACTATTTTCAGACTTTCTCCCATTTATATCGGGGCTATACAATATACACCCAAAAAAAGTAGGGTTTGTATAATGCTCAAAAAATATTTTTCTGCCATAATAAAGGTCAATGGAATAATCGCGATCGCACATTGGCTCCCCAGGGTGTATTCGACTTGCGACCTGTGGCCACACGTCTCACGTGCACACCAATACAAAGGAATTTAAAAAAAATTCTGAACATTTTTTACACGAATACAGAACCTTTTTAAAATTGCTTCCAAAAAATTACAAACTATGTTTTTGCTAGCATTCCGTCGGGATTGAATCAGCTGTTTGTGCCTGTTAAGTTAGCGGCGCTACGAGCTTTCCGATGGGTATGAACGGAAGTTTTAGTTTGTCTGAATTCGACTGAGCGTAGAGGCCTGTCGGAATTTTACGAAAGGTTTTCTGACACCCATTTTTATACACTGTACCGAAGGTACATAGAAAATTTTAAGTTCGTGCAAAAGTATGTAATAGAGAGATGGAATCATTTCCGATCCTATAAAGAATATATATTCTTGATCAGCAGCAACAGCCGAGTCGATATAGCCATGTCCGTCTGTCCGTATGAACAAATAGATCTCAGATATGGTAAGAGATAGAGGTTTGACATGTATGGGACATACTTGCAGGCAGATCAAGTTTATTTTAAATTTTTGCCACACTCCCTCCCGCTCCCGCAATTTTGAAAAACGTCATATCTTCCACAGTTTTGTAGATAAATGGTTTGTACCTTCAAGAGATAGTTAGTAATTGTCGAAATATATCAATTTGCTTAAAATGAAATGATAAACATCGGATGAGCGGATCTCAAGTTATGAGCAAAAAAGTGAACCAAGCGCCCCCAACCACCCCCCCTGCCACTTCACAACCAACACAGCACAATCTTAGAGAGAGTGAGAGAGAGAGAGAGAGAGAGAGACAGAGATAGAGATAGAGAGAGACACAGCAGCAGCACTGCATTCAGCTTATACTCCAGGTACAGAGTATGTTATAGTCGGGCTTGACCGACTTTCTCACTTGTTTAAAAGGAGTTGACACCCAGCGAAATCGATTTAGTTTGTCTGAGTACTAAGTTTTAAGATTTGAATTCAGAATGTATTCTTGGGTTCAGATTTTCTCGTCCGTTTGACTGATGGGTCCAGTCAATCCAATTATTAACAAATTTCAAACTAATAGTAACTCCACACAGTTTTGCTATCTTTTTTGTGCTTATAAACATTATAAAAATGGTAAATAAATAATCATTAGTTTAAGTCTAGTACGCAGAGTGTCAGAAAATTCCTTTCGTCCAGTATTTCATTCAATTATACCTAAAAAACACCTTGGCTTTTCTTTAAAGCTCATTTGCTGTTAGGAAGTGTTTCTAATTATGTGAAATACTGTGACGAATTTAATTTATTGTCGTACTAAAAAGTTGATGCACAGAGATCAGTATACTACATAGATATATACGAAAAATATATATTGGTCTTTCATTACTTTGTTTAAGCTTTAACTGAGTAAACAAGCTTAAAAATACGAAGTTTTTTTATCAGAGTTCCCCCTACTTACGAATTTTTTCGTTATTAAATGTTTTCGTATGGCTACTGCTAACAACACCTGGCTTCCTGCTTAAGTAGTTGTGGTTGTTGGAATTGTGTGATGTTGCCGACTTTTAGCGGTTGTTTTGCGGAAGTGCGCTGCAATAAAATTTCGTTTTTTACGTGCTGGCATATTCGGTATATTGTTTCTCTCACACATTTTCCCAATACGCTTCCCCCAGCCCCTCATATCTTTCACAGTTTAATAGATAGAGGGATTGTACCTTCTAGAGAAAGTTAGTAATTAACATTATTTATCGATTTCCTGAAGAAATGATAGGATCGGATGAACAATTCTCACTTTATGAGCAAAAAAGACCTGTGAAACTAATTGAAACTGAATGATTCCTGTGATGAAATGTTGAAATTGGTGTAAGCGAGTATGAAAATGTTTAAAATATAATTACAACACAAACCAACGACTGATGCGAAACGGTATACATATTTTTGAAAAGAATTGCCCAGACTTTCAAAAGTTCGGCACAGACAAAGTTAACTTAGCATTGTTGATTTTGTAGATTTTAATCCACTTCAACCTTCCCTGTCAACCAATTGCTTTCCATTCAGCCTCACATACTATTTAAACATGAAAATTGCATTTAAAATGCGATTGCAAAGTCAGCAACTCTCAACTAAGTGGTTGGCTAGTGGCTCCAAAAGCTCAATCAAAAACGCATCAGATTTCGGATTTCAAGCGATTTTGTCATTGGCGCTAATAGCCCAGCTGCACTTGACCTTGACACTACTTGAACAAGAAACTGCTGGTGGGAATAAGGGGAATGTGTGTGGAGAAGCGTAAGCGAAAGGTTTGCTTTTGTTTTAGTTAGTCACTCGATGTATGCAATTGACTTTGCATAATTAAATGAATGCAACTTTAAATTTTTCGCCTCGGTCAAACTGATTTCCCCTGGCAACAAAACAAATGAAAGTTCGTTGCCAACATGTGAGCACATTTGGTATATATATATAAGTGATACGTGAGCAAATTTATGGCCACAAAAAATTTGTAAAATGTGTAACCACCCTCAAAAAGGAACATGATTTAAGGGCTCAACTGTCTATGAAATATGAAATTAGGTTTCAGCATGGCCAAAGTTGGAATACCCTTTTGGGAAGCATAAGAAAAAGGAGACCGGAAATGGAATTATTATGAAATATGAATGAATGAAGGCCGGATGGTTTAGTACAAGCCCGTGCGTACACTTGAAAAACTCCAGGTGGGTGAACTACCAATTGAAAAATTAATCCCATTTTTTTGTAGGCTATGAAGTTCGCTCTACCCTCTAAAAGAATTTTAAGTCGACCCTGCTCGATATCGATATACCCGTCACTTAAGGGATAATGTGTGTAATATTTTTATTAACATAATGTTTGCAGACAGCGCAAAGCCGATATTTCATACAGTATACGAAAGTTCTTGATTCATCAATTTGGAAACTAATTCCAATTCTCTTTCTATTCAGTGTTTCGGTTAAAGGTTTTAAATAGTCTCGGAGTTTGGTTTCGATACGGAGACCGCTCCGGTCTCTATATATATTCATTCATGAAATGATATCTTAGTCCCGTCATCTCTTCTGTCAGATAGAGGTGACTGGCAGCATAAAATTATACAATTTGAAGCGTTTCTCATAGAACAAGTTACAAAGTCGGACAAGAACGCCTGTATTATACTTAGTATTTATAATAACATAAAACTGTAATCCCGGCGTAGGCTGGGTCATTTGCATTGAATGAATATTTTTCTATGAGAGCGTTTTTATTCAAGTTTGAACTTGCTGCAAGTTGATATAAACATCTAAGCCCATATATTTAATATTCAGTTCATAACTAAAATAATTTGTGAGTAATTTTGCAGACCAATTTTCCATATCACAGACTTAATAGTTTCTGAGATGTGGACTTGAAAGAATCGTAAACTGGGGCTCCGCACACTTTTGTATCGGTTCAAAGCCGAACGGCTTTGGTCCTAAACCAGTAAAATATCCAACTGCATATTACCAACCTACTGCCTAAATTTTAATTTCCTAGCTTCAATTACTTCTGAGATATGGATGTAAATCATTTTTTAGCCGGTTCGAAACTGTTCCTGATCTAGTAAAATGTCCCCCAGGATATACTGAGGGCGGCCCACCGAACCCCGCCCGGGTTTTTTCTGTCTAATAACAAAGGGGGGTACCCCCCTCCCCGGGGGGGGGGGGCGGGAACGTTTCCTAAAAATTTCAATAATTATATTTTTGAACAGTTAATTAATTAGATCATGATGCACTTTGAAAAAATATTAATATATAAATCTCTCAGCCCGACTGATTGATTATATACTCACAGCTCAGACCTTATTCCATAGACATCTTAGAGTTGACATAATCCTTCGTTTAATTGTGTTTTATACTATTTAGCAATTTTAAAAATCTGAATATATCAAAGAGTGCGTCCTTCCAAAGATTTATAGATATTATAGATGACGCATGTGAAATAAAATGTGCATGTTCTTGCGAGCTGACAATAGGTACAAATTTATGCTTCAAGCTTCATTTATCCATATGTTAGAATTTAGCTGCGCTTTCTTATGGATAAGACTTTGACTCAGTAGGTAGACACGCTGCCTCTAATTTTTGATTTGTGCGTTCCAACCCCGGTGGAGGCTCGACCTTTTTTTTTTTGACTAAAATCGGTTGATTTAATGATTTTTCTTGTTGATTTTACCTATTTCAACATATAAACAATATAAAGGTTATTAAAATTAACAATGTGTCCCTTTGATTTCAAAATGCAAACACTTTTGATTTTTTCTACGGAAATTTCGTATGCGCTATATATATGTATGGTCCGAGTGTAGAATTAGATCTTGAGAATTGCAAGCAGACAATTATGCGAACGTTTTCTACACACATCTGAATCCCATTCACAATAATTACGCAGAGAAAACAAAATTGGGTGCACGGCGCGTGTATAAACGTCAATCCTAACAAATCGTATTTCGCCCTGGTAAATTGCACACACTACGTGTGCAATTCAGAAAGCCACACGCAGCGTGCAGAAAAGCTACACGCGACGTGTAGAAATTTAAAATCTGATTGAAAAGCCAAAAGACTGCACGAGTTGTAAATTTGTTAAAAAATTCAAAAGCTACACGGAAATGTAGGATTTCTACACGTTTCGACCGGGACTTTCAACCCATTACTTTTGTGTAGCTTTTTTGCACGCTGCATGTTGAAATGAAAAAACTAAACGCGGCGTGTAGAAAAGTTGGACTTGGCGTTAAGAATTCAGAAAGCTACACGCGGCTTGCAGAAAAGCTACACAGAAGTAATGGGTTGAAAATCCCGGTCAAAACGTGTTGAAGTTCTACATTTCCGTGTAGCTTTTGGATTTTTTTTTCTCTTTGTAGCTTTTTTCATAAGTTTGAGTCCTTGTGGTGCATAATTTTCCAATATAAAGTGCCACTTTTCGTACGTTTTGAAAAATTTTTACTTTTCAGGGGAGATGTCAGTATCTTGGCTCACCCTTTATTTGATGAATTGCGCAGACTGCTCTCATTGTCCTCTTATCCGCATTTGGCATCGTGTACATTAAGCAACCAAGACTGCGTCCGTCGTTAACGATTTACGTTTGAAAAAAATTTTCGAATCAAAGAATGGACAGTGTATTCGGGAACTGCTCCATTAAGTCCCTTGCACTGTTTTATTATTTTCGCTTTAATAAAAATGTAGATACTTGAACTGGCAAATACTAAAAGAGTTGAATGTGATAGAAATTTTGATAGAAATTTTCAACTTAGTTGAATTGAGTCAAGTATATTTTTAACTTAGTTGAATTTAATCATAAAATTTAACTACTTATAGTAAAAGTTATTTAAAGTTGATTTTAGTCTAGTTGAGTTGGAGTTAAATTTAATCAAGTTGATTTTATTGAAGATGAGTTAGAGTTAAATTTAATCAATTAAAATTTAATTGACGAAAAATTATTTTCAATTGATTGAGGCCCACACTGCTGTGTGGTTTGCCTCGGAACATATAATCAAAATGTATTCTTTAAAAATACATTTTCCATGTTCAAATTAGAAATGTTATGCAGCTTACATTATAACAAAATGGGCTACGATTTTTCCAAACAAGCATGTTAATTTGTCAAAATAATTATTAGGCAAAACGGTTTGTCGAGTTCGTAAGGCCAAGTTCTCGAAAAAATTGATGCTGTCTAAACACAAACATAAGCTTTTTAGCAAGCTGCTATCGCATTGCCCAGTTTGCTCATAAAAGAGCAAACTATGGCAAATTTATGGTCCTTGCCTGAGTAATTTCAATTGCCAGGATGTTTTGTAAGTCAATCTTGATATTTCGTTTGCATAAAAATAAAAATTAATCGTGTAAAAATAAGTACAGTAACAATATCTTATAATTACATTTCAGGACTGCAAGGTATTTAAACTTCGTCGGAAACAAATTTTTTTGTTTTCCATTAAATACTGCCCTCAATTTGGGTCGTCCCTTATATATGTTTCCCCAATAAAAATTACAGGCCTAAAAAATTTTCTACTAATTTATGTTCATGTCCTTATTCACCCTTCTAACTGGTAGGGATTCACCCATGTAAAGAGCTAGACATACTTAGCGGGACAAAGTAGTTCAAGGCAGTCGCAAAGCAAGAGTTAAAAGTGGTCTGGATATATGTACATACTTTTACCACACACTTAGCACAGCATTTTCACTTGGTGATGCATTTGTAATAGACAGGTAAGTCACACACACACACACAGCAATTTGTGGCCAGCCCTTCTGTCCTACTAACATATTGCGCATACGTCACGTTGAACGCAACAGGGCGGGACTTGGACTTTTTTTTATGCATGTAATATTATTTTTGTGTTCTTTATTCATTTGTTTGATGAACTTGTGTTTGCTGGCAATCAGCCAAGGCCACAGCAGAACACGAAATATGCAAAAAAAAAATTTGCCAACATTGAAAAATTACAAAAAAATAATATTTATATGTAAATTGTTAACAAAAACAATTGAATTAATTAATTGGACATGCATTATGCAAATTTAATGATCAGTCATCAATTTGCCAGAAAATATTTGTGGAGAAATATTTTTAAATATTTCAACAACAAAAAAGTTTGGTTTTCTGTTATGTGTCAAACTGTAAAACATGGAAGTTGTTTTACACAAATTTTCAACCATATAAGGCTGGCCTTATGCCGGTGTCTTAATTGTGCTGTCAATCATTTTGCATATTTGCACTGAGGCAAAATAAATAAAACTTAAATAAGCGCCTGATGGTCAAGCGTTTGATGGTCGCAGAGCGGAAATTGTTGTAATAAATTTAATTTAAATAGAGAGTATTAAATCATATTTATTCATGACTGATAAGCCCCTAGAAGCTTTCAAAGAAAATTTCAAACACGATCAATTATTCAAGCAAATATTTTGTATCCACTTGCCAATTTGTCTATCGTTTCGTCGATAGGGCCGGTTTAAAAACTTGACAGAAAAGTGGTTTGTGGAATTTCATGAACAAATTCATAAAATTTATCACTTAGCCATAAGGCCTGCCTGTCGGCGAGTTTTAATGCAATACTTACGCTTTTAATTTCAATTGTGCCATGTCGAATGTGTATACACATTCAAAATTTATTTGAGTTATGCCAAAATAAAGAGATAAATGTTCATACATGTGGTTGGATTTATTTATTTTGGTACTTGTTGCATGCCAAGTTGAGCATGATAAAAATATTTCAGAAATTTTGATTTTGTCTATACCGCTTGTGTGTGTGTGTGTTTGTTTGTTTTGCTAAATCAGTCAATAGTACAAGCATAGCGAATGGTGTTGATAGATTTCGACATGGAAAAACATTACCAGTGGCAGGAGAGAAATGCTGATATAGAAATGATTCTAGATATAATTTGTATTTGAGATTTATACAAATGAGATTTGTGAATGAGTTTGGTAAATGGATAAAGAAATATGTGGGGATGTACACAAAAATGTATAAAACACACTAAGGGCCGTTTTCTGTTCTCCCAGATAGCTGCTATGTGTCAGATAGTCATCGATTTTACACTGTTATTTGTTAGTTTATGTGACAAATAGCTCTATGTAGAAGATGTGAAAACGGCCCTAAGTGATTCATCCATTTTAATACAAAACGAACGATTTTATTCATTTTCTTATTATACCCTCTAACCTCTACAGTATTGTAGCGAACCTTTGATCTGACTCCGGAAACTAGATGCCAGGAATCGGACTCGGTACTCAGGGCAGCTTCAGTGATGTTCATTGATCATCGACGATAGGCGATAACTATTTGTCTATCGGGTTAACTTGCCCCCTCTAGTCTTTCTTCTCGTAAAGCAAACACGTGTTTAACCTGTTGAAATTGAATTGTTATATGAATTGTTAACTGAACTCTATTGTCTGTATGAACAAAGAGATCTCAGAGATGTTGGTCAAGCCCAGGCTTTTTCAAACCGAGTACGAGAAGGATTGATTTGAGTAAGAATTTTTCCAAACAGGTTTTCGAAACTGTTGTAAAGTCTAAGGTTCGGTTCGAGGACCGGTTCCTAAGACCCTTGAGCCGAAGGATTTGGTTCGAACCTCGGTTCGCTTGAACATAGAAGAATAGTTTCGATTTATTAACACTTATTTTTAAAATTATATTCTTTATGTCTATTAGCCCCTTTTCACTTGCATAATTTCTTATTATTTTAATTTCTGAAAATTTTGCCGTTTCCATTGATAAATCTACTTGTTAAATTCAAAGCAACAAATTATTTCTGATGACACTTTTTGCTTCCAGAGAGTAGCGAGTAGTTTTTTAAAAAATACCAAACTCCTTCGTGAGGAATGAAAGAAATTATATAATTTTCTTCATTTCTTTGGTGGATTGATTTAATTATCAACTTCATTAGCTGATTTTGCGTCGCGTGTATGTGTTAAGCCACTTGAGAGCGCGCTCATGTAGCACATGTTGTTGCAAAAAGAGAGCAGTATGAGGTCGTATGCTGTCGCAGTGATGACGTCGCTGCCGTAGATCGGCGTTGAATACACAGTAAAAAAAACCGTGCCAGACTCTGGTATAATTTAATAAGCATTATGTCTTCTAAAAGCTGTTCATCTATACTAGCTTTAAGATCAGAAAGTGTTAAAAAGGACCGTTCCACTGATACCTGAGTTGTTGGAACAGCAAGGCAACTTTCTCCAAAATTTAAAGCCTTCTCGATGTATATTATGTTCCCTTGAACCATTTTCAGAGGAATCTGTAACATGTGTTTATTGCTTTATATTGCTTTCTTAAACTTCTCTTCTTTGCAATAAAAAGTCACCCAAGCTTAGGTCAAAACGCAATCGTTTATACTAAAATCTCTACATATTTTCAATAATTCCCTGTGTAAAATGTAAATGTAAAATTTGTTATACAGCTCCTCCAACGGGGCCAAGCCATGCTTCTCTCCTTGTGTGTTTTGAAAAAACTACTTATTTTTGTGAACCGAACCAGTTCTAAAGGCTTCGGTTCCTGACCGGTCTAAATATATCAATAAATCTTCTCCTTCTCAGCTCACTTCAAGAAGAGTCGCATTTAGGTCTTCTTAGTGATTTGAGATCCCCAGTTTCACCCATTACAGCTGACATTATTATGGAGGACCTGTTAGAGAACACCATAAGAAAGTTGAAACATCCAACACAGATGAGGGAAATCAAGATAACATGTTTGCTCGGTGCCTCTTCGGTTGGTACATCGCCCTGTCTTGCTCTTTCGCGGTTGTGTTTTGTTTGCACCAATGCGTGGCTGATGGGTTGGAGTGAGACAGGGCTCTGACGGTTCGAGTTCGTGAAAAAAACGGTTCGAGTTCGTGAGGAAGGCGGTTGCAGTCTGAAACAAAGCTTCGTTCGATTGAGCAAGCCTGCCGTCTAGATATTCGATGGTCGTTGCATCCACTTTGACTACTCCGCCGTATTGCAATGGATATCACAGGAAGATTAAATTCATAGTGGAATTAAAAGCAGATGGAAAACTTCCGTATTTAAACGTAACAATTAACAGGCACGGAAACATACTTAAAACAAAATAGTACATGAAGCCAATTGCATATACCGCTCTTGTATTTTACGACATATCACATAGACAAGAAAGAGAAAAAAAAAAAAAAGAATAAAGAAAAAAAAAAAAAAAAAAAGTTTTTTCTAAAAATTGTTTTTTTTTTTTTTTCCGGGGGGGGGGGGGGGGGGGGGGTTCCTTTTTCCTTTTTATTTTTTTTTCCACCCCCCCACCCCCCGACGGCCACCGCACGGCCTTTTTTTTTTTTTTTTTTTTTTCCTTTTTCTTTTTTTTTTCCCCCTTAAAAAAAAAAAAAAAAAAAAAAAAAAAAAAAAAAAAAAAAAAATCGAAAAACTGTCAGAACGATTCGGACGATCAAATTTCTACGACAAACAAAACAAACAAATAGCACCTTCAAATACGGAGAAAGGATTTTACAACAGGACCAAATCAAAACGAGAACATAAGTTAACGTCGGCTCTAACCGACTTCGATATACCCGTTACTCATGAAAAAACATGTTTAACAGTGTTCCTGCGTTCCTTAGGGTGACCATCAGAAAAGTATGCAACATACCCCGGGCGGCAAATTTTTAGGGGCGGCAATTTTTGAGGGCGGTGAGTTTCAGGAGCGGGAAGTTTGTGGGCCGGCAAATTTTAGGGGCAGCAAATTTCAGGGGCGGTAAATAATTACAAAATGTATATTGATAATTCTCTTAAATTAAGAAATAGTGGTATTTCTGAAAGTGATTTAGACTTTGCTGTCATTTCAATATGGAGAACGTTGCAAGATTCTGCACTTCAAGATCTAGTAATAAAAGAAATATTCATTGAATGCATTTTTGAAAGCTTACGAATCAGTATAAAGGGATTAAAGAGCAGAGGTCTACCATAGACAGAGTCAAACATGCTGCTATATTGATTATGTTCTCAAGGGAGTATGCAGGAGGGTGCAGATTTGTAGTATGCCTTGAAAAGTTCTTATGAAACAAAAGTTGTGTCAACTGAACAATAATTAAAAAAAATTGTTTTTATCAAAAAAAATAACCACAATTAAAGTCCAAAAATTTCATTCCAATGAGCAAAATCAGAAAGTTGTTTTCAAATATACTTTGTAATCAATACAGAATGAGTTCTTTAATAGTTTGTTACATATTTTCACATTAATTCATCTATTTCGCGATATTTTCCGAATTTTTGGAGCTTACAATTCTATACTGCCATTGAGTTATGTTTCCAAAAAACGTAGTCCAACTCGTCCAATTATATCAGCCTCCAGTAAAAACCTCTGCAGGCACCCTACAAGGAACGTTTTTTTGGAGTAAAAAACTAATTTCGAAACGCATTTGCCATCAAACTAGAAAACCATGTTCGACCTCAAAACAATTTTTTTTCGGCCCATCGAAGTCAATTTGTTTTTAAATTTTGGTTATGAAGATATGTAAAATACGTTTTCGCGGATTTTCCGAAAAAATTTTCGCCTGCGGCGCACCTTTATTATACATCCCCAAGAATTTTTTCCAATAATGATAGCAACTTTTGCAAAATAATACTCCGCTCACCATTAAGGCCTTCGTCATTCCTAATCAAAATCCAACGTACGTCCCTTTATGTTACAGAGAAGTTTTTGATGGAAAGAATTAGAAAAACTTAATTGTAATTATAGAAAAAAGGTTAAAATTTAGGACTATTCAAGGGGGAAGGGGGGCGGCAAAGTCGACTTCCGCCCCGGGCGGCATAACTACACGGTACGCCACTGAGTGGCGTAGATAGCTTTTTGCAATGGGGGGTCATGAATTTGTTTCGTTTCAGATGAATTTATTGTTAACGGTAATAGTTTAGTATTCCGGCCTTCTATTAGAAAATTAAAAAAAAGATTATTTCGATAGACCGCGAATTATTAAGAATTTTCATTCAAACAAGTGAGAAAGTCGGTCAAGCCCGACTATAACATACTCTGTACCTGGAGTCTCTCTCTTTTTCTCTCTCTCTCACTCTCTCTCTCTTGCTCTCTCTCTCTCTCTCTAAGATTGTGTGGTGTTAGTTGTGAATGGGTGGGAGGGGGTGGGGCTAGGGCGATGTACTTTTTTGCCTGCCGTCTGTCTGTCCGTCAGTCCGTCCGTTTAAACAAACAGATCTCAGAGATGGCAAGAGATAGAGGTTTGACATGTATAGGACAAATGCTTCTTATACTTGCGGGCAGATCAAGTTTATTTTCAATTTTTGCCACGCCCCCTCCCGCCCTCGTAATTTTTAAAAAAAAAACATCACAACATTTGCCGAAGAAATGATACAGATCGGATGAGCCGTTCTCAAGTTATGACCAAAAAATAACTTATCCCCTCCCCCACCCCCTCCCACGCGTTCACAACCAACACCGCATTTCATTCAACAACGTGTGAGTGAAAGTGAGAGGGAGAGAGAAACTTAGAAATGAGCGCAGTAGAAGCGTTGCATTCAGCTCCTGCTCATGGTACAGAGTTTGACATAGTCGGGCTTGACCGACTTTCTCACTTGTTTAAATTGTCAAATGTCAAATTAATAATGAAAAATAAATATTTAAATGACTAACTCCAAGAATATAAGGTTATTGTCCATATGTCCCTTTTAGCTCAGAAAAACCCTTTGTTGAACCGCGAACTATCAAAAACTAACATACAATTAATACCTTTTTCCACTTTTTTTTTTTTTTTTTTTTTTTGGTTTTTTTTTTTTTTTTTTTTTTTTTTTTTTTTTTTTTTTTTTTTTTTTTTTTTGTTTTGTTTTTTTTTTTTTTTTTTTTTTTTAAGTCTCGGCGGTCAGCCTTGGCTTCTTTTCAAACCTTTCAGGCCTGTTCCCATATCCGAATCCGATTAATCGGAGTTGTGATCATCTTAATCACCCCCCTATCTACGCCACTGGACAGGACACTCAACTATAAGACGGACACTGAGAACAGCCCTCACTTATACAGACACAATCGAAAACTGAAAATTAGTTTAAGACTCCACGTCACCAAGTGCAGACGTGTAAAAATTGTACGTAAATTGTACGTGTGTAAATTTTTGTAGTTTTACCGTACCATATATAAATGGCACAATACTTTTGGTTCTATTAGTTTTGAGTTTTCTTTTAATTTATTACTTTTTTAAAAAAAAAGGGGCCTAAAGAGAGTTTGTGGTTTTAGCTAGCAATATAGTTTAAATTCTCACACAGCTAAATTATCCGCTTTAATTATAAAATCTTCTCATTATAAGAATAAAAAATCCCATTAGTATGCAAAAAAGAAAAAAAGCAAATATGAAATCTGTAAAAGTAAAACACTTAACATTAATTTCCCGCCCCAAAACTTTAGGACTTCACATTAACTTCAACGCTTGAAGCGTAAACTGACAACTTGAGTATGCCTGTTGCTGACAGGTCCTTAAACAGGCTCAAACGGCTCAACTCAACTAAAAGCAAAAACAAAAATTACTAAAACTTCAGGTAATCAACGACATTTTATGTTCATTTGGTCCACTAAACTTTTACGGCTTTCACTTATCTGAGGCATTTGTCTATGAAGAGAAATGGCTTTTGCTCTGGTCTGATGATAGCTGTAGGAAATGTAAGGCCAGGCATAATTTCTCTTTACCTTTTGATGTGCCATTAAAAGTTTATGCACATCCAGCAGCAAAAACAGGCTAATAGTTTAATTTCCTTTAAGGAAACCCAAAAATATTCAAAAAAAAAAACCTCAAAACAATAGCAAAAGGTAACCAAAGAAATGGCAACCACATTTAGGGTTGGTTTGGTTTGGATTTGGTCATAAATCTTTTCGTGTGACATGTGAGCGAGTGGGTGAGTGAGCATTCACGATGTAAGATTTAAGCTAACTTAAATACGCACCTGCTGCCTGCTAATCTTGGCTGGAACATTTACTTTTCACTAATTGTTCGTGACTTTTTTCCCTCTCTTTTTGTTTAAGAAGCGACAATTTACATTTAATTACGTAATCAGCAGCAGGTTTAAGGCTTTGCACGAAATTTACTTAGCATTTGATTTCCGTTGGTCTTGTCTTTTTGCTTCACGCTAGCATTTTCCACTTCCCGTTCCTGCGCACACACACACACAAAAAACACTTTGTTATTTTAATTAATTTGCATTTGAAATTGTTGCGTGTTTTAGTTATTGTTTCACTTTTGCTTGATTAACAAAACGGACACGTGTCTTCTGCTGCAAAATGTTACCTAAACATTTAACAAAATAGAAAAAATACAAAAGCTTTTGTGTGGTTAATGACTGATAAAATACACAATACTCAATCAACCTGACCGACAGACTGAAAGCAAGAATGGAATTCAATAACAATATGCATTTGAAGTTTGAATGCAAAGGAGAAAAATAACACTACAAATCTTTACTATGCGAAATCGATGGTGCTACCCGAACTGAGTAAATTCCTAGCTAAATTTGGCTATATTGGTAGAACTTTTTTATTGAACTCTCAAAGTTTTTGAAATTGGGTGTGACAACCAAAAAAAGGTGTCATTAGTTTTGGGCGAACAGCTCATTCAGTTTTAGTGATAGCCGCAAACTGTCTGGGACAGAATTGTAGCTGACAGTATATTGAAAAAAATCTTTTTACAAAGGGTTTCAAAAAAATCATGTTTTTCGAGAGTGTTTCTTTAAGAACAATTTTTAATTTTTTTTAAGTTTTACTTTAAAAAAATTTGAATTTTTCTTTTGCAAAAATAAAGTTCTTGAGATATTAAACAATTCTGAAAAACTTGAGTACTTAAAACAAGTGAAAAAGTCGGTACTCATAACATAATCTGTACCTGGAGTAGTAGCTGAATGCAGTGCTGGTGCTGCTCTCATCTCTAAGTTTCTCTCTCTAAGATTGTGGGGTGTTGGTTGTGAAAGGGTAGGAGGGGGTGGGGCGGGGGGTGAACTACTTATTTATTCATAACTTGAGAATCGCTTATCCGATAAGGATGGGCTTCAAATAGAAACAAATTGAAATTGATGGGTTTGAATAGAAACAAGAATACTATTGACTATTTTTTTTACAATGTGGCAGGTATGCAAAATCAAGGTTAAAAAAATAGGAGAACGACACAGCTTCGTATTTTTTATCAAATCCGCATGCGTTTTCTTATTAGAAGCAGGAAAAAATGTAGCTCAATCTAGCGAGCAAAACCCAAAAATGAAAGCAAAACGGATAATTCTTGAACTCGATAAGTGAAAACGAGTTAAAAATATAGCACCAACCACTGCACCAAATCAGTCCTGCTTTGAATTAGTATTTTTGGTATTTTTATGGAAGTAAATGTTATTTTGCCATACCGCTATGGTGTCGAAAACAGAAGTACAAAATAGTGTTGACATTAAACAAAATAAATTACCATTCTTATGTAAAGTTTGGATAAAATTCATCCTGATAAACGTATCTAAGAATTTATTAAAGATTTAATATAAATATAAAAAAATTAAATATTATCTAAATCAAGTTTTTATACACTTCAGGTAAAATACATATAAGAAACAAGAAGAGCTTCCACTTAAGCATAAACTTTAAGTACAAGGGTTCAATGCGTAAATTTTATCAGCCACCAGACAGAGTGTGTTTTCTTTCTCCATCTTGCAAATTCTATTTCTAAACCAAAATGTATCTAATTAAAAACCTAATATCTCTGAAAATATTTACTTTTACCGCTCACCTACTTCAAGACTGTCATTACCTAATATAAAATATAATTGATTTTATGGAAAACTCTTTTAAGTAAAAAGCTCGTTTAGCTTCGTGTTAATCCAGTAAATTATGAATTTTTTAGTTTCGAGTCAATCCCGAAATCTTCTTTACTTATAAATCTCTAGGCCCGACTGGCTGATATACGGGTGTGTCACAGAAATCTCTAGAGGTTTTCAGTAAAAACGTCAGCATTTTACACCAAAGCTGTCTAAATTTGGCATATGCCTTATGGCGTTAAAATATGCAGCCGGCTACTAGATTAGATGTCAAAATTTGGAGAAATTTGAAACCGCCGGCTCAAAGTAAAGTAGATTTGAAGCGTACGGCTTTTCCATCCACGTAATCTAGTAGGCGGTACTAGATTCTTGGCACTTGGCAAATAGAAGTAGTCCCTGATTTGTTCGAAGTGAAGAGCTGTTAACAAAAAATCTCGAGAGTATTTCAGTGACACCTCTGATGGACTGACTGAATACAAAGAAAAGTTTGTATAGTATAGCATGGCTGGGGTGCTGTCGCAATATTGTAAACAAAGTGGTTAAGCGAAGAGCGCGATTAAATTGAAATTCAAATCTTAATATATTTACGAGAGTGCTGGCGCGGGATGGAAATATCACTATGTGGTCGTACGATAGAGGTATGTAGGGATTTCAAACGCCTAGAAAATTTTATTGGGTACTTTAGTTCGGAATGGGAAAAACAGGCCTCTTCATTTACCACGCTAAATTTTATAAGTTTTTCCAGCAAATCTTACAAAATGAAATGACACCATTTTTACAATATCTTAAAATCTTGGACGCGGACAAAGCCCCTGCGGGTTCAGCTAGTATATTATATATTTAAAATGCTCAGTCTGGAATGACACGGTTTTTCTGCAACTTTTTCTGAATGGATAAAAGTCACTGTTATGTATCATCTTTCCGTCTTCAGAATCATTGTGGGTCTAATACAAGCATACTCTGACTCACAACACCGATTTTTCCTAGACTAAAAATTGTGACTAAAAATTGCCACTAATATTGAAACTGAAAAAAAAGGATGGAAAGGAACTGAGTAAATTTCTACTTTAAGGCCTTTTTCCAGAACAAAAATAAATTTTTATTTAATTTGTATTTTAAAAAAAAAGACATCGTTAGCCTTATTCAAAAATTTCTCTACCAAGTATGACTTTGACAGCTGTAAACTAATTTTAAAATTTTAGTTGAAGCGGCTGACTAATTAATGTGACCATACCATTTGGCGGCCGATTTGTGTATTCTTTAGTGTTTTTAATACATTGCAATCCACATAATATAAATAACTGGCAATTTCGTGACTTAAATTTTTATTTGTTCTGCAAATAGGCCTTTAAACAGAGTAGAAAATGGTTTCAAAACCATTTCGTCGCGTAAAAACCTAAAATTTTGTGAGTCCTTACAAAGTTTAAGAAGTGTATCTACATAGATTAGCTAGTTTCAGTGAGAGTAATGCAATGCAAACATTTGCATTTCAATACACTCATCCACATTTAATTAACAAAGCAACTTAATTATAACACATATTTATACTTCATACTCCAAACTGCAGCGACACGTGTTTTTAAAACACAAACACTTCACTTCATTACTTGAATAATAGCATTAGTTTTTCTATTTTTTTATTAGTTTGGTTGACTTTGCATATTTTTTGTTTATTTATTACACTTTAAATTGCATTTAACAGCAGGCACCTTTTGTTGAATAACCAACAAAACACACACACAGACATTTTCATTTTTACAAATCTATTTACTTAGTTGATGAATCAATGCATGGAAAATTGCCACCACTTAATGAGGTTCAAAGTGAACTGAAATACATTTTTTTAAATTTCAGTTACAATATTTTCCTTTACTCGTATTCAGGAGTCGAACGATTCGCGGCAAAATTTCAAAACAAACTGACTGTGCGAATTTTCCAAACTGGTCCATAGGCACTGAAAAGCCAGTGAAAATCATGCAGCCTCAGTCAACGCCGACTTCGCTCTCTCTCTCTCTCTCTTTCTCTGTGGCGGACTCTCTTAAATGTAGGGAAATTTTTAAAGCGCTTTGTTTGGGAAATTTTCTTGAAGCTGTTGGCCTGCGGAGTGGAAGGTGGCGGAAGTTTTGGTTTGTTGACTTGCTGGCCACGTGCTTGGGCTTCGCTGCCAGTCAACATATGCTGCGTGTGTATTTCATGAATGAATTTATTTACAAAACAAAATAAAAACAAAATCATTGGCTCTTAATGCTGCTGTTGAGCAAAGAGGATGCTGTTCTGCTCTTATATTAAGACTTCCTGTAAGATTTGATTTTTAAACAGTTAAATTTAATTTAATTATACAGCAAACATATATTAGGGCAGTGGCGTATACTGAATGGGCTGGCCGACCCTGATGTAGATCTATGCGCACTTGCACATAACTGTACTTACGCATGCAGCTGTCGGCATTTTGAACTCTCGTATTGGGCGTCATCTTGTAAAGCGCAGAAACAGTCATACCGGCATTGTGTTGTGGTATATGTCCGGTCTAAAGATATAAATTTGTTGTTGTTGTAAATATTAGTTTTATTCAATACGTGTTTTGGCGAAATGTCTACCATTGCATTTATTTTTGCACCTGGTCTTAATATCAAAACAGGACTCATTAACCGAAATAAACCGTTTTTGAGAACTGAAAACCGATTACCGTTATTAATGAAACCAATATCACCGGAACGAAAGACGAAAAAAGGCGATTTTCATTATTTATTTTGGAGATGTGATAAAAGTCAGTTCATTTATATCGTATTTAGAAATAGTTGATTTGCGTGTTTACCATTAGCTCGTCATCAGATCATCTGAAACGAAAAAGCAGATACGATATTTTCTTAAATTTTTAGGCATTTAGAACGGATTTTTTTTGAGTGTATACAAACTATATGTCCCATCTCTCTCTAAGATCTGATTGTTCAGACGGACAGATTTTTTTTATTTCCATTTGATCTGGTTTAACATAATATTCAAAGCTCAATATGCAAGTTCCATTATTTATAATTAAAATTTTAATTTTTTGTCAACTAGATTCTACATACGCAAATGCGAGAGAAACCGCGATTATAAGCCTATCAACTATGGTAGTAGTAGTTGGATTTTATTTCTTCTTTTTTTGTAAATAAAATAACTTAAATTAATATAATTCTAAATAATGGTATACAAAAAATTGAAAATAAAAAAATAGAGGCCAGTTAACTTCGGTCGACCGAAGTTTATATACCCTTGGCTTGATAGTGGCTGACAGTTTGTTGGCGGCTATACGTATTGTGGTCGATTTCGAAAAATTTTGGTGAAATGTGTAAAATCATTAAAAATATAGTACGGTTGAGTAACTTGAAAAAAATTTTTCTCTTAGACTTTTCAGACCTACTTTGATGGCAGAACATATAGTTTCAATGATTAGATCACTAAATTAACTAAGAATTTTTCTCACTACTAGTTTAACCCACCCAAGTATTTATACAAAGACTTCGTGCTTTTACATTAAAAATAGAACGACGACGACGGACGGACGGCAGACGACAGACGGAACGATTATATCAACTCCCTCATGCTGATCAAATATATATACTTTATCAGAGCTCCCAGCTAACATAAAATATAAAAATTATTAGACGTTAAAAAACGAGAGCGCAAGTTAAAGTCGGCTCTAACCGACTTCGATATACCCGTTACTCATGAAAAAACATGTTTAACAGTGTTCCAGCGTTCCTTAGGGTGAACATCTGAATAGTATGCAACACTTTTTAGAACTCGGCTATTTTTCAGATTTTTGCTCATAACTTGAGAACCGCTCATCCGATCTTTATTATTTCTTCGGCAAATTTATTCGTTTTGGTACAAATCTATCTTTAAAACTGTAGGAGATATAACGTTATTTCCGAATTGCGGGGGCGGGAGGGGGCGTGGCCAAAATAAACTTGATCTACCTGCAAGTATAAGAAGCATTTGTCCCATACATGTCAAACCTCTATCTCTTACATCTCTGAGATCTAGGTGTTCATACAGACGGACGGACGGACAGACGGACATGGCTATATCGACTCGGCTATTGATGCTGATCAAGAATATATATACTTTATATGGTCGGATATGATTCCTTCTGCCTGTATTCCCTTTTTACTCTACGAGTAACGGGTATAAAAACCAAATTCTATTATTAAAATAATCCCATTATGATTCGATTTCTATAATCTGAGGCCTTAATCACATAACTCTGTAGCTTTGACCAGTCCGCGCCGTTCAGGATGTTAACTATTTCGTGCGGAAAAAGGGTACATTTTCCGAAAACTGGGAGCCGGAGTTTCCGCCGAATAGAGTAACCTTCAATGAAATTAAAGACATTCTCTTGCTCCCTCCAGTTGAACAGTGGGCAGTTTGTGTCATTCCTCGTGACATTTGGAATAAAATTTAAGTTTAATATTTCACCTCTGGCCATAAAAACACTTCTTATTCCTTCAATGGGGAACTCATCGGAGAAGTAGTTATTCTCTCCCAGATCGAAGTGCAGTTGCCTATAGATCAATCGCTCAGTGCTTCCCGGGATTCTTCAACAAATTTCATCCTATATGCTGCGTCCATTTTAAGAGTGATGTTCCGAGCCCAAGTTTTCCATGTTGCGTTATCTTCTAGATTCAGTCGAACTCCGTGATCCGTGGCTAGATTGTCCCACTCTCAAAAACATTGTAATCGCTCTTTCAAAAGATGATCTACCAAAATCCTAGGTACACGTTTTCTTCTATGGTTATAGCTTTTTGCATGTAATCGAAGTGCAGGTTAGCTGTATATAGATGAAGAAGCGATAATCCGGTCTCCAGATATAGCATTGTGGTAGGTGAAAAATTTTCTTAAGAAAGTATCTTTGAAGACTTTCCACTTCGTTGTATCGCCGTATCCCCCATACCAGTGCCCCATAACACAGGTTCCTACTTCTCAGGTCAGATTCAGAACTGACAAATTCAGTACTGAGATGTTGAACTGCAGGGGATATACCCTTTCAAATGGTGGCAGTTATTCGACATTTTAAATTGCAGGAGCTGGAGGGGGAAAAGAAAAAATTTGAAGCTAACTTGATCTGCGTGCAGAAAATACGAGTTTGATTCTAAAATTTGTTTGCTATAGCTCTTCTAGACTCTGAGATCTGAGCTGTGGGCTTTTGCGACTGTTTAAAAACTTCGTCACAAATGAACGCTTAGGCTAAGAAGTTTAGTATCTGCCGAAAATACATTATTTTATATGAACTGCTTAAATTGATTTAAAAAGGTCGGAAACAAATGTTAAACAAATCAATTCAAATATTAATAAAATTATTTATTGCCTGTTGACAGAATCATTCGAACAGAAATGACACTTGAAATCACTTCCTATTCTCTTTTACCAGTTCAGCCCTTAAATTTATATACGAAAACTCATACAGTCTGCCAGACGCTACACTCTGTGCGGACCTAAGCCTTCTGGTAGATATTAGTTACATGTGTACAAATATTTTGAAGGCAAAACCAAAAACAATTTCAGGCTATCCCCAAAATGGAATTAATTGTGTGGGATTTCAATTGGTTGCCGCTCTCAATTTGAAAACGAAAATAGCAAAACGAATAACCAAACCTCCCTGCACCCTTTCTAGTCGGCCTGGCAGCCATTTCTGGGTGTCAATGTGTGTGTGTGTGTGTGTATGAATGCAAGCAATTCAAGCAAGACAAAACCCATTAAATAAAACTTGCGCTCAACCGCATCAAATGGCTGGGCTGTGCTGCGGTTGCCTGGCCTGGCATTGAAATGTTTCTTCAAGTGGCTTAAATGACAGAGACAGAAGGCAACTTTCAATGCAGCTCGCATTACGCATACATCAACTAGGCACGTTGCGAAAGTTGTCAGCCGGTGTATCATTTGCCATTTATTTGTTGTTTACAACAAACTGACCCAATAAAAAAGTTCAACGTTCAATCAAATCAAAGCCCGATTCTTTGGGTAAACATAAGTTATGGCCAAGTTTTCACCTGCCACCTTTTGTTGACTTCCATTTTTTCCCAGAGCTATTAAACACAGTTGAAGAGAATCAAATATATGTATGTACTCTCGGCCAGGCCATTGGTAGGGAAGAAGGAACAACCAGCCAAAATGTCACCCATGAAATTCGGAACACGTACATTAAACACACATACATACGTGTGTATGTGGGTTTGGGGTGTGTGTATTTTTCGTTGACACATTGACGTGTTTTTTTCCAATATGTATAGCTTAACCAATGCACGTTTCAATAAATTACATTTAACAAGAAATGAGAGAACAAAATGCCCAAAACGGAAACTCTGTTTTTGAAAATTGAAGGCGACATTTTGTGAAAGTTGCATGCTTTTAAATTGTCGTACTTTCTGAATTTTTTTTTTAAGACGTTATCCCATTTGGGAGCAACCCACTTGAACACTGGCCACTCGTTCGGTGTTTCTTTGAGTTTTTGATATGAGTGGTCTTTTCTTTGTTGCTCTGTGTTTCCCTTAATTAGTGTATTGGTAATAGAAAGACAATTTTTCGAACTGTAGTTCATATATTTCGAGTCTTAAAAGAATTTTGAAATTTTCTTATTAAATTATAAATAGATTACTTCAATAAAAGTCTTGCGTAATGCATACTGGATTTGTCCGGAAAGAAATAGGACTGATTTTCTTTCGCTGCGACTATACTTCGCAGCGAGCGCACAACGACTGGATTCGGTAGAGGGCGTGCCTAGTTAACAATCGATCGGCAGATCGGTCAGTTGTCTTCGAGCAACTGAAGAGTCAGGACAGGTATTTTCGCGCGACCAGTTTCTGTGAGTGGTGCAGGCCGAAAAATGCAGCGCAGTAATTCTATCCTGGTAAGTGATTGAGCTCTTTTAAGTTTTCGAAGCATTGAAAACAAGAAAGTTTTTCCTACTAAGACGTTTTTTCGAAACTATCTTTTGTATGGCAGCTATACTTTATAGTTGTCCGGTTTTCATAAAACTTGGTGAAATTATGTGGAGGCATAGAAAACTTATAAATACTATTTCGTATTCTATACTATTACAAACCGAGATTCAAGCCAATCGTATGATAAATACTTTTTGATCAGAATTTTTCGGCATTTCGTCGTGTGCGGATTTTTTCAAATTATTTCGCGTACTATGCTTACAACCTATGTTTTGTAATGTGTAATTTTGAAAATAGTATTGGCGCTAATTGCTGGCAACTTAAGTTTCGCCCATACAACCTTGAACCATTTATAAATGGGGAGTTGTTGTCGAATTTTCATATAGATCTTTAATGAGTTTTGATCGGGGATAGGGTCGGAAATGAATATTTCTATGCGTTGCAAACTTCTGGCCAAAATTATAATACCCTTTGCAAGGGTAAAAAAAGGGTTTTTTAAAAACGTGATATCTCAGGATTGGTTTATCGGACAGGTCTCAAGTTGATATTGAAGGAAAGCATTTTACTGTATCTACTCAAATTATTATTTTATTAATTTTAAAAATATTTAATAATATTAAGTAATTGTTGCTAAAAATTATATATAATTTTTTCTCAGTGTTAACCACCATTGCACTAAACACAACTTAAATTACGGTGTTTTCGAAAAAGTGAAGACTTTTATAGTTTAAAAGATATTTTTATTTGAAGTTATAAACTAATAAAAATATGCTGTTAAATATGCTGTATAAATATGTTGCCACGCAGTCCGTCTTAAAGCTTTTTGATTGAAACTTGACAAGTGTGCTTTATTTTCATTCTAAAGTATTTCAAATTTCAAATATCCTTTTGGGGCGAAATTCTCAAATATCCGAGCTGGAAAAAAAGAAAAAAAATAAAAATCGAAAAATAAATTTTGCACATGGAGAACACCCCCTTAACATTCGCTCTGAATATGGTTCTTTCCGAAGCATTTAAATGCAGCCCTTTTTCGGGCGCACAAATTAAAGAGTTCCGTAATTATTTTAAGTACATATTAACTAAGCATTCCACGAGTGTTGTTATTTTACATTTCAATAAATATTTTGTTTAGCCAATGCTATATCAAGTTGCCTTATTAAAACTCCTATATACATTTGCGGCGCGAATATTTGGAAGACGGAAACTACGATATGGCTTTGACGTACCAACTAGTGCCCCAGTCAAAAAAATGGAACTTAAAGAAAACCCAAACTTCAGCGCTTCATAATGATTTTCTTTTTGAATTCACGATCTTAATTAAACCCACAAAGAAAAAATCAAAGCAAGTTTTCTTTCCGAATCTCATTGCAAAAGAATATCTGGTTTAGCAGAAGTTTGCTTTGGATGGCAGTTTTTTCTGAATTCATGTGAAGGTATAAAAACTTCACAGTTTATTTTCGCCTTACTATTGTTCTTTTCGCCATTAAATGATTTTATTTTCCACCATTTTCACACATAGCACATACTTGAATTTTCATTTCATTGCTTTCGCCAAACTCCCCTGCCGCACACCTTGTCCTAGCCATTGAAAGTGGATGGCCCAAACAAGTTATGCCAAATATTTATTTAATAAACAAAACCGGCATTAAATAGCAACGAACAGCAACAACAATAAAACCAGCTTTTCACAACTTGGCTGGCAAATTTCATAACGTAGAAAAAAAGTTAAAAATATTACTAAATAAAATACTGTGCGACCAGAGAACTTTTTCTGCTTGCAAAAACTTTTGCTGTTGTAGAACGGAAGCACGAAGTGGAAGAAAAATAATAAGAAACTCGCGTGCGTATTAATTTGGTAATTCTAAACACAGCACGTTACTCATGCGTCCCATTAAACAATTTGGTTTTTTTTTTTCCGTGGCTAAAAACTCTTTTTAATGCTCAGCTGGTTGTCAGTTAAATGGCCTAAAAGTAGACAACAAAAGCAAAGGCACAAGCTGTGCTTAAGTGGCCATCGCTTTAAGCGTCTAATCAACGACATTAAAAGCAATTGCTTGTCTATGTAGTCTGATTTGGTTGCTGGCAGCAAGAAGTACGAGTATCAACGAGCATAATCATTAAACTTAAGAGCGAAAATAAATATTTGCATATTTATACGTGATTTGAATGGTATCGATTTAACTTATCTTTAATACTAATAATACATTTGATCAATTAAATTAGATCAAATAAACCAATAAAATGGTAATTTAATGGGATTTAAACCTTTAAATTTAACATTTTTTGGCAAAATAAAACCTAAATTCCGCATCCAAGATTCTAAGAAATTGTAGAAAGTGTGTTGTTTTATTTTGCTTCGAGCTCTTTTTGTTAAATATTTTCCCAGACCCGTTCCAAAGGACTTAAATTTGTTTTTGCATATCGACAGCAGGCGGAGTTGTCAAAGCCCACATTTAAATTTTGCACAACTTTTGAAAACGGCAACTCTGGTCGATTTGCGGAATTCGGAACTGCAATCAACTCGATTTGCGACAATTGTACTCTTTTTTGGGGAATTCGGAACACCCCCAATAATGATAAAACCTATAATTACAAACTAAATATCAAACCAATATCTCCTCATGGCAATCACTTTTCAGTTGTAATTCAATTTAAATTGGCTTTCCACCTCCCTCCTCGACTCTTACCAGCGCAAACCATCCCTTTTCATGCGCTCTCCACTCTTTCGCCTTCCCCCTCCCCCACCAACGTGTAATTTCGTTCTGTGTGTACTCCATCTCCTTCGCTCTCTTGTTAATTTCCTTTTTCTTTTTACCACATGTCTCAGAGAGCCACGACACATACGTTCAATTCGTTCTCTTTCATGCTCACTTTCTCTCGCGCTCTCAGCAAAACACATAATGCGCCACAGCCATTTGGCCCATACAAGCTTTTCTTTGGCCTTTTCACCGTCCGTCTGTCCGTCCGTCCGTCCGTCTGTATGAACACCTAGATCTCAGTGATGGTAAGGGATAGAGGTTTGACAAATGTTTCTTTTATCTGCACGCAGATCATGTTTGTTTCTAAATTTTGGCCACGCCCCCTCCCGCCCCCGCAATTCGGAAAAAACGTTATATCTCCTACAGTTTCGTTCCTTCTAGAGATAGTAAGTAATTAGCAAAATGAATCGATTTGCCGAAAATTATAAAGATCGAATGAACGGTTCTCAAGTTATGAGCAAAAAAGTTAACCAAGCCCCCCCCAACCCCCCCACCCCAAAAAAAAATGTTGCATACTTTTCGGATGGTCACCTTAAGGAACGCCGGAACACTGTTAAACATGTTTTTTACTGAGTAACGGGTATATCGAAGTCGGTAAGAGTCCTTTTTAACCTAAGCTCTCGTTAAGTTATTAATTAATGCCTTAAATTTCAAAAAATATCCTACAGTGGGCTGATGGTGATTCTATAAAACTTTCGTTTGCTGAACACAAATATGTTTAAAGAAAAGGTACTTCACATCTAGTTTTTTGATTGCATATTTTGACCAATTATTAAAACACAACTTTAATACTCAATTTGTTCCCCTTGTCAATTTTTTGGCAATTAAAACAAAAGCTAATTAATTATTATTTTAATTCTTTCCCAAATTGGTCAAAGTTAATTAGCCAAAGTTTCTCTGCGTCAACGAGAGAAACAATGCAGAAACACGCCAGGCAAAATGAATTTGACTAAAACTTTTGTCTTTGTGCTCGGATACTTTTCAATATAAAACAACTGGATATGTATCCGCCTCTAAGGGCAATTAGCTGTAAAGAAATTCATTAAAATTATTCATTATATTACAGGCATTCTAATAATGCTCGTTTCCATGACACCCGCACAACATACAAAAAACCAAACAAAGCCACTTTGTTTTTTTTTTTGTAAAAATTTTCAATTTCAATGCGAGAAAGAGAGACAAGCCATAAAATAACAGACCGCAGCAAAACAATGGAAAACCGATACGTTTTATGTCGGTCTTCATTTACATGTGTGTGTGTGCGTGCCTAAGCCAAGCGCATCAGACAAATCCCCCAGGCGAGCAACAGGCTCACAACTACCACAATGCAAAGAAAAGCACAGAATACAAAAAATTAGGCTTAATGGAATATGTATTAAATTAAATTGTTTCATACCCAAAATCGTAAAGGAAGTAAAAAAAAAAATCCAAAAAAAGGGCGTGCAATGTGTATTGACGTTTTCCTAAAAGAGAAATAAATTGAATTGACTGGATTTGGTGAATTAAAGATCCTGGATAAGGAAGTCAAATATATTTAAAGAAGAAGAGAGTGGGATAAACATTGGACAAACTTTAAGGAAATTTAATAAGAGTCTAAATAAAATTGCAGCCTATCATGAGACCAATCAATTAGAATAAATAAAGTTAAAGTTCCTTGGTAGAAAGTCAAATGCATGAAAATTTAAATTATATAATCACTTTATCACTTAAATTAATAAATCACTGGGAATTGATCACGGAATGACAAGCTAGCACATTCAGCCGTTACACACTTTTGCAGACTCACATCCCTCTGTGTAGTTGTTCAGATATATTTGGGAACGTTGCAGTCAATTTCAACTTAAAGGACTGCATTCTTTTTAACATTTTTGTAAAATAAATAGTATTTCAATAAATATGCCTAAACAAAACATTTTAGTTTCAATTTAAAAACAAAATGATCTAAATATAGTGCAATTGCAAAAGGATTAAATGTAGCTGTTAGGCCTGGATTATTTTATTTTTTCTTATTCATATTCTTATGTCATTGTCACACACAATAATTTCCAGCTGGCAATTTCCGCTGACAAGTAGCTGCGATATTGGTTGGGGGAAAATTTGCCAGGCAAATGGCCTATAGAACAGCAGCAAGGCCGGAGGAAGTTTATGGAATTGAGCAGCGAGAAGCAGCAATTTTTACGCTTTATTAAGGCTAAAGAAGGCATAACTTTTCTCTTCTCCTTTTTCTACGAAATCACAAAGGTTGGACATCACAAGGACAAACGAGTCACTGGCAAATTGTTGCTGCATCTTATCGCTTTGAGTTGGGTCATGAGCTAAGGTTTCAGTTCAGGGACAACATTCAGAGCTTAAGAAGAGAGTAAGGCCCGGTCGCGTGTGCAATGTGAATTGCATAATGGGCTTTAATAAAGTTGACAGTAAAGGAAATTTTTATATAAGAATTTTTATATGTGTGCTTGTACAACATAGCCACAGGCGCCAATTAGCAGCTTGGATTTCAGAGAAGCCCACAGATAAGCCACAAACGTATTCAGAGTAGTCATTAAAAACTTGCAAAGCGCATGAAAAATGTGCAAAGTTTTCTGTATAAATGACTTACCTAACAAAGAGCTTAAAGTGAAGTTCGGTTGAAAAAAGTAACTTGATATGCCGTAAGAAGGTTAGCCTTTAATCTGAGCAAGTTGAAGTGGTTAAGCTTAAATCTTAATTTTATTTATGTACATTCTAATGTTTTTACTAGAGATTGAAAGATTAACCGAAACTTCAACCTTTTACCAATATTAAGTTAATAATATTATTCACAGAAGCCGTAGCCGGGAAATTCATTATTAATTTATATTTTTAACACTTTTTGTAAACCTGATGAAGGATAATATGTATTATCGCACAATCTTTTGTTGATTCCAACACATCTTTAAGTAATAGTTTATCTTCAATTTGAAAAATTATAAAACTCCCCAATACTATTTTAGCATTTACCCGCTAAAGCGTTCGGCCAACACAGTTCGGTCGGTTATTAGTCGAATGTCGGCAAGTACAGTCAGAAAAAAAGACCGGCTGTGTTCTAGATCGAGCGGGATAAAATTTGTACCGTTTGTATAAATGTACTTAATTATATACGAAAAATTCTAGAATGGAAAACCCACTGTTAAAATTATTCAAATGAAGACAAACGCTCTTGAATCAAGTACATCTCGTATTTGAGCTTAAAGATTTAAGAAAAGGTCGTACTTTGTTTAATTACAAAATTTCTTGGATTAAGTACTTACTATGCGAGCTACAAAAAGTGTGGAAAAATGGGAAATATTTTAAGTTCCCTCCCGGTTACAGAGACCTTTATAGGCTTGAACCAAGAACATTTTGTACCTATTTTTTAAAGTATTATTTTTCTTTAAAAATAGTTTGGGTGTACTTTATAATTTATTGGGCTTAGATTATGAACCTTATTGCACTTATTTTGAGTTCGAAATATACTTAAAGTATCCCGAAACAGTCTTCAAACAAGTATTTCGGGATTGAAAAGTCATACTTAATATAAGGATTTTGTACTTAAATCAAGTATTCAAGATTCAAATACAAAGTTTTTGGTTTTTTTTCTGAGAGTACAGTTTGTCATTGTTTCGGATGCGAAAATCCTAGCCAACTTTCAAAGGTCCATAAATCCACCAAAGAGTCTTGCACTCAAAAATTCCAATACAGGCTATCTTCGTTCAGAGGTAGTCAAAGTCCTCTACAACTTTTAATTTGTACTCTCCCGTGGTAACAGATTGCCCCATACGCGTAGACTTCTGTTTGGAATATACTAAGTACTAGTGTTATGAAAACTCCGATAGCACAATCGATACCATCGATGTTTGTGTATTTGTTAAACCATCGATTGTTCTGAACTCCTATCGATGTATTGGAGCAAACTCAATATTGTAACCAGGTAAGAGTCAACATTTCTTGATTTGTCATGAATTACCTATGATATTATATTATTTCTTTATGTGCAATTTCTTGTAAAACATGAAAATAAAAATATTTGTTTTTGTTGTTGTTAATTTGTTGATGGTAAAACCATCGATAGTGCTCACTATTGGTGTTTTCACAACACTAATAGGTGCTTCATCTTGTCCTCGTTTACAGCTAAGCCCATTAGTTCAGACTGCCTCTCAGTCTCTGAAAACGCGTTTATACTCCATCAGTAGATTGTAGAAGTCGCACGATAAGATTTTGCCCTGCCTAAAACCTCTTTTGGTATAAAAAGGCTCGGAGAGGTTCGTTCCAATTTTGACGGAGGATTGAGTTATTCTCAACGTCATCATGAAAAGTCGAACGCACTTTGCTGGTATACCAAAGGTAGGCAGGGCTTAAAAAACCTTGAACTTATGGGTGTGTCGAAGGCGGCTTTCTAATCGACAATGTGATCATAAACATTTCGAAATATGTGATCAAAATGGAAATAGAATATAAGTCTTAGGTTAGCAAACCGGTTTGAATCTGTAATTTGGAGATATGAAGTTAAATATTTTCCAAACAAGCTTAATCCAGTTGTCATTTGTGAACTGTTGGAGTTTGACCACAAACTCTCTTAAAACAGTATCGAACTATTTTTAAAATGTTGTGGAAGAATCATTTTAACACAGCTCTTAGGACTCGAACGGAGCCGGGTATACGGTATATAATTAAAAATAGTTTCCTTCATCAAACAGCCAAACATTTCTAACCACAAGGCTCTTATAGCTCAAGTTACTCAGCTTCACCAGACAGTGAGTCTGCATAATAGTAAAAAAAGTAATATAAGAAAACGCAAACTTAAATTTTACATTGGTTAATAGCTTTGTGATATGGGTCGGGCGAAACGAGTGAACTTAGCGAGCTTTTGAATTTATGTGCTCGTTAATATTTTTCCTTGTCTCTGCTACTCGCACAGATCTTAGTCGGCAGTAAAGTTTAAAGCTGCACATGCCGACTTAACACTTAAAACCATATAAATTTTTATCAGTAATATACAATTTTTTAGCTGCTTCTGTCATGAGCAGTAGAAATATCTGTGAGATGGACATTGTCCCTTCTCTTGGTGGGACACAGGCTCCCCCGCCATCAATTTCCGCTACATTTATTTGCTTGAATTGCTGTCTCCTTCAGTTTGCAAAAACAAGATTTCTACCCTGTCAACGTCAACTTGGGGTATACTTACTGCGGCTTAAAGCCTTTTGCTTTGCACTGCTTTTGCTCTTGCGTTGCTTTGCTTTATGACTTGTCCGGCGCACCAGCTGAGTGAGCTCTTAAATTATGAAAGCGTATTAAGCATACGCCGCGTGTGATGAAACTTGACCTCGTCTATGTTGAAGGCAATAAATAATAATAGCTCATTCTTAGCAACTTCCGCTTTAAGTTTTGCATATTTTGGCCAATGAATACAGTAATAAATCAATTTTTGTGGATTTTCTTTGTTTTACCAGAGTTAACGTAAAATTTAAGATTTTGTTCTCGTCGTTCTAGAATATTATGTCAATGACCACTGTAGGTTAAAGGTTCTGAGAGAGCATACTTTAAGCTTTAACAGGCTTGTCCTAAAGGTAATAGGACTGATTTTCTTCAGCCGTGCGCGCACCGACTGAATTCGGTAGAGGGCGTTCCTAGCTAACGAACGAGCGGCTGGTCAGTTATCTCCGAGCAGAACAGGAGAGTGTCAGGACAGGCATTTTCGCGCGGCGTGTTTCTGTGAGTGGTGCAAGCCGAAAATGCTCTCAAGGCTATTTCGGAGAATGTCTTTCGTGCACGCCCTCTACCGAATCCCAATAAACTAAGGCATTAAAGTGTTAACCAATTAGTTTCAAGTATATAATCGTTTTTTTTTTTGTGGTTATAGCATTAAGCCAGAATGTTGCGGTGTATTACAAATGCAGCTAACTAATTTAATTTTGCACATTTTACTCTCTCTGTAAAGCCATTGCACATATTATTAACCTCATTATGGTTGTTATTAATAATTGTTGTTGTCATAGCAATTTAACTTTCATAATTGCATATATATGTGCCTGGGAGAGCGGCGGGAATGAAATGTCACTGGAGTAGCTTCCGCTTTTCATGGCGAGCTTAAACCGAGGCACTCACCCAACCACACACTGGCTGCTTTTTAATAACTCCCTGGCATGGCACATAAAAATGATTATTGTTAATTTAACCAACTTGGCTGGGATAATGGAAATTAAAATGCCGCAAATTGAATCACTGTGCGGTGTTTTCACTTTTAATGTGATTTTCTTGACGCATGTGTGTGTGTGTGTGTGAGTATGCGGGATAAAAGCAATGAAAGCTTCCGCCAACAGTTTTTGCTTTACATTGTTGCACTCTTCCGGGCGGTGCCCCGGAGGTGCTAAAGTAAATTGGTATTTAAAAAGAAAAATACATTTCCACAGGATAATCATTTCGCTCATGCAAATACTTGTGCTCGTAAATATCTGGAGAATATATCAAAAAAAAAAGCTGAGCCAGGATATAATGTATTTGCCGCCTGATCCCAAACAATAATTTAGCTGCTGATATCTGCTGACACTGCGGGCTCAGCATTTGCGCGTAAAATTAAAAGCCAATATGAGGCATAAAATCCGCTAACGTGGCAACCTGCTCCTGTTCCCGTGGGTCGGCGCAAAGGACACCCCCACACACAATATTATTGTCTCGTTACAATGTTTCGCTCACAAAGCGCGGGGCAGGAGCTGGAGCAGGGAGTCCTTTTTGATTGCCGCCTGCCACTTGATACCTTTGTGCGTGTGTGTTTTGGCATTCCCACGACTTCTTAGGCAATATTTGCCTAGCACACACTTACACCTGTTCTTTCTCATCTTTTCGCAAGTTCAAAGCTTAAGACTTTGACTCAAATATTTGCGCATCGTGCACACGATTTCCACTTCCTTCACTTCGAATCAGTTTTAGGATATTTAGTTATGGATACGTGTACTTTTACGCAGGAGAGCCGGCAGCTCACTTGGCTGTCTACAAATTTTAAATAAAATGTGTATTGGCATGTGTCCTCTTGACACTTATTTATATTTTTTAATCAATTCATGGGACAAGAAAAGGTCAAGCATAAAATGTTGTATTATTTATTACTGACATAAAATGATTTTCCAGGAAAAAAGAAAAGCTACATTTGCTTGAATGGCGAATCAGACCACTTCGGTTCATGCTTTAAATTCCACTCATTTAGCGCTCTTTTTTGAGCGAATCAGATTGGTTTAATCAATAATCATCTCATAGTTTAAATACGATGGAGGATGTAGCAAAATAAAAGGAGTTGATAACAGTTAATAGCAAGTTACAGGTGTTTTTACGCATTATTTTTTGTGTGGTTTGACTTTGCTTATATCGACCCCTGTGCGCGAAAACATCGTATGTGCCATTTTTTTACGAAATTGACATTTTGATGCAAATTAGTTCTAAATCCACTAACTCATCATCTGGTAAAATTATATAGCGATAACCATAACGGTTACGGAGATACAACGAAATCAATTTAATCGTATGTGACAATAATGAGTTTGTTTCTTGTGGGCGAAATGATCGTATGTGCCCCTAAAATACTGACACTCAACAGTCTGGTTCAAAAATAGCTAAATTGGTAAATTTTCATAAAAATAGTTACGAGTTTAGTTAAATAAATTGATAAATGTTGCACATCTAAAAATTGGTAGCGACGTTTCCAGCCACCGCATCGAAAAGTAGAAAAAACGCTCTCCTGTAAAATTTGGTTTTTCGCGCACAGCGGTCAATATTTAATGGCAACTTAATAGTAACTTTATGTGTTCCGTGGAAGAGAACTATGTTGGATTGACTTGGAATGACGTATATTATTCTTCAATATGTACATAATGCGAGGACAATAATCCTTTTGATCCCTATTGCGAATGTTCTACTTTGTCCAGACAACATACATAAGTAGATTTGAGTAGCACAGAAATGGTTAAGTTTTGGCTTGAAAATGGTCTTCAAACCGTAATCTTAACTAACTTTGTGCTGCAGAAAAGCAGTAGGAAATTCAAGAAGCAGTCGGTTAAAAAAAACATTATAGCAGAAATAACGTAAAGGGTACTATTACATTCTTATCCAATATCTCAAGATTTAAAATGCAGCATCAAAGTTGGCTTGCATCTCGTTGACTTTGCTCATTAATCCTTTGAAAATGAATGACGCCCACGATTATGCTATGATAAAGGGAGTTCTCGTGTAGTGGCGCTTGTCTCATAAGTTCCACCCAAGCCTAGAAGTAGGCAACGAAAAATCCCGTCCCTCGGCATAGCGTCAAGAGTTTACTTAGAAAACTTTCCAGAAAAAACATTTTTTGTAAAGCATATTCTGTGAAATCCGATTGTTGGTTGCACTATCGAATCCCCCTCTTCGATCTTTTCGATAAGGCACCATATCGATTACCAATCGAAAAATGCATCTCGATTTGTCACGTATTTCCGATCAAGCTAAACACGCCAACCATCCGCGTTCTTTTTGCTAAAAGTTCTCGAGCCAAGCAGATGTGCCAGCGGAAAGACGATCAAAATCTGAGGTCGACCTAACCTATTGGATTCCGAGCAGTTTTCAAGCAATTTCAGTAGCACGGCTAACTGACTAGGATCCGCAATTAATAATTATTAAAGCTGCCTTCAAGGGAATTAAATCCAAAGATTTATTTTTCGCTGCTGGTGATCAAATCTTCCACAATTGGTGAGTTATACAGTTGCCTTGTCCAATTGCGTGAGCTAAATATTATTTTGTGGCTGACGGTCAAAGCAAACCATGAAAAAATTTAATCGGGCCTTTTCTGAATCCCTAACCTCTAACCCGGAGCCTCTCTAAACAGCCGCCTCAAACGGCCCATAACAGCTTTGGGGCCGGCCAGCTCATAGTAAATAAACGATCATCTTCTAATTACCCCTTACGTGGCACCTCTTTTTGCTTAAAAATTAAAGGTCTGGCCCCTCGTCCCAGATTGCCAGTCATCGAGCTCTAGCTCCCCGCCGAACTCCCTGGCCCCTCTGTTTGGACAGTTTTGAAGCTATCCAGTACATCCCAGAGAAAACAGGTAATAGTCTCGTTAAGGCCCAGTGCACACCCTGGGATCTGTTATTGGATAATTTACCGCCAAGCCTCCCTAAATATCATAATAACTAAATAGAAAGCAAAGTGATAGAGCCAAGTGAAATCAAAAAGAAAAGAGCTAAAGTGTGGTTAATTATTATATCAAGTTAAAATAGTTTTTTTTGTAGCCCAATTGGCAAAACGCTCTCACAGAACAAGTGAGAGATCCTTAAAGCTTTTGTTTTGGCTTTTGTCTAAGCCCTTCTCTTGGCTTAATCTACTTTAATGTGGCCCAACAGCAAGCTTAATATAATTTCACAATAATTCACAAACGAGATTCAACCCCCACAGCTGATCATCGGGAGAAACGCCTTTCCCCCGCTGGATCATCAAGCCGTAAGTGAAAGCCCTTTAGGCCCTAAATATTGCATATTTGGTTTGATTTGATCCGCTCTTACTCTGTCAAAACAGTTGGTTTTTCAAATTAAATTTAATTCAATTACTTATTCTATACTTACATATGCATACATACATAATAGACATACATACCAGAGTGGGCCTCAATCGATTGAAATTTTTAGTTAGTTGATTAGTTGATAGTAAAATTTTAGTTGACTAAATTCAACTTGACTAAATTTAACTTTAACTCAACTTGACTAAAATCAACTTGATTAAATTTAACTAAAGTTAATTTTAGTTGATTGAAATTCAACTTAAGTTGAAAATTTCAATCAAAGATACATTTTCAACTATTGTTTTATATACAAATCAATTGGAATATTCACTTTGTTGAGCATTCTTAAGCACTTGAGCATTTTAAGCCTAGACTAGTAAAATTGTGAGTACAATTAAGCCATAACTCTGTGCACGAAATTTGAATGCACAACTACGTTTAAGATTATAATATCGGCAGTAACCCATGGTTCATTCAAAGTTGCCGCTTTTTTCCATACAATTTATATGAATGTTTGATCACACATTTGTATTTTAGCTTGCAACATATAACACTTATAGCACTAAGGTACAAGTGCCCGACTTTTCGTTAGTCAGGGTCTGTGGCTCGAGCAACATGTAACAATATGTTTAGAGTAAATTGTTGTTGGAAATTTTTACACTTTTCTCCAAGTGCTCAAGTGCTCAACAAAGTGAACACCCTAAATGTAAACACATTTTGATTTATGAATAATTCAACAAAATTCTGTGCGATTTTTGATGGGAAATTTTTTCAAAGAGATGAGTCGTTATCGACGGACGCAGTCTCGGTTGCATTATGTACCCGATGCCAAGTGCGGATAAGAGGACATCATTCCAGTTCGTCAAATTTTATAAGCCATTTAAAAAGAAAGCATGGAGATGATGTATACGCAGAATATTAGGATCACATGCAAAGCAACAGACGGCGTCGTTTCCACAGCGATGATGATCATTTTGAATGCACTCGGTGGAACAGCTTATAACACTCGAACAGCTTATAAAGATCGAACAGGACATCCGATGAATTATTTGAAAGTCGAGTTGTGATGAAGGCCAATATGGCAAAAATATATAAAAAATAACTTTAGTTAGATAACAATTTTTATTTTTATATTCTACTAAACTTAACTTTACAATATTAAAAATTAGTTAAGTTGAATATTTAATCAGGCTGAATTCAAGTTGGTCTTTAGCCATGATTCATTCTTTATGCTGTGCTATGTTTTTCTTACTTACTCATCCGTGGTTCGGGGTTAAGCATGGTAAAAATTATGGCAATGTAGTTGTGTGTGGCCATTTGTGGTCTTGAAAAGCAGTTTCTTAAGCATTTAGCGGTTTTGTTACCATGGAGATCCGTTAGCTGTGAATTGCGCTTATGCATTAATCCTGGGATGATTTTCCACTTGGTAAAGGGTAAAGTTTGTTTTCTGATCCTCGTCGGTATTTTTTTGCGATTTAATGATTTGTCAGTAACGGAAAGTGGTTTGAAACATTCTTTATGATCTTGACTGCCATTGGTCATCAATGGTATTAACCGCTGATTAATTTCGCCATAATCATGGTTATATATGTAGTTGTGTGTGGTCATTTCGGGGCATAAAAAGCAGTTTCTTAAGCATTTAACGGTTTTGTTACCATGGCGATCCATTATCCATGAATTGTGCTTATACATTGATCCTGGCATTATTTTCCGCTTAAGTGGCATTAACGTTTTTCATTCTTACTATCTTTTTAACCCTTTTTGCCAGTCTTTTCGCGATTTATAATGTCGTCAGTCACGGTATATAGGTTTCAATTACTTACCTACAACAAAGTCTGTAATTTATATCGTGTTACGGAGTGTAAAAAATGTAAATGTTCAGCCACAGCTTCTCTCAATCGTGTGGGGTTGCCTTAAGTTTTTCGCACAAGAGAAAGAGACCTACAGTTTAACGCCGGATCCGAACGGCAAAGTTTGAGAATTTACTTTTTCATGGCAAGTTACTTCACAGCTGGCGCCAATAGCTGGTGAAGGTGACCGTATGTGTAAAAGCTATTTTCTTAAGAAAGAAAATAACTTTTATTATCAGATGTTCAGAGGCGGGATCGAACACATGACCTCCCCGCCCAGCAGTTTAGCACACTAACCACTGGGCCACATACGGTTAAAATACGGTTACGGAGTATGCTTAACTTAAATTCATATACTAGTAAACTCAACTTTGCAATAGTTGAATTTAGTCAAGTTGAATATTCAATCAAGTTGATGTTATTCAAGTTGATTTTTAGTCATAAATCAAATTCAATAATTCTAAAAGTTGATTCTTAGTCACGAATAAATTTCAATCATTGATTGAAAGTTATGAAAGGTAAGAAATAAAAAAAATTTCAAAATTTTTTTAAAAAGGGCTTTTTAGTCCTGCTCATTTGGGAAAAAAAAACTGCCAAGCTCTATCTTAAGCCGTTTTCGAGCTATTGAAAAATTAAAAAATTCACAATATTACATTTTTAAGCGTAGAACTTCCGCAAAAGAGCTCCAAAAAAGCTCATATTTTGGGGTTAAGCTTCTCTCATAATAAGCTCCCTTTGGGCCAATTATCATCCAATTCGGAGACATCATCCCAGAAAAAAGTTTTTTTGTATGGAATGCCCCATATATGATCTGCACATTAACACCTTTCCGTTGATATATATAATGTAAGTACAAGTGCATGCACATATGAGTCATTCTTTTACAAACCGAATTTTAAATATTATATTAAAAACAAAATTGGCTTAATTGCAACTTGTAATAATATTTGTTGTTGTTGCAAGAACAGAAAAAAATGTTGTTTTATTAAATATTAAAAAAATATTTGTGTGTAATAACTTAAGCTTACATCTGTACTCTTAATGCCATAGAAACGATCGGTAGGAAACGGGTCTTAATAAGAAATACTTTTTTGTTTTCAATGTTAGCTTCCTTAACTGGCATCTTCGGCACAGACGAAGAAGTCACACTTCTCAATTTTTATGCGCTCGGCATACACTGGCACCAAAAAATCCCTTATGAAGAGTATAAACGACTACTTGCATATTTCTGTACTATTATTAAAACTCCAATTATAACCAGTAACTAGCTTTAAGTATGTCACATTTCTTCGACTAATTGATACTAGACTCAGCTGGCAGAACATAGCCCACCTCAAGTGAACTCAGTTTGCCTACTTTGCATAAATTATCCAGCCTTAGTTGGCTGACTGACCATTCTGCCACGCCTTCGGGACGCCCGATTAACCTGCTTACAGCACCATGTCAGGTAATTTTGCTTGCCAACCTTCCGACAGAAACTCAAACCAAACCGCGACCGCCTTTTAAATGCTGAAAATAACTTGACTCCGGCACAGACTCTGTGTCCTGAAGAAGGCATCTGGCTGACAGGCCGAGATTTATTACCTGGCATGGCGCTGGCGAACGGAGCGTTAATAGCTGTAGGCTTTGCGCCTTGGTCTGGTTATTGTTTTAAATTGCATGAGAAAAATTCTAGGGAATTTAGCATGGCATCCTCGAAGAAAATAATTAAATTTTCCACTGACTTTAAGGCCAACCTTGTCCCAGCTGAAGTTGCGGCAAGTTGGATGATTGACATCATTCGACAGCCTTGCATTGTGCTCATATCACTTTGCCATTGTCTGTAAGCCTGCAATGTCGAAAGTTTTATGTCTTGCAGCTGAGGCTGCTGCTGCTTTGAGCTTGTAATCAAATCACATTTTGGTTGTCGCTGCCAGTCGAATTCCACTTACAAAATTCCAACAAATATTTGCATACGCATGCCAGGAAAATAGTCAAATTCTTTCTTTTCATCTGCATCTTCATTTTCATAATGTCGCCCTCGCCGACTGTCACATGTGACAGAACGCAGGCGACAGAACTCGATCTAAATCAAAGCACCGAAACCTCCACTTATGTAAATGCTATACCGAAGACGATGACATCTGCAAGCATAAATCGCCAGGCAGAGGCTGTACAATGGTACATTTTGCAGAAGAGGAGAGGATAATGTAGCAATTAATATTAACAGGCATTTTCCGGATTTTACTTATGTGGAATCGCATGTGATATATGATACTTCAAATTCGACCAAATTCCAACCGAATTCCAATTCTTAGGTGCCACGAAAGTTTCTTTTGGTTGGTTTCAAACTAGGTTTGACGAATATTTAAAAAAACGAGAAGGCCAAGCTAACTTCGTCTTTGCCGAAGTTTTTATACCCTTGCAAATGTTTTAATACATCCGAGTTTACGAACGTCAGCATTAAAACAAAAAAATTTTCTAAATAAAACCCACTTTTCGACCGATAGTTTCTATGGCAGCTATAAGATATACTCATACGATTTTGACCAATACTTCCGAATCTGTGTAAAAGTCTTTAATTTGAATATGCGATATTTAATTAAAAATATGCGATAATGATATTCGTGATATTGGGCAAAAATATTTCAATCTAATATTTCGCAACAACTCCGATTGTGGATCCCTTTGTCAACGGTGTAGTCTTCTGGTGTTTTGGTTTCCACTCGTCGGCAAAATCTCTAGAAATTTCACGTTTACAGAACCTGATCACTCATAGAGCTTTAGTAAATATTTGTAAAGTCGACTACGACTATTGAAACGCAACTTTTTCGGACCTAGAGCCAGCTAAACTTACTAACTAAATATTAGAAAGGTCGCCAGATGAATTACAAACCTATTGAATAAACTTTACAAACATATCATATATTGGGGTTAATCTGCAAAAGTGTACAACGGCTGAATTTTCTGTCGCATCTTTTCATACATAAAGTGCATAAGGTATCAGACTCGATTCCCAGTTAAGACCGAACAAATTTTTCTGTGTTTTTCTGAAAAACTTTAATAATACGAGTCAGTTGGAGTGGGTCGTTGGAGCGATGTTTCTAATTCCAATGGAATATATGGGTAGAGGGAGAAGCAGCAGCGCCAGGAGTCTTGCCTCCATTCACTTCCAATCAAAAGACGTACACTCAGAAAAAAACCAAGAGCTTTGTACTTGAATCAAGTACGAACGGTGTCAATAGTACGGTAAGTACGAAAATAATTGATTCAAGTACAATATCCTTATTTCAATTACGATTTTTTCAATCCCAAAATACTTGTTTGAAGACTGCTTCGGGATATTTTAAGTTCATAGCGAACTACTCTAATATATTTTTGGTCGTGTTATTAATTTTTTTAGGTCTTAAATACAGCCCGACCTACTCTCAAAATATGTGCAAAAAGGTTCTTCATCGAAGTCCAATAGTCCATGTCTGAAGCAAAAAAATACTTCTTAAAACAAGTACAAAACGTTCTTGGTCTAAGTCTATAAAGGTCTCTATATAATATCAAAATCTAAAGAAAATGAATTAACCAAAGACCAAGATGTTTTTACTGTAAGTGGGAAATCTATCCACACTCCATTACCAAAGTGTAAGAACCAGGAGGGAATTTGAAAAACAGAATCAACGTAAAATAATTCGCAGCTTTCGTAGCACACTTTTTGGAGCTCGCATTGTAAGTCTGTTCTGTACTTAATCCAAGAAATTTTGAACTTGAACTAAGTACGATCTTTTCTTAATTTTGTAGTCTAACTGTAAGTACGAAATGTACTTGATTCATGAACGTTTGTTCTCGTTTGAATAATTTTAACAGTCTTTTTATACCCTTGCAAAGGGTATTAAAATTTTGCCCAGAAGTTTGCAACGCATAGAAATATTCATTTCCGACCCTATAAACTATATATATTCTTGATCAGGGCGACGAGCTGAGTCGATTGAGCTTTGTCCGTCCGTCTGTCTGTCTGTCCGTCTGTCTGTTTCTAGGCAAACTAGTCTCTAACTTGTAAAGCTATCGAGCTGAAACTTTGCACAGAGTCTTCTTTTTACTGCACGCTGCTAATATGTCGGAACCGACCGGATCGGATGACTATATCTTAAAGCTGCCATAGGAACTATCGGTCGAAAAGTGTGTCTTTGGGAGAAAAACTTTTTATTTTTTAATGTAAACGCCTCCCGCTTCAGCAATTATTAGTTTTATACGCTTTTACACAGATTCGGAAGTTTTGGTCAAAATCGGATTCGGATGACTATATCTTATAGCTGCCATAGGAACTATCGGTCGAAAGGTGGGTTTTATTTAGAAAAATTATTTGTTTTAATGCTAACGTTCGTAAACTATGATGTATTAAAACATTTGCAAGGGTATAAAGACTTCGGCAAGGACGAAGTTAGCTTGGCCTTCTCGTTTCTATCCTTGAATGTTTCGCACTTAAGGGTACTGTATACCTTCAGGTGTCATTTTTTAAAGGCTTACAAAAAATTAGATTACTCAAAAACTATAAGTGGTATTAAAAGCAGATTTTTTCATTGGATAGGTATTCGGTTAAACTAAATTTAGTAATTTTTGTTGTTGTTGTTGTACCTACGGTTGTTGTTGTATTTTTGTTTAAAGTTAACCAAAAATTTAAAACATAGGCCCATGGTTGCAAAAATTTTTTGAGAACGGATGATCTGAACTTAAAACTGAAGACAGGGTTTTGTTAAGAATTAATGTAATTCTGGTGTGAACTAGGATATTTTGGATCGGTCAATAAATGACGTAGTTATGGGGTTTCAAACTCAAAATTTCGAAAATCGACTATTTTTTCCCACTGTATTGGTCCTAGCTCCGTTATTTGTTGACCGATCAAAAATATCCTAGTTCACACCAGAATGGTGGGTATTAGGAGTAATTTAAGGGAAAGAATTTGAAAATCGGTCAACAGGTACTCTTTAAATCTTTGCAACCATTTTGGAAAAAGTGGTTCCGAGATAATCGCATTTAAAGATTCGACATCTGCTTTCGATGAAATAAAAATTATATTTAATAAATGTATAAATCGGATTTGGTGCATTTGGGTGTTAACTTTCACCGAAAAATAAGATTATCAAAATCGGTTAAACAGTTCTCCAGAAATTTGAGTCAAAGTGCGTCAAGACATGGTAAAAAATAAAATCTCCAAAAATTTCCAAGTAAAATTTTTTTTTTCAAAATTTTTTTTGCCATAATATCGAACATTTTATAAATATTTATAAAAGTTTTGACCAAAATAGGGAAAAAAATACGAATTTCTAAAAATACGAGGATCGATAAAAACAATTTTCATATAAAAGGGTCGGAAAAATAATTGTTTTTGTTTATATCTTTAAAACTGAGTTTCGGATCAGCTTGAAAGTTTTGCAGGATGTTTATAAAATCCTAATGATTTTAAAAAAAAAATTTTTAGAACGTTTAAGCAAATAAAAAAAATTTTTTTAAGCAGTACCCTTAATTTAAGTACATTCAAAAACAAAACATACTTAAAATTTCAAGTACAAAACGGCATAAATTCTATCCCGATTGGTCTAGAACTATCCCGGTCGATTTTTCTGAGTGTATGTACCCGATCCCTACTCCACCCAGATGGGATTAATCCGATCACACGTGGACAAAATTTGATCAAATTATTTTCCCAGTTGAGTTAAAAATGTTCTTGAAAACGGAAAAATATTAACTCAAATCATGTTCTTAAATATGGAACAATATCAACTCAATTTGAGTTTTTGCGTTCACAAAAAATTGTTCTTCAAGTAAATGGGTGAAAAAGAAAAAATATTTATTTATTGACAACAGCTATCATGTATAAAAATTCTGACGAAAATTCGAAGAAGTAAACTCAATATTAACTTAAGAAATTAAAGACTTAAAAACCACATTACTTGGTACAGGGTACTTTGCAGTTGGTGCACTTTACTGCAACAGTTTTACTTGTTTTATATTGAAGAATGCACTCATAATTATTTGTATGAGGTACACTCAAGTGTGATAACGCAAAGAAAGGAAATCACTTTTCAAATTTCAGCTATGAAGCCATTTCCGAATGGATTGAGAGAACAAAATGAAAAGTCAGTCAGTCAATTGTATATGTTTCAGATCTAACTTCATAATACATCGTTGCATCTTTACTAACGTATCTGACAATGGCTTGACCTTAAAGACTACCGAATTGCCGTCATAGTGGTCTCTCTCAGAACAAATAAAAACTTCTGACTTGACTTTTATTACATTGAAGTAAATATTAAACAACGATGTTCTTTAATGATTGTTATACTCTATTTTGCTTAGTTTTGGGACCATTGTACTTGCAACTGACTTTATTTTAAGGTTTTTTGGCATGAAATATGTGGAGCATGCATTCAGGCGCATTGGGAAGTTGTCGTCGTCGTCTACCCAGCCAGAGTTAGTGGCCGACAAAGCATCACAGAGAAAGGGACAGAGGGAGGGAGACAAATGTAATTTAAATTGTGCAAAGACACAAAATGAAATAGACAGAGATGGTAAAGAGAAGAGTTCCCCTCCAATTTGGCTAGGCTAGAGATTATTGATTGAAATAGATAGAATGTTTGCATATGCTGCCTTATGTTGAAGACAATTTGAACATAGTACTCCAAAGAACGAAACATATTGTGAGCCAGAGTTGTCTTTAATTGACATTCATTTTCAATTAGTAGAATAAGTATTGATTGTCAAAGTGAACAACAAGTGTCGATAATGAATATTTAATGAAAGAACTCATCAACTACAAAACTTGTTCCCAACATGTTCGTTTAATTAAGCCAAATGGCTGCAGTATTTTTAATTGAATTGCCACATTTCGGTTTTAGTTTTGTCTACCTGCAGAAATACTCAATAAAAACTAAATTTCATTTAAATGCTAATTGAGAGTTTCCAACTGATGGCAGTCATGTTAAAACTTTTTACATTTTCACTTTGATTTCATACCAGTTTAGGGTTCATTTTGCTGGCATTATTTGACACTTAGTTGCGGGTTTATGCTTTTCTATTGTGATTTACATAGATGGAAAATAATGTGAAATTCGAATTGTAGCCGCACAACTGTGTCTGTGGTTGCGCGCAGTCTGAAATGCGGGACGTGGCAAATTGGTGAACTAAGAGGATTTCCATAATTAGTGCGACATATTGAATTCAAGCAACCTTAAATAGGCGAGTGACATTTAAAAATTAGTAAAAATATTTACTCATTTACTAGATAGCTTATTTGCTGAATTAAATTGAATTTTCTATTAAGACTACTTAAATTAATAATCGTAACCCTATAACCATTACACAGGCCAATAAAATGACCAACTTTGTGTGGTGAAGCCCGGTTTTAAAAATATGATAAGTATATGTTCCATGATTCCAAATCTGGTTTCGGTTAAGCTCCATCAGCTCTTGTTTCCAAGATATGGCGGAAAAACGATAATGTTGAATTTTTGGCACTCTATGAGCTATTTGCGACAAAGTATATATCAATGCATTTTTGAGAAATCTAAGAAATGTTGAAATAGGCCTTTAAAGACAGACATTTTTCGATTTATAGCAATTTTTTTAAATGTTTAAGCAAGTGTTTAAGCAAGTGTGATTGAATTAATATTTTCGCCGTAATATTGTGATTTTTGTGGCATTTACACAGATTTGTTAGTTTGTGTCAGTCTGTTTCACTTTGTCGTATGCATGCTTAGTAGACTGGCCCTTAAAAATAGATTTCAAAATACCGGGCGGAAAAGGGTTCGTTTTGGTCCCAATAGATATGAAAAAAAGTTTGGCAGCGATCGGACTTCATTTAGTGGACGCGCGTTCGCCCTCAAAATCGAAAATTTGAAATGTATGGGAAATGAGGGGGATGAGATTCGAATTTAATTTCTAAAAATTCCAAAAAAATTTTATGTGTTAATTCTTTTTACATCCTTTTAGGGGAATATCATAGCAACATTTTAAATATAAATGTGTCTTATTTTGAGAGTCAGCCTGGCCAGAATCATATCAAAAGGGTCAATTTTTCAAATTTTTTTTTTGGTATTTTTTTCGAAGAATTTTTAATACATATGAGATTTTGATTTTTGCTTTTGCCCGGGCGGCAAAACTATCGTTTTGGTCCCAAAAGATATAATAAAAAGTTTGGCTGCGATCGGACTATATTTAGTGGACGCGCTCTCGCCCTAAAAACCAAAAATTTGAAATATGCTACCAATATATGGGATGAGATACAAATTAAATCTGCAAAATTTGAAAAAAAATTTTTTTGTGATTTTGCTCTTTAAATCCTTTAAGGGGAATACCATAGCAACATTTTACATATTTTTGTTGGATATTTCGAGCGTAAACTTGGTCAGAATCATATCAAATCGGCCAATATAAAAAAAAAAAAAATTTTTCTGAGATTAATTTCGGATTTAATCTCTTAAATTTTCAAATTTTCTCAAAGTGTTAATTGTCTTTAAATACTTTTTGCGGAATATCATAGCAACATTTTAAATATTTTTGTTGGATTTTTCGAGAGAAAACGTGGTCAAAATCATATCAGAACTACAATTTTTCTCATTTTTTGGGGTTTTTTTTCTTAATGATAAATTAATTTATGCGAGACTATGATTTTTACTCTTGCCTGGGCGGAAGAAGTTTCGTTTTAATCCCAATAGATAAAATAAAAAGTTTGGCAGCGATCGGACTTCAGTTGGTGGAAGCGCACTCGCCCTCAAAATCGAATATTTGATATATATGCGCAATATTTGGGGTGAGTTTTGGGCTTAATATCTAAAATTTTTAATAGAAAGTGTTTTTGTGTTATTTCTCTTTATATTCTTTTAGAAGAATATCATAGCAACATTTTAAATGTAAATGTCGGATATTTAGAGCATATCTCGTGTATATTATTTTATCTTAAAAAAAAACATAGAAAAAATTATAAAAAAATGTAAAAAATGTGCTTTTAAATATGATTCTTACCAAATTTATTCTCAAAATATCTAACATTAATATTCAAATGTTGCTATGATATTTCGCTTAAAGTATATAAAAAGAAATAACACTTAAAAAAATATTTTAAAATTTTACAGATTAAATCCAAAATTAATCTCAGAAAAAATTTTTTTTTTGGAAAATTGACCGATTTGATAAGGCTCTGACCAAGTTTACGCTCGAAATATCCAACAAAAATATGTAAAATGTTGCTATGGTATTCCCCTTAAAGGATTTAAAGAGCAAAATCACAAAAAAATTTTTATTCAAATTTTGCAGATTTAATCCGTATCTCATCCCATATATTGGTAGCATATTTAAAATTTTTGGTTTTTAGGGCGAGAGCGCGTCCACTAAATATAGTCCGATCGCAGCCAAACTTTTTATTATATCTTTTGGGACCAAAACGATAGTTTTGCCGCCCGGGCAAAAGCAAAATCAAAATCTCATATGTATTAAAAATTCTTCGAAAAAAATACCAAAAAAAAATTTGAAAAATTGACCCTTTTGATATGATTCTGGCCAGGCTGACTCTCAAAATAAGACACATTTATATTTAAAATGTTGCTATGATATTACCCTAAAAGGATGTAAAAAGAATTAACACATAAAATTTTTTTTGGAATTTTTAGAAATTAAATTCGAATCTCATCCCCCTCATTTCCCATACATTTCAAATTTTCGATTTTGAGGGCGATCGCGCGTCCACTAAATGAAGTCCGATCGCTGCCAAACTTTTTAGAGCGAAGCTCTTTTACGGACGTCAGACTGGGGGAGTCAATCTTGAAAAATTTTGTCTTTGCGACAGATTCTTTTGGGGTATGTCTTTGATTTTGTGTTTTGTATTTGCAAAATCAGCTGCTTTTATCATTACCGCGTAGTAGCAGGTGGGTTGTGTGTGGAGTGGGATAGTGTGAGGTGCAAGTGGGGGGAGGTGTCACCTCCGAGGTGATGGGTATTTGGCAGGGACCTGGTGGGGATCAAATGAAGATTTGGTGAGGATCTGGCGGGGATTTGGTGGGGTTCTGGTGGTGATGTAGGGAACTGGTGTTTATCTGGTAGGGACCTAGTGAGCTCTGGTTTGGATCTGGTGTGGATCAGGTAGGGATCTGGTGGGGATCAGGTGGAGATCTGGTGGGGATCTGATAGGATCTAGTGCGATCTGGTGGGGATCATTGGGGATCTGTTGGAGATCTGTTATGGATCTGGTATGGATCTAGTGGGGATCAGGTTGGGATCTGGTGGAGATCTGCTGGGGATCAGGTAGTGATCAGGTAGTGATCTGTTGGGGATCTGGGGGAGATCAAGTGGGGATCTGGTAGGGAGTTGGTGGGAATCTGGTGAGCTCTACTTGGGATATGGAGGGGATCTACTGGGGATCGTGTGGGGATCTGGAGTTGGTCGGGTGGGGATATGGTGGGTATACGGGAAGGTCAAGTTGTGAATTCTGTGCTGAAAACTATAATGTTCTTTGTTCGACAGTGCCTTTACGGTGGCTTGACAGTGACTTAACAGTGACTTAACAGTGACTTAACATTGTCTGAACAGTGGCTTAACAGTGAGTTAACAGTGACATTACAGTTACTTAACAGTGACTAACCAGTGACTTAACAGTGACTTAACAGTGTCTTAACAGTTACTTAACAGTGACCTAACAGTTACTTAACAGTGACTTAACAGTGACTTAACAGTGATTTAACAGTGACTTAACAGTGACTTAACAGTGACTTAACAGTGACTTAACAGTGACTTAACAGTGACTTAACAGTGACTTGACAGTGACTTAACAGTGACTAAACAGTGACTTAACAGTGACTTAACAGTGACTTAACAGTGACTTAACAGTTCCTTAAAGTGACTTAATAGTGACTTAACAATAACAGTGACTTTACAGTTCCCTAAAGAGACTTAACAGTGATTTTACAGTGATTTGAGAGTGACCTAATATTAGATAATTTAACATTTATTTAAACAGAATCCAAGTGTGTCTTTTTCCATTACTTAAATCGGATTAATCGTAAAGAGCTTCGCTCGTACCGTGCGTCTCGTGACACACACTCTTTTTTCATATCTATTGGGACCAAAACGAACCCTTTTCCGCCCGGTATTTTAAAATCAAAAAAAAAAAGTTAATATAAGGGCCAGTCTAATGCTTAGCCAAGGCATCCCTGCAGGGAAAGTGTCTAGTTTACAACCAGAAATGGATCGGTCACTAAAAACTTGCAACTGGTTGCACTTCCTATCAGGGTTCTCAAAGTACCGGTACAAAGTACCGTACTTTTGTTTAGTACACAAAAAAGTACTGAACAAATCCAAGTACCGTACTCAGAAAAGTACGGTACACTTCTCATTTCGTACTGTACGAAATCACAAGTACCGTACATATTTTGTAACGCACCGACCGAAAAAGCAAGTACGGTACAGCGTCGTAACGCACCGACCGATAAAAATAAGTACCGAACTTTTTTGTGTTCAGCACTCGCACATACTAAACCATTTAAGTTACGTACAATTAAGTACAAAATGGTATTTAGTTGAGTACACAGAGTGTAAAACGAATTTAGTTACAGACTTTGTGATAAGTGCACGGACTGAAGTCTTATTAAATCGGGAAAACAAACCAAAGAGGATAAAAATGACTGAAGACATTAAATCGCGAAAAAAAACCAAAGAGGATAAAAATAGTAATTATGAAAAACGTAATTGCCAACCAAGTACAAAATCATGTCAGGATCAATGCATAGGCGCAATTCGCAGCTAAGGGGCCTCCATGGTAACAAAACCGCGAAATGCTTAAGAAATTTATTTTCAAAGCCAAAAACGATCACTCATAACTACATTCCCTGTCTATGGCAATACCAAACCGCGATTAATACCAAGGATGACCAAAAGAATAGAACATAGTTAAGATCTTAAAAACTGTTTCAAACCACTGTCTGTTACTGACAAATCATTAAATCGCGGAAAAATACCAAGGAGGATCAAAAAATCTAATAATGCCAAACAAACTTAACTTTGGAGATAGTGAAAAATCATGTCAGGATTAATACATAGGCGCAATATGCAGTTAAGGGGTCTCAATGGTAATAAAACCGCGAAATACTTAAGAAAATAATTTTCAAAGCCACAAACTATCACACATAACTGCATTCCACTGTTTATGACAATACCAACCCGCGATTAATACCAAGGATGACCAAAGGTAAAAAATATAGCCAAGATCTTAAAAACGGTTTCAAATCACTGTCTGTTACTGACAAATCATTAAATCGCGGAATAATACCAAAGAAGATCGAAAAATTTTATAAAATGCCAAACTTTGAGGGGTCTCCATGGTAATAAAACCGCGAAATGCTTATATCTACAGTATAAAGAGCCACAGCTGGCGAAGATAGCTGAAGTAGCTTTGGCTGTGCCGGCCACGCAGGTCTCAGTGGAACGCGCATTTAGTGCCCTACCTAATATTTGCACAAAATTGCGCAATAGACTTAGTGCTAATGCACTAGAAAACATTTTAATTGTTAAACTTAACTCTAAATTGCTAAAAGACATATACATTGAATAAAAAAATTTAATTAATAAAGACTCAATACAATTGGAACTATTTTTGAATAACTCTTATGCATTACATCTGGCAGGCTTTTATACAAATTTACAAGCGAAAATGGTCATATATGGTTCGTGGTTCAGTATTATCATGAACAGGGGAATGTAGTTATGTGTGATCATTTTTGGCTTTGAAAATAAATTTCTTAAGCGTTTCGCGGTTTTGTTACCATGGAGGCCCCTTAGCTGCGAATTGCGCCTATGCATTGATCCTGACATGATTTTGTACTTGGTTGGCAATTACGTTTTTCATAATTACTATTTTTATCCTCTTTGGTTTTTTTTCGCGATTTAATGTCTTCAGTCATTTTTATCCTCTTTGGTTTGTTTTCCCGATTTAATAAGACTTCAGTCCGTGCACTTATCACAAAGTCTGTAACTAAATTCGTTTTACACTCTGTGTACTCAACTAAATACCATTTTGTACTTAATTGTACGTAACTTAAATGGTTTAGTATGTGCGAGTGCTGAACACAAAAAAGTTCGGTACTTATTTTTATCGGTCGGTGCGTTACGACGCTGTACCGTACTTGCTTTTTTCGGTCGGTGCGTTACAAAATATGTACGGTACTTGTGATTTCGTACAGTACGAAATGAAAAGTGTACCGTACTTTTCTGAGTACGGTACTTATTGAGTACGGTACTTTTGTTGTGTATACGAACCCTGCTTCCTATCCAAATCCATGTATTAAAGTCGTCCATTTTACACAGGCATGTCATAGGAATGTGACAATTGCCCCCGGCAGCAGTCATTTGCAACCAGTTTAATGCCAGATGGCATAGGCGGGAGAGAATTGTCTCATCCAGCAGCCATTTCCAACCAGTTTAATAACACTTGGCATTTGCGGGAGCGAGTTGTCCCTGCAGCAGCCATTTTTATCCATTTAAATACCAGTTGACCCTTATATGCACCTAATGACAGTCTATTTATGTCGCTGCGCAGTATAATGGTATATCGACATCTGTCGGTCAACTCACTACAGATTTGTTTGCAACTACCCTGCAGGGAAAGTGTCTAGTTTACAACCAGAAATGAGTCGGTCCCTAAAAACATGCAACTGGTAGCACTTCCTATCCAAATCCATGTATTAAAGTTGTTCATTTTACACAGGCATGTCATAGGAATGTGACAATTGTCCCCTGCAGCAGCCATTTGAAACCAGTTTAATGACCGATGGCATAGGCGAGAGAGAATTAGCCCAACCAGCAGCCAGTTGCAACCAGTTAAATACCAGTTGACCCTTATATGCACCTTATGACAGCCTGTTTATGTCGCAGTATTGGTACAAATATAGACAAATGTCGGTCAATTCACTCATTACCGATTCGTTTCAAACCAGCTCAATTACAACCTAATTACAACTAGCTCAAATAAGTACTTTAAACGAGAATTTCTTTGGAAGCTAATGTTTGTTGTTGCCCGAATTCAGCAATTTTGCTACCAGTTTAATTCTACTTGTATTGCAACTAGTGGTAAGACAGTATTTTTTTGTTACTAGTTGACAAATTCACTGCAGGGTAGTTAAATTACAATTTTATTACAACTACCTTAAATTAGTATTTTAATCGCGGATTTTTTTGGAAGCTAATGAATGTTGTTGCCCAACTCACCCGAAATTAGAAATTTTGCTACCAGTTTACTTCTACTTGTATTTCAACTAGGTATAGGACAGTTTTTTTTGTTACTTGTTGAAAATATCTCTGCAGGGATACTAAACAAGGTAGGCTCACTTGCTCTCTCAGAACTCCGTATATTTGTGTCAAAGAGAGGGAGAGCTAGAGAGTAATATATTTTAATACAAAGCCTACTAAGCCATGGTGGAATAATATTATGTGACACCGAGCGAGTGAACGTTCTCTCTGTTTGTAGGGCCAGTGAGTCAGTTCGTTGTGAATGCGTGAAGCGACAGGTTAGGCGCGGACAATTTTTTCTATTTTTGTATGTATGTGTAACTCTTGTTTTTATTTTTTGGATGGTTTTAGTGTCAAATGTCAAGTTACTGTGAAATTTGTCTCAAATCATTTGCGCGAAGAAACGAAAAGCTCATACGTTTTCAAGAGATATGGGAAGAACAACAATTTGGGCAGAGTCTTTAGGCATTTGTATTTTTAAACTTGAGTTTGTCTTCCTGAAAATTGTTGACTGAATGACAGCTCCCTAACTTCCTTAGTACAACAAACAAAAATTCACAAACACAAAACAAAGCAAGCCATCTGCTATCCCTTTTTTTGACACTGGCCCTCAACAGATGCTGACGGTGTCACCTTATATTATTACATCATGTACTAAACTAAGTAAAACAAACAAATTCGTCCGCGGAGATGCTTTGCTTACAGCAGTTGCTTACTGAGTGAATCTTAACAAGTTGTCAAGAGAGAGAGAGTGAGTGAGCCTACCTTGTTTAGTATGCCTTGTGCTTAGCTAGTCAAAATTGAACACAATTTCCGTTTGATTGTTGTTGCAAAAAATTGCAAGAAAGATCATACACACACTCGCACTCTCAAAGTGATATTTCATCCGAATAACCGCAGCCCTAACCAAAAGCCAAAACTGAATAAGGTAACAGTAACCGGAAAAAGCGATCGGCCAAATCAGTTACCGTAACCCTGACTGTAATTCGCATATAACCTACCTCACAAGCAACAATCATTTACTTAAATATACAAAATCGGTGTTTTTTTCTGGTATTTTGTCTTTAAAAGTGATTAACTTATTCTATTTTAAATTACGTTGCGTTGTAACATACAACCAAGGATATGTCCAGTCTGACGAGCTGATGTTGGGTGTAGCGACTAATGAAGCACGCGCTGGTTCCAGCTAAAAATGTCGTCGGCAAAGGGGTCGGTCTCTCTACAATTGATTACCGTTTTACCTATTCGCTGACTATAGTATAAGTTATTACTATAGATAAAGTTATTAGAAATTCGCGTGCTGAAAATTGGCTTAGAAAGACGAGGATAGAAATAGAAGTAAAGAAGAAATAAGGACGGAAATTACATGGCTTCTGTAAGTTGGCTGCAAAGATGTTCTTGCAGCTGCTGGGGCGCTTGTGTGTTTGTTAATGTGCTGTCCAGGTGTCGTGGAGGCAGCAACTTGCCCACCGTACCGTGATCACCAATGCCGCAAGACCCATCGCAGGTCGGTGATTCCAAGAACACACTCTCGATTTAAACCCCTACCATTTTAGGGTGATGCATGGCTCCACAAAGAGAAGATATTTTAGCAATTCATTATAAATTCCATTTTATTACATATAAACCTTAAAAAACTATTCATGATTACGGCTAGGAAAGAAGAGTGATTAAAATTCAATTCGTCGTCAATTGTCGATCAAAACAAAACAAAATTATTTTCTGCAAAAACCAACTGTTGCTGTTCGCGGAGGTTAATGATCATTAAGGGCAATAAAAGAATTCTTTATCATTAAGCTGCAGGTAAGCAAAGGCAACATATATGTGAAATAGGGTTGTCGAATATTTCAAATATATCTATATCGATATTTTTGGCGATATTGAAAAAGTATCATTTCGATATAAATATTTTGGTGTCAAAAACATCGATATTTTCGATATTTTTCAATAAAAACCCAGATCTTAACTATGAACAGGTCTTTTGAGGTAATTGAGGCATCATTTGACGCGTAATAAAAACTATAAACTAACTGCGCTTAAACAAATGTGGATTTAATAAATATTTATTACATTAACAAAAGTTACTAATTAATTTTTAACTCTTACAAATGAACTTGGTAATTGTAATGGCATCGCAAGTAAATGCAAAACTATAGATTTGCTGAAAATCCTGTTTTACTTTATCCTTACAAATATCAATTCTGACAAAGACGCGATTATAAATTTTAATGTTTTTACATATCCAAATAAATAACCACTTGTCATTGGCAAATAGAGGTGGAGGAAAATTCACACACAAAAAACTTCAATTACTTAGTTTCCATATATACTTTAAAAGGCTCCGAAATTCTTTATCGCATCCACTACTAATGTTTGCATTGGTTGATTTTTCGTCTGAAATAATTCGAAGATATTAAACATAATTATAGTTGAAATTGCGTTAATGAAAGTTTCCGGAGATTGAACATGTACGAGAAAAATTGTTTGTTTTAATGCTGACGTTCGTAAACTCTGATGTATTAAAACCAGGGCTGCAAACCGGTCCGGAGCTGAACCGCTCCGGAGTCGGAGACTCCGAGATTTTCGAGAATCCCGAACCGAACCTGAACCGGAGCAAAAAAAATTTCGCGGCTGAACCTGAACCCGAACCGGAGCAAAAAAAAAGGTAAAAGTGGTTCGGTTCAGAAAAAAATGCATATTACTCTTTTCAGGCTGACTTATGTATTGGTGCTTTAAGGTTTGAATGTTCGTAAATACTTAGAAAGTTCTTAGAAAAACGTTTTTACTTTTTACGTTCAATCTCAAATAAAATCATAGAACTTTTTTAAGCACGCTCTAGGTCATTTAAGTAATGATTTTGTCCATAACTTGTCTAAAACAAGACAAGCACAACACCACAAAGGAGGCTGGTGGACAGTATAGCTATTTCATGAATACCAATTCAATCTTCAGCTGTCTTCGTCTGTCCTTGGTGTGTTGGCAGAAAGTACCTCATGACAGAACTGCTATGACCGCTTGGGAATCCCAAAGGCAGGCTTGTAGCAAAATCCGACATCAGCATAATATAATTTTTTTTTTTAAATCCAAGTAAGTTAATTTTTTGACCTTGAAACAGCTTTCAAAGAAACAAATTGCTGATTTGTATAAACCTCAAAAAGAACTCATTAATAAAAGCATCACTGATTATTCTTATGATAATGAAATGCAATCCTCAGCTAAAGAGCTAGAATATAAAGAATTAGTGACAAATACATAATAGTGAACGACTTCGTAGCTTCATTTGAAGGAATTCCAAGATTGCCTAAAGATTCTAATGTGTTAAAGGTTTGAATAAACTATCATTGTAAATAACAATAATATGTTGCATTAGCTGTTCCTTAAACACAATTATCAGGCAAATTTTTCTTCTGTCAGTTAATTTTGTTTTATCCATTATTAACTTAAGCATAGTTCGAATATTATTTGGAAAATATCAATAGTTGGCTAATGTTGTTACAATTTACATTCCTGTTTCTTAAGCTAGCAAAAACAAAACTATTTCTGAACCTCGGTTCGAACCTGAACCTAGGTTCACCGAACCCAAAAAATCTCACAGGTTCGAACCCCGGAGTGAACCTCCACCGATTTCAGAGGGGTTTGCAGCCCTGATTAAAACATTTGCAAGGGTATTAAAACTTCGTCAAAGACGAAGTTAGCTTGTTATAGACTTACAAACATATATACATATATGCAGCACGATATGAATATCCACAATATGAAAAAACGCATAAATAGCAGCGAATTTGGCACACAAAGGACCCAAACTCCCAGAATTCCAAATCATTTATACTAAGATTTACCGTTGATGAGTTGCATTTCAGCCAAGCATCTATATGCTTTGCTTTAAATTGCGCATTTATATTTGTTTCCACTGGTCCTATACCCTAAGACTTTATTGCATTGTTTGCACCGCGATTTCTGTGCATCAAAGGGTCTAGCCCGATAAGGGAAGGGGTGCGGCCTAAAGTCTGGGATTTTGAAATATCGCATATAATTGGATAGATAACTTCAAACCAAACTGATCTGGCCCAATGTTAGGTCATTTTGGTGCCATGTCCTTGAGATAGCGTCAAAAATCCTTTTTTTATTAGCTTTTCTTTAAATAGAAATATCTCGGGATCCAGAGTACCTAGAGACATGACATAAACTGCCAGTGAAAGAGAATTGATCAAAGTTTTCGAAAATTGGAAAATTTTTGACATACACTGAAAACATTTTTTGCTATAATTAAAAGAAAACTTGAATGTGATGGTTTTGGCAGTTCGCGTTGGACCGCCACCTTAAAACTTTTCCTGGTATTTCCCCCAACCTTAGAGCCAATTATCAAAAAGTTTGAAAAAAATCGAAGATACGCTTCCTAATGAAAAATTCAAAAATATATATTTGCTTATTTTACTTACTCGTAGTCTTCACTATCTTCGTCTATTACAACATTCGCTTCATCCGCCTCAAAAATTCTTGATAAAATTGCTGCTGGACGGATAATGAGTGATTGTACGCTATCTATGCTATTATTGTTTGGAATAAAATCGCCGTAGACAGGACTTGCTGTTAATATGCCTCGAGCGAACGTCGAATTTTATTATTGAGGGACTCATTTTAACGAATGAAGCATCAATCGTCCTGTCCTCATTAATGATTTCTGCTAGGTATGAGACTGCTAGCGACAGTTGGTAAGATCCAGAATATAATACCTTTAGCTCGTCTTCCGTGAGACTTGGAAATTACAAAAGCGATGATGTATTTAATGGACTTAATAAACTTCTTCTTCGGTTGTAACGCTTTTGCTCAACTTCTTCAAACAAAGTACTCGGAGCCATCATACGATTTTTAAAATGAGAAAGTATTCTGCTTCCTAATTCTTTATCTGAGTTCAACCTCTGTCCAAACTTGTTGTTGAGATACCCAGCGATTCTGCATAGATCACCAACTTTGTTGAGATATTTGTTGTCCAGGTTGTGATGAAAAAGTTTATATTTTTTAGCAAATGATCCATGAACGGCTTCGACAACCCACCTTATTTTGGTGATTTTTCGAGACTCATTTGCTTCTTCGGTGTCCAGTTGAGCTTTTTTCCCTTTAAATGCTGGCATCAGAACTCTAAAGCCTTTTCCTTCTGTCTCACCAACGACATCGCGAAAACCCCTATCCACAACGAATATATCATTAGGTCGCAAAAGCCTTATTAAATTAGTGTTGGCAAGAATTTTTTTCATAATCGAAGCATCGTTTTCTTTACCATAAAACGGACCGCATATGTCAAGAACGAAGCCATTTGTGGTACAAATGGTAAAGGGCTTGCATAAATGAGTTTTCTTCTGTCCCGAATATGATTCACGTTGATATAAAAATAAGCGAATATATATTGTTGAATATTTCATAAGGAAGCGTATCTTCGATTTTTTCAAACTTTTTGATAATTGGCTCTAAGGTTGGGGGAAATACCAGGAAAAGTTTTAAGGTGGCGGTCCAACGCGAACTGCCAAAACCATCACATTCAAGTTTTCTTTTAATTATAGCAAAAAATGTTTTCAGTGTATGTCAAAAATTTTCCAATTTTCGAAAACTTTGATCAATTCTCTTTCACTGGCAGTTTATGTCATGTCTCTAGGTACTCTGGATCCCGAGATATTTCTATTTAAAGAAAAGCTAATAAAAAAAGGATTTTTGACGCTATCTCAAGGACATGGCACCAAAATGACCTAACATTGGGCCAGATCAGTTTGGTTTGAAGTTATCTATCCAATTATATGCGATATTTCAAAATCCCAGACTTTAGGCCGCACCCCTTCCCTTATCGGGCTAGACCCTTTATTAAAAACCTTTTAAACATTTTGTCTTAAATGTCCAGAGCACAAGAAACAGTCATTCGCACCAGTGCGACCGAACGCTAAGACAAAAATATTACCGAAATATATCACCAAAAAATATTCGATATCCGATATATGGCCTGTGAAAAATATTCAATAATGATATTCGTCATTTTGGGCAAAAATATCGATATTTCGATATATCGATAATATTTTCGACAACCCTAAAGTGAAAGCACAGCTGATACAGGTGGGACTGGGTCAAGGTACTTTTCTTATGTGCTGATATGTTTCACATGATTTGCCAATTTTGAAACGATGGGGGGTTTTGGGAGGGATCTGGGTGGGATCTCAGTAGGATCTGGATGAGATCTGGGATTTCACTGTTCAAACTTGTAATATTCCAATTATGCTTACTTGAATTCCTTTCGAGATCACATGCCTTTAAATTGGAGAGCGATTCTATGGCAGCTATATGATATCGTCGCCCGATCCGCGTGATGTTAACATTTTTGAAAAGCTATTTATCAAGCTTTATAAAGCACACTTGCCAAGTTTCAATCAAAAAGCTTAAAAACTGACGTTATGGCAAAGCTTTCTTCAAGGGCATCTTTTCATTTGTTTATAACTTCAAAAATTCATAACTATTAAACTATACAAGTCCCCATCTTTTTGAAAACTCCAAAATTTAAGTTATATTTTGAGCAATAAATTGTTTATACTTAGAAGCTATATCATGGTAGTTAACACTGAGAAAAAATTATAAATAATTTTTAGCAACAATTACTTAATATTATTAAATAATTTAAAAATCCATAAAATTATAATTTGAGTAGATCTAGTTAAAAACTTTTCGCCAATATCAACTTGAGACCTGTCCGATGAACCAAACCTGAGATATAACGTTTTTAAAAAACCCCTCTTTTTCCATTTTTTCGATTTTGACGATTTTTGAAATTGTTTATAAAATTAACAAAAAATTTTTGTGGAAAATCGCAAATTACGTTTTGGTGGGCATGTCGAGATCTAATTTCGGATTTTTTTTTTATTAAAATGAAAAATAAAACATTTTTTTACTGTTCGGTTTATAAAAGAATGACCCACATGCTTAAAATGATCCAGCTTTGGGATTTTATTGTGCTCGAATTTTTGCATAATTCAATCATACATTAGATTACCCAGGGATAAATGTAATCTTACTTAAAATTAAAAAAGTCGGATAAGCTCAATCTTTTTTAAAATCGGGTCAAGAATTTTGTTGTTTTTTTCCCGCTCCATATTACCAACCTACAGATTACCCAAATTTTAAGTTAATAATTAAAACAACTTCTTTCTGTTTTAAGCATTAAGCAAATTCAGCATCGTTCTCATTCTCCAGTTTAAGAACGCGCTTTGAGCTTTTCCAGACTTGGAGAGCTTCAAGAATGCGTTGCTCAGCTGCATGGATGTTGGATTTAATCAACTCCACCTGCTGCTGAGATCTCTGGTCAATAAGCCAGAATAGCTCTATCGAAGAAGCATCGAAGGAGCGACCAGATATCAGGAAGGTTGTGTTGACCTTTTAGTGTAGTTTATCGTCCAATCGCACAATTAATCTTAAATGGCTTGTATAATTAGTGTTTATATCGTTGTTTGTGATGTTGTTGATGTTATTAGTAGTATTTTTAAACAAAGTCTTAAATTTTGCAAGTGCTCAAAAATTTGCTCGATTACCTTGATAACGATAACGGTATTCTTCCCTTTCAAAAGCCAAAACATAGAGTTTTTAAATAAGCCCAATGTTCTCGGTATAAGAAAAAACGGACTTACCCTACTTTTGGAAACGAAAGTACACGTTTTTAGACCATTTTTCGGAGTGTACTGATTCAATGTCAGCTCCTGTATGTTCTATATGGTCAGATCAATATTGCACTCTCACTTTTATCTTTAGCTAACTCGTTGGATTTTCATAAATTTTACTGTTGACTAAATTTTGTTAATCCAGTCGCTGCTCAAGCTAACTTACCTTTTCCAATTTCGTTGCGTTCTTTGGAAGCAACTTAATAAATCATCATTTTGGTCATGTCATCCTGCGCTGCGTGTTGCCAGTCGAAAGAAAGCAGATCTGCTTCTTTTTCTCATTCAGCTTCCTGCCGTGTACACCTTGACGTATGAGTGATTTATGTAAATAAAATTGTTAAATTGTTAAAAACTGAAGGAAGCAGTTTTTCGCAATTGAGTTGCCAATGAGTTGGCATAAATGCCATTGCAAATACCATAATTTGTGTTTTAAGCTATAAAATTCGAACAATTGGATTGAATAATTGAAAAGTGTTGCCTACTTTGCTGCGCAAATTACTCGTCTCTTGCATATTTAAAGTGTTCATTTGTGTGGGTGCCCAAGCCTGCAACATTTAAAACGTTTTCGTGTGTGGCCTTGTTTTGGGCTGAGAATGAAAAGGAAATTGTGTACCTGAGTGTTTGTGTGTGTGTTGTGCCAGCAACGTTGTTGGCCAGGCACAATTAAGTGCCTTTTATGCATGCTGCAATTGCTCAAGTATGCTAATAAGGATTCTACCAGCGTAGGCTCTTGCCTGGTTTTGTCAACTTAAAGTCAAACGACTGACTGTTTGACCTTTGTCGAAGATGTTAACATTCATCATTTGGTGGCGCCTTAAAGACTATTCGAGTTTTACTTTCGGTGGCTCATTAGCCAGTCAGCAACCTAATGCTTGCATTTATAATTTTGCTAAGCAAAAGCTTTTAGCTTAATGGTTTTGTTTGGCTTCTCTCATTTGCAGTGCGCCTATTTATTATGGCGAAACAATTTGTTACCCTTGGTCTTCTCTTGCCATTGTTACAATTATTACAAAAGTCAATCTAAGACAAATAAGAGCGCTGTACTTGAGTCGAAGTTTCTGCTCGGATATTATTAGTAGGCCCAGGTTGTTATCAGGTTCTTGCTGTTAAAAGGGTAAAGCGGGAAACTTAATATACTTGCCTCTACTACAGAGTATAAATATTTCAATATTGAATAGCTTTGAAAATTAAAGCACGGCTGGTTAAAGCCTACAATAGTCCAGTATCATTCTAAAATAATACACTCAAAAAAAAATCAATCCATATGGGATCAAATCAATCCCAAGCGGTAATGAAAACAACGTAATCCCGGATATGATTGACCCGATCTGAAAATAGATTGAGTTGATCCGACTTTTTTAATCCTAAGAAGGATTACATATATCCCGGGGTAATCCTATGAAAGATTGAGTTGTGCAAAAAATTCGAGCACAATTCAATCCCAAAACTGGATCATTTTATGCCTATTCTAGATTCACTTATGCTCGATATGTAAGATTGATTTGATCTCAGGATAGATTACTATTCTTCTTTTCCTCCGCCATGCCATTTGCCATAGGACATCCTCATACACTTCAAAGACCACTCACATCAGTTTTAGTTAATTTAGATTTCTGAAAAAAAAAAGAAGTAAATATAAAAATGTTTGGCTCCACTGGGACTCGAACACAGGACCATTCGCACTGAATAGGAATGGAACGGCATCTCATCGCACACCACCATACCCAATGTTTGTCTGAGCGTGTCTGAGAGGCTACTTATATTTCTTCGCTCTCGCTCTCTAATTTATGGGCATGTGATCTCGAAAGGGATTGTAGTAAGCACATTTGGAATGATACAAGCTCGAAAGGAATGGACCAATCCTTAAAAGATTGAATTGTGTAGAATATCCTGGAAATCGAGATTGAATTCTCAAGCTCGTGCCGGGCTTACTTCAAGATTTAAAAGATTGAAAATATCTCGGCGTTTTTATACCCTTGCAAAGGGTATTATAATTTTGCCCAGAAGTTTGCAACGCACAGAAATATTCATTTCCGACCCTATAAACTATATATATTCTTGATCAGGGCGACGAGCTGAGTCGATTGAGCTTTGTCCGTCCGTCTGTCTGTCCGTCTGTCTGTCCGTCTGTCTGTCCGTCTGTCTGTTTCTACGCAAACTAGTCTCTCAGTTTTAAAGCTATCGAGCTGAAACTTTGCACAGAGTCTTCTTTTACTGCACACTGCTAATATGTCGGAACCGACCGGATCGGATGACTATATCTTATAGCTGCCATAGGAACTATCGGTCGAAAAGTGGGTTTTTGTGAGAAAACTTTTTTGTTCTTAATGTAAACGCCTTCCGCTTCGACAATTATTAGTTTTATACGCTTTTACACAGATTTTGAAGTTTTTGTCAAAATCGGATGACTATATCTTATAGCTGCCATAGGAACTATCGGCCGAAAAGTGGCTTTTATCAGAAAAATGGTTTGTTTTAATGCTGACGTTCGTAAACTCTGTTGTATTAAAACATTTGCAAGGGTATTAAAACTTCGGCAAAGACGAAGTTAGCTTGGCCTTCTCGTTTTTTCTGTGTAGTTTGTTGCCAGAATGTGCAGTTTTAGCCTGTAAGAGGTATGGAAGAGGCGATGAAAATATGGAGGTATTTGTGAAGTACAACAATCTAGGACAACTGTCCAAATGTGGAACCCGATGCACAAATTCAAAACACTTGAGCACTTTAAACTCAGCTCAAAAAATGTATTGAATTTTACTTTTAATGCAGAAACCTGAATTGTTGTCCATGTTGAAGTCACAGCAGATTTTCCGCGTATTTTTTCCGAAAGAAAACGGTCACACTAGCAAAAAGAACGAAACAAAATCTAAATAAACAAATTTCGGTAGATTTTTTAGTATGACCCTTACTTTCTCACTTTTTCAGGTCACACTAGACACTTTGTATGGTACAGATGTGAACAGTTGAACAACTAATTCAGAAACAAATCCAAACTATTTTCTGGACTACCACTTTTGCCTCTTTAAATTTCGGGATGATTTACGTTTCCTATCAATTTGCCAAACTTTCATTTAAGTATATACTAAAGATAGAACAGTCCAATATATTGCAAAGTTTGGAAATGGCAATGTAGATGGGTAAACAGAAGGTATAGATCAAACAATTAAACAACAAAAATCAACTTAAAAAAATAAAAAGCAGAGCTCATTCAATTAAAGGAATATTTAATGGTAAATTTATAAGACCAAAATTTTTGGATGTCGTATTGCTTTAGGGCTATAACACAGAGGAACAAAATTCAACTTTTTTTTTTGCCTGGGACTGGGACCAATAAATTGTGAAACTAGAGGCATTAGGTAGCAACACCTCATACCCAGTTTTTCTGGAGCACGTCAAGTTCGCGTTTAATGGGCACTTTTATACTAGCAACACACAGCTACAACCTCTGTTGCTGGTTAAAAGAAGATGAAAGCTAAAATTTTGAAAAATTCACCAAAGCTGAAAGGAATCACCAGTATTCTAATATAAAATTCCCGCCTTCAACGGATAAACGGTTAGTACCATGCCCATAGAGGTCCAACTTAGAATATGGAATTAATGGAAAACCACTCGATAGAATTGTATAAGATTTTAACTATATTGAGATATGGACTAATAAAATGTGTACTTAAGAGATGGTAGCATGCATCGAAAAACCGCGATGGTGGGTACCACATTTGACAGCACCCTCCATCGAGGCTATATAGGCCATTAAATAAAGATAAAAATAGACCGAACTGCGTTTTTAGATTCACCATCGGACCCTTAAGTCACGGGCTATGGCTGTCTTTGTACAAGCAATTGCCTCAGAGCAACATTGACCATATAGGTATCAAGAGCGTCTCCAAAATTATGCAAGAAAACCTATAAATAAAAGTCGTCATTTCCATTAAGAAAATCAAAAATTTAGTTTAAAAATGTCTTTGGTGGACAAACCGCGATACGCTAAGATGCCTTGAACTGATGTATTTAAATGATCCGATCTGTTTTTCTGCTGGTATTGAAGCACTTTACTCATAAGATTAATTCCATAATTTTGGTGAAACTGGTTTCACCTAAATGGTCAATGTTGTTCGAAGGCAATTGATAGTATATAAATGCCTAAGAACCGCGAAGCAAGCCTTTATTGGTAAAACTGAAAACGCAATTCAGTCTATTTTTATCTCTAGATTATGGCCTATATTGCCTCGATGATGGGTGCTGTCAAATGTGGTACCCACCATTGCGGTTTTTCGATGTATGCTACCATCTCTTAAGTATACATTTTATTAGTCCGTATCTCAATATAGTTAAAATCTTACACAATTCTATCGAGTGGTTTTCCATTAATTCCACTTTCTAAGTTAGACCTCTATGGGCGGGGTACTAACCGCTTGTCCATTGGAGGCGGGAATTTGGTATAACAATGGTGGTGACCCCCTCTAACTTTGGTGAATTTTCCATAATTTTAGCTCTCATATTTTTTTAACCAGCAATAGAGGTTGTAACTTTGTGTTGCTAGTATAAAAGTGCCCATTAAACGCGAACTTGACGTGCTCCAGAAAAACTGGGTATGAGGTGGTGCTACCTAATGCCTCTAGTTTCACAATTTATTGGTCGCAGTCCCAGGCAATTTTGAGTGTTCCACAGTGTAATTCATTTAATTATGCACTTAACTCTTGACACCTTAAAGAAGGTAGTTAAAATTGTGTTTTTTGTCTGCTATCACTGAGCTTTTCCTACACAATTACAAACTGAAATGCTAACAGCAGCTAACGCCAACTAATTTCGTATACGCAGTGTGCCAACCGTTTCTCGCTCTCGATTTCTCCTTTTAATTTAGTAACTTTCTAAATTATGCAAACTGCTGGGGTTCGCGACAATTTTCACGCGCTTAGTGGCCTGTTTTATGATCACAGTCGACAACTTTGAGTAGCTAATAAACTTTGGTGTTCAGGTGCGTGTCTCGTTTCCCTTTTTCCAGTCGACAGTCGTAATTTGTAATTTGCAGCCATTTTTCCAAAGCCTTGCTAAATTGCATTTTCACACACGCACAGGCATACAATACACACACACACACATGAAAGGAAAATAACACAAAACGCCTGTCGTAAATCTTGCGGCTAATGTCTGCTTGTGATTTTCAGTGTAAGGGAAACATTCGGCTGTATCCACGTTGGGCGTTAGTTAGACCAAGGCCTTTTCGTGGTTTATTTATGCAGTTGTCGACAAAGTTTTTAAGTGCATGTCAATGTTTATTGAGGGCAAAATGTGCCAGAGTGTTATAAAGTTCTGTCCGTGTTTAGTCGAATGCAGCAAGTTGGGCAAGAGCTTAGTTTGTTTTCAGTTTTTAAGAACATACGAAGAGGGAGTCAACTGAACTCATTTTGTAACACTTTTAAAATTTTAAATCAAAGAAGAGTGTAAAAGTTCGGAGTTAAGCACTTAATGGTTATATTAACAAATCACATTAATGTCAAGATTTTATTTCATTGTTAAAAATCAAATTTCAACACCCACACAAATTGCAGACCTTGGCAGGTCGCCTTGTGATGGTTAGTTGATAGTGGCCAAGTCACCCGACGCACAGTATAAGATTTTGCCAATCTAGGGGGACTTAATTGAAAAAAAAAATTATTTTTAAGGTCAATGAGCTCTTAGGAGTCAATTTAGATATGTTCAAATGTTACGAAAACAAGCCCAAAACAAAACCAAAAATTTTTGTTCAGAAGCTAACGGTACTTAAACCGGTGCATTTGGAATGCATGCAAAATTGCATTGCACAACGAGCATCAGTTGAGAAAGTTTAGTGTTCTCAATTGGATCGTGTGGCCACTGTGAGTGGTCGAACTTATTTTTCCCATATTTGTGGAAGCATTATTGATTTTTAGCGCTATAAAAGGACTTCATAAGTGGCATACAACATTTTTGTTATTTTTTGGAAATAAGTGCCAAAAAGTAGGTATATTTTTAACAATATTTTGTATTTGGTGGAAAAAAACTCACAACATTCAATCACATTCAAATCAACCAAAACATACGTATTTTGCAGAAAACTATTCTGAATCAGGATCAGAAATAAAAAGTTGCTATTATTTTGCACAAGGACCTTTAATTAAGCAATGAGTGAAATAAAACGGGCAGAGTTTTTCGAGGTTTGGGTAAGAAACGCAAAAACCGTTAAGCTTAAATCACTCCTAGAGCACGCAGCGATCATTTTGGCAATGATATTGATCATACAAAGTTAATGTTGCATTTAAAACACATTGTTCCGTGATTTTAAGTCGAGATGGACTAAATCTAGGAGAGATAAGTCCAGAATTATGACCAATAATACAAGTTGGCTTCAGGGCAAAATAAAAGGCGATGCTATAGGATTGATGTCGCGCCTTCAACCTCAAACCGCATCGAAAGAGCTCTAAAACTATTTTCTGATCAATCTAGTGAAGAAAGTTGTGATTCAAATTCAGATTTTGATTAAATTTGTCAAAAAAAAATTCGCCTAATCTTTTTATCAACTTTGAGTTGATTTTTTTTAATTACAAAAAATTCTAAAAAATATGGAAATCGTTTTTTTCTTTCAATAAATGAATTACCTTTGAAATGCATCCATGTTTATATTTGTACGGCAAATACTTTTGAAGTTACAAGCAAAAGCATGAACATTTAACAAAAAACGTAAATTTAAAAAAAAAATAATTTTTTTATGATTAATTTTAAAAAATATTTTTAAATTGGAACAAAAAATACTAACCTGACACTTTTTTGAAAAAAAATTTTTCCTTTATTTTATTGCGGATTGTATGTTGAAAAAGTGAAAATTTTCTGGTTTTTACGTACTTTACGCCCTTTAAGGTGCCACGCCCACTTTAACTTTTTTGTCCAAAAATTTCTTTGGGAACTTTTTGAACATTCAGTCCAAAGTTCATGTCGATAGCTTAAAAAATACGACTGCTATTGAATTAAGTCACCCTAGATTGACAAAATCTTACACTGTGCGACGGTCGGTTAGCGCATGGAAAGCAGGAGGTATGAAATTAACAACAGTTGCAATTTACCCAAGAAAAAGAAAGACAAATCTTTTTATTGGAGTTTATCCAAAGCGAAAAGTTCATAGTCCCTAAAGGAGTTAAGGTAATTGATCACACATCACTGATCAAAACTTCGCCTATCAGTGTAGCGACGACTCAATACATTTACTTAGCATCAACGACTAGGGTGCTAGTTCCGGAGTTGAGCACAGGTTCAATACAGTATCCAATTTTTATGAAAAATTTAGGGATTACAGATATTGCGAATATAAATTTATAGTATAGTAAGTTTAATAATTATTATAATTTGAAGAGTTATTTAACATTTATTTGGTTAGGGCTGATAGGAGCCTACATTTAAAATTTGGTTGCTCTAGCTCTCTAGTCTCTGAGATCTTCATACAGACAGACGGTCGGACAAGGCTATATCGACTCGGCAGTTGATGTTGATCAGGCACATATCTTTTTATACATATGTTCGGTAATGTTTGCTTCTGCATATTACAAGCACTTACTCGACTATCCGAGTATCCGAATCGGTTGTAAACTCAGTAGTTCTTGATTGCCTCATTCGCAAAAATTCTTTCTTACATTTAATCAATTAACAAAACTCAGCTTTGAACATATTCAGCATCATTCAACGGTTGAGCCAGAGTCTTATGATCAATCCTAATCCTGCAAATTCAAAAAACTCAAAAAACTAAGCTGTATCTTTTCTATTCACTACCAAAATGTCCGCAGTCTTTTAGGTAAACTTAGTCGACTTCACACTAATAGTGCCTCGTTCGACGCCAATGCTATTATTTTAACTGAAACCTGGCTGAATTCTTTCGTTTCTGATCATGAAATTTTTGTGCACAACTACACTACCTACAGAAGGGACCGACCATCATTTGCTGCCGGCCTTCTTATTGCAATAAAAAATGATTTCTCATCTGAGTTGTTTCCGTTTGACAATACTCATGACATCGAGTTTATTGCGGTCAAAGTCTGCACTGGTAAAGCAAACATCTTCCTGACTTGTTCTTATATTCCTCCAAGATCTGATTTAAACACCTATTTGTGCCATCTTTCCGCAATTCATCTCGTGATGTCTGCATTAGGACACTCCGATCAAATTATAGTGCTTGGAGATTTCAACATTCCCCATTTATCATGGCTGCCTTGCGATGACTCAAACCTTTTACTTCCTGATACCGAACATGAATTTATTGACGGTCTAACCGAAATTTCTCTAGTTCAAATTAACTCCGTTCAAAATAACCGTGGAAGGCTGCTCGATCTGATATTTGTTAGTGATGCTTCCCTTGCAGCGGTAGCCAGAGCTAACCCTGTATCCCTGCCTGAAGATTGCTACCATCCATCCATCTCGATCTCTGTGGAGACCATTATCCCCGTGGAAATTGACAGTTCAGTAGCATCAAGACGTGTGAAGTGTTTTCGTAAAACTAATTTTCACGAACTAAATCTTCATCTTTCTTCAGTTGACTGGTCATTCTTACACTTATTCACCGACATTAATTCAGCAGTCAAAGCATTTTATCAAATCCTTTACTTGGCCTTTGATACATACGTTCCTGAGGTTAGGGTGACACCGTCATCTAAGCCTCCTTGGTTCACACCGCACTCGTCGTACCTAAAAAACAAGATATCTACACTTTTCAAAAAATATAGGAAAACAGGTTCGTCAGTAGACTTTGCGCTTTACTCTTCAGCTCGTTCTGAATTTCTTACCATTAACAGCCAATGTTATGCTGATTACCTCTCACAAGGCAGGATCAATTTTCGGAATGATCCAAAACAATTCTATACATTCGTTAACTCTAAACGCAAGTCGAATGCATTTCCTCCGTCCCTTCACTATCAGAATAAAACTGAATCTTCTGATCTTAATATTGCTAATCTGTTTGCCTCCTTCTTTCAAACGACTTACTCAGCACAATCCTACAACTGTTCTTCTTCTCCATATCCTTACTCTCTACCTCAGGCGAATAATATTTTTCTTTCCTATTTTAATGAATGTGACGTTTTGCAAAGTTTGTCCTCGATTGATATCTTTTTCTCTGCTGGTCCTGACAACGTCCCGAGTTGTATTATGAAGTACTGTGCTGGAGCTTTATGCTCACCCATTACCTATCTATTTAATCTATCTTTGAAACAGTCTTGTCTCCCACAGATTTGGAATGAATCTTATATTATTCCACTTCATGAAAAAGGATCTCGTTTGAATGTCGAGAATTATCGAGGCATTGCTAAGCTTTCTGCTATCCCAAAACTGCTTGAGCAGTTGATCACCTTCCAACTGCAGCACCTATGTAGCAACCTCATATCTCCTTCTCAACATGGTTTTGTTAAACGTCGATCGACGATGACAAATCTTCTTGAGTTTCATCACTGATAAATCGCAGTTTTCAGTGCCGGTCACAAACTGATGTCGTCTTTACTGATTTAAGCAAGGCCTTTGATTCAGTTAATCATGCTCTTCTTCTGCACAAATTGTCACTTTTGGGTTTTCCACCAAACTTATTGAACGGGTATTATTTAACAATGTATTTTCAACAGTTGTGAACGTGATGTCAGGTGTCCCACAGGGTAGTCACCTAGGCCCGTTGCTTTTTGTCCTTTTTGTAAATGACCTTCCACAAGTCATATAGTACTCAACTGTATTTATGTATGCAGATGACGTTAAAATCTATCTACCATACGCCGATTGGTTCTTGCACACGCGCCTTCAACTAGACCTTAATGAACTGGAGAATTGGTATAATCTTCTTTTCTTGAACCATTCCAAATGCCAAATTATGACTTTTTCCCGCAGCTCACCTCACGTTGTCTCCTATTCTATAGGGAATCATACCCTGGACCGTATTACACAGGTAAACGATCTTGGTATACTATTTGACCAGAAATTGTGTTTCAACAGCCATATCGCAGCTACAGTAAATAAAGGCAAAGGTGTTCTGGCATTTATTAAGCGTTGGTCCAAAGAGTTTGATGACCCTTACACAACTAAATCATTGTACATATCCTTAGTACGCCCTATTTTGGAATACTGCTCTAGTGTATGGGGCCCACAGTACAAAGAGCAGCAATCGCTAATCGAATCTGTCCAGAAACAATTTCTAATTTTGGCTCTTCGCAATCTGCATTGGGACCCCAATAGGCATTTACCGTCGTACCGATCGCGGTTAAAAGTAATTGATCTTCAATCTATGCATCACCGCAGAATATGCAATGGTGTCCTATTCGTCCACAAACTTCTTCTCGGATTGGTAGACTCTCAATCGCTCCTCACTTCTATAGAATTTACAGTACCCTCAAGGTTCACCCGTACATTCCGGCCACTACGTTTGCCACTCTGCAGGTCCAACTATGCCCTTCATGAACCTTTTCGTGTGTTATGCTCTAATTATAATTCCCTTTCTTTTATCTTTTCGTTTGAAAAATCTTTTAATGTTATTTTAAGTGAAATTTATGAACACCTTGAAGTATCTAACCTCTAACCTATTACTCTAAACAACTTTGTATTACTATTGCCAATGGTTTTAAGTTAGCAGATCATTGTTAACCAAATAAATAAATAAATAAATAAAAAACTCAGCGTTAAATATAATCGGCGTCTTACCGGCAACGCATCGAGGGGTTGAACGAGAGTCTGTCTATTGAGTATGGCTGCATTGGCTTCCTAGCCACCAACACATTCTTTATTCTGAATAGAGAGACCATTCGTCTGGACTTCTCAAAATTATAGGCCAGCTCTCTTTCTTTCACCTGTCAGCGGCATGGAGCACAATAAGCTTGCACACTGTCCGTGTGTCGATGTCGCTGCCGCATAGCTGTATTGTATACACAGAAGATATGGACGTGCCGGACTTTGGTTTGTTCATAGGAGGTGATTCTCGCTCATTCCTATCAATCGTCATTGAGCCAAACGAACAAACACACTAATTGACAGGAATGAAGTCGAACATGATTATAGTCAGAGTGCCTACAAAAGATTGATGCGTAGAGCGCAAAGCCAAGTGTTAATTAATGTATGATCGTTGAAGAATATTTCAAAAAATTAGATTTTTTGCTCGCCAGAAATGCAAAAAATTTCATTTTTAAGCTCCTAAAAAATAAATTTAAAAAAATATTGTATTTTTTTATACTTAATAATCGTTATTACGAAGAAAAACAGATCTCGATCAAAATCAAAATCCTTGGATAAACACAGAAGCTGTGAGCAATTTAGTGCCGAAAAAATGTGGTATTATCATTGCAACTTTTGTTCGTGTTCATTATTTTTTGATTATTATTTTAGTTCTAACTTTTCGCTCTCTTAATAAATTGACCAAAAGACGAAGCAAAATATTTTTTGTGAACGCACAAACTAATCAAATTTTACTGCTATGTAGTGGACTCAGGTACTCAATCTGATCCATCTATGGTACCAGTGACACTATTTTCCTCACCAACACCTTATTTCCTTCGTAAAAGTGCGATTATTAAGTAGAAATAATAAAAATATTTAATTTGGATTTACGATTTGTAATTGCCAGTTTTAACAATTATGTTTTCCGAATAGAAATCGAACAAAACGTATGATTGATAACGATTGCGGTGTCAGCCTACCTTTGTTAAAACATTCATATAAAATTTTTAATTTAACATATCCATAAATATTGGAGATTGTGTGTGAGTGTTTTCCATTGAAAAAAAGTACTAAAGCCAACGGATATCCTAAAGTCTGCAGTCAAATCTATTCATTAGAGATTCATCAGCAATCGCAGATCGTAAATCGGTAATCGCTAATCTGAATTATCTGCTGAATACGCCCAATGTTCTACTCGACTAGAGCTACTTTAATCACCTTTTAATTTAAATCTTGCTTGACTATTTCTGACAATTATAAAGTTAGATATAGCTTAAAACGTATGAGCACTTATCGAAAAAATTTGAAATTAAAATGAAAATTGAAAAAAATTTTTTAAATCGATTTTTTAGATCACCATCTTGAACTACACCAAAAAAATATTTCAGTTGAAATGGGTCATTTATTTGTTTTATTTTTGTAATCTAGTGTTATCAGAGTTTTCATCGCTGCTGTCATTGTTAGAGCTTATATTATATTCGTCAAAACTTTTCTGAGACCACCTCATGACCGAAAGCAACAACATGCTTTATTTTGTGGAATTTTTTAATCAAATTGACATCAACACCCGTTATTTTGGCAGAAAGTTTAGCATACTTCCCCTGCATAATTTCCATCATTGGACCAATTTTTCATCAGCTTCCTTTTTAAACATTTACATTTTTGTCTTTGTGTCTAAAACAATTTGATTTTTTTTCAGTCGATCTTGCTTGCCATTTTTTTTATTGAAGACAAATGCAAAAAAATATGTTGGCTTCTGATCAGGGAACTTTGATCACGAAGACGAAAATTTGTAAGACCATTGTGCAGCCCATGTTAAACCTGAGATCTGTTTGTTCATACGGACATCGGCTACTGACATCCACCACAAACTGATTCGCTTGCAGTTTGTTTAAGTAATATTAATCAGACTTTTAACAATTTTAAATGAAAATATTTTCAATTTGGCTTTGAATGATTTTCGATTCGTTGATTTTACTGCGAGCAACGCCTTCACATCAGTGGTCTAAGCTGGTTTATCTATAGGATTCTTATCTGTAACAGTGCCCAGAACACTCTACATTTTGTGCACATGCAAATGAGCTTAGCTCCCCACACTTACATCCAAGTGCCATCGGAGAGCTCTTTGCCTTAAAAGGTATCTGCTGTAGCAGGTCACTCAATTTCCTGGAAATTCTTGCTGACCACTAAATGTTTGCAATTGTATGTATAAACTATGTGCTCGGCATTTGCAAACAAAAATGTCACATAAAGAAGAAGAAAGCTGACACTGAGTAAACTCTTTGTTCATTGTTTGGAGGAGCTTGTGGCTTTTGTTGGATTGACAAAAGTTTGCTGCCTGGCTGGACGAACAGTTTCCCCCGTAATTGTGATTCCAAACTAAAATGTAAGCCTCTATTGCTGCCAGCCGAGCTCAGCAGTTTGTGTGAGGTGCTGTTGCCCAAATTGGTAAATATTTTGCATAATTAAATGTTTGCTCACATTTTTTCCCACTCGACGCATTGCGAACTGGCAAATTGCACAACAATAAATATTTACATACTCATTAAACTTTTCACATTAAAATAATATAGAGAGCAGGGCCGAAGGGAAAAACTAAACTGTAAACTACACCCGAATAAACAAAATTGTTACATGGCCGGGTGCAAAGAGCTTAAAACTTTTTCGATCTCTCTCCTACACAAATGTTGTTTTTTTTTCCTTCTTCTTTGGGTAAAAGGCTTGGCAATGCTGATGCCTGCCTTTTTTTTGTTTCTACTTACTTTGTCACGTGCTTACGGCAAAAAGACAACGAACTAGAAGTCAAGTTAAAAGGGTGAGACCGTAAAAAAAACAAGGAATGAGGAGGAGTCCGCTTGCGGTTGCCAAGCTTGAAGACTAATTGAAATGTATAAAGCAAAATAGTCATTAAACTAGACTTAATACTTCTTTGGCAAGTAATATAGGCCAGTTGAATGATTTGAGTCCAAGTGGCTTGGCAACGAAGCTCCAGACTTAGTCACTGTGAAGGGATGTTAATACAAGTTTAATCGCGCACGTTCTTTGTTAAAAGACGAATTAGTTATTGATGTCTTGTGTACCGAAACACACAACCGTAAACCGTTACGGACTGGTTTGTAAAAGAATCGAATACAATGTTTTAGTTAACAAATTTACATAATCGCCGAACTTCTATGTAATGCCGGCAATTTTGTGTCAGGTCTAGTCCACAGTCCCATCACATGACTCGTGAAAGGAAATAAGATTAATCAGAGTTAAAGATCACATATAAAACTTAACATTTCGTTACATAAAGAACACAAGAAAAGTTGATCAAAAAAATTGATGATCTCTACGGATTGAAATCCGTTCTTAATTCTCCTTGAAACATGAACAAAATGCTCATTTCGTACCTCGGAATTTATTTCCTGTATAAGAATGATTCTTTCTGAATCAATCCTGAGATTTCTTCTGATTTCGATTTGACTGGCTTGTCGTTGTTGTAGCACAGAACAAACTTAAATGTTTTTAAAAATGGAGCGAAAAAAAAAAACAAAACTAAAATGTGAGCAATTTTTAAGAAATTTCTTCCTTCAAAAATGATTGAATGAAAAATCTTTATTATAGCGGTCCACAGAAAGACTTCTTTTTTTAAATAAGCTTATAGTATATACTAGTCCCGTTGCATTTTGCGTTATTTTTGGATGATTTTCACGAAGTATTAAAAGGAGTGCTTTATATTGCAGATCGTAATATACGCCTTTTAATGTATTTAGCGGATAATATCTGCGTACTTCAGGACATGATTAATCGGCTGGAGGAGTAACGCACCATGTGGGGCATGGAGATAAATCTATTGAATTCCTAAATTATGGTCTTTAAGAAAAAGGGTAGATTGCAATAATAATGCAATAATAAAACCGAAACATGTGTCAGGGGATGAAGGCACTTTAAAGAAGGGGACAGTCTCCAAACCCGTTTCCTTAAGATGACCTTGCATTCACCAATCTGCACAGCGAGCTATGCATTAGCACTAAAGACGGCCCTGGACGATTCACAGTTATATTCTTTAGATCTGTATCTTGGCTATATAGGAAAAGTTCTGCATAAGTACCATGATCAGCGCCTACCCAATTACTTAACAGGCAAACTTCTGGAGTCGGATTGCAACATTTGCTGGACTTCTGGGTTGGAGGAGCTATGTAGGCCTTTGGGACTAGACTGGCGAAGTGCTATGGCAATGGAACACATTCAATACACTCAAACACGAGGCCTTAAGGGAACGAACCCAACGAAAATGCTCCAGCACCTGGAGGATATAAAGGGTGAATTTTTAGCTATTATCTTTTTGGCAACACTGGTTTAAACAGCTCACGCACGTTTCGTGTTTTGTTTCACTGTCAAACATCTTCAGTTTGGTCTATAATTTAACCATGAATCGTCTTACAAACGAACAATGCTTGCAAATTATTGAATTTTATTATCAAAATGCATGCTCTGTTAAGAAAGTTCATCGCGCGCTTCTTCCATTTTATGGTCAGTTTAATCGACCCACTGAAGCGGCTTTCGTCTTTTTATTTCGAACTAGGCTTAATTGTTGGACATTAAACCACCAACACGCTTACGTAGGTGCGATGGATGCGCTGTATCGGCCAATGTTAAAAATTACCATCAATTATCGATTCGTCGCCGTTCGCAGCAATTGGGCCTCTGTTACTTAACAACGTGGAAAATTTTGCGGAAGGATTTTGGTGTGAAGCCTTTCAAAATACAGCTGGTGCAAGAATTGAAGCCGAATGACCTACCGCAACGTAGAATTATTGGTTAACGGGCTCTTTGAAAGTTGGCCGAAGATCCACTTTTTTACCGAAAAATTTTATTCAGCGACGAAGCTCATTTTTGGCTCAATGGGTACATGAATAAGCAGAATTGTCGATCTTGAAGTGAATATATCCTTAAGGTGAACATCTAAAAAGTATGCAACACTTTTTTAGCTCGACTATTTTTCACATGTTTGCTCATAACTTGAGAAACGGTTATCTGATTTTTATCATTTTTTCTGCAAATTTATTCATTTTGCTAAACACTAACTATCTCTAAAAAGTACGAAATATAACGTTTTTTCCGAATTGCGGGGGCGCCCACTCCCTCCTGGCCAAAATTTGAAATAAACTTGATCTGCGTGCAGATAAAAGAAGCATTTGTCCCATACATCTCAAGCCTCTATCTCTTACCATCTCTGAGATCTAGGTGTTCATACAGACGGACGGACGGACGGACGGACGGACAGACGGACAGACGGTCAGACGGACATGTCTATATCGACTCGACTGTTGATGCTGATCAAGAATATATATACTTTATATGGTCGGAAATGATTCCTTTTGCCTGTTACATACATTTGCATGACTTTAGTATACCCTTTTTACTCTACGAGTAACGGGTATAAAAAGTCACAGTTTGGTGCGGTTTATGGGCTGGTGGCATCAATGGGCCGTACTTCTTGAAAGATGATGCGAATTGTAATGTAACTGTGAATGGTGAGCGCTACCGTGAGATGATATTCAACATTTTTTTGGCCATAATGCAAGAACTTGACTTACATGACATGTGGTTTCAACAAGACGGTGCTACATACCACACAGCATGCGCAAAAATGGACTTATTCGGGTGTGTCACAGAAATCTCTAGAGGTTTTCGTATAAACGTCAGCATTTTATATCAAAGCTATTTGAATTAATATGTTATGGGGCTAAAATATGCCCGGCTACTAAATTAAATGTCAAAGGTTAAGAGATTTGAAACCGCCTGCTCAAAGTCAAGTAGATTTGAAGCGTACGGTTTTCCATCCCCGTAATCTAGTAGGCGGTCTGATTCTTGGCACTTCGCAAATAAAGTAGTCCCTGATTTGTTCGAAGTGCAATCGTTTACACGAAAATCTCTAGAGATTTCTGTGACACCCCTGATAGAGAGGCGAGTTCGGTGAACATTTTATTTCATGCCAAATAGGACTCAGCGGATGGACCATTTGAGGCGCAGTCACGGTCAAAATTTGCATGAAATAATCTTCAAACATTAAATTATATGGACCGTACTATTGATTCAAATAAAGATTTCATGAATTTTTCTGAATTTTATGTGTTTTTTTTTTAAAATTTCCTATAGCTCTTAAAAAACCACCCTTTATAAGTAGCTCGACCACTCAGTATCCAATAAATATCTCTATCAGCGCTCAAAATTCCTTGGATCATGAAAGCTCGTTTTCATTTTTTAAAATTGACGTCAAACTTCTGTAATAATAATAATAACACCCAAGAAATCTATGGCATAGGGCATTTGCTCTTTTAATGGAGAAGAGTTAATCAGCATACTAAATGACAGAAGTGACAACTTTTGGGAGAGCCCAGTCAACTATTTGAGAAGCTCACTAAATTATCGGACGGCTATTCTGGAGACACTTACTGGCATTTGAGTCAGCATGGGTAGGAGTCTGGGCATTACACTGAGGAACGGTCACTTATCTGGGGAAGATACGGGCAACCTGGTGTAATTTTCAGTTAGATAACAAAAAAACTTTAAAAAACCAAAAATAAATAATTTCTGAAATTAATGGCTGAGTTAATCCTTACTGACCATTTACTGGTTGCCAGAAATGTAAAATCAACTCAAAAGCAACCTCCCGTACCCATCTTTAATTTAAGCCGTAATGACCCTGGGCAGCTGTTTACCTACTTAATTTAAATCAATGCTGCTTGATTGCATTGAGTGCTCTTTATCTAACGCCGTCAGGCGTCGCTTTGTACAATTTGCCTTACAAGATGTGTGTTTGTGTATGTTGGTTTAATGATAACTTTGATTAGGCTCAATAGCCCAACTTGAGTATTATTTATGGCTTTATCAAAAACCAATTGATGGACCACAGTAACCACACTTGCCACACCTCATATTTAAGGCTGGCTAAGGGCCTTTTCATGCAATATTACTCATATTAATTGGCCAAAAATGGGCGGCACCGGCTCATATAATTGGCTTATATTTATATGGATTTTAGCCCACCCATCATTTTAGGGGGGGACGGAAGGCGCCTCTGTGCACATTTTGATGATTGCGTGTTAATTAAGCGTTTGGGCGGGCGCTTGCCCAGAGAGCGAGTGAGAAAGATATACGAAGAAAGAGCACTAGTAAATGTGGGCCATAAATTCAGTAGCCTCTCAGGTGCAGATTTATGGTGGAACAGCTGCCACCTCAAAAAAAAACTTCCAGCTAGCAGGCAGTTCGCATATGTGTGTTAGTGTGCACTACTACACACAGACGAACATAAGCACAAGTGACAGGTAATTTGTGCACAAAAGCGTGAGGTGTGTGAAGGAGGCGCATACATTATTCATTTCATTGCCAGCTTTTTTCGTGTGCGTGTGTGTGTGGGTGTTGTGAGCGCTCACTTGACAATTTTTGTGCAGTTGTGCTATCTTCTACGCTTTTACTGCTTTGTGCACATTTCAACGGATTTTTACCTGACCGGCTGTTTTCGGTGTGGGGCACTGCGTCCACTTTTGGGCAGTTCGATTACCCACCTCTGTCACAACTCACTCTGGACAATTTATTTTGCATGTCAATCCGAGTTACAGATTTAACTCAATTATCAACCCACATAAATCTAATTACGCAAACAACAAAGGACCACACATAAAGGAAAAGCCAACAGGAAATTCAATTATGAATTTTGGCATATGTTCATCAAAATTCAATCAATTATATTTCACATGCATTTGGTTCCATAAAGGCCACAAAATCCCCCAGGTGACGTTGTGTGTCAACAAAAATTATCGTTTGCATTGCAGGCCAAATGTATTTACTAAGTCAGATATTCAAATAGCTTTTTACAGTGACTTTAGTCCTGGTCAGACGTAGCTCAATTCTTTAGAAACCGAATTTTAATATTCATTGGTAACACAAAAAAGGGAAAGTGAGATAAACGTAAGCGGATGCAACTCATGCCCTTTTGCAATTTATCAGAAATCTTTGAGTATGTTGCACTATATTATTTATTGTTACTAATAATTTGATTCAGTTTCTTGCACCAATGTGGGCATCTGGCTTACGTCACTACTAAAGCTTCTTCCTGTTCAACTGTTGCCATTGCCTTAGCAAATATGCTGGCCCAGGTAAATCAAAACCATTTGCATTAACAGCATCCATATGAATGCCAGAGATGTGAGAGATGTGATGCATGATAAATGGCCATTGGCCAGAGCTTGCCTTACCTTTAATAAGTCAAGCCTTATGCAAATGATTTGTGGTTGTGTGTGTGTGCAAGGTGTAAGGACATTTGGCTAAGACCGCCCTATGGCAGTTGTGGGCAGTTGTTGAACTTGACACTTGTGGACAGGTGAGATGAATCGGTTGTAGCAAACTAAATAAAAGTCATCCAAGCATAACGGACAGGTACCACATGTTGCAACCAAATGAGAAAATCGTGTACCCCATTTCTTGGAAACAAATCAGAAATCAGATAAAGTTCCTTATTTATAATTAATCTAATTTAAATAATATAATTTTATTAATTTTTAATTGTTTAATATTAATTATTTTATAACAGGTGGAAGCGAAATAAAACAAATGACCGAAATACAAAGGGCTAACCGTGAGTACTGGAATAAAAAGTTACGGGAGCCATATCGTCTGGAAAAACTTGGAAAGTGCTTAATAAGTGTGGAGTTTATTCTTAAAACAAACTCAAGTACCTGATGCACTCTATCTACATATCTGCGCTAATAGCTTTACTTTGGTGAATGTCAGTCCTTGTGATGTTTTAAAAAGTTTTTTTTGGAAAAAGTCTTATGACGGATTTGACAATATAAGTAAAAAATTTGATAATGTTATTCTTCCCTTAATTCTATAAACTCTGGAGCAATACTATAGCCGCACCTTGTATTTTCAGTGTACGCATTGAAAGAGTAGAGGTAGAAAAACTTTGTGATTACCGTTTGAAAGAGCGTTAAAAATAAGAGAAAAAAAATGACAAAGATCAACACTCTCAGTGCAAAAATTAACCGTTATGATTAATTTTCGTTTTTTGTGTGGTGCACTATTATAGCCGCACCATTTAATTTCTTAGTCTGTGTTTGCTGGTTGGTGTTGCTGGTGTTTGCACTTGGTTGAGTTACTTTTTCTAATAAATTTGTAAATATGCCAAGTGGGCCAGTGCTGTCAGATGTAGAAAAGGGCCAAATTCTACCGCTCAAAAGTGAAAATTGCTCATTTTGTGAAATTGTCAGAAAAATTGGTAGCTCCGACAAAGTGAAAGCGAAATTTTTGTAAAAACCGAAATGAATATGGAAAATAAGACACAGAGAACGTACGGCGAGGATAAATTAGCGTGACCAGCACCGATTAGTAAGCGCTGCAAGTAATTCATTTAAGAACGCTAATGAATTAGCAAGTGAATGTGGCCTAAAAGTGTATCGCTGGACCATTGCACGGACTTTAAGGGAATTTGAAAACATATTGCGACAAAAATTGAAGGTGACAGAAACGTTGCCAGACCGCCAAAAAAACATCGGATGATATTCGCCAGAATTAAAATGGGAACTGACTGGACAAAAATAATAAGACTTTATAGAGCAATGCAAATATTAATTTATCTTTCTAGATCATTTTCTCGGATGAGGAAAAGTTTAATTTGGACGGTCCTCATGGGTTTTCGCTCAATGGAGGGATTTGAGGCAGGAAACCCGGTACTTTTCTAAGGCAAATTTTGGAGGACGATCATTAATGATTTGGGCTGCGTTCTGCGAGTGTGGATGCTTGGAGCTGGCATTTCCAAGCACTTGTATGAACTCCAGAGAGTACATGGACATTCTTCCATTGAATTTATTTGCATTTCTTAGCGGTTGAAGGGGGTAAAAGTTCATTTTCCAACAGGAAAACGCATCAATGCACGCAACACAAGGCAATAATGTACGGTTTTTGAAGTGGCCCGCGTGCTTCCCGGACATGAATCCGATGGAAAACCTGTGGGCGTTGCTAGTCCGAAGTATTTATGCTCAAAACCCCGAGTACCATAGTACTAAGGGGTTCAAATTGTCAATTATTAAGGCATGGAAAGAACTGTCCCTTAGTGAGTTAAAAACCTCGTAAACAGTTAACCGAACAGGATCTATGAGATAAGTAGTGCTAATGGAGGTTACACTCATTACTAAAGTGAATAAAAATATATTAATTTGTTAACATTTTTCTATAAATTATTTAATTTAGTGAAGTGCGGCTATAATAGTGCACCACTCAAAAAACGAAAATGAAACATAACGGTTAATTTTTGCACTGAGAGTGTTGATGTTTGCCATTTTTTTTCTCTTATTTTTAACGCTCTTTCAAACGGTAATCGCAAAATTTTTCTTCCTCTACTCTTTCTATGCGTACTCTGAAAATACAAGGTGCGGCTATAGTATTGCTCCAGAGTTTAAGTATCTTCTTCTTTTGCTAAAATGTGGAAGCGAGCGTAAGTCCTTCCAATACCAACGAAAGCGTAAGTTAAAGTCGGCTCTAACCTAAAGACCAAAGAAATAATTAATAGCTTTCCTGTGTTCCTGAGGGGAGACTTCCGAAAAATTATGCAACATTTTTAACTCGGCTATTTATTATCTGATCTTGAAAAAATTTCAGGGAAAATTTTGAATATAAACTTGAGATCGATATCTGAAAAATAATAAAACGGGAGTTCTTTAACATTTTGTATTGTGGGCGTGGCAAAAATTTTAAGCAAACTTGACGGGAATAAAACAGGGATGCAAACCACTTGGATATAAGGACTGGTTCGGTTCAGTGGTTCACACAGTTTTTGACACGCCGGATCGGTTCATTGCATGGTTTTTGGGTCTTACTGAACCGCGGTTGCGGTTCGGTTCGGTTCGCTCTTTATCCATTTAATTAACAAAAGAAAAATATTTTTGCTACAACTACTCGGATTATTCATTAACAAAGACTTGGGTTTTCAGTTCTCACATTCTCATTTAGTTTTGAAATCTTAAAGATTCACATATCAGGTGACAAAACATAATTGTTTAGAAACTTTGACGGTTTGAAATCGTCTACTAAAAGCCAAACGGATCAAAATCGTCAAATAATTACAATTTTCTTTTGACCTGATCAAGTAATCTCTGACATATATGGCACTTCACATAAAGGCTAATCCTGCGTTGCGGACGTTACATTTGTACGAAAATTTGCTTCTTAAAATTGACACAGCTGGCGTCTACTTTGGTATATTTGAAATACTTTTGGTGCAAAATGCAGTTCTTTGGGAGTACTTTCAAACCTAATTTAAGATAATAGGTTATTTGTTTTTGAAAAAAAGTTATGCTTGTTTAAAGTTCCGTTGCGGACGTTACAAAAAATGGAAGTCGACTTTGAGGTTAATGTGCATTTCCACATTTTTTAGCGAATTTTGCATAATAAACAAAAAAAAAGTCTAATAACAAAAAATTTAGTAGAATATATAACCAATTCAACACAGCTTTCAAAAGAATGATAAGTGGTCCCGTTATTAAAATATCTTAATTTTTGTGCTGTTGCGGACGTTACACTTTTTCTATTGACCCAAATAGTATAAAAAAAAATTTTTTTTTCATCCGATTGACTTGAAACTGGGTTTGTAAGCTAAGTACGCGAAATAGTTCGACACGTGTTTTCCAGATTTTGAAAAATCCGCCCACGAGGAAAATTTCCGTAAAATTCTGCTTGCAAAAAAATTATTTTTCATCCGATTGGCTTGAAATTCAGTTTGTAATGAAAAAACCCGAATTCATTTGGGTTTTCATTTTCCGATGTTGGAAATACCGATTTTTATCGATATTTATAAATTATTAATATTATTTAAACACACTTTTTGTTACTTTGAGGTTATGTTTTTCGGATTCTCGAAAACCTAGAGCAATTTAGAGCCCAGATTCAGACTCAGCAGGCAATAATCCATTATAAAAACCTATTTCCACCTCATAATAATAAAAAAATTTTTGGGTATTTTCTTGTCGTTGCGGACGTTACACATTTTGGCATTAACTTTTTCAAAAATATGTGTAATAAAGGTATATTTTTTTTTTCATCAGTTTAAAGGGCATAAAAAACTCTGTTTATAAAGCAAGTTTGGATAACCGAATTATTAAAATTCATTCTGCTAAATTAAAAAAAGTTTAAATTTTAAATACATATTAGATATCCTACAAATTAATGAGTACCTTAAATTAAAGGAAATGAAACAAACTTTAAGTTTTGCTAAGCGGAAAACTCTATAACGACTGTTTTTACCATTTTTTGACCAATAAAAAAACCCTTATTTTTCAAGAATTAATAGAAGCAAGAGGAAGGGTTAGGTATGCCTCTGCCAAGATCAGACAAACCACCGTAGAACAATATTGCTTACATATTTTGAAGCTTGAATATGTACCCTATTATTCCATTAACAAACATTTGGATTTTGGACAACTTTAAATTTCAACCCTTGGTTTAAAATTTTTCGGATTAGCCCATATAAATTTAAGCAATTTTAATTCGAAATCCAAAGTTTATTCGGAAATCGATGTCGATATGTGGAACACACCCTATTATACAATTAACATTTAACATACAATAACATTTAATTTTTAAACATTTCATTTTTGCTTTGATAGATCTTTAAGATTGCTTCATTTCATGAAGACATTTCCATCGGAATAGTTTTATTATATGATGTACGAGTTGAAAGAATTATCCGTTATGCTTTCTTAACCGTTTATAATTTTGTTGCATGTTAACATTAAATGAGAGTTAGCTACCTATTTTCCATCTTGTCATAGCAAGTTTGATTCCCGTAATCTAACAATTCGAATTCAAAAGAGTTGACAATTACTGAGCTATGTCGTCCTCCCTTTTTTTCAACTTGAATTTTGCAGGCCTGCCAGCCATAGAAATACTCATACTCATTTTATATTTTAAGCCAATCTCAATTAAAGATAAAAAGTTAACGTTTGAGTTTTAAGAAAGTTGACCCCCAACGGATAATACAATCAAGACTTGGCTTATTACAATTTTGGGTAATTATTTTACAACAACTCTGCTTTTCCAAGTATTTTCGCCATATTTTAAAGCTAAATGCTGATTTTGCTTACTATTTGCCAGTAACTCAACACCTAGCTGAAGTGAACCGAACCGAACCATTTTATTTTTTGGTTTTTGGTTCGGTTCAGCATTTTTGAAAACACACTGGTCCGGTTTACGGTTCGGTTCACGAGCAAAAAAAGCGGTTCGGTTCGGTTTAAAACCGGTTCGGTTCAGAACCGGTTTGCATCCCTGGAATAAAAACTAATGGGCAATTCATACCATCATTGGTTCTTCCGTTTTTATTAAATATCCTCGATCATTAAATGGCAAAACATATTCAGACATATCTCACTTCGAATATGGTATTGTGCGATCAACAGTCTGAGTTCCGAAAAAAGCATAGCTGTACAACAGCCTTAATAAATATTGTTAAGGAGAATCGTGGACAGTTAGTAAAATTAGATATTTAACACTTCTCAATTACAGCAAAAAATTTTGATACCGTCAATGTCGATAATTTTTGCACCAAACTAGACAAATCAGAAATTATAAATCTCGCTAGCTACCAAACTGCTAAAATTATATCTTTAAACTCGATCCCGAGTAATTGTCTCTGGCTCATTCATTTTCCAATTCAAGAATTTACTGCTACTGCACCATAGTGTTTTTTATACACTTGAAAAGTGTATTATAATTTTGCCCAGAAGTTTGCAACGCATAGAAGAAATCATCGCCGACCACATAAAGTATATATATTCTTGATCAGCGTGACGAGCTGAGTCGATTAAGCTTTATCCGTCCGTCTGTCTGTTTCTACGCGAACTAGTCCCTCAGTTTTAGGCTAGCGAGCTGAAATTTTGCACAGAGTCTTCTTTTGTCTGCACGCTGCTAATATGTCGGAACCGACCGGATCGAATGGCTACTTCTTGTAGCTGCCATACAAATGATCGGTCGAAAAATGGATTTTAATGAGAAAAACTGGTTTTACCTCAATATTACCGCTCTCAATCACGATCATGGGTAATATTAAATGTTTTTAAGCTGATCTGCGAAGTTTGGTCGAAGTCGCCAACCGTTGAGACCTGCTTGTTCAAGTGTATCAAAACTTCGGAACAGACGAAGTTAGCTTTGCGTTTCTCGTTTCTATACTCTGTACCGAAGGTACATAGAGTATATTAAGTTTGTGCAAAAGTGTGTAACAGGGAGAAGGAATCATTTCCGACTATATAATTCTTGATCAGCATCAACAGCCGAGTCGATATAGCCATGTCCGTCTGTCTGTCCGTCCGTCCGTCCTTATAAACAAACAGATCTCAGAGATGGTAAGAGATAGAGGTTTGACATGTATGGGACAAATGCTTCTTATACTTGCAGGCAGATCAAGTTTATTTTCAATTTTTGCCACGCCCCCTCCCGCCCCCACAATGTTGAGTATACGGTATATCTCCTACAGTTTTGAAGATATACGATTCGTACCTTCGAGAGATAGTTAGTAATTAGCAAAATGTATCGATTTGCCGAAGAAATGATAAAGATCGGATGAGCGGTTCTCAAGTTATGAGCAAAAAAAGCAAGTCACCTTCCCCCCACCCCCTCCCACCCTTTTACAACTAACACCGCACAATCTTAGAAAGAGAGAGAGAAAGAGATTGAGAGAGAGACTTAGAGATGAGCGCAGCACCAGCATTGCATTCAGCTTCTACTACAGGTACAGAGTATGTTATAGTCGTGTTTGACCGACTTTCTCACTTCTTTTTAATATAAAGTCTTAAGATAAACAATTTTTTTTTACCTATCCGCCCTCATAACTCTACTCCAATAGCGACTAGAAGACAACAAATTTAGGAGAGCGAGTTTCTTATTGACGGTAACAACATATTTGAATTTGGTGCTGATCGGAGTGGGGGCAGTTTTTGTATGCTTATTCTGCTATGCCCTTTAAAAATATTTACAAAGATTGAAAATGAAATTTTAAATTGCCAATTTGAATTGAATTATAATTGAAGTGTATAATTAGAAGTCCTCATATAAATTTGGAATGCAGTTCTTTGGGAGTACTTTCAAACCTAATTCAAAATAATACGTTATCTATTTTTGAAAAAAGTTATGCTTGTTTAAAGTTCCGTTGCGGACGTTACGAAAAATGAAACTCGACATTGGGGCTTATGTGCTTTTCCAATAAAAAACAAAAAAAAAGTCTTTGTTCGGAGCAGAAGCGCTGACCTAATTTAGTTTAATCGTATTATTCATAATTTAAATGTAAATGCCTTTTGGCCAATGTTTGCTTTGAAATTAAAATGTAAACAAATATCAAAGCTAAAAGCTCACATAATTAGTTCTCCCGCTCAAAGCTTTTATCTTTGAGCTTTGCTTATCTGAGCGGAGCTTTGGGATGCAGCAGCTGGCTAGCGGCCGTCGGCTATTGCGTTTTTCAACTCACTGCAACTCCAGAGATCAGCCAATAAACATTTAATAATCCGAAGTGAATCGCATTTTTATAAATTGGCAAAAAGGTGATAAAATTGTTATCCTCCTCTAAACAGTCTTAATACAAAAAATTAAGTGGAATAAATGACCAAAATACAAAATATAATATGTTCTTAATTGTCTTAGTACTTTATTTGTTAAATTAAAAGGTTGACGGCTGAAAGCCATGCTTAGACTAATTTATTTTGTTCACCTTAAGCTTTAAGTGCACTCGAGGAAAGGAAATGAATTACATACTACTACTACTATTTCAGCCCTTAGGTGTTTTTAATTTAAATTTTATCTTTTTATTCACATTCTTATCGCACATAATAAAGTTTTTCCCTATTTTCACGATGAAACGCTTTCTTATCTCCAGGAAGAGACGCTTTATTATCTATTCGAAGACACTTTTTCTTATCCCCACGGTGGGTCATTTCTTTATGCGATGTAGCTAAAGTAAAGCAATACCTACTACTAAAATGTTCCACACCACCCAAAGCAAGAACTTATTAAACACATCCAAATATAGATTCAAGCGAAAATGGTTTTTCCCGGCTTTGAAAATTTACCTAAATCTTTTTAAATAAATTTTTAAAACAGTCAAGCTATGATTGAAAACTAGCCAATGGATAAACTGCTGCCAGAACTTAATTGAAAAATATTCAATTGTTTTACTTCTTTTTTATCAACATATAAAATTCAGTTGATTCTCTTTTCAAAGCATCTCGCCCTTCTCTTAACATTTCAATCAAAAAATTTTCCGTTTAGTTGCCCAGCAGCATATGCAACACTTTTTGCAACTTTTGTGTTCCCCGTTAAATTGCATAATTCAATTAAAAGTTGACAATGTAAACGGTTTCCCGGCAACAGCAGCAAGTTCGGCGATGCTGTTGAATGTCAATGAACAATTTAATTAAATGTGGCGCATACGCCGCTTGGGGAGGCATTGAATAAATGGAAAATAGAGTCAAAGTAATCAAAGGAGGAGGAGGACTTGAATGCAGCGGAACAACAACTTAATAATTTTGAATGAATATTGATGATGGTCAAGACATGGCCAAACAATTTTGGATACGAACATGAATGTAATTAATTATGCAAAACATTTTTCGTGGTAAATCCACCTGACCGCTTTTGCATGGATGTTGACAATTTAATTTAGGGTGTCAAATGACCAGCAGAACCTTGTAAGTGCTTGAAAGTTTAATATTTTGTACTCGCAATCTGTCATCTCACCTCAAAAACAATTCAATTCAACTAAGAGCAACGGCAATCCCTTGAAATTTCTTTCTTTCTGCTGTCTGCCAAAAAACTTGAGCTGAAAAACTGAGAGAAGCGATTTGTCGACAAGTTTTTGTTTGCCTGTTACATGTCCTTGGATCATGGACTTAATGACACCAAAAAAATATTGGAAAAAGGCCAAAGCGAAAATTTTAATAGCAAAAAAAACTGTTATAAATGACAAGGAAAAGCTTATTGCCAAATGACGAGTGCAGAAAGGTAAGTACATTCCGACAAGGGCGTCTGTCTGGAAAAGGTAATGCCTTAATGACTTCGCTATCAAAAAATCAAAATATCTATAAGTGAATAAGATATGTGTTTGCGAACTTGAACTGTTTTACAAAATTGATTACCTGATCAGTTATAATTTGCTTGCCCACTTAACCCCTGAACCAGTTCACTGTTTTAGTCGTGGACCCGAGCTTCTTGAAAACCAAACAAACTGGAACTGATGTTATAATAATTGCATATATATCACAAAGTGTGGATGAACAGGTCGATTCTAAACCAGATTTTGATACCTTTTCAGCATTCACTCCCGAGTTTATGGGTGACACGTCTAGAAAAAACACACAGTCATTTCGCCTGACACAACAATTAGTCAATTCAACACAAGCAAATTTAACAAAAAACAAAGTCTTCACAAAACAATTTCAGCTCACGTCAATACATCACTAAGTCATTTTACCCAACACAACAATTCGACACACGTTAATTCAACACAAAAGAAATTAATCACGAACAAATTCAACAAAAAAGTGGAACCGTATAGTATCAACATCAGGGAAAGAAATGAGACACTAGCTGCGCAGTTATACAACATTCGCAGCCACCATCCCCCGCCGATTCAAAGACAAACTCCCGGTATAATCAACGCAAACCAATTTCAAAAGGTCAATAAAACATTCGTCATTTCAACACATTACTTAAACACAATCAAGGGGCAGGCACAAATTGTACGGTATTTACATCGCCTGCATTCGGATGAAAGTTATTCAAGTTGTGAACAAAAGAATGATATTAAAGAAAAGATATTAAAGTCAGGTTCGACTGACTTTGCTACTTGAAGGATTGAAAATATATATTTTTTAAATTGTTGTGTTCTATTTTCCAGTGTTAAAATTGTACTGTGTTGAAATTTGGCGATGTTCAATTGCTTTGTGATGAAATAGTTTATGTTGAAATTGTATATGTGTTAAAATATCTTGTGTTATAATTGTGCTGTGTTGAATTTGTTCGTGTTTAATTGGATTTGTGCTGAATTGACGTGTTGAAATTGTTTTGTGTTGAATAAACGTGGAACCGAGTTTATGTTCCAACTCCGACTAAAACAAATATTAAAAACTACGATCATAAGAAATCCTGTAATGGAGTGGTTTGAATTCGGTGCGACGCATGGATAAGTTGCTTGTTACATTCTAATAGCTGGGCAAGCTTTGTAAAATATTCACTAAGACATTGACAGCGAAGCACAAAAAGGCCAAGCGGAGCTTCTATCAATCTTTTTTTTTTTTTTTGTATTCCAAGTTTATTAACTTAATCTTAACCTAACACATTAGAGGGACAATTTTTTACTTTACAAATTAGTTGCGTACCCCTGCGGGACGACCGCAAGGCAATGCTTCGCAGGGGCAACAACCGCATTATAATAAATTATGCCCTTCTTAGTCGCTCCAGTCTGCGTAGCTCAAAAAGGGCGCTGGCTGCAAAGTTGCTGGTCGCGTCCCAGAACCGCTCGCTCGAAACCATTAGATTGCAGAAGTTGTTCGAGGTAACTTCCTCGCCTGCAATGTCCCTGAGTGACCGCCTTTGCTCTTCAAAACGTCCACAACTGAACAGGACGTGTTGCGCATCCTCTGGGGTACCTCCTCCACACCAAGTGCACTCGGCACTGCTCTCGTGCCCGAAGCGATGGAGATAGCTTCTAAAGCATCCGTGCCCGCTAAGTAGCTGGGTGAGGTAAAAATTCACCTCACCATGAGGCCTCTCGAGCCACGGCTTGATTTGTGGGACCAGTCTGTGTGTCCAGCGACCTTTCGTGGAAGAGTCCCAAGAGCTCTGCCACTTCATAAGGCTCTCCTCTCTAACTGCCGCTCTCTCCACGTTGCGTGGTCTTATAGGTGTCATCTCGCGCGATGCTCGGTAGACGGTTGCCGACTCCGCTGCCAGGTAGCCCAGAGGCACCATTCCTGCTATGACTAGCGCTGCTTCGTTCGATATGGTCCTGAACGCGCTGCAGACCCGAATCGCGCTCAGGCGGTAGACGGCCTCAACACCGCGGCAGTAGCTCGGGACCGTAAAAGCGTGGGCCCACACCGGAGCAGCGTACAACATGGTGGATTTACACACTCCCATAAGGAGTCGTCGGCGCTCATGCTTTGGGCCGCGTGTGTTTGGCATTATGCGTGATAACGCTCTACACGCCTCGGCAGACTTATTTTGCACGTACTCCAAATGCTCACGGAAGCAGAGCCTGGTGTCTATCATGACCCCAAGATATCGTATGGCACGCTTAGAAACCACTGCTGTTCTTCCCACCATGATGGTGGCAGTTTCGACTCGTTTCCGACTGCTAACCAGTACGGCTTCGGTTTTTTGTGCTGCCAGCTCCAGTCCCACCGACGATAGCCATTGATAGACCATCGATATGCCTGCGCCGCATGCAGACTCCGCCATATGGAGTTCTTTGGCCACCACAACTAGGGCCACGTCGTCCGCAAAGCCGACGATATGCGTGCCAGCTGGGAAAGGCAGCCGCAAGATGCCATCATACATGATGTTCCATAGAAGAGGCCCCAGGACAGAACCCTGGGGGACTCCCGCTGAAATATCATGAGTTTTTGTGCCTTCCTCAGTCTCATATAGCAACTGCCTGCTTGAGAAATAGCTGCGTATCATGGCGTACAAGTATGCCGGAATGTCAAACGACGCTAGTGCGTTCAGGATGCTCACCCAGTCCGCTGTGTTGAACGCGTTCTTGACATCCAGAGTCACTATAAGGCAGTACTCTTTGTTGCCTCCTCGCCACCGCGTTCCAGAAATGGCTTCCGTAGCAATTTCAACCACTTTGCCAATGGCATCGGTAGTTGATTTTGCCTTCCTGAACCCAAACTGGCTTGGCGAGAGACCGCCAGCCATCTCCACTGCTACCTCCAGCCTGTTGCATATCAGCTTCTCCAAGACTTTTCCCACTGTGTCCAGCAGGCAGATGGGTCTGAACGAACTAGCATCCTCCGGTGGCTTGCCAGGCTTCGGGAGTAGTACCAGCCTCTGTACTTTCCATCTCTCTGGGAATGTTGCTTCCCTTAAGCATTTGTTGTACAGCGCAACAAACACATCAGGACGAAGCGTCAGGGCAATCTTCAGCAGGCTGTTTGGAACAGCGTCTGGTCCAGGTGCCTTGTTGGGTTTTATGCTCTTAGCTGCCGCACGCACTTCGTCATCTGTGACCTCCTCTATGAAGTGCCCTGAAGCTGGCCCTTGGCCATGTTCGAGCGTGCAACTTAGGGCGTCAGGCCTAAATGGGAACAGGGTCTCAACAATGCTTCGGAGTGCCTCTGGTTCCGTAGGCCCCGGTAATCTGCCTGCAAAAAGGCGCTTGACTACTGTTTTGTAGGCTTTACCCCCATGGGTCATGCTCCGCAGTGTCACAGAGCTCCAGAAAACACTCGCGTTTGCTCCGCTTTATTAGCGTCTTGAGCTCCCTTCTTCTCTCACGGTACGTCTCCTGGACTTGTAGAAAAGAGTCGCCGCCGCGAGATCTCTGACTATGCCTTCTTGCCCGGAGGCACAATCGGCGAGCATCGGCGATTCTATCGTTCCACCAATATGTCGGCATGTGGTGGCGTTTGTACGGCTGGCGCTGAGGCATGCTTGCTCTGCATACCGTCTCCAGCTGTTCAGCTAGCTGATCGGCCATATTCTGCGCACTCCCGGATACTCGCATTCTCATCAGCTCCATGGAAGCAATTTCTCTGCTTAGTGATTTTGCGCAGTAGGCTTTGTGCAGAGGGGGCCTAGATGGCCCGGTGGTCCTATCGCCGATCGTGCAGAAGATAGCCAAATGGTCACTAGCTGTGTACACTTGGCTGACGTTCCACTCGGATGATGGGAGAAGAGAGCTACTGGCAAAGGTCAAATCGATCACCGATCCGATACCGCCTCTACTGAAGGTGTTCTGCGAGCCGACGTTTAAGAGGGATACGTCAAGCACCGCAAACGTTTCTAGAAGAGCGCGTCCCCTGGAATTGGTTCTGCTACTACCCCATTCTACAGCCCAAGCGTTAAAGTCGCCGGCTATGACGATTTTGCTGCGGTCTCTGGCATCGCGTACCAAGTCGTCCAGGATGGCTTCAAATTCGGTGAGTCCCAGACTAGGAGCCAGGTAGCAGCTGTACACCCATAAGCCTCCTACTTTTGCTCTGACAAAGCCCTCTGCAGCCAATACCTGTTGTATGTGAAGAGTTTTACTTCCGCACGCCCAGATCGCAGCTTTGCCGGAATGGTCAGATGCCCATTCACCAACGGAGTATGGTCTATGTGGTTCGCTAAGAATGGCCAGATCTATATTGTGCTCCTGTACCGTTTGGGCAAGAAGGTCTTGCGCGGCTACGCAGTGGTTCAGGTTCAACTGAATCAATTGCATCTTTGGGGTTTTTTGGCGCCTCCAGGCATCACTAGCGGACATCTATTGGATCCTGCTTGATGATTTAGCGCAGTCAATCCTTTGTCTCGGCACAGGAAACAAGATGGGCTATTCCTACAGGTGGCGACTTTGTGACCAGCAGATCCACATCTGAAGCAGCAGGCACTTCGGTCTGTGGCACTTTTGCAGTTTGATGCAATGTGGCCCATCTCCAGGCAGCGGTAGCACCTTTGTGGTCCTCCTGTGTCCTTCACTCGTATTCGGCACCTAGTCCACCCCACCTTGAGCTTGTCTACCTGAGCGAGCTGGTCCTTAAACTTGCTGGGCACTCGAACCAGAGCCGTCTTGGTCCCGGCGAAAGAAGCTCTCAGGGTTTTTAGTGAGCAGGACTCTTTACCCACACCGGTTTGAGCAGCGAGCGCATCCAACACGTCTTCCGCTGTTACCAGTTCGTCCAAGTCTCTAATCTCCAGTAGCACCTCCGGAATGAGGGCACGCGCTTCCGCGTTTTCCCCAAGGACCTGTTGGACCTCCTCCCTTAAGGCCTGTGTATTTTCAAGACCTGGTCCACTAAGCTCAAGGAGCAGACAGTCGTTTGCCGTCCGACGTATTTTATTGACGCAGTCGCCCACTCCGCTCAGCTTATCGTCTTGACGGCGCGTAACCATTGCCAAAATTTGACTGTACGTAATCTCGCCTTTAGGGCGGATTATAAGCGCATCGGGCTTTGGTTTCTGTGGCCTGGGTTTGGGCTTCGGCTTGGGCCGGGCCGTTTGCCACGCCTGACCTCGCTTTTCGTTTGTCGACAAGCTTTGTTTAATCGCACAACCGTCTTGGTTCTTCCTTGCCGTTGATTCCGCTGCTGTGTGGCCATCCTCAGCATTGCTACTCCCGGGACCGGTGGGTATGGGCAGGGACTGGGGCTGCGCTACGGCTTCCGGTTTCTTTTGGGGAATTTTTCCTCTAGCTCGGGCGAACGCAGGCGACGTTTGCGTCGCTATCTCGGCTCTCTCACCATGGCTATTCTCCGCTATGGGTGACGTTTGCACCGCTCTCTCCATTTGGGGGGATCCATCTGGATGTGGCGTTGCCTTGCACTTGAGACACGTCATTGTCAAGGAGGTTTCATTTGAGTCCTGCTGGAAGTGCGCATAGACTTCCTGCTGAATTACCTTCATACGCTTAAGCATTTTCTTCATGTCCAGGTTGATGTGGCGGACCACCGGCTTCTTGTCCTCAACCATGAAGAGGATGTCGCTCAGAATGCTGTCGAGTTCAGTCAAGAGCTGACTAGGCGTTGTCTGACTCTTAGGCTTCTTTGGAGGCGTTTTACGCTGGGGACTTGTTGGGCTCTCCAAATCCCTGCCTCGTTTTGGAGTCTCTGCCTCGGCGCCGACTGCCTTGAAGGTGAACACACTTTCAGAGACTATCGGAGGCGCCGATGAGGGCGCTTGCTCAGCAGTGGGTGGTGTTCTGGGCATCTTATTGGATTTGCCAAACGCAATAAGGTACGCCTGACCGCCATTTGTGCCTGCCAGTGTGCCTGGAATGACTGCAGTTTGGGCTGCCCCTTGGGGATCAGCCATTGCTGCGTGTGCTTGCTCCGTTGCTCTTATTCAACTTTTATTTTCTAAGGAGTCCTGCGGTGGCCAAAGGTTTCCCTCTGACGTTTAACCGATGGGAGCTATACCGCTCCGAGCCGGTCGCCAGAGCCCTGTTCAGATGTGCGCCGCCGCAGCGGAAGGGTTGGCAATTGGTCAGTTCCGCGACCTTCGCACTTTACCTCCTTAGAAAAATTTAGTTTCAATTCGAATTTAAAGTTTTAAATATTAAAAATTGTAAAAATTAAATTTAAATTTGAACTCGGGCCGATAAATTTAATTTAACCGCCTTGAGCGCACTAACAGCTCTCTGTTGGGCCGCTGTTAGATCACTGTTAGAGAAGTACGCTTCCCAACACTGCCAACAGCTGATAGAGTGTGTGGCACGATCAGCAGCGTGAAAGATGTTGGAGCCAAAAAATTGTTGTTTTTGTGGCACTCACACACAAAACAAAACTTCTATCAATCTTTTGGTGTGTGTGTGTTTGAAATTTGCTTGAAAAACAAGTAAGAAAGTTGGTCGGGCCCGACTATAATATATATTAGTCTGGTCCAGATTTACAAAATTCTGGAAATTGAAAATTCTTAAAGTTTGACACCAAAAAGGTGTTAGAGGCGCTTACAGTCATGAGGCTTTGATTTGATCTGATTCAAAGTCACAAGCTCTTTAAATAGTACTTAAATCCACAAGCTCTTATAATAGTACTTAAATCATCAATGGCAATCTTCCAAAGAAAGAAAACAAACGGGGAATAGAAATACCAACAACAAGAAGACTCGCTGCAGTGATCTTTTATTTCTTTTAGAAACTCTTGATTATTGAGCTGCTTCATAGATAAATGATGATTTCCACGATCACCCAGATTACGCCCAGTTACCACCTTGATGCCATCAAGATCCCTCCCTGATCATACTCAGATCCAACACAGAACCCACCTAATCAATTTTTACTCCTACTAAAATCTTCCGTACCTAAATGAAAGATGTTTTACTTCAAAAATAGTTTCCATATTTTTTCGAAATTTTCGTTGTAGGAAAAACCATAGCAAGAGGCTTCTGAAGTTCTGAAGTATTGATTTTTGACTGTTCACCATCAAACATGTAAAATTATTACTATTACTATTAAATGTACCTTATTGAAAATTATAATTTATTGATTTTATGTACACCCCCATATTATATACAAAGTTTGGGATCAGAGCTTGCATACAGGGTTTGTCCGGAAATTAAAAGGACTGATTGTCTTCCGCTGCGACTGTACTTTGGAGCCTGCGCGCTCCGACTGAATTCGGTAGAGAGCGTTCCTATCTAACGAATGAGCGGCTGGTCAGTTGTCTTCGAGCACCTGAAGAGTCAGGACAGGCATTTTCGCGCGACTTGTTTCTGTGAGTGGTGCATTTGATCAAGCAGGCTTATCCAGATGTTGCAAGAAGTGGTGTGTTTCGGTGGAACCAGGCTGGAAACCTTTCGACTTCGACAAACACCGACAATGTGACCCCTTTGCACAAACTTTTGAACTCATTCGTATTCGTTTAATTGCCCAGATGTTAAATTTACCAAAATCTGTGGTTTAGGACCTTGTGACGGAGCATTTGAGCGTGTCCCGGCTCACACCGTCATTCTTGACGGAAGCATTCCTATGCTTCCGCAGCCGCCCTACAGCCCAGATGACTTTTTTTGGTTCCTCGCCTGAAAAGGCCGATGAAAGGCATGCATTTTGAGACGACAAAGGCTATTCCAGAGAATGCCTTCCGTGATGCCTTCAATCCTGTGAAATCGCGCTGCATCGAAAGTTTTGAAAGTTTTAAAGGAATTGTAACGATTGGCTCAATAATTTTTTTCTAAATCAGCTCAGCCCTATTACTTTCCGGACAAACCCTGCATTAATGATAACGATATTGGTTTTTATATGAACGATCGTAATAGATAAAGGTTTTACATGTATGGGACGACTTGCAGGCAGATGAGAGCATACTACGGTCGCGCTTGACAGACTTTCTTAATTATTTTATTTTTAAGTTCTATGAATGGAAGACGAGTTCCATGGGGCTCACTCTGGGGGTACTCGAACTCGGATCTCTTGGACCGAACACGATTGAATGCTGCTGGCAAAGAAACTACTTATAGTTTTCATATATAAGTATTTCACTTTTTATTAAGCAGATTTTCTCCAGAGTGTAGATTCTACGCATTTTAACATGCAATAGCGGATACGCCGCCCAATTGGAGTGTTCGAAAAATAGTCTTTTTAAAGTTGCCGATGAACTTCGCACGCAAACGAAACAAGAACTGTATGAGCTCTTTGGGAACTATAACACAGGCCAACAAAATGACTACTTTTGTGAGGTCCAGCCTTATAAATACAGCAAAATGGATTTTCCGCGATATCTTAAAAACAAGAGCTGATGGAGAATCAGTGAACAAATCGGGATCAGAACTTGTCTTCGAGAAGGCTGGACCAAAATGGCTGTTGGCCTGTGTAATCTAGTCTAACGCATAAAACAAAAGCGCCTGCGCTCGAGAGATCATATTGACTCCCCTGTAAGAAGAAAGGGACAACCGAAACTGAAATCAGATGAAAAAGTGCGGCAAGACATTGCCATACTGGGTGTGAACAACTGGTGCCAGCTGGCACAAAACAAAAATGTTTGGCAGGCATTAAAAGCAGCAACAAACACCCTTTAAGCGGTTGTGATACAAATATAGGGCCAAATAAGACAGCAATTATATTTAGTATTTCTTCGATAAACAGAATTCTATGTGCCACTATGTACACAAACACTTGACAGGCGCCATTCGCACTTACCCCGAACTGTTTTATGAGTCCTTTATTGTCATGGTACTCTGCTAAAGATAAGCTCAACGGAAAGAAAAACTGCAAACGATACAAAACCAAAGGCAAACAACTTTGACCTGACCTTTTCTTTGTGCACATGGCAAATTATAACCGTCTGCCAATTTGACAAGCATATCAATTGAATTTCATTTGGGGATTCGTATCTTTGATTGACCCATAGCTAAAATTACGTTAACTTGCAGACAGGATACGGGCACACGCACGCATTTACCCTTACACAAACACACGTGAATAAAAAAAAATAAATATATGTATAAAGTTTGTTTATTGTAAAGACTAGAGCGCGCTTTCCTCTCGTTTTTGGAACACCAGCAACCATAGAAGAAATAGATAAATGTTAATGCTTCAACAGAAAAATTTGTGATTGTCTGCTAATTGGAAGGAAACGTATTTGTTATTGTTATGCAAGCGGAAATATTTTTTTGTATTAAATTCTAGTTAATAAAATTTGATAGGGATTTTGTTTCATTAGAACACTTATCTCAAGCTCTCAAGAAGCTAATTTATTTGGTTCAAGTCCAATTTAACAGTGCATTAAGAGTCGAGTGTCCATTTCTTGTCAAATTCTTTCTTTCTCTTTACTTAGTTCGTTCTCTTAAATACTGGGTTTCTGGTTAAGGGAAATTTAAAGGCTACTCTGCTTGAACATTTCACATTAATGAATGAAAAACACACAGACTTTTATAGGTACTATTTCCTGATCAAAACACATTTCTTAACAATTTATATTATTTTACCAGTGACAACTTATGGGTTAAGCAAAGGAATTATTGAACACATATATGAAATGCACTTTGAGTCTATAGTAATATACATTGGTGGACAAAAGTATTTTGACAAAAAAATTTAATAAATAAACACTTATATCTTTTAAACAAAAAATCCTAAAAGTTTGAAATTTGTATCGAAATTCCATATCAGTTGGTTTTAGGGACCTATTCTTAGTTATTTCAGAAATAGTTGATGCCAGGCTCAAGGTCGTAACTATTTTATGTGCTTTATATCCAAATAAAACCCACTTTGTTTTTTGTTTGAAACTCCGCAGCTGACTGATTGGACGCTGTTGCTTTTCTCCTTGATGACGTGTGCCGACTACACATCGAAATTTTATTGGAGACAAAAAACAAAGTGTGTTTTATTTGGATATAAAGCACATAAATTATTCACGACTTGGAGCCTGCCATCAACTATTTCTGAAACTCCATATCTCTAATGGATTAACTGTAAAATGGACATAAAAATGAAAAAATGTCTTATTTTCACATTTAATATGTATATGTGTGTACAATGCCGCTTAACTGAATTTGAAAAGTTGTATCTCCGTAACAAGCACTCCGATTTGTGAGCGAAATAAATTTTGTTGTATTAAGAAATCAGTCATTTGTGAAATAGCAAGTTTTGTTTTCCACTCGAGCAATTTGACGTTTTGATCTTTAATCCAGCGTTTTACAACCCGAGCGGTATGAATGGGAACGTTGTCATGTTGGTACGTCCATAGAATATGACCATAAATCTCTGAAAACTGGGGAAAAGTCTTTTGGAGCACAGTCTTGTAAACATTTGCGTTCATCTTCGAGGTGACAAACTGGAGCTCGCATGTTCCATAAAACGATATGGCTCCCCACACCATTACTACAACTGCTTAATATTGATGACGCGTTTCGTGGAAATAGTAATTATAGCCAACCGGTCCATTGAGGTTTAACTTCTTTGCGTCTGAGAAAACCACCGTCTTCCACTCCTTGTTCCACGTTATGTGTTTTCCGGTTCCGGTACGTACCGACACTAAAGTTTCGGTAAAAGGTTCTGTTTTATTTCTGCTACTGTTTCGGTATTCGGTTCCGGTACCTTTTTATATCGGTATCGTACCGGTACAACGTTTAGGTTCTTTTCGGTTCTAAAAATATCGGTTCTCTGATACCGGTATACCAAAAAATTAGAATATCGGTTTCGTTTCCGGTTCTACTCAATCGGTTCTTTCGGTATAGATCGTACGTTGACCCTTTTCGGTCGCTTCATGGATAACTGAACAAATTCTATTCGTGACAACGCATAATACAAAATGTCTTTTTATCTTGTCAAAAAAGTCAAACATATAATTTAAAAATCTAATAGCGGGGTTTGCGCGGCTTATTCGTCACATTGCACTTTGAGTTAACTTCCCCTAATAACTTTCACGCAGCAAATCTAATTTGAAATGCTAACGACTCCCATACTCGTTATTTGAAATGTTGACTATACAAAGCCTCATCAGATTTCTGGGACGCACACGATATATATATATATAATATGTTTCTTATAAGCTCGGATCCTTATGTACTTGCAATGTAAAATGATGATCAGTCAAATGCACATATAAGCTATGAGACTTTTCTCTTTGGACATGCATATTCAAAAACACAAACTTATATCGAATGTAAGTAAGTATATGCTAATGTTTGCACGCCCCTGATGAAAAGAAGCGAAAACCATGTTAGTGTTAACATTATACAAAGTTCATAAACATGTCCATTAGACTGAACATAATCGTATGGGAATTTTTTTTTTAAATGTTCTGTTCCTCAGGGCGCAAAAATTTCGGAAAAATTTCTAGTTACCGTAATAAAAAACCAAACTTCGAAATTTTAAGTTTTAATACTGGCGCCGTGAGTTTAAAGTTGCTAAATAAAATTTCAGTTTCCCCTTTCTAATTTTACTTTTTCGTAGAAGTAACCTTTGAGATGCCAAACATATTTTGAATTAAAAATATATTTTTAAAAATATTTTACTCAAAGCAAAATGCTGGATATAGAGGATTCGAGCATTTATTTGATTGGCGCGTTGCGGGTAGTGCTGGATTCAGCAAGCAACCATCTAGAAAAGCGGTTCTTCTGCATAATATAAGAGGATTCAAATACACATTAAGGGACAGCCTGAGCCGCACTGTCCTTCAAATTAATGGTGTATTGAAATCACTTGGTCTTAACATGAAACTAGGAAAAGCTTGAGGAAACTTTATGATCAACATGTGTTCCTCAGAAAGAATGCTGGTAGCGATAAAGAGTTGTACCGCAACAGAGAAAGGAGTTTAATGGACCATTTAGAAGAAATTTTTGATGCTTTAAAAAGTTTGATTGAATTTTAAAAAGTCTTGATTGAAATAAATTAAAACTGAATCTATTTTCATTTGTTATGCATTTGTTTCCAGCCATTTTTAGTAATAAGCACAGGAATCTGCATATATGGACATTGTCCATATACCAGTATGCATGGAAACAATAACATTTTTTATTTACACAGAAAGGTATGTAATTTCACAAATTTAAAAAAAGCACATAGCCCCGACCTCACGTCGACTTGATAAACGAGAGCGTAAGTTAAAGTCGGCTCTAACCGACTTCGATATACCCGTTACTCATGAAACATGTTCAACAGTGTTCCTGCGTTCCTTAGGGTGACCATCCGAAAAGTATGCAACATTTATATACTCTGTACCAAAGGTACATGGAGTATATTAAGTTTGAGCAAAAGTATGTAACAGGAAGAAGGCAGATCAAGTTTTTTTTTTTTAATTTTTGCCACGCCCCCTCCCGCCCCCGCAATTTGGAAAAAACGTTATATCTCCTACAGTTTTGGAGATAGATAATTTGTACCTTTTGAAGATAGTAATTAGCAAAATGCATCGATTTGCCGAAGAAATGATAAAGATCGGATGAGCGGTTCTTAAGTTATGAGCAAAAAAGAAAATCACCCTCCCCCTACCCCCTTCCACCCTATTACAACTAACACCGCACAATCTTAAAGAGAGAGAGAGAGAGAGAGCTTCTAGTCCTTGCACAGAGTATGTTATAGTCGGGCTTGACCGACTTTCTCACTTGTTATACCCGTTACTCGTAGAGTAAAAAGGGTATACTAAAGTCGTGCAAATGTATGTAACAGGCAGAAGGAATCATCTCCGACCATATAAAGTATATATATTCTTGATCAGCATCAACAGCCGAGTCGATATAGCCATGTCCTGCTGTATTAGAGGAAAAATAAATAGACAAACAATAAGCCAAGTCTTCAACTTCTGCTTTGCATTTAGTACAAAAAATTTCAATTGAAAACACAAACATAAAAGTTTCTGTTAAAGAAATGAATTGTTGATTTTTTCTTTATTTTCTTTTGCTCAACTTCAAAATCTTTAAGACAATTGCTTGTTAAATTTTGTTACTCATATTTCCTCCCTTCTTTTGCAACCACTCGCTTCAATTTAATAGCTTGTATAGTTGCAGCTGTTTGAGTGTAGTAAATTATTGAGGCGTGTGCGACGCGCACAAATTTGGCTCAGTAGAAAAAAAACCGAAAACGAAATAACAGAACACAAATTGTCCACATTCACCCCTTTTTAACGCCTTGCTCAGCATGGCGTATGCGCAATTACGCATACGACATGTGGGCACACACACACAAATTAAACGCTGACCAGTGTCTAGCCTAGTCAAGGGTGCAAATTAAATGTCAACAATGCCAACGTCCAAAACACTCATTATTAAGGCCTAATAACAAATGACTGTTGCGGGACAGGCAGGTCATAAAAATTCCACAATGTTGATTTTAATATATCCTTAATGGTGGTCATAAAATGAAGCCGAGTTTATGATACTCGACTGGGGAATTTAGTGCAACGGCTTAAGGTAAATCATTTAGCTGGCTGAAAGGGGTAAAAGAAATTATTTATCAAGAATGTTAAGGATACTCTTTAAGGATAATTAGAGTAAACAAAAACTGTTTGCTGTTGTATTGATAAAAGCATTTAAAGCCAATTCAATCGCGGGACTGCGCTCGAAGTGTGGGACCTTAACCGCAGTAAACTACCGCCACCTAACCCGTTTCCCGGCGGGACTGCCTTTCGGTATTACTTCGCCGGGGGGTAATGCCTCAGGCTACCCTGGGATTCTTTTTTATGTATAGAATTGCGCGCATTGACGCAGTTTTTGGTAAACTGTTGTGGCCACCTCCAGAGGTAATATTTGAAGCACCCATGTCCTGTCAGCAATTGCGTTGGATAGAAATTCAACTGTCCATGTCGTCTGTTTAGCCATACGACTATGCTCGATTGTTGCTGACCTTTATGCCTGCCGATTTTGGTAGCCTCTAGTTTCAGACAAGAATCTCCTCTCTTTCGCCAAAAGGTCGATGGGGATTATGCCCGCTACCAAAAGTGCTGCCTCGTGGAAATGCCCTTATGTTACTGCATATTATCCTGTTTATACACAAAACAAGTGAGAAAGTCGATCAAGCCCGACTATAACATACTCTGTACCTGGAGTAGGAGCTGAATGCAGTGCTGCTGCTGTGTCTCTCTCTATCTCTGTCTCAGTCTCTTTCTCTCTTTCTCTCTCGCTCTCTCTCTCTCTCTCTAAGATTGTGCGGTATTGGTTGTGAAAGGGTGGGAGGGGGGGGGTGGCGGGGGGAGCTTGGTTCACTTTTTTGCTTATAACTTAAGAACCGCTCATCCGATCTTTATCAATTCTTGAACAAATCGATACAATTTTGACAATTTCTAACTATCTTTAGAAGGAACAAACCATTTATCTACAAAACTGTGGAAGATATTATATATTATTATGGTCGGAAATGATTCCTTCTGCCTGTTACATACATTTGCACGACTTTAGTATACCCTTTTTACTCTACGAGTAACGGGTATAATTATACTCAGTATCGAATGTACACAGAGCTGTCCGTATGTCTGCCTCTTCGTCTGTCCGAATGCTCGAAGAGATCTTAGAGATTCAATACAGTATACAATCTACATCGAATATTAAAGTAAATAAAATAGGAAGACAATATTATAAGTCGTATCATGCATTTTTGTGATTTGTCCTGTGGAGCTTGTGATGAAAGTTTTTCGAACATGTAAATTTAAATATTTTAGATTTTTCTATAGAAAATTTATAAAACAATTTCTTACTTGAAGTTTGGTAAGACTTCGCTGCAAAATTTTCTTCAGACAGATCAACAGGAGGTGTTAGTGCAAATGAATCTTCGGTTGATGTGACCACTCCGATAGCAGCACACACTGGTCGACTTCTTAACAGGTCCTTCATCTCTTGAAAGTAGGAGCAAATCTTTCTTTTGCTCCAATCTTGCCATTGCTTTTCATGTCCTTGATTTGTTTGCTTATTTTATATATGTTTTTGGCTTTCAAAACACTTGCTATTCTTTTGTACACTGTGGCGTTTTTCTTTGATTTACCATCCAGCTGGTTCAAGACATTTTCTTCTCTCATAATGGCCAACAGCTCTGCAACTTCATCTCCAGCCCATCTGGCTTTTTTGAGACTGGGGTGTTCTTTGTTTTATCAGAAGATGGTCCAAGGAAACCGTATCCCACTAAACATTTATACGTCTCGTTGGTTTGACAAATTTTTATACCCTTGGAGAGGGTATATTAAAATTGTCCGGATGTTTGTAACGCAGAGAAGGAAGCATCTCCGACCACATAAAGTATATATATTCTTGATCAGCATGACGAGCTGAGTTGATATAGCCATGTCCGTCTGTCCGTCTGTCCGTCCGTCTGTCCGTCCGTCTGTTTCTATGCTATCTCCTCCGTCAGTTTTAAAGCTATCGTAACCAAACTTTGCACGAAGTCTTTTGGTACAAATACGCTGCACATTTGTCGGAACCGGCCGGATCGGATGACTATAGCATATAGCTGCCATAGGAACGATCGGTTGAAAAACTAGTTTTTGTGAGAAAAACTTTTTTGTTTTCAATGGTATCGCTCCCAACGCTCGTATTTATAAGTTTTTAATGATTTCACATAATTTCAACAAGATTTGTCGAAATTGGACCACTATAGCTGCCATACAAACTGTCAGGCATATATCAAGCTCCAAGGGTATATAAACTTCGGTCGAGCCGAAGTTAGCTTCCCTCTATTTTTTTATATGAGTCGTTGGTTTAGTCACCGCGCCACCAAAAAATTAGAATCATTTTGAAACGGTTCAAAGACAGTTATTAATTATCGTTCTCTGTGGCCTCAACAACTTCTTAATCGATCTTTCATCTCTTACTACCACCATCTTGTGGGCTTTACATTCTCAATCTCTTTTCGGGTATAATCCGCTGTTAAGCCAAATAAATCTTGCCGTTCCTTTGCCAGAAACTTCTCTCCGATTTGTTTACAGCCTTGGCTAATAAATTATGCTCATTAAGAACCTTTCCGCAACTTGCGTTTTACTTATAATAACGCGAAGTTTCATACAAATATTGAGAATATAAAAAGCACAAGTTTCGACTTCGCCACTTGAACTTTTTTCAAGTACGGAGCTGATAGCTTGAATGTTTTAAATAACAGTCAATGTAACGTATAGTGCTTAGAGCACCGGAAGCGGCATTGAGAATGCACCATGTTGTCACTCAGCTTCTAACTGAATAAACTTGAACTGGGTACGTACTACCGTAGTTGTTATACCCGTTACTCGTAGAGTAAAAAGGGTATACTAAAGTCGTGCAAATGTATGTAACAGGCAGAAGGAATCATTTACGACCATATAAAGTATATATATTCTTGATCAGCATCAACAGCCGAGTCGATATAGCCATGTCCGTCTGTCCGTCCGTCCGTCCGTCCGTCCGTCCGTCCGTCCGTCCGTCTGTATGAACACCTAGATCTCAGAGATGGTAAGAGATAGAGGATTGACATGTATGGGACAAATGCTTCTTACACTTGCAGGCAGATCAAGTTTATTCCAAATTTTGGCCACGCCCCCTCCCGCCCCCGCAATTCGGAAAAAACGTAATATATCCTACAGTTTTAAAGATAGACGACTCTTACCTTCTAAAGATAGTTAGTAATTAGCAAAATGAATAAATTTGCCGAAGAAATGATAAGGATCGGATGAGCGGTTCTCAAGTTATGAGCAAAAATGTGAAAAATAGCCGAGTTTAAAAAGTGTTGCATACCTTTCAGATGTTCACCCTAAGGAACGCAGGAACACTGTTAAACATGTTTTTCATGAGTAACGGGTATATCGAAGTCGGTTAGAGCCGACTTTAACTTGCGCTCTCGTTTTTATTGTGTAAACATAAAACATCGACAACGGAGTTATTAAATTTTTTTTGCTGGCTTTACAATTATAAATGAAGACGGCTCTACAGACTATTTTACAAAAATAAAAGTAAAATAAGAACTTGGGAACTTTTATAATCTTCGTTCACAATTTGTCTCCGATATTTTGTGACTTCTGCTAAAAAGGAAATTAATTAAGTTAATTATTTTTTAAACAAATTACTTCATAACCATTTTGACGTGAAAACTCTAACAGTACACAGAGAAAAACTCCCCGTAGAATGGATAATCGAAATATCCACTTAAGATCCATTTTTTTAAATATCCTTTTAACATTTTTTAGCTCCTTTGGATGGAGAAAAAAGATCAATGAAATATTTTTTCTCTGATAAATCCTTTTTAAGCGAAAATAAATCGATTTCGAAAATATCCAATGGATCCCAAAAAGGATAGTTAACTATCCAGTCCAAATGGATACCGAAAACATCCTGAGGATCATCAGAAACTATCCTTTTTTTTCTCTGTGTATTTTTATTATTTATATGACACTTGATAAAAACCGATATACTTATTTTTAAATAAAACATGAATTTTTTAAACTTCGTTTAACAAGAAACCATGCAAGCCCCGCGACTTCTTTAAGGGACCTACAGTTTAACGCCGAATCCGAACGGCAAAGTTTGAGAATTTGCTTTTTCATGGCTAGATACTTCACAGCTGGCGCCAATAGCTGCTGAAGGTGACCGTATGTGTAAAAGCTATTTTTCTAAAGAAAGAAAAAAAACTTTTTTTATTAGATGTTCAGAGACGGGATCGAACCCACGACCTCCCGCCCAGCAGTCCAGTACACTAATCTTTCTGAGAAAACGCAGGATTTAGTATTCCTAACTATTACCATGTTATCTTATTTATTTAATTATTTATTTAACAAAATAAAATCAAGTTTTAGTTCCCAGTGAATCCGATTTTTAAACTCAATGGGTGGGAGATTGATCATCTTAAAAAATAAATAATTGATTGGAATTGTGGAATCGATGACAGAACGCGCGTATGTGTCAAAGGGTAAGGATAAAACGATCATCATCAAACAACGCTTAACAAATAAAACAGTGTTCTGCTCACGGTTTGTTGTAGCCATGGCAACAGTTTGGTCTTCAGATTTAACTCAATGCGACTCTTCCTTGATTCCCCGTGCTGAAGAATGGCTAGCCAATTATTGAAAGTGGTTATCACTGAATCGAAACCTTTTCTTCTTTTTATGTGGATAACAAATGATAAAAGTCCTTTGTCGCATAGAGAGAATCCGTTTAATCTGCCATGTTCCAAACTTAATCAAGTTGAGATTGGTTGTGTTATCTGTTTGGCTGGCTTGTAGGTCATTTATGCTTTGCCATTTTTTTACCCCTCGAAGCTCAAACTTTTCAAATTTTGTAACCTGCATTCATGAACATCCTTATAAAAACTCATACAAATATTCATTAATCCATTGAAGGTGGCAATGCGAAAGTCATTCACAAAAAGTTTGCCAATAAACCTGACAAGGTGAAGGCCGAATAAAAGCTGCAATTTCTGGTTCTTAATATTAAAGTCGAAAAAGAAAGGAAGCGGCTGCTTTATTTGTATAGATATTGTTAGTTATTACCAAAGTTGACGCATTAAGTTTTCAAAAAGGAAACTCGAAATGAGTTGTGTGCCCGGCATACCAAAATCAGGCGCTGGGCCCAACAAAACTTTTCCCCCGATAAGCACAGGAAATTCCTCAACCCCCGGAAATGTACATATACATGTTCGCAGGTGTTGAAAACTAAGCCAAATTTTTTCCCAAGCCTCCTCTTCTTTTTGTGCTTGTGGCAGGCAAATGGCTTGCCAATTTAATTAGTTTTTCCTTCTGCGGCCGTAAACAATTTTCAATTTATTTAAGCGAAATCCAAAGCTGGTTGAAGTCATTGGATAAATTGGAATGAATTGTAATCAAGCAGATGGCTGCCATTTTCTCTCCTGTTTTGTTTCAGGCGCAGCTGCAAAAATTAAAAGGATTTTCATGCATTTTTACCTAAATCGACATCAAATGAGCTGAAAAGTTTGCGGCTTGCGGCTTTTAATGGGCCCCTTTTTTCGTTTTTCACTCTCTGTATAGAAATTTAATTTCTTCAGTTTTATTGCTTGACAAACACACAATGTGGGCGGCCGGCCTTATGCCACGCCCCTAGCTGTGGCCCCACACACGAACTTGTCACATTGTTGTTTGTTAGAGAAAAAATATTTTCTTTGACCTGTGTAAACTTTTGGGAGCATAGCTGAGGTCTAAGCTAAAAAAGGGTCAGGCTGCTAAAAAGGCTTCGTGCAAAAAGTTGAGCAATAAAAAAATGTTGCAAAGTCAATGAAAGTGTTAGCCAAATTAAAAGGCATATTGAAGGGAGGAATGTCAAGGATCAAACATAAAAAACGGAATAAAAGGGAGTTGGGCCCACATTAGGTTAGAATCTAGTTAGCTCCAATAAAGGTTCTGGTTATTTTCACTTAAGGTACAGATAGGTCTAGTTATGATTTGGCTGAGACATAATAGTTTCGATTGGTCTCGAATGGGTAAAGTTGGCAAGAGGCTAAACTTAATAAAGGTAACATTGTTTTGATCTTAGTTAGGGTAGGGTTTGAGCAAAGACGAATAAGCTTTGGGTTCATATTGGTTAAGTTTGAAATCAGGCTGTTTAAACTGAGATATTGTTAAGCTTAACATAAAACGAGAAGGCTAAGGGATCTTTGTCTGTGGAGAAGTTGATATATCTTCGAAAATGCTGTTTTAATACCCTTGGAGAGGGTATAATAAAATTGTCCGGATGTTTGTAACGCATAGAAGGAAGCATCTCCGACCACATAAAGTATATATATTCTTGATCAGCAAGACGAGCTGAGTTGATATAGCCATGTCCGTCTGTCCGTCTGTTTCTATGCTATCTCCTCCGTCAGTTTTAGAGCTATCTTAAACAAACTTTGCACGAAGTCTTTTGGTACAAATACGCTGCACATTTGTCGGAACCGGCCGGATCGGATGACTATAGCATATAGCTGCCATAGGAACTATCGGTTGAAAAACTAGTTTTAGTGAGAAAAACTTTTTTGTTTTTAGTGCTATTGCTCTCAACGCTCGTATTTATAAGTTTTTAATGATTTCACATAATTTCACCAAGGCTTATCGAAATCGGACAACTATATAGTATAGATGTCATACAAAAGTTAGGTCTGAAAAAAAGACTTAGTGAGAAAAACTTTTTTGTTTTCAATACTATCGCTTTCAACGCTCGTATTTATAAATTTTCAATGATTTCACATAACTTCACCAAGGCTTGTCGAAATCGGACAACTATATTGTATAGCTCCCATACAAAAGTTAGGTCTGAAAAAAAGTCTTAGTGAGAAAAACTTTTTTGATTCCAATGTTATAGCTCCCAACGCTCGTATTTATAAATTTTCAATGATTGAAAATAATTTCACCAAAACTTGTGGAAATCGGACTACTTTATAGTATAGCTGCCATACAAAAGTTAGGACTGAAAAAAAGTCTTATTGAGAAAAACTTTTTTGTTTTCAAAGATACCGCTCCCAACGCTCGTATTTATAAGTTTTCAATCATTTTACATAATTTCAACAAGATTTGTCGAAATCGGACCACTATATAGTATAGCTGCCATACAAACTGTTAGGCATATATCAAGCTCCAAGGGTATATAAACTTCGGTCGAGCCGAAGTTAGCTTGCCTCTATTTTTTAAATATCAGAGTTCAATTTTTCTAACTAAAACTCATTATCCGACATAATAAGGCCTTTTCCAAGCTCCGAAATTGAGTGGAATTGACTCAGTTTTTTTACATCAACATAACTTTGTAGTTTGCTGGCAGAGGTTTGTACTTGATGCTGATATAATTGGGCGAGTTGTGCAATCCAATCCGTTCAAACCTAAAATATTGGTAGTTCTCTTAGTCCCGTAAACCCCAAAAATTCGGAAAATATGTTTGTTTTTCTATGAAGTAAATGCCGTAAAGTATATTATATGTATGTATATTTCTCCTATGTTTCTCATAGATTTTAATCATCGTTATCTGGTTTTCTTCGTAGAAGTGCGATTCTTACAATCTGACAATTATGAAGTGAGATATGGACTAAAATGTAAGAGCACCTTTCAAAAAAGTGAAAAACTCATATTTCAAAAACGGAGCCATGAAAAAGTTTTTGAAATTGATTTTTGAGATCATACTTTTTCAGATGTTCACTAGAGTGAACATAATCGTATGGGAATTTTTTTTTTTAAATGTTCTTTTCCTCAGAGTGCGAAAAATTCGTAATTTTTTCTAGTTACCGTTTATGGGCATATCATCAGCGGATGAGGCGGCGATTGGCGTTTTCGAGCGAAAGATTCTTCGCAGGATTTATGGACCTTTGAAAGTTGGCGAGGACTTTCGCATCCGAAGGAATGACGAACTGTATAAGCTCTATGGGGATACTAGTCTGGTCAAGCGCATAAAGAAACAGCGGATGCGCTGGCTGGGACATGTTACCCGTATGGATGATCAAGCTCCAGCAAAAATGGTCTACAAGAGGAATGCGAAAGAACTGGGACAAGGCAAGGTGGGACGACCACCTCTAAGGTGGGACGACCAGGTGCGGAAAGACATTTCTAAGCTTGGCGTGAAAAACTGGTGCCAGCTCGCACGGAGCAGAAGCGACTGGCGGACATTAGTTGCAGCGGCCGAGACCGTCAAACGGTTGTGATGCAAGCATCGGGCCAATAAAGAAGAAGAAGATTTTAATTTAAGTTTCCCCTTTCTCATTTTACTTTTTTGTAGAAGTAACCTTTCAGATGCCAAGCGTTGTTGTTGAATTTAAAATCTCTTAATTTATTATACAAATATTTAAAGATAAAGAGGATTCAGGCATTTATTTAATTGGCGCGTTGCGGGCAGAGCTGGATTCAGCAAAACTACCATCACTTGGGCTCACCATGAAACTAGCAAGAAATATGTGCAGAAGCTTGAGGAAACTTTATGATCAATATGTGTCTCTCGGAAAGAATGCTGGTCGCGGTAAAGAGTTGTACCGCAACAGAGAAAGAAATTTTTTAGACTATTTAGAATGAATTTTTGATGCTGCTTTAAAAAGCTCGATTGAATTAAGTACTGATGCTGCTTTTAAAAGACAGAGGTCCGATGACGAGGAGTCTAGAGAAGTAGTCGCCATCCATATCAAATGGATTTTGAAGAAAAGGAAAAAAGCACGCTGTCCAAGCGTAAAAATAAGAAGAGCAAATTAACAAAAAAAACTTTATAACACCAAATTGGCCTCCGCACTGGACAGATGCGGAATAAGCTCTCGAGTTGCCGCAATCATTCTTGAAGCAACTGCTGAAGCTTTGGGACACAACATAAACAAGCTAGTTCTAAACGTTACAAGCATAAGAGAATGTCTGAAGAAGATGAGAGCAGATCGTTCAATATTAATAAAGCGCCGTTTTGAGTCGGAAGTTCCCAGAATTTTGAGTTTACATTGGGATGGAAAAAAAATATTACCCAAGTCTGCAAACGAAACGCCTGTAGAAAGACTCCCAATAGTTATCACGGGATATAATATTACTAAATTATTGGATGAATCATCGTCTGGAAAAGAGCAAGCACTTGCTCTGTATCGCACTTTATCAAATTGGAATATAAAAAACTACGTTAAAGCAATGTGCTGCGACCCTACGGCTTCTAATACTGGTCGGTTAAAAGGAGCTTGTATGCTTCTTGAGCAAAAAATGAAGAAGAACTTACTACTGCTTCCAGTCGACATCATATTTTTGAAATAGTTTTAAGAGGAGTATTGGAAGCCAAACTGCCTAAAGTGTCAATCAATGCAGACATGCCTCTGTTTAAATCCTTTAAAAAAAATGGACAAGCATCGATAAAAAAAATTATCAAAATGCAATGTGTTTTCCGCGTTGCAAAAATATTTTTTAGCCAAAAAAAAAGGATTTTATTAAATTCGCAGAAACGCAGTTAGAATTACAACACAATCGCAATGATTATAAGGAGTTGCTACAGATCGCATTATTATTTTTAGGCAAAGAAGAAAGCAATGGAAAGCTTATTAAAATCTGGGCTCCCGGTGGAATTCATCAAGCTCGATGGATGGCAAGGGCAATATACTCCTTAAAAATCTTAATGTTTCAAGGGCAGTATCATATTTCTAATGAAGAACGCGAAGGGCTGGAGGAAATTGCTATTTTCATTATTAAAGCTTATATACCAGTCTGGTACCAATGCGAAATGGCAGTGAAGGCACCTACACCCAAGCTATGAGCAAAAATGTGAAAAATAGCCGAGGTAAAAAAGTGTTGCATACTTTTCAGATGTTCACCCTAAGGAACGCAGGAACACTGTTAAACATGTTTTTTCATGAGTAACGGGTATATCGAAGTCGGTTAGAGCCGATTTTAACTTGCGCTCTCGTTTATTTTTGTAAACTAGTGTCATTATTAATCAGGGATGCAAACCGGTTCTGAACCGAACCGGTTTTGAACCGAACCGAACCGCTTTTTTCGCACGTCAACCGAACCGTAAACCGAACCGGTGTGTTTTCAAAAATGCTGAACCGAACCAAAAACCGAAAAATAAAATGGTTCGGTTCGGTTCACTTCAGCAAAATATTGAGTTACTGGCGAATAGTAAGCAAAATCAGCAATTAGCTATAAAATATGGCGAAAATACTTGGGAAAGCAGAGTTGTTGAAAAAAAGCTAAGAACATCAACCTTATTAAATTTGCTAAGGACCCAAAATTGTAATAAGCCAAGTCTTGATTGTATTATCCGTTGGGGGTCAACTTACTTAAAACTCAAACGTTAACTTTTTATCTTCAATTGAGATTGGTTTGAAATAGAAAATGAGTTTGAGTATTTCTATGGCTGGCAGGCCTGAAAAATTCTTGTTGGAAAAAAGGACGACATAGCTCAGAAATTTTCAACTTTTTGGAAAAAAGAGCTCCGCCTGTTTTTGAATTCGATTTCTTAGATTCCAGGAATCAAACTTGCTATCAGAAGAAGCAAAAAGGTAGCTAAATCTCATTTAATGTTAATATACAACAAAATTCAAAACGTTAATGAAAACCAGGGTTCGGAATTGCACTTTGCACGCTGCTCGTGAGTGCAGCTGCTGCACACTGCACTCGAGCAGATACCAACAGCGTGCAGCAGCAAATTGGACTGTATTTTTTATTACGGTACGGGTCATTCCGCGGATTTTCCGGATCCGGTGTGGGCGGTTACCGTAATAAAAAAAAACAGTCCAATTTGGTCCACTTTCCACCATAAATTACGATTTACCTATTTTTATCCAATTCACCCTTTGATAAACCAAAATATAATCTGAGCCCGCAATAAGACAAGTACGCAGACGCAAATGTTTTAAAGTCATAAATTCTCCTCAAATTGGTTGCATATGCAAATATAAACAACAACGCCTTTACACAGCGAGCAGCGGGTACCTGCTCGCGGTGCCCGAACGCGGCGCACTCAGTGCCTGCACTCGGTGCCTGCTCGCGGTGCACTCAGTGCCTGCTCGCGGTGCCTGCACTCAGTGCACTTGCTGCCTGCACGCGGTACCTGCTCTCAGTGCCTGCACTCGGTGCACTTGCTGCCTGCACCGTGCACTTGCTGCCTGCACACGAGCAGCGTGCAGCAGAGTGCACGCTGCTCGCTAGCACCGTGCACCTGCTCGTGTGCTGTGGATGCCTGCACACGAGCAGCGTGCCCTCTGCTGCACTCTGCTCGCGGAATTCCGCTCGCTGCACAGAGCAGGAGCCGAAAAGAGTCAGTGCGGGCTACTCGTGAGCGTGCAATTCCGAACCCTGATGAAAACATAACGGATTATTCTTTATACTCGATAAGTAAAGACGAGTTGGAAATGCTTTCCAAACAACTCAATAATAGGGATTCAATTCCATGAAAAAGGAAAATATCGATTGTTAGCGTTTACCTAAAGATTATTCAATGTTGGAATATCAACTTAAGCATAGCTCCAATAGTGTTTGCAGTTCCACCCACTCAAGTGTCAGTATAATGAACATTTTCGACATTGGAGTTTGTTTTGTCAGACGCTCTGAAGTCTTTCAACATCGATGAAAATATACTAGGACATATATTATTATTAGGTAGGTAGGTATTACCGGCTGGCCCCATGTAGGGGGGCCACACATAGACCTTACGGTCCTTAGTGAGGCCGGGTGCTTTATGGTACCATTTCCTTTAGAAATCCTGTAGGATTCTTGACGTTTTGGCAAATGCCAATAGTTGTTTGGGGGAGCTCTTGGCTGCCTCTTCCAGAGTGGTGAAGCTTGGGGAGTGCAGATGTTTTAATCTTGTCGTGGCGATTGCTGGGCAGCTGCAGATGAGGTGTTCTAGAGTTTCTGCTACTCCAGGTTCCTTGCATTTCCTGCAGGTGTCTGCTGTCGTGATGCCTAGCTTTATCGCGTGAGCGGCTGCTAGGCAGTGACCAGTTAATATGCCTATAAGCAGTCTGCAGTCTCTTCTTTGGAGCTGCAGCGTATAGTGCGTGAGTTTTTTGTCTCTCTTATTGCACATAATTTTAGAGATTCTGCAGCCGGTCGTGTTCTTCCACTTTTCCTCTGCTTCTTTCTCCGCTATCTCCTCCATCTTGCTGTATAGCGTCTGTAGGGAGATAGGTATATTTAGTGTTGCTTCTCGGCTTAGTGCGACCCCGGCTTTTGCAAGAGTGTCCGCCATTTCGTTTCCATCGATGCCCTGGTGGCTGGGAATCCAGTAGATTTGCACCTTGCTGGAGGTGCTGAGGGAATCTATTGCTTCTCTGCTTGCCAGAACATTTTTGGAGTTGATGGCGTGACTCTGCATTGCTTTGATTGCCGCTTGACTGTCTACGTATATGTTGATTTGATCGTTTGGTGCGTGTAATTCTGCCAGTTCGGCTGCTTTCCTTATGGCGAAAACTTCCGCCTGGAATATAGTGCAGTGGTTTGGCAGTTTGTAGGAGAGTTTCAATTCCGGTTCCTTGCAGTACACGGCGGCTCCGACTCCTGAGGCCATCTTTGAGCCGTCCGTGAAAAGGTGCATTGCTTCCTGAGCCAGCCCTGTACGCCAGTCTTCTGGTCCCAGTAATGCTGATGCGCCTGTAAAGTTGGTTTTTGGGATCATGTAGTCCGTGCTACTGTTGATCTCTCTGCCCACTGTGCTGTGTCCATAGCTTTGTAGAGCCATGGTGCCAGCCGCGCAAAGACGTTGGGCCGTCCTGTGTGCAGTGAGGCGTGCTTGGATGTCCAGGGGGTTGACACCTAGGATGTGTTCCAGTGCTTTTGTTGGAGTAGACCGCAGCGCCCCCGTTATGCAGACCAGTGCCTGCCGCTGGGCCTTTTCCATCAGCTTTAGATATGTGGACTTCTCTGTGGCTTGCCACCATACCAATATACCGTGTAGTAGTATCGGTCGTATAACTGATATGAAGAGCCAGTGTGTTAGTCTTGGTGATAGGCCCCAAGTGCTGCTTAGCATCTTCTGGGATGCATATAGCGCATTGGTTGCCTTTTCACCCTTTCCTCCACATTGAGTCTCCAGGATAGTTTACTATCGATTACTACTCCAAGGTATTTTACGTTGTTTTTTGGCGTTAGCGGTGTTCCATTTATCGTGGGTGGAGTCCATTGCGGTACCTTGTATCTCTTGGTGAAGAGAATGAGGTCCGTCTTCTCCGCATTGATGCTAAGTCCGGCTTCTGTGGCCCACTTTAGTATCTCTCTGAGAGTAGAGTCCATGATTGAGCTGACAGTCGATGGACATTTTCCCATAATAATTATGCTTATGTCGTCGGCATATGCGGTTATCTTGGGTGCTTTCCTGCGAAATTTTTTAAGTAATTCGTTGACCACAAGGTTCCATAGAAGAGGTGACAGGACTCCGCCCTGGGGCGTTCCGCCGTGTGCCTCTCTTGTAATGGTTGTGGTACCCCACTCGGCTTGTACTCTTCTGCAGCTCAGCAGGTTATATATCCAGGAGTCCAATGCCGTGTGTATTGCTAGGGCTCTTAGGCTTCGCATTATTGCTTCTGTAGTGACGTTGTTGAATGCACCCGAAATGTCAAGGAATGCTCCCAGGGCAAATTCTTGATGGTACAGTGCCTTCTCGATGGTGGCTACTAGGGAGTGTAGCGCTGTTTCCACCGATTTCCCTTTCGTGTAGGCGTGCTGGTTTCCCTCCAAGGTCAGGTTCATGCCTTCTCTTATGTGAAGGTCCAGTAGCTTCTCCATTGTTTTGAGCAGGAATGATGTGAGGCTGATGGGCCTGTAGTCTTTTGGTTGCACGTGACTGCATTTCCCTGCTTTGGGCAGGAATACAACGCGTGCTGTCCTCCAGGCCACAGGTACATAGCTCCACCTCAAGCATGCTATAAAAATGGATCGTAGCCATGGGACGATTGCGCATTTGATCGTTTTTAGCATGGCTGGGAATATTCCATCTAGCCCTGGGGATTTATAACTCGCGAACGAGTCGATCGCCCATCGGATCTTTTCTGGAGTGATGATATCGTCTGGGATGCTGACTTGTTGCGTGTGTAGGTCTTGAGGCGTATCTGCCTCAGTGACTGGAGTGCAGCCTGGAAAGTGCGCATCAAGTAGAGCACATGTCGCTTCCCTGCTGCTTTCTGTCCAGTGTCCGTCGTTCGTTTTTAGCTGACTCTGCATGGGTGGCTGCTTTGAAAGCAGTTTCCTGAGTCTAGCTGTTTCGGAGACCTTCTCTATGCTGGAGCAGAAGTTTCTCCAAGAGTTCTGTTTTGCCTTCCGTACTTCTTTTTGAAGACGCGAAGTCTAATCTTGTATTCCTCCCAGATTATTTGCTCATCCGCTTGTTTGGCGAGTTTGAAGCATTCTTGCACGTCATTCCTCTGCTCTTTCAGCGCTGGGGTCCACCAGGGGGGGTCTGGTTCTCCTTTTGCTAACTGTGAGTTTGCAGGAGGTTTTGTATGCTGCGGTTAGGTTGGCTGTGAGCGTCTCCACGGACCTCTCAATGTCGCCTACCGAGCAGATACTCGTTGGCTTTGGTAGTTTTGATTCTACCGTTCTAAGGTACTTCACCCAGTCTGTGTTCCGGGGGTTCCTATAGGCGTTTCTGGTTTGGTTGTGGTTGAACTCGATCTTAAATTGGATGTACTTGTGGTCTGAGAAGGAGTTTCTATCAAGGACTCTCCATTCTGATGCCTGTGTACTATTCCCTAAGGTCAGAGTTAGGTCTAGGACATTGGCCGATGTTGGTCCCACATATGTGGGCACATCTCCAACGTTTTCTATTTTAAGGTTAGTTTGTAGGATAAAGCTTAAGAGTGACTCACCTCTGTCATTGATGTCTGGACTACCCCACACGGTGTGATGTGCGTTGGCGTCCGTTCCGACGACGAGTGGTTGTTTTCTCCTGCTCGCCTCAGCCGTTAAGTGTTCGAGCTCGGGCGGTGGCGACTCTCGCTCGTGTGCCATGTAGCAGGATGCCAATAGTATTGGCTCATCATCGCGACCTTCCAGGGCCACAACTGTGAGGTCATCCGTGCTGTAATTAGACATAAGGTAAGCATAGATGCCTTTTCTTACCAGAATGGCCGTCCTTGCCTTACTTACTGCGGTGGGATAGAAAACGTTGTAGTTTTGTGACCTTAGCCCTGAGACCTTGTTCCCTGCCGCAATCCAAGGTTCCTGAACTAAGGCCACTTCGGCGGGCCCTGTCTCAAGGGTTAGTAGGAGCTCCGCCGACGCAAGCTTGCTTTTATGCAAGTTGACCTGGAGGACCTTCAACTGCATGGTCGTTGTCGGCGTCCCCAGGCCTGGATGGGTCAACTACCATGGTTGCGTCCACATCCTCATCGTCCTCCATACTGGGTGGGTCAGCTGCTGTGGCTGATTCCTCATCCCTTTCGGTCTCTACCTCCGTTATATCGAGGCTGCTGGCTTTATCGACCATCTCGTCGATGCCTAGGTCTTTCTCGACCTCTCCAGCCTCTAGCGTGTGCTCGTTCTTGTCTTCGGGATGGCGCTTTTTGAGTCGTAGGTGCACGCTTCCTACTCCCCACGCCATCTTCCCGAATTTAGGGTAGAGCAAATCATCGGCCTCCTTGTTGATCTGGAGGACCATGTGCTGCCCGTTCTTGTCGGGCTTAGCAACATGCAGTACCTTCCAGTCAGCTGTTGGCACGTCTGGGTTTTGCCACCTTAATAGTTTCAGCGCCTGCTCCTTTGGTACAACCCTTGGGAAGAGTACTTTCGCTTTCGGCACTGACGGAATACAAGTTCTGTCAACTACTTCCAGCTGGGCACCCTCCCATGGGCTTCCCATGTCTGCAACGACGCTGGTGACCCACTTGAGGGTGAGGTCGTCCTTACATTTAAGGATTTTGACTCCAAACAGCCAGCCTGCTCCGTCAAACGTGACAGGTTGCGCTGCTGGGTCGTCCATCCTTTTGAAAATCTCCTCGAACAGCTTCCCCTCCACTAGCTTCCACTGTTCCAGGGTCATTTTGCCGAAAGGGTCGCTTTTGTCGACGAGGGCTACGGTCAGATGCCGTTTCGCCACGTCACTGGCTGACTCCTTTCCCGGCGTTTTTCCCTTTGGAGTAGAGCTTGGTGGAGCCTTGCTCTGCGGTCTTGGGCGTGGCCTTTTGCTCGCTGGGGCCTCCGCCTTCGCTGGCTCAGTTGAGCGCTGCCGCTTGACAGCCAAGCTCTCCTCCACTTTGTTGGCGTATAATGCGGAGGTGGCTTGCATCGCCTGTCTCTCCGCAAAGTGTTTGCGACCCTCCTTGATCTTTTGCTCGGCCCACGCCAGCTTGTTGCTCTCCTCTAGGGTGAGCTTACCGCTGCCATCGAGCCTCGCTTTAATCTTGAGGGCCGCCTTATATTGGGCCTTCGCTCGCATGCCTTCCTTCGTCCTTTTGGGCCTTACCTTACAAGAGGTGCTAGAACCCGACAGGACTGGGGAAAGCAGCAGCTTTTCCTCGGCCTCCGTGTTTATAGAGCCGCCGTGCGACTCGCAGTCCGAGTCTGTATCGACTGCGGTACCACGCCACACTTTGGCTTTTGACGTTGTGGCAGTAGCTGTACAACTGTCTTGGCCTGCTCCAACCGCGACAGAGGTGTGACCGCTGGCGACACGAAGGGGATTTCTCCCCACCGTGCCCGCCGGTGGTAGCAGTCACGCCTTCCACCGACGTTTGGGCTGATATCCCAGCCCGAGTTTGGTCCTTTATGTTGTGCATTTTTGGAAATGACCATAGTGGTTGCATTTTGTTCTTGGGTACCACCCCATAGCATTTTATGCCTACTGCCAGGCACCTCGTAACCATGGCTCTTGCTCAACTCTGCCCAACTAAAGCTGGACAGAACTGGCCGTCACCTTAGCTAGACACTGCATTTCCTGGGTGTAAGACGCGCAAGTGACACTAGGTATATAGCTCGCTTTAAGCCGAGGTACATACAGTGTCCATTGCCCAGCCGACACCCTCGGGGAGGGTTCAGTTAGAGGATTTCCGTCAGCCATATATTATTATTAAGTATTAACTAAAATTCCATCATATTGAAATTAATTTAAGTTTTTTAAAAACTATATTATTCCCTGTTGTTTTGAAAATCTCAAATCTCATAAGTATAATTAAACTATTTAAATGGAAATGTCTTCATGAAATGAACCATAATTAAAGATCTATCAAAGCGAATTTAAAATTTATTAAAAATGGAATTTTAGTGTAATGTGGTGTGTTCCACATATCGACGTCAATTTCCTAATGAACTTATGGATTTCGAGTTAAAATTGTTTAATTTTATATGTGAAGTGCCAAATATGTCAGAGATTACTTGATCAGGTCAAAAGAAAATTGTAATTATCAGGTGTGTTCCAGAAATCTCTAGAGGTTTTCGTATGAACGTTAGCATTTCATATTAAAACTATTTAAATTTATATGTTAAGGGTTCACATAATGCCCGGCTACTAGATTAGATGACAAAAGTTGAAAATTAGTCCTACATTAGTTCGAAGTGCAATCGTTTATACGAAAATCTCTAAAGATTTCTAGAACACCCCTTTATTTGACGATTTTTATCCGCTTGCATTTCAGTAGTCGATTTCAAACCGTCAAAGTTTCTACAATGTCAAGTGACCAAAGATGTTTTCATCACTTGATATGTAAAGTTGTAGGATTTCCAAACGAAATGAGAACGTTCATACGGGAATTGCCGTCAAAATTCTGTAAAAACCCGATTAACTGAAAACCTAAGTCTTTGTTAATGAATAATCCAAATACTTGTATCAAAATTATGCATCTTTAGTTAATTAAATGAATAAAGAGCGAAGCGAACCGAACCGAACCGAACCGAACCGTAACCGCGGTTCAGTAAGCCCCAAAAACCACGTAATGAACCGAACCTTCTTCTTCTTCTTTATTGGCCCGATGCTTGCATCACAACCGTTTGACGGTCTCGGCCGCTGCAACTAATGTCCGCCAGTCGCTTCTGCTCCGTGCGAGCTGGCACCAGTTTTTCACGCCAAGCTTAGAAATGTCTTTCCGCACCTGGTCGTCCCACCTTAGAGGTGGTCGTCCCACCTGCTGCCTTGTCCCAGTTCTTTCGCATTCCTCTTGTAGACCATTTTTGCTGGAGCTTGATCATCCATACGGGTAACATGTCCCAGCCAGCGCAGCCGCTGTTGCTTTATGCGCTTGACCAGACTAGTATCCCCATAGAGCTCATACAGTTCGTCATTCCTTCGGATGCGAAAGTCCTCGCCAACTTTCAAAGGTCCCATAAATCCTGCGAAGAATCTTTCGCTCGAAAACAATCGCCGCCTCATCCGCTGATGTATTGCCCATGCTTCTGCGCCGTATTGCAGGACTGGGATGATAAGCGACTTATATAGCGCTATTTTTGTTCTTCGCTTGAGGTTTCTGCTCTTGAGCTCCCTCCTAAGCCCTAAAAGCATCGGTTTGCGAGCGTGATTCTTCTTCAATTTCCAGGCTGATGTTGTTGTCGCCGGTTATCATCGTTCCGGAGGTAGAGAAATCCTCTACAACTTTAAAGTTGTACTCTCCATCAGACTGCCCACATTTTTTTTTATTTTTTTTTAGACACGCATAGCACAGAACTGCTTCTCAATCTCTGAAAACGCATGAACCGAACCGGCGGTTCAAAAACTGTGTGAACCACTGAACCGAACCAGTCCTTATTTCCAAGTGGTTTGCATCTCTGTTATTAATGACATTTTTACCCCTTATTTCATGGATTAAAAAAAAATTTTTATGTTGAACTTCACATGAATAGAAACACTTTTGAACTGTTTTGAAATATGAGGGCTATTGCAAAGCAGTCTTATTTGAATGAAGTATTGTGCCGAAATAAAAATGTATGTCATCTAGAATAAGGCCTTTAAAATTAAATTTTTCTTATTAAAACTTCTCTGTAACATTCAAGGGTGTTCGCAGGATTTTAATTGAGGAGGACGAAGACCTTAATTGTTCGAAGGGTATTATTTTGCTATCATAGACATCTGTGAGTATTATTAGAATAAAAAATTCTTTAACTGTAGAATATGTACCTATTATAAAAGAATGTATTTAACCAAAATTAAAAAAAAAAATTGACTTTGATGGACCGAAATAAAAATTATTTCGAGGTCGAACATAGTTTGTTGGTTTGATAGCAAACGCTTTTCGAATTCAGTTTTTTACTCCAATATAACTCTCTTTGTAGTCTGCCGGCAGAGGTTTTGTTTGTAATTGATTAAATTTGCCCAAATTGCTTAAGTTAATCCGTTCAATCTCAGTGGCAAGGTGCATGAGATTTTTCCGCTCTTTGGGCGCCATTTGTTTTTGGGCTATAACTTTAAAAAGCGCTATATAATCGTAAAATTAAACATGGTATATTAGAAAAGAAAAGGACTACCAACTATTTTAATCTTTGATTTTTAATATCAGTAGAAAATTTTTCAGAATTACTTAAAAATGGAAAAAAAAAAAGATTTTATCAAACAATAACCACATTTTTATACATATTTAAATCTAAAAATTTGTACCTATGAGCAAAATAAAAAAAAATCATCGAAAGAGTTTATTTCAGCACCTTGGACTATTTCAATTCTTTTAAGCTTTCTAGTTTTGGCATCAATTGTCGGCGTTTAGGTGCTTTGTTTTTATAAAGTCGTCTATAGACGTAGTCGTTTTCCAGTCGAATATTAATAAAAAGACTCTTCCCAAATGGTTTTACTCTCCACGTCTTTTGGAACACTTATGAGCTTAACGTTGCTTCGCGCAAACGATTTGCGGCAAATTACATAGTAACTTGACATTTGATACTAAAACCAGCAAAAAAAAAAATAAAAACGGAGAGACCGTTCTCTCCCTCAGTTTCACCTTATATTATTACACCATTCGGGTAAGGGATTCCATTAATTGTAATGTTCAAATGTAAGAATGAGAAAGTACATAATTAAGGGTACTGTATACCTTCAGTTTGTATACCTTGTTGTTTTTGTTTCTGCGGTTGTTTTTGTATTCCGGATCAAAGTTGGCCAAAAAGGGCATAGCCGGATTTGTAGGGGAATCGACCCCAAATGCTTTTAATTTTTTGAGTATGCAGTTTTAAAGTACATCAACCGAATGTAATTTAGCGATTTTTTTTTAACTTGTAGTGGAGTTGTAAATTCAGTAGGGGGGCACAATAGACCAAAATTGGTCGCGGTGCACCACTTCCCCAACAACAAATAAATATGTAACTTTTTGCCCAAACTCTTATAAAAAGCAATTGCTAACATTTTCTTTAATGTCGAAGGCCAAACACTGCCGATATACATTTAATTTTGGCCTTGGCATTTTAAGCGATCGTTCAGCTCGTTGGGGTTTCGCATCACATTCACAAATATAAATTTTTACAACGATTAAGGCGACCATACAACTGAGCTCGATTTGCATACGAAAAGGGCAGATGGCTAAGACTCAGCAGAAAGTGAACATGCAAAAACAGAACCTAAGTGAGAGAGCGCCAAATAATTACATACCTGCTTTCGTTGCTGTTTTTGATTTACTTTTCCATACATATTTCTCTCTGAATACACTAGTTTACAGCCAAAAAGACCCATTTCTACTGAAAATTTTTTTTAGTGTAGTTTGGAATGGTGATCTCAAAAATTAATTTCAAAAAATTTTTCATGGCTCCGTTTTTGAAATATAATTTTTTTTTATTTTTGTGTAGGGGGCACTTCTTTTAAGCCATATCTCACTTTATAATTGTCAGATAGAGTCAAGCAAGATAAGAATCGAAAGGTTATTTCGCTGCCGGTAATCGAGTAGAACATTGTTTTTTAAATCGGTTTATTAGTTTGACTACAATATCCAAAAATATTTCGAAAAAATCGATTTTTTGCTCGAAAATTCATTTTTGGTCGCCTGGAAAATATATAAAAAAATCCAAAAAAATTATTTTTATTTTTTCTACATAAGAACCGCACTTCTACGAAGAAAAACAGATATCGATGATCAAAATCTGTGAACAAACACAGGAGCTGTAAGCAATTTAGTGGAAAAAATGTGATATTTTCCTGAATATTTTTAAAATAAATTTTCGTTTGTTTCGACTTTTGTTCCGTTTTTTAATTTTTATTTTTGTTCTGGCTTTTCGTTCACTTCTTAACTTGACCAAAAAACGAAGAAAAGTACAATGTTAATTTTTGGAAACACACAATATACTCAAATTTGACTGTTAGTTCCTCCACTCAATTTGATCCATCTATGGTACGTGTTACACGATTTTCCTCACAAATACCCTTATTTTCTTCGTAAAAAGTGCGATTCTAAGTAAGTAAATAATAAAAATAATTTTTTTTTTTTTTTATATTTTTTCTAGTCGTTTAAAAATGAAATTTTTTGTTTTGGGGGGAAAAAATGTTTTTTTTTTTTTTTGTTTTGACAACCGATTTAAAAACAATGCTCCACGCAATTATTGGCAGCTCCATTACCTTTCGATTTATTTCTTGTTTTCTTACATTTTTTATTATGAACTGAGATATGGCTTAAAATGTAAGAGAGTACCTACCAAAAAAATTTAAAAAATTAATATTTCAAAACCGAGGCAAGGAAAAATTTTGAAAATGGTTTTTTAAACCATTATTTTAAATATATTAAGAATAATTTTTTTTTTTATTTTTGTTTTTTTTTTTTTATATAAAAGTAAGAAATAAAAGAAAAAAGAATCGAACCGAAACTGTACCAGTACAATGTTAAGGTTCGTTCGGTATACTATTCCGGTTCCGGTTTGATACCCTGGTAATCAAGTAGCATTTTTTCATTGTTCTTTTCTATATTGAATTTAAATTTATTTTATTGGCTGAAAAGTTACATGTTTTACGATTTTTGTTGTAGTTTTGTCAATAGAACGTCTAAAATGTGTGTTAATTATTGTAGTATGCATATGTATGTATATATAATATATAAAAAAAATTATACACTTATATGTGGCTGACAGAGCTTTGGGTCTCCTCCCGTCTATGTCTAGGAAAATAAAAGTTTTGGTTACAGTTGTAATTGGAATATGGTCATCTCAAAAGAATGTGGGAGCCACTGAAAATCTATGCTGATGCGACTTAAAAATAGGTTACTGTAATGTTGCGACCATCCAGACGTGAACCATCCATGAGCGCTGCCAAAAATTAAAGGGAAATCAAATGAATTACAGCAAACGCTAGAAGAGCAGAATTGTTTTGGTACCCACCTATGGCCAGTTCGGCATCACGTTCCTTAAAGAATCGCACCACACCCACATCATTGCCACGTATTTCGGCAAACTTGACATCACCAATTTCACGGAATTTGTCCCTTAGCGTCTGCCAAGTGCAACTCATGGGCACATTCTTGATGATAATGGTGTCCGATTTGCGTGCTCCGCCGCCAGCATTGCCTGCACCAGCATTGGCATTACCCACGTTGCCGCCACCGCCAAACATATCCGCATTGTAGTCATTGTTGTCACCACCGCCTCCTCCATTGCCGCCCACACCGCCAGAGCTGCTGTAAGAGTTATAACCCACATTTCCAGAGACACCTCCACCGCCCCCATAGTTGTTGCCACCCGAGCTATAGTTATTTCCGCCACCTGATCCTCCACTGGTATAATTATTGGACAGGCCCGCATTAGTGGCGGAAAGGGCATCATCATTGCCACCGCCCGCATTGGCCAGATTGAGACCCAAACTACTGAGCGAAGAAGTGAGCAACGGGTTGGAGAGGGCCGCATTCAGACTGCCTAGATTCCCGACCACAGCGGCCAAGTTGCTGGGATTTAGATTAGACAAATTTATTCCTCCTCCAGATTGGTTACCGAGGTTGGGCTTCTGTACTGGCGCTACTGGGGATGGCTGCACGGCAGGATTTTGGCCAAACATTACACCAGTAAGATTACTCAACAAATTGCTGGAACTGCCAACGCCAACTCCACCACCCAATACCTGTCCACCAGACACTGCACTCAGTTGAGAGCTCTGTTGATTCTGATTGCCACCATTGGGCAAGTTGTGAGCCACGTCTTTGAGCGGCTCGCCATTTGGGCCGAGACCAATGCCCACACCTCCCAATCCCTCTGGCAATTTCACACCCTCACTTTTGTCCGGTATGCGATCCAAACGCACAGTCATCCTGCGATCGTACAGCATTTGACGATCCAGCATGGAAATGGCCTGAACAGCTTCCACTGGATGATCGTATTCGACTACAGCAAAGCCACGACTATGACCCTCCTTGTCCAGTGACAGATCCACGCTCTGTACTTTGCCGGCCAGCTTAAAGACTTGCTTAAGCTTTTTGTTATCCACCTTGTAGTCCAGCTGGAGAAAAAGGAAGAGAAAAATTAGCAACTAAATTTTTTCTTGCATGGTTTTCTTCTTGGAGGCTCTGAAATGGTTTCAACAGAGTTACAGAAATATTGCTGGCGAAAGGTCAGAATTGGTTTTGATAATCAGAGCCCAAAACATACGACGCCGTCTCTTTGAATTGCCTTACAAACTCGAACTGTTTCATATTTATAACCCATTTTGAGCTCAGGTTGGGGATAGGGATAGCCGACCAATTTACTCTTCTTACTTAAATTATATAAATTTCGAATAATCAAAAAAATTCTTAAGCTGAGTTGACACAGGCAAATAATTTGACAAATTTTTAGGAAATTTTCATGATAATTTGGCTAAAAAGCTTTGATTGCAGATTTTGCAGGATTTAAAACATAAACTATGGTTCCATTCCCCAATAAATTTTACAAATATGGCCGAAAAGTTCGACAATTTAGCAAAATATGTATCAAAATTTTGAAAAAAAAAATTTTTAAATATCCGTTTCCAGAGAAATTTTATTACATTCTGCAGGAATTTAACATAAATGATGTTGGTACGTAGTGTACTATTTTTGTTTCGGAAACTGGTCACACTAATGCCAATAGCAAAAATCTGCTAATACAAAACAATAGTGTTACATTATTTAGCATAAACAGCCTCACAAAGTTTAATGTAATTTCATGAAAATTTCAAGAAAAGTTGCTTGTTCGATTAATTTTCACAACTTTGGGCGTGATTTATCTCGACAAGAGTGTGTCGATGAACTCAGTTCTTTGTATGGCGATAAATCACCATCAAACGCCACTGAATAACGCTGGTGAATTCAATCGTGTTCGTAGTTTACTCAACGACGAGTTCCATAAAAATTGTAAAAAATCGGTTGTTGTGCCAGAAGACGTCGATGAGTTGCGTGAACTGATAATGCAAGATCCTAATGTGTCATATCGTAAGCTGAGTTCCACCAGCATAGGGCCATTTCCAATAAAAAGTCCACCAAGACCAACAAAATAAAAGCTCTTGAAAAATCTTTACCTTATCATTTTTACGGTTCAGAAACATACAAATTCAATTAATTCAAAGTGATTTAAACATATATTAATTACCCTTGACAAGCATTTCCTTAACAAAGTTTTACTATTTAATATTGTGTTTGGTAAGATAGAATAATCATGACAAAGAGTGTTCCACAAAAGTAAAGTGTAAAATAGTAAGACTAAATATAGTTCAATCTTCATAAGAAGTCTGTAAACCGGTTAGTAAGCTCCTCATCATAAAAAAGACGTTTTAATTTAAATCTAATTAAATATTTAGGCATTGAACTTAAAATTGGAATTTTATGATGGATATATCGAGTTGATTGTTTTTCTGGTTCAAAACCCGATCCAACCGGTTTAAAAAAAATTTAGAGCCTGATCTCAGAAATGATATAAGCTATGAACTTAAAAAGCGGCTTGAAGCTTTTTAGCTCTGCCGATACGTGACATGTCGGACGTGAAATTTTTCCTTGACACAGGAAATATTGGATTATAAATATTGGACATAAATATTTATTTAAAATAAGTACGCGAATTTTCAAGTCAGATAAAATACATTTCAAAGAACTATTCATTCATAAGATATTAAAACACCATAAACTTTGTCTTTGTGTAGCTCCGCCTGAAAACCACTTCTGTTTATGTCACGTCCGAATCGGTTCCAATTTTATCATTATTTTCGAAACCGAATTTCACTTGCTATACTTATGAAAGTGTTTGCTATGAGTTATATGATAAAGTAAAAACGAATTTAAGGGTACTGTAAACCTTCAGGTGTAATTTTGTAAAGGTTTACAAAAAATTTAAATTACTCAAAAACTATAATTGATATTAAGAAGCTGTTTTTTTCATTCGATAGGTAATTGGATAGATAAAGTTTAGTAATTTTTTTTGTTGTTGTTGTACCCAGTAGTTGTTGTATTTCTGTTCAAAGTTAACCAAAAATTTGAAACATTGGCCCATGGTTGCAAAAATTTTTTAAGAACGGATGATCTGATTTTAAAACTAAAGACGGAGTTTTGTTAAGAATTGATGTAATTTTGGTGTGAACAAGAATATTTTGGATTGGACAATAAATGGTGGAGTTATGGGGTTTCAAAGTCAAAATTTCGAAAATCGACTTTTTTCCCACGGTATTGGCCTAGCTCCGTTATTTGTTGACCGATCAAAAATATCCCAGTTCACACCAGAATGTTTAAAAAAAAATCACCCCCCCCCCCACTTGATATGTGCCTGACAGTTTGTATGGCAGCTATACTATATAGTGCCGATTTCGAAAAATTTTGGTGAAATTAGGTAAAATATTGAAAACTTATAAATACGAGCGTTGGGGTATGACAGCTATACTATATAGTTGTCCGATTTCAACATGGCTTGTGAAATTATGTGAAATCATTAAAACTTATAAATACGAGCGTTGGAGCGATAGCATTGAAAACAAAAAGTTTTTCTCACTAAAACTGGTTTTTCAACCGATCGTTCCTATGGCAGCTATAGTCATCCGATCCGGCCGGTTCCGAAAATGTGCAGCGTATTTGTACCAAAAGACTTCGTAAAGTTTGGTTAGATAGCTTTAAAACTGACGGGAGATAGCATGAAACAACAACCAGACACAGACGGACGGACGGACGACGGACTGGCTATATCAACTCAGCTCTCGCTGATCAGAATATATATACTTTTGTTCGAGATGCTTCCTTCTATGCTGACATTTTAATATACCCTCTCCAAGGGTATAAAAAAATTTGATAACACTATTTTACAGTCAAAAAGACCCATTTCTACTAAAATTTTTTTGTTGTGTAGTTTGGAATGGTGATCTCAAAAATCAATTTCCAAAATTTTTTCATGGCTCCGTTTTTGAAATATGAATTTTTTTAATTTTTTGGCAGGTGCTCTTCTAGTTGTTTTGTGCTTCTTCTTTATGAACTATGACTTCTTTTTTGAACTTCTTTTGACTTTTTTTAACTTTCTTTTCTTTTTGCTTCTTCTTTTGAACTTCTTTTGCTTTTTGTTCTTTTACTTTCTTTTGACTTGTTCTACTTTCTTTACTTGTTCGCTTTTCTTTTATTTTTTTTTTACCCCTTCTTTTTTTTATGTGATTTTCTTTTTTTTTCTTGTTCAGCTTTCTCATTTAAAAATCAGGACCGCAATCTTTAGCAGTTGCGTTTTCCCTTGTGTTGCCTTCACCGTTCTTCTTGGGTCTTGTGTGTCCTTTACCCCGGTTCTGCAAGTTTCATTGATCCTCTCCAAAACATTTACCTGTGGGGGCACCCACGGCATTGACACTTCGGGACCCCGGGTTTGGTGGAAAATCAAACCGATCAAACCGGGTACGGCAGTTATGGCAAATGCCCCAGCCATATGTGGCTCTTCCGTTATCCAGTGATCTATGGTGCCAATCGTGTGTTCTCCCATTTATGGTGACGATCGAAGAACTTCTACCAAAAGTGTTTTTCGGTCACAGCCCGGTTTCAGGCCTATGTTCTTTTTTCCTCTTCTAGCCGAAGTTCCAGTTGCTTATGGTCCAACCTTAACTCTCTTTAGGTATCTATGAAAATTTCGGTACCAACGCTTTTAGCCGTTAATGTCTTTATTTCTAAGGCCGGTTGGTGACTCTATTGTGCAAAATTCCCCGGTTGTATCTGTCACATCTAATTAGCTTTTCTTTTCCTTAACAATTAATTTCTTATGTAAATTTTTCCAACTTCGCTATGACCCTTTTTTTAAACATTACATTTGAGGCCATATCTCACTTCATAATTATCAGATAGAGTCAAGCAAGATATGATTCGATAGGTAAATGAGTTGACAATAATCTTGTAGAACAATGTTTTTTAATCGGTTTAGTAGTTTGAACACAACACCCAACAATTTTTCAAAAAAATCGATTTTATGCTCGAAATATAATAAAATTCAAAAAAATTATTATTATTTTTTCTTCTTAAGAATCTCACTTCTATGAAGAAAACCAGATAAAGATGATCAAAATCTATTAACAAACATAGAAGCTGTGATCAATTTAGTGCAAAAAAAAGTAGTATTTTCGTGATAATTTAAAAAAAAAATTTTTGTTCCCTTTGACTTTTGTTCGGTTCTTGATTCTTATTTTTGTTCTGGTTTTTCGCTCACTTCATAAATTAACCAAAAAACAATGAAAAATACAAATTAAATTTTTCTAAACACACAAAACTACTCAAATTTCACAGTTAGTTCCTTTACTTAATTTGATCCATCTACGGAACGTGTGACACGATTTTCATAACCAATACCTTATTTTCTTCGTACAAGTGCGATTCTTAGATATAAAAAATAAAAACAAATTTTTTCGATTTTTTTATATTTTTCCTAGGCATTTGAAAATGAAATTTCTTGAATTTTCGAGAAAAAACCGATTTTTTTGAAAAATTTTTGGGTGTTGTGTTCAAACTACTAAACCGATTGAAAAACATTGTTCTACACGATTACTGCCAACTCAATTACCTTTCGAATCATATCTTGCTTGACTCTATCTGACAATTATGAAGTGAGATATGGCTTAAAATGTAAGAGCACCTGCCAAAAAAATGAAAAAAAATCATATTTCAAAAACGGAGCCATGAAAAAATTTTTGAAATTGATTTTTAAGATCACCATTCCAAACTACACCAAAAAATAGTTTTAGTAGAAATGGGTCATTTTTTTTTTTTTTTTTGTAAACTAGTGTAATCGGTCAACAGGTACTCTTTAATTCTTTGCAACCATTTTGGAAAAAGTGGTTCCGAGATAATCGCATTTAAAGTTTCGACATTTTCTGTCGATGAAATAAAAATTATTTTTAATAAATGTAAAAATTGGATTTGGTGCCACCTTTGGGTGTTAGCTTTCACCGAAAAATAAATTATCTAAATTGGTTAAGCTGTTCTCCAGAAATTTGGGTCAAAGTGCGTCAAGACATGGTAAAAAATAAAATCCCCAAAAATTTCCAAGTAAATTTTTTTTCAAAAATTCTTTTTTCCAAAATATCGAACACTTTATAAATATTTATAAGGTTTTTGACGAAAAAGCGAAAAAACTAAGAATTTCTAAAAATACGAGGATCGATAAAAACAATTTTCATATAAAAGGGTCGGGAAAAATAATTGTTTTTGTTTAAAACTGTAAAACTGAGTTTCGGATCTGCTTGAAAGATTTGCAGGATGTTTATAAGATCCTAAAAGAGCGTTTAAGCGATGAAAAATAAAAAAAAAATTTCTGAAGGTATACAGTAGGGGAGAGTCTCCGGTTTTGGACACGCTCCGGTTGTGGATACACCAGTCTATTTTTTGACAGGTAACAGATGCCGCCAAACTGAGTAATGTCAAATTGCCATGTCAACAGCATTTTTGTGAATTTTCGTGCATTTTTAGCCATGGACTGGTCGTTGCCATTAAGCAATGCCTCTTCGATAAGAAGGCCGTCAAAGCTACAGCCAAGGAATATGGGCTTCCCGAACCACTTTGAACAGGTATTTGGAGAAAGTCAGAGCAATTTTTGGATGTTGATTCGGTTTGGTTGGAGTTCGCACGGGATTGCAACCAAAGAACTCCATCAAACATGGTGTGCTTTTTTACCTCTCTCACAAGAAGCTGAAGAAACTGACCGCTGCAAATTCGATCCATTGCGATGTTGGCGATCATCCTGCGCATTAGAAGTGCGCTGGCATGACGGCCAGCTATTTCACATGCAAAAATTGCATTTCGGAATAATTCTTTTCATTTTTTGATTTTTTACCACTGAAGGCCATTATTTATAAGGTTGTCCACAACTGGGTACAAAAAAAAATGTTGGCCAAAAATCAACACTTCATATACATGGTTGCAAATTTTTTTCCATTTTTTCTAAAACAATAGGTTACTTCAGAGGAAAGTTAGCTAGAGACTCTAGCTTTACAATGATGTTGACCATAATGTTGACTTGGAAAAAAGTTATAACGCAAGTATGTCTCCAACCGGAGTCTCTCCCCTACTTAATATACTCTGTGTAGCTGTAGTACAGAATATAACAACCGTCAAAAATTTATTCTTCACCCAGCCAGTATACTTCAGGACACACCACATAGTTTTAAGCACTCATGGCATAGATTTTTGTGACCCATTTTAAGAGGATTCAATACCTAGTTGAACAAATCTATTTTCAAAAATCGACACAAACCAAATAGCTTGTCAAACAAACAAAATCGTCCGGAAATCGCAGTTTTAAATTTCTCTTCAATTTAGAAAACTTTGGTTGAGTTTTATTTGAGTTAATATGGACCAAAAACTGCTTAGTTGCGGAATCAAAAAGGAAACGAATTTATGAAATATTTATTCTATCATATTCATCAAAGTAATCAGTCATTAAAATGTTACCTTCTAAGCGAAACAAAAAGAAACGCTGGGTACGCTACATAAAGATTATAAACGGAATAAGCGATACGAATATGGAATAAACATTCAGCTTAAAATCTGTAAATTTTAGAGGAATCAATGCGTAGAGATCTTCCCCAGACAGACAAACTCTCTTGTCAAAATTTTACCCAAACATATCGCTATACTCACATAGACATATGTGTATTACTTGGGTTATAAATATGAAACATTGCAAAAGTAAATTGCCCTTCTTACATCATAGATGTTATTAAATGTTGAATAAAAAACACAACTTACATATTTTGGATATATGATTTCAGTTTCAAAATTCAATACATAGAATTATTTTTGATTACAAACAATATACTCACATTAGCAACAAAAACCTTATTATGCAAAGGTCCACTTATGCCCAGACTCTCCAAAAACGAAGCAGAAAGCCCATACAAATTGTAATTCGACGAATTATTATAATCATTTGACATCATGTTAAAATTATTACGCCCAGATCTAGAAAAAGAGAAGCCAAAGATCCAGAGAGAGAAAAACAAACAAAAAGTGGATAAACTTCAGCTACCACAGACAAAGTGAGTGAGGAGAGTGGGAGAGATTGAAAGGGAAGGCTGCCAAAAGTACTCTGCAGGACAATTATATCTTAGCTCCTACTCTCTTTAAGTCCATCAGCATGTTCGCAGCAACACAACCACTTAGACAGGAAACGAATGATTTGAGCATCTTATAGTTGGAAAATGGAAACTTGCATTAGTCCTTGCGAAAAAAGTGTAATGAATCGAACTGAAGACACAATTGCCGTCGCAGCCCAACGTTAAGATAAATTCATTGAAAGACCCTAACTACTAAAGATTCAAATTGATTTCAATATTTGGTAAACAGTCTGAACACTCCACTCTGGTTTTGTTTGAAAAAACACAGCACTCTTCATAAGCAAAATTTATCTGGAATTTCCAGCTGGACAAATGCTGCTCAATTAAAATCAATGAAAACCTAATATTTCCGATGATCTTCAGTCCAACGATGCTCTACAAACGATTAACTAAGTTGAACAAAGTTTTAACAGGAATGTATGAAAACACGAACTATTTTGTTTGCCTGCTCAGAAGAATATCACAAAGTTTTGTACACTGTCACTTGTCATTTCTATACTCACAATCTGTCATCATCACGTCGCGAATAGCCACCTCGATCTCGATCATCCAAATGGTCGCCACGACCACCGCCGACACCACCACCTCCGCCGCCGCCGCCACCACCGCCCGCACCATCACGCACAATCCGACCATATTGATCACGCTGCTCACCGTGATCCTCCTTGACCACCAACTCTCGGCCATTCACCTCATACCGATTCAATTTCTCCATGGCCTTTTGCACATTCTCGGGATCCTTAAATTCCACTATGCCGCAGCCACGTGCCTTGCCGCTCTCATCGTGAAACAGTTGCACATACTCAATGGAGCCCACAATGCGACGGAATAGATCCTTTAAATCCTGCCAGCGGTAATCGTAGGGTATGTTAGAGATATAGACTCGGCAATTGCGACGCTCCCGGCTTCTGTCGCGAGCTGTACCACCCCCACCAGCGTTGCCACCGCCTACGCTAGCGCCGCTGCCATTTCCATCGGCATCAGAGAAGCGGGATCCGCGTTGCCCTCGTCCACGACGATCGCGTTCCTTTTCACGATTATCAACAGCATTATTGGTATCCATGTTCATTGTTATAACGAATCACTGCAATCATACACAATTTTAATTTTTTTTTTAATTCGGCGTCACAAATAAAAAATGGCGGCCGCCTACGATTTTGTTGGATGGATAAATCTGCAGCTTACCTCTGCCCTGCCTATGTGTTGAACACCGATTATTAAACGTTTATCGCTGTATAACGCTTATGCAATTATTAATTGAAGTTACTATTTTTTTTTTTAAGAAAATTCAGTAATCAATATTAATAAACCAACCCCACAGAAGAAAAATGAGGATGAACAATGAAGGCGTTGCCGGATCGACAACAGTCTGCTAGAGATGAGCTATATTGGCCTGTGACTAATATGAATTTACACTGCCGTCGTACGACTTTTTCTGGGGCTACGACCATTTAGCAGCAGTTGTTTTCTTTAAATTAAATTGGTATTTCAGTGTTAAATTTGGAACATTTGTCTACAAAATGGAAAATAACATTCTTTACGGGATTAATGACATGCAGATATTTGTGAATTTAAAAGAAAACTTTGTTAGTGAGGATGAAATGCTTTTGGAAAATTTTCTTAATCGCTATTAAAGGGGAATGGGAACAATGGCAAACGCCATCCATTAAACGTGAGTCCTATAGCACCGTTGTGGGGGACACTAATCTGCTGCTCCAGTACACCCACTGGCCAATCCGCATTACATACCATGGTACAATCCTTTAGCTGCAAAGATGAGCGTAGACTCATATCCATCACCTTAGGCCGGGTGTACATTGGGGCACAGCGCGTCACGTTTCAGTGTCACAGCGCAATGTTAACGGCAAATTGCTTGTCACAGAAATGAGAACACCAGTACTCCTTTGGCGTCACAGTGTTTCTGTGCCAGAGGGTTGCTCGTTTGTGACAACAATTAACTGAACAGCTGATTCCAATGAGTTAGCGACTTAAAAATTTTGATAAAGGTGAATATGCGTCACATATTGAGTTTTCGTGTATGTTTTTAATTGTAACTATGTTAAATTATTACGAATATTCGTGAGCCCATGGCGAAAGACAAGCAGTCACACTGCGCTATTTGGCTCGAGGATCCACCTTGACATCCCTCTCCTACGAGTTTAGAATGTTAAAGGCAAATAATAAGCGGAATTAAAAGTAATTCCATTGTTTTTTTGATTTGTACTTCTCCTATGTTGTGCTTTAATCACAGCCACGCGGGGCCAAAATGATTTTTGGAAAACATACTCCGTAATTTCTTCGACCTAATAGCTTCGAACTCTGTCGAGCAACTGACGCTTTCCTGCTCTCTCGATGTCAGCTTCGGCAAGCGTTCCTCTTTATTGTGAATGCGAAGATCGCCCCGGGATGGACCGGGGCAACTGCTTTAGATAGGACTTCGGGATCAAATCGGCATTCCACTATAATTTTTGGCTTCTCCATTGTTCTCTTTTGATTGTTGTCGCTGTTGTTTGCTTTATGTATGCTGATCTGGTTCACAGCTCACGAACAGCAACGCAACCACTCAAAAGTACCTTTTGGATTGAACAGTGTGACATGCAACTTCGTAAAGCCAATGTAAACACACTGGACTTCTGAGTACTTGGCCCACAAAGCATCACAGACAACACAGTCACAGTGTACCCTTAGGGTACCTTCGTGCCTAGAAAACTTTTCAGTTTTCTTACGCTTGAAAAACCGATCGTTTTTTGGTCGTGTTTCAAATAACCGTTTCAGCGATCGATCGTAATATTTTAACTCATACTCCAAAGTTCTTCGTTTGTAAATACTTTTCCTGTGAGCTTTTTGAATAACTAATTCTATTTCTATACTATCTTAACCGCGGTGTTATTTCCCCACGTTTTTTATGTTTGAAAAATTCGCGTCGTCACCCTTCGGTCTTCAATTCTTCTCTTCTTTCTTGTTATTTGTGAACCTACGTTTCTGACCCTTCTACTTCACCTACCCGCCACATAATTACCCTTGATTTCTCTCGTATTTGCTTTTTGCCATTTCTTAGGTCTTTAATATACACCTCTTATTGAAAAATTTGGAAAATTTGCGTTTTTGGTCTACACTTCTAATATTGCGTCCTTTATTTCATAAAAATCTTGTCCCATAAATGTTACCAACTCTGTATTGTCTCTAAACAAACGCTAAAAATAGTAAATAGTTTTTCTAATTTCGCGGTTCTTTGGACCTTAAATAAAAGCTATGTATTGTTCCTTGTTACTATATCTGTGCCTAGTGTCATCCCATCTCTAGGTTTGGTGAAGCGCTTTCATATATCTTAATATTTTGTTTCTTTTTTGACCATTCCGACCTGACAAGACTTTCTATTTTGATCGAATTAACATTGGTTCACTGTTTTGACGCTCATTGTACAAACCATACTACAAACATACTTTCCTTATATATATTGTCGGGGATGGATAGTTGTATTGCGCGGCTATTTAATTGTTGTCTCTGAAAGGTCAATGCTCAGTGAAATGTCAAAGTGGCTGACTCGTGTGTGGCTCTAGTGTAGTCAAATGAGTTACTGGACGATTTGTGGGAAAACACACGCAGAGACTCACTCCACTCCGTAAATTGTGTAAAATCTGAGAGTTATACAACTTCAATCAGCGAAATGTCTTCGACCTCGACATATGTATAGATAGAGAGCTGCACGAGTAAGTAAAAAAGTAACATGTTACTACCAGGGTTCGTAAAATGCTCAAAAGATATTTTTCTGCCACGATAGTTAACATCAATGAAAAAAATTTTAATTTTCACACATGTTACTAAAAATTTTTTACAGAAGAAAATAACAATTTTTTCATGTTATTAACACGAGAATTTTTTTCACGCGTGTTACTCACACGAGTAAAAAATTTTTTTTGGTAACATCTGTAAAAAAAAAAATCCACAAAATTTTTTACACAATATTGTCTCACGCGTGTGAAAAATTTTCAGAAATTTTTTTCATTTTCTGGATTTTTTTCATCTGTAAAAAAATTTTAGTTACACGTGTGAAAATTAAAATTTTTTACAGACTGAATTTTTTCTTTGTGTTAATATTGGGCGTGTAAAAAACAAATGTGTGTTATTTTAAGAACCCTGGTTACTACTCGCCGAGTACGATTACAATAAGTATGATTACTTTTATATAAACAGTTTCGATACCTAAGCGAGGTTGAGCGATTCCGTTGCAAGAAAGCTATCCGGACTGTTCAAATGAAATGCAAAATTCTACTTTTTTTCAGAGGTAGAGGCTGATGATATTTTCGCTGTATATAAGGATGTAAATATAGCAAACACTCAATATTCCGAAAGTGTAATTCACGTACAAATGGAAATGTACAAGTAAACTTATTTTACCGAACGAAATATAGTGGACTGGTGGAAGATACATGGAAAAAAATTTCCAAGCACGGGCACGACACATTATCAGGGGTGTTCCAGAAATCTCTAGAGATTTTCGTATAAACGATTGCACTTCGAACTAAACGCCGACTACTTTCTTTGCGAAGAATAAGACCGCCTACTAGACTATGTGGACCGTACGCAACAAATCTGCTTGGCTTTGAGCAGGCGGTTTCAAATCGCTCAACTTTTGTCATCTAATCTAGTAGCCGGGCACATTCGAGCATCTCAACATATAAATTCAAAGAGCTTTAATATGAAATGCTAACGTTTATACGAAAACCTCTAGAGATTTCTGGAACACACCCGTATATGAATTCCAACATCCAGAGCGTCCAGCGAAAGATGTTTTAGTTCGGTAAACCGAGTATTTAAGTACCGAAGGACCAACTTAAAAGGCGAAAATGTGGATGCCATATTATTTCTACATTCTCAGCAAAACGACTCTACTTAAAAGGCACTGCAAAACGTTATACAGATTTCACCACTCAAAGGTAATATTAATTATTATTAAATACAAAAATAATGCACAAACATCACCCAAATCTTTTTAATTCTTTTTGTAAATAAAAGTTATTGTATTACATTCTTTATTTTCATAACCATGGTAATGTTGTATTATGTAATCATTTGTGGCCTTGAAAAGCAGTTTCTTAAGTATTTAGCGGTTTTATTACCATGAAGATCTCTAAGCTGTACATAAAGAGCAAATATATACCTTGTGACCGTCTGTGGCCTAGCGGTTAGTGTGCTAAACTGCTGGGCGGAAGGTCGTGGGTTCGATCCCGCCTCTGAACATCTAATAAGAAAAGTTTTTTCTTTCTTTAGAATAATAGCTTTTACACATACGGTCACCTTCACCAGCTATTGGCGCCAGCTCTGAAGTAACTAGCCATGAAAAAGCCAATTCTCAAACTTTGCCGTTCGGATTCGGCGTTCAACTGTAGGTCCCTTTCTTTTGTGCGAAAAATTTAAAGCACACACGCCAAGAGATTGAGAGAAGCTTGGCTTGGCCCCGTTGGAGGAGCTGTATAGCTAATTTTACATATACCTTTTTAAAAAAGCACAAATTTCGCCATTATTTTTACTCTAAAAATACTCACGAGTAGTAATCAAAAATACTTGTTATCATTCAAACGATTACATGATGACCAACTCCGCATCGTTGTACTCAAAAATGGAAATTTTTTAACTGTAATCATACGAAGCCGAAATCTCTCGTGCAGCTCTATGCTGTAGATGTTCTTTATTATAAAAATTGAATTAATTTCACAGCAAATTACCTATGACATATGAAAGTCACGACTTTTGCCATGTCTGAAATATTGCTCATCTCTACAGCACGTAATGTTAGAGTTGCCAGATAAGTCTAAAATCTAGTATAAAATTTAAATTCCTTTTGGGGGACCCAATACTATAATGCAATTCATCTGTTTTAAAGCCCCCAGTTACAGATTGTAGTAAACTTGATAAGAAGTTTTTGTCCCATACATGTCGAACCTCCATGTCTTACCATTTCCAAGACCCTACGTTCATACAGACATGACTATTTCGACTTGGCTGTTGTTGCTGATCAAACGACATTTATTGTTTATGGGCTTAAAGTCCTTCTGGCTGTTACATACATTTGACAAGATTGTCAAGACCTTAAATGTGTATAATATATTTCGCTTTCGAATCTCATATTCTCATCCAATTACACAAAAAAAAAAGAGCTTTAAAACAATTACTGAACCACAACACTGTTAATTCTTTAATAAACAACTCACACTTGCCTGGCAAAGGAAGTATCCTTTTTCTTACAATTCAAGCTTTCTTTTCTATTTTACAGACACGGCGTACTGGCCTGTGTAGGTAAAACGAAACGTGAATTTGCGTTAAAATTATAAACTATTTATTGTGAAAATGTGGCTGCTGCTGTACGTTTCATTTTGTTGTTGTTGTTGTTACTGCTGTTGCCGTTCACAGAGTCCCAGTCCAAGTAAAGATTTGGATGGATTTGCGTGTTTTCGTTTCTTTTTTATTAAAAAATTAATAATTTGTGGTTCACATCGATAGGCGGCAGACCAAGAATTTACTGTGGCTTTCTACGGAACGAGCAGCCTGCAAACAAAATTAAATCATTAATTTAGTCACTGGACGAAGGGGTATAATTATTATTAGCTTACCTTCTGTCAGCTTTGCACGTCCTCCAGTGGGCTGGCACAGAATGGTAGCGCAACCGGCGCAGACCACAACACCCTGGGCATGACTGAACACGGTTGTGATTCTATAGCAGCCTGGGCACTTGACATCCATGAAGTAAGAGTTGGGATGCTGGACCAAACGCTTCAGCTTGTGCTTGCGCTTCTCCTCAGCGGGCAGAGGGTGCAGTAAATCTTTTGCTAGCTGTAAAGAGAAACCAAAACAAATTATTAGTCTTTGGGGGGATAAACAAGACAACAATAACTTAGGTTATGTTTGACAATTCGCAGCAATGTGTGTAGCACTTCGTTCTTCAGAGTCCATTGCACTTGACTAATTTCACAATTGTTTGCAATTTATTTGGGCAATGAGACACATGCGTGTCACTGCCAGACTCTGCAGTTGATTTCGCGTCTTAAAATTGATTAATTCCTCTCAAACACTTAATCCCTCGACTTTAAACACTGTAGCCAGGTCTGCTGCACACTTCTTGTATTGGCATTCACAATTATTCTTTGTTTAAATGCAATTTTTTTTTAATTTCTTCACCCACCGGCATGTTTTTTCTTTCACAGCTAACACGGAAAAGGAAGTAAGGCAAGGCAAATCGCAGCCAACTTAACTTTGCTGAAATGTGCCTAAAAAATGCCAAATATGGGAGAGTGGCAACTCTAGTAAGTTTGACAGATCTATCGATAACAAATATCGATTGCTGCCACTGGATTAACTGTATATACAGTGAACCAATAAAGTAATGACACAGGCAATATTTTAACCATATCTCTATATAAAACGGTATTTTAGCAGTAAATAATAGACGCATCAAGCAAATTACATAACATCGAGGGAAGCATGCGTGGATGCTTATATCTTAAAAGGCTTAAAATATGTGTTTAAATTTGAATATGAAAATCATGCCTTATACGTAGTAATTATAATTTACATACAAAATTAAAATTAGACATAGATTATAATAATATGTTGATAAATGATAATTATTAATTAACATACAAAATTGAATATAAACAAATAAAATAAAATGTTGATAACTGACTTACTCCAATTATCTGAATCCGAACAAAACTATTAAGAATCAGACAAAATATCCTTTTGGTTTGATTTTTATAATAAAATAAATAAATAAAAATAAATAAATTAAATTAATATTTTATATATATCCTAATTTATCGTATAAAGTATCGATATTAAAGTCTCCATTTCGTTAAATAAAAATATCGATATATCAGTGCGAAATTGTCATCCCTAATCACAGCGCTGCCATCTGGTCACCCGCACTCCAATCCATTTGTTATTATAAACAGTTTTAGAAAAAATGCAAACTATCACAGAACCCGATCATACAATTACTCTAAATGAGCCCATTCATTGTTATGAAATCTGCACCAATGATTTTGCCTACAATTTAATTTGTGTGGCACTGAAGAAGCATTTGTCTCTAATATTGGTTGGATTGCCGGCAAGTACAACAACAAAAACATTAAATCGAAATAAATAATAACCCTTTATATCCCGCAGGAGGAGAGCGGCGAATTTGTGTGGAATCATTTGCAGGATCTAGAGTTGTTTCAAAACGAAGAGCGTTGTGTTCAGGTCTTGGCCTTCTCCCCGGACACCTCGCTGAACTGCACGCCCAACAATTTGACAATTTGTGCCGCCATTTCGTGTGATCTGAAGCTTTATCGCACCGACCTGCATCAGTACAACAGTGTGCAGTCCCTGAGCGGCCACACAGACTATATCAATGACGTAGCCTGGGTGTGTGAGGGTGAATTGCTGGCCTCGGTTAGCGATGATTTCACCTGCAAATTCTGGAATTTCAGCACAAATCTGGAGAATGTTATCACCTTTTGTCTGTCGTCTGCTGGCATGTCGATTAAAAGCCATCCGGAGGATCCCAATAAGGTTCTAGTGGCAGAGAAGCGAGGCAGGTGCATATTTAACTCTATTTTCATCCAATTTTGACGCTTTCGCTTTTGCAGGAATCATCCATTTGTATCATGTGCGTAGCAAGCAAACTGTTTTATCTGTGGAATCGCCCAAATTCCCTTTGATGTCGGCGGATTGGGCTCAAAGCAATCGATTGTTTGTCACCGCCTTGTCTGGCGGCGACATCATCACCTGGGATCTAAGTCGCCCCTTTGTGCCCGCTGATGTTAAACAAGTTCATGAGGATGGCGGTCGTGTGGTGCGTTTTGCTCCGGGTAGTTCCGAAATGGTGGTGGCCAGCATTGGACGTCCAGATCTGACACTAAAAGTGTTTGCTGCCAAATCGACGGTGCCGCTGATTGAGACCGCTCTGAAAACTTTTGGTGGCCTGGCCTGGCATCAGAGGTTGCCCTACATAACTGCGGCCTCGGATAGGAAACTGCATTTCTGGAAAGTGCAAATGAAATAAATGTATAAATTAAAAAGAGAAAATAAAACAAAAATCAATTACAAAGCTCCCGCTCATTTTGAGAGTTGCCAGAGTTGCTAGAGAAAAATGAATAGAAACCGATTACAAATTTCCCGCTCATTTTGAGAGTCGCTAGAGAGTTGCCAACTTATCGTTCTATTGCTCATATCTAACAATTATCGTAGTCCCGGTTACATGTACTCGCGATTTGCCATTATTTAACTTGTAATTTATTCTGGAATTACAATTTGATAAGTGCTCCCGTTACGTGTATTTCAACAAACAATACTTTGCCAAGTGAGAGCCCCATAAATTTCGAAGATTTGCACTTTGCAAAGGCCACGTGAATGAGAAGATAAATATTGCTTGGACCGAGCAATTTTCATATATTAAGCGAAAATACATAAATCGGGTCTAAAGATGTTTAACACACGCAAGGAGGTGGACGAGCAGGTCCACAAACTATTGGGGAAACTACCGCCGGGACCAGAGGTAAAGTATATGCAGAGGAATTTAGTATATTGCGAAATCAAGGCGCCGCCATTTCCCTGTGTGTGTGTGTGTGTGTGTGAGAATGCGCGCGTGTATTCCTCCGTCTAGGACGGCGTCACTTTAAGGAAATGCGCGCTTTTTGCTGCTAGCGTAGACATATGAAAGTACATACAAACGTATGTGCATAAAAATATGTGTGCATACACAACCGTAATTTAACCAAATGCAAAGTTTTTAATTTGTAGATGTTTCGGCTTCAGCTTTCGTTTAAAATGTAAGGTTAGGTAAATCAGGAGCGGACTGTAAGAAGTCGCGGTGAAATTAACGGTGCGAAATGCAAGCCCTTCTATGCACACTGGCCGGAATTAACAAAATTTAGAGACCAAATTAAATTAAATTAGAGAGACGCAACTTAACTTGGAACATTTAATAGTACCAATCCGTCACGCCCACACAATTCTAACAGTATGAGCGCTCAGATCTCACAAAAGGTAAAATATGGAGGATTAATATGTACGGATCATAAACTTGAACCAGATTAAATTAATTCTTAATTGTTGCCATGCCTCCTCCTTCGCAGATTAAGAGTATATTACAGTTGGGCTTTACCTATTTTCTTATTTGCAAAAATAGTAAAAAGTGATCAAATACACTGTTGTTCAGATGGTTCGAGTTCGTGACGAAGACAGTTGCAGTCTGAAACTCAACTAAGTTCAACTGAGCAATCGTGCAGTCTAGATCAGAGTTCCCCAGCGATAGCCCCGGGAGCACGAACTTAGTTGCCGAATGCTTGCCGAAGTCCCACTTCTTTGTGTGTTAGAGAGAGACACAGTCATGTTTTAGCGCTCTCTGCTTGGGGAACCCTGGTCTAGATATTAAATGGTCTTTGGTTCGGCCGAACGCTTTTCGCTATCCACGGCGGCGCGAGCCGAACTCATGCGGAGGCTTGTGTCAACCCTGCAGGAAGAGTGCTAATTTTACAACCAGACATAAAGCACGGAAGTCGTCCATTTTACACCTACATTTGATAGGCAGGTGACAATTTTCTTCGGCTGCAGCATTTGCAACCAGTTAAATACCAGTTGATCTTTGTGTGTTCTACACACTACATTGAAATCTGTCGGTACACATCACAAATTCGTATGAAATCAGTTATTTCAGTTGAATTGCAAATAGCTGAAACTAGTGTTTCATACAAACATTTCTTCGGAAGCTTATGTTTGATTTTTCCTAACTCACCCCAATCTATCTATTTTGCTACCAGTCAGTTAACTTCTACTTGCATTTCAACTAGGTAAGGGATAGTTTATTTTGTTACTGGTTGACAATTTCTCAACAGGGAAGAGGCAAAACACATTTATATTCGCTCACGCACAAAACAAATTCGCCTTTCTTTATCTTTGGTTGTTTCGGACTGAATTACAAAATCTAATATAAATACATGTTAATGGACACAATTGCATCTTTAGTTACTCCACGGAGCAGATGACATTTAGGTTAGCAACAACACATATAATCAAGGACACAACTTAAAATAGCACAAATTTCTTTACTTCCTTTTCTGGCATTTCAAAACATTAATTGATCCATGTATTTTTAACTCTTTTTTATTGAAAGAACAGATAATAATATTATATGCTTTCGCATAGATTTGCAAATTTTGGTCGGAGACGGATGAGTATAAGTTTTAGCTGCAATAGTTACCATCGGTCGGAAAAGAGTTTAATTCTATTTTTTTTTGTTTAGCTATTTATTGTCTACGAAAACTTAAAGATAACACATGTTTATTATATCTAAGTTATGGTTCAGCCTTGGGCGACTACACCAAGACTAACTAAAATACTGAAAATTAATGTGGTCCAAGGCACCAAGTGCTTAATGAGGACTAAGGCAATAAGGGTGAATTACTAAGGATAGATCTAGGATTAAAAGAGGATTAATTTATGATTCTAAGAGAGAAGAAAATTTACATGTCAAATGTAAACTTACGCTACAGGAAAACACACAATCCGAGTAAAAACCTGCATTACAATAAGGATTTTTGTTGTTTATAACTAAAACTAAGAAAACAACCTACAAAAACCAATAACTGAAAAGAGACAGAGAGAAAAGAGCTGAAAATAGAAGGAGAGCTGAAAAGAAAAGAAAATATGGGAGGTATTTACAGGGGATGGAAGAGACCGGGAAGTTGAGCTAATCTATGGGGTCAATATTTACTGATTTATATTAAAAACTAGATCATTCGGATCTAGGGACAATCGTTTTCTATGGTAGAAAATGAGATTGCCCTCCGAATCGTGCATAATTCCAAATACTTTCAAATGTTCTATATTGTTTATCGTCAGATGGTGGACAGAGTAGTTGGCCGGCAGCCTTCTCTGAGCCACAGCATCTGCGATCAATGGATTTGGGCTATTGCTGTATATAAGTGTATCTACACGTTTGGGTCTGACTAGCGTTCTTAGGCCGTGTGTGGCCCAGCCGTTAGTGTGCTGGACTACTGGGCGGATCCCGCCTAGGAAAATCTGATAATAAAAGATTTTTTCTTTCCGTAGAAAATAACTTTTACACACACCCAGTCACCTTCACCAGGTATTCATGTAAAGCCAATTTTACATTTACTAGGGTTTTTAGATTCTGATATTTCAAACTATTTGCAAGGGTATAAAAACATCGGCACAGACGAAGTTAGCTTGACTTAGTTATAATAGGTGTGAAATCGCATCCCGAAAATGCACTGTTTGGAGGTGATTATCTTTGGACCGTACTTATTTAACGATGAAGAAGGCAGGATCGCAACTGTGAGTGGAGAAAGAATTTCTTAATATTTTACGTTTGGGGCCGCTCAATTGGCGGCCTAGATCGAGCATTATAACACCGTTCAGCGACAGTTAAAGCATTAGAAGCCAATTTTGAAGAATTTATTCGTTACATTTCGGCCGATATGTTGGAGAGAGTATGGCAAAATTGGACCCAGCGTATGAACCATTTGAGGCGCAGACGCGGTTAAAACTTACATTAAATCATATAGATCGTTTTATCGACTGAAATAAAGACTTCACATATATTTTTGCAATGTTCATAGGGTGTTCACCAGCCTCGTAAAAACGTTATTGGTATAAATTTACCACACATGACCTAAACGCCTCAAGTTTTTTTAAACATATTTTTTAAACATACCCCCCAGGGAAACCAAAAGGTCATAATTTGTTTTCAATGTGTTTTGTTGTCGAAACTTTACGAGTTTACGCTTTTTGATTTACGAGACGAGAGCTGGTGAATACCCTAGTAGGGTTGTATTCAAAAGTTTACTTTACAACAAGAAAACTTAAAGCTGTCCTGGGGCATGTTTAATAAATCAGCGTAAAAGGTTAAGGATGTGAAGTGTTGTAATTATTCAAAGTTTCGATATATTTCGAGATTTTTGTCTCCAAAAAATTTGCGGTCACACCTACAATAATTCAAATTTAGTCAGTTTAACTGCTTCTGTCCTGTAAATAAATTTATACATCTTCCTCAAAATAGCTCCCAACACTCTGTCTGTAAACAACACCTAGAGAGCGATCATCCCCTACTGTAATCATAGTTGTAGTTTTCGATCTGAGTTGATATAGCCATGTCCGTCTGTTCGTCCGTCTGTTTCTATGCTATCTCCTCCGTCAGTTTTCAAGCTATCCTAACCAAACTTTGCACGAAGTGGTTTAGTACAAATGCGCTGCACATTTGTGGGAACAGGGCGGAATATATATTTTTTCCGTTTGTATACATTTTATTGATTTGGTCTCTGAAATATTTCTAAGGGCGCGCGCACACATGCAGCTGAAAGAAGAGCTGACTGCAAAACTAAAGCGATGCAGAACAACCAACCAGCACTGGAATGATCTTCTTTAAATCAGCCGGTCAGTTAATCTTTTAGTCGCATGTGTGCGTGCGTCCTACAAAAAGTACACGAAAAAAAAACATAAATTCAATGAGATAAATTAAGTAACGTAACGTCAGTTAACTTGTTGTCACATACTTTTGCTTCAAAAAAATGAATCACTGATGTCATTGTAATGCTTTTTAATTGGTACCCAAATCTAAAATATCTTTTTAAAAAGTCCAAGATTTTCATAAATTTTTAAAAACATTTTTTAATACAAACGTAACGTCACGTCAGTTTGGAAATGCCCATATATTTTATAGGGCTGTTACTTACATTTTGAAAACCTTCATATAATCCTTTGCTACCAGGGTATATACTCACTCTCAATCTCTCCTCCTATCTTTTTCTCTTCCACACTTTTTTAGCGCGACATCAAATGTCTGGCTGTGTCTCGTCTGTACATCAAGATCCAGGAATACCCCAAAGCGATCGAATACCTTTCTTGTTATCTTAAGGTTAAGGATGATCCGGTGGCCCACAGGTTGATGGCCAATTGCTATAGAATGCTAAAGCATCCGGATCGGGAAAAGGCCCTGCAGCATTTACAACGCTGCATCCAGCTCATGCCCCGGCAAACAGAAGTGATACGAGAGGGATGTCAGCTGCTTCTGGATGACAACAATCTATTTAATGCAGAACGGGCCCAATACTGGCTGGATTTGGCCACCGGCGAGGAATTTCAGGAGAATGAATTGATATTTGCCCTGCGGCTAAAGCTGAATCATAGAGAGAGCAATGGCGCCAGCGGAGGAGGCGATGAACAAACTCTTGAGTTGCTAATGCACAAAGAGTTGCAGGCCCGACCACACGATGTAAACGTCAGGGTGCGTCTGTTGCGCAGCTATGTGGAGAAAAAGAAACTGGAGGAGGCCTTTAAATATGCCTACAAAGTGGAGCTGGAGGCCAAGGAACCGGGCATTGGGCAAGTCAGTGAATGGTATGAAGTGGTTTGGTTGATGCTCAGCAAATTTGAAAACTCCAAGGAGGCGGTGAAAAAGAACTGCTGGCCCTTCTGGCACTTGACTCTGCTAACCGCAGAGCGGCTGATGCAGCTAAGTCTGGAGGCGGGCAATGGGCTGGCGGAAAGTAGCAGTCAATTGTTTCGATTGGATCAGTATTTGCACAAGTTCAGCTGTGTGGTGGATAAAATGACCGAGCCCAATCATCAGCGGGAGTTTGAAAAACTTTGTGTACAACACTATGGAGGTCAATTGCTACTTCATTCGGTGGCTTTGGTTTTCAAGCGGGAAATGCTGGGCAACAGGAACAAATGGACGGGCACTTTGAGAAATGTTTTAGCTATGCTCTTGTTGGGCTATCAAATAAATCCCCTGGAGGAACACAATGGTCCGCATTGGATTAAGCACTGTGATGCGGTGCAAACTCAATTGCTTGAACTCTGGCGTCAGCAGGGTTCGTTTCGTTGTGCCCAGCTGGGCAGAACATTGCTGGGATGCCTACAGCCCGAAGAGAGTGAGGCAGAAAAACTGCAACCGGAGGAGGAACAGAATCACAAAAAGCAACAAAATGCCTGGCCGTCATTGTGGGCCGATTCAGATGAGCTTATCTCATATGCACGGCAACAGTGTGTGGATAAGAATTGGCGACGTCAACTCTACCAGCTGTTATTCACCCATGCCGAGCACAAGCTCAAGGAGCAGACATCACATTTCATTAGGAATGCACTGTTCCAGCAACCGGTGTTCGAGTGGCCCTCTCTGGCCGATATAGAAATGTATGAGCAGCAGGCCTTGCTGCTGCCACCTCAATCCTTAAGTCAGCATGTCTATCTGGCCTTGGGCAGTGCATCGCGGCTCGGCGAGGCTCCTCGAGTACGATTTCATGAGAGTTTGCGCCGTGAGGTGAAACAGAATTTGTCGTATTGTGGCGGCGACTCCTTGTGCCAACTGGATATTGATGTCTTTCTGTACGCCACGGTCCTGCAGAGCCATCGGAAGTTGACTACTTTGCGTCTGAACTATGATAGCTGCACTGTGGGCAATCGTGCGGCTGCCGCTCGTCCTCAGATGATGCCCTATGCGAATATCTATGAACAGCTGGTCAGTGCGGAGCAAAACAATTGGTGGAATCTGGTCCAGCGATGGCTTAAGAATCAACTCAACGAAGGTAATCGCAGTGAGCAACGTGCCCAGCTGCAGGTGGGCATTGAGGCAGTTCGTGGCGTCAATGGACCCCGCGCAGATCTTATTATAGTGTTCCAATTGGGGCATATACTCAACTCACGCGAGGATCGCTCTGCCTTAGAGCCGCGCATTGAATTACTGTTCAAGCAGGGATTCAATTTGCTGAGACGCCAGCAATCTCATCAGCTGGAGCCCTTCAATCGCTATTTTAAATACAGCTCCTGTGGAGGCAGTACAGCCCTCAAGCTACTCCAAGATCTGGCCGAACAGGCAGTCTCCTATTACAGTGGAAAAATGTTCAAAGCTCATCAGTATGAGGAGTTTATCGATGAGGTGCGTGGCCTGGATTTGCCGATGGCCACTTATCTACAGGCGGAAGCCTATCGCCAGCTGGAAGATTCCATACGCACGCCTAGATTGACGCGCTCCCGATATTTAGCGCGTAGGCAGGAATGCCTGCAGCAGACCCATCAGCTATTGCGCGATAATATGGAGCATCCTTTGGGCTCGGTCATTCAACGAGAGCTGCGTCGTTGCCAGCAGGCAGCTTCAACAGCCGTGATTAGTCCCGACTACCACAACAACTCCTCCACCTATGAAGATGCCGAAGATGATTACTATGCGGATGCGGCCCTCAGCTTGAATCGGTCACGTCATCGCCAGGAGGCCACACCCCCGCTTTTAGCCGAAGTGGAGCAGACGGTGAAGCAAATGAACAAAGCCTTGTGCCTGCTAAAGGATGATGTGGGCGGAGGCATGGAAGCCATGCGTAAGGATATTAAAAATCTTACCGAAAAGTTTTCCACATTGGAGGATATGCTGAAGAAATGCAAGATTAACAACCGAGAAACACCCACCCGGGAGGTGGATCCTGCTGCAGCTTTGGGCTTAGATGATCTCTTCATAATGGAGGATGCACTTGAGCAGCACCATCAACAGCAGCAGCAACAGCAACAGATAATGCCTCAACAGCAGCAGCAGTTAATGGCCTCGCCGTTTGCTGCAGCTGGCTTCTTTAATGGCGCTGGCCCAGAACGCTTTCTGCCCCCCAACTATGGCAGTCCCATGTATAACCAAAACCAGATGTACAACTATTATGCAGCCCAGGCTCAATATATGCGAACTCCTCCGGCTCCGGCACCAAATATGTTTGGTAAGTAGTTTCGTCCCTCGTACACGCACTTAAGCCTGGCCAAGCAATTTTCGATTACACAGTGCAACAAATTTCAACTTTTTTAAAAACTACCATGCAACACTATGCAGAATCGATAGTGCTACCCGAACTGAGTAAAACCATTTCAGCGTTTGGCTAGATTGGTAGCACTTTTTTTTTATGGACCCTCAAAGTTTTTGAAATTGGGTGTGATAAAAAAAAGGTGTCATCAGATTCGGGAATACAGCTCATTCAGTTTTAGTGATAGCTGCAAACAGTCTTCGGCAAAGTTGTAGCTGACAGTCCGCAGAATAAATTTTTCTTACAAAGATTTTCAAAAAAATTATATTTTCCGGGAGTTTTTCTTAAAAAACTTTTTTGAAAAATCGATTTTTTGTACTTTTTCGAGTATAACTTTTAAAAAATCAAAATTTTTGGCATACATTCTTTGGGAAAAATAAAGCTTTTGAGATAACAAACATCTGTTCTGAACAAGGTTTTACAATCTGAACACTTTCACATCCTCTAAATCGGCCCCAAAAGTGTGTATATCCAATAAAAATCACTTTTTTGTTTTCATTCTTTATTATGTTCTCAAGTTTTTTTTACCAAAATAGCAGCTAATTAATTTTTTCAAGCTGTTAGAGCAAAACACTACGCGTTTTACTTGTTGTAGTCCATGAATAAAGAAAAAAATAATTTTTTGGACGGTATTTTGAAAATTCTCCAATTTATTATTATTTTATTATATTATTATGTTATTCTTATTGTTGTTTTTATAATTATGTTATTATTTTAACAAGCTAATACATTTTTAAACAAACTGAGATCATATTAGGGTTAATCTTTTTATTTTATTTTATTTTTTTTTTTTTTTAATTATTAATTATTATTATTATTATTTTATTTTAATTTATTTGATTATTAATTATTATTAAAAATATTAAATATTAACTTTAATATGATCTCAGCTTGTTAAAAAATGTATTAGCTTGTTAAAATATTTTTTACAATATTAAATTGGCAACATTTTTGCTGATAAATTGGAGAATTTCCAAAAAACCGTCCAAAAAAATTTTTTTTCTATATTCATGGACTACAACAAGTAAAACACGTAGTGTTTTGCTCTTAAAAGGGGACATCTAAGTAGCTCAAAAAAAAAGGTGGATTTTCAGAATTTTTTTTGGCCAAATGGAAGGTCCAATCGAAAATTTGTAAATGAGGTATTATAGTGTGATACATTTACTCGAAATTGTTTTCAGGTTTTTTGTATCAAAAACAAAATGGCGGTCGTGTATCATTTCTCCGTAGACCTTATTTTTCCGTGGCCGGACACATAACTCAAGCAAATCTTAACCGATCGATCTGAAATTTTAAGAGTAAATCGGAAATACCTATGGCTATCGATCCACGTAGGATTTTTTCGATATTTTGATTTTTGGCGAAATGAAAAATAAAATGCGTTTAAAAAAAAAAAATTCTTAAAAAATTAAAAAAAAAAAAAGTAAGCCAAATATCGAAAAAATCCTACGTGGATCGATAGCCATAGGTATTTCCGATTTACTCTTAAAATTTCAGATCGATTGGATAAGATTTGCTTGTAGGGTCAACGGAGAAATGATACACGACCGCCATTTTGTTTTTGATACAAAAAACCCGAAAACAATTTCGAGTAAATGTATCACACTATAATACCTCATTTACAAATTTTCGATTGGCCCTTCCATTTGGCCAAAAAAAATTCTGAAAGTCCACTTTTTTTATTTTTGAGCTACTTAGATGTCCCCCCTTAAAGCTTAAAAAATTAATTAGCTGCTATTTTGGTAAAAAAAACTTGAGAACATAATAAAGAATGAAAACAAAAAAGTGATTTTTATTGGATATACACACTTTTGGGGCCGATTTAGAGGATGTGGAAGTGTTCAGATTGTAAAACCTCCTTGTTCAGAACAGATGTCTGTTATCTCAAAAGCTTTATCTTTCCCAAAGAATGTATGACAAAAATTTTGATTTTTTAAAAGTTATACTCGAAAAAGTACAAAAAATCGATTTTTCAAAAAAGTTTTTTAAGAAAAACTCCCGGAAAATATAATTTTTTTTGAAATTCTTTGTAAGAAAAATTTATTCTGCGGACTGTCAGCTACAACTTTGCCGAAGACTGTTTGCAGCTATCACTAAAACTGAATGAGCTGTGTTCCCAAATCTGATGACACCTTTTTTTTGTTATCACACCCAATTTCAAAAACTTTGAGGGTCCATAAAAAAAAAAGTGCTACCAATCTAGCCAAACGCTGATAGGGTTTTACTCAGTTCGGGTAGCACTATCGATTCCGCATAGTATAGTTTGGTAGTTTTTTTGGCTGTTGCACAGTGTTATCGAAATTTGCTTCCAGGGGTAGCCTGCTATAAATTTATTGGCTTTCGATCTATTTATGTATTCAAACAAAAAGTCCTTGAAACTAGACGAAAAAGTTATATAGGGCATGGCCAGACCCCATAACTTTGTATGGGAATTTTGATTTCTTACCTTCTTTTTCGCTTTGGCAAATATCTTTATGTATTCTGGGGTTGGCATGGGAAGCATGCGTAAGTGATTTCCTGACAGACTGGATTTTAGTGTATTTGAAGCAGTAAAAACTAGCTATAGGACGCAGCTTATCGCCTGTTTCTGAACATATTCTATGGGATTTTCGTTCGTTGAGTGTATCAAGACCGCTGTGTTGAGGAAGTACTAGACTGCTGGCAAGATTTATTGCTCTGTTGAAGAACGTATCAAAAGCCAAACGAGTCGAAGGCTGTGCGAGAATGTATGGATTATTCATACGATTTTTGACATTTGTGAGGACCCCGGGCGGCAAATTTTTAGGGGCGGCAATTTTTGAGGGCTGTGAGTTTCAGGGGCGGGAAGTTTTTGGGGCGGCAAATTTTAGGGGCAGCAAATTTTAGGGGCGGTAAATAATTACAAAATGTATATTGATTATTCTCTTAAATTAAGAAATAGTGGTATTTCTGAAAGTGATTTAGACTTTGCTGTCATTTCAATGTGGAGAACGTTGCAAGATTCTCCACTTCAAGATCTAGTAATATAAGAAATATTCATTGAATGAATTTTTGAAAGCTTACGAATCAGTATAAAGGGATTAAAGAGCAGAGGTCTACCATAGAGAGAGTCAAACATGCTGCTATATTGATTATGTTCTCAAGGGAGTATGCAGGAGGGTGCAGATTTGTAGTATGCCTTGAAAAGTTCTTATGAAACAAAAGTTGTGTCAACTGAACAATAATTAAAAAAAAATTGTTTTTATCAAAAAAAATAACCACAATTTCCATATTAAAGTCCAAAAATTTCATTCCAATGAGCAAAATCACATCACAAATCAATCAATAAAGAATGAGTTCTTTAACAGTTTGTTACATGGACTAAAAAAAAACAATGTATAGTGTTAATTATAAAAGAATAATTATCAAACAAGAATAAATATTTTCACATTAATTCATCATAGTTCGCGTCCATCTATTTCGCGATATTTTCCGAATTTTTGGAGCTTACAATTCTATACTGCCATTGAGTTATGTTTCCAAACAACGTAGTCCAACTCGTCCAATTATATCAGCCTCCAGTAAAAACCTCTGCAGGCAACCTACAAGGAACGTTTTTTTGGAGTAAAAAACTAATTTCGAAACGCATGTGCCATCAAACTAGAAAACCATGTTCGACCTCACAACAATTTTTTTTCGGCCCATCGAAGTCAATTTGTATTTAAATTTTGGTTAAGAAGATATGTAAAATACGTTTCCGCGGATTTTGCGAAAAAATTTTCGCCTGCGGCGCTCCTTTATTATACATCCCCAAGAATTTTTTCTAATAATGATAGCAACTTTTACAAAATAATAGACCCCTCACAATTAAGGCCTTCGTCATTCCTAATCAAAATCCAGCGTACGTCCCTTTATGTTACAGAGAAGTTTTTGATGGAAAGTATTAGAAAAACTTAATTGTAATTATAGAAAAAAGGTTAAAATTTAGGACTATTCAAGGGGGAAGGGGGGCGGCAATGTCGACTTCCGCCCCGGGCGGCATAACTACACGGTACGCCACTGCCGATATAGACGACTTTCCATATTTTTATCAACGATATATCGAGAAAAATTACAATGGTAATTGCAAGAGAAAAACCGAAATCTCCGGGAAACTTCGCCCAGAGACCATGAGTCTAAAACAGCGATGGCCAGCGAGAGCGAGGCCAAAAAGTGAGAGTGTATTAGTGTGCAAAAACAAACCTCCGTGAATTTGCTTCGACCTAATCGCTTCGAACTCTGTTAAGCGACTAACGCTTTCTTACTCTCCGGTGTCAGCTTCGGCAAGCGTTCGGGTAATGTATGTGTGAATAATAAGGACATGTTTTCGGCCCGGGATGGAACCGAGGGCCAACGCTGGTCTAAAACGAATCCCTTTATTCAACTTGATCTAGGTACGGTATTTCGCCATAGATTATCTTCTCTTATACGTTATTTCGTCGGACATAGAAGCGCGATTTCTAGGTAGAATAAATAAATAGAGGTTTTCAGTCCTGTTCGAAAAGAAAAATCCTTAAAAATTTTTAATACTTGACCCATGGCTTTTAGGTAAAATTTTCGTAGAAATTACAATAAATATTTTTTGCTCTCCGCTTTGCTAATTTTTTTCCGCCTATACAAATCGAACACCCCAAAACTAAAATCTAGTTTTAGACCATTAAATCATGTAAATCTTAAAGTTATCCCATTAGAAAGATGAGATATAACGTTCTCTCGAAATGGTAATTTGGCAGTGAGGACGTTCTTAAAAACGTTTTGGTTTCCTTAAGCTTTTAGAAACCGGTACAGGAAAAAAACGATTGGCCAAAACAGTTACCGTAACCCAAACATTTGTGTGGGTTTTAATCTATGATTTTAACAACTTGTGGGGAAGGAAGGGAGGTTGATATAATCTATTAGGTTCAATTGAGGCTTATTCCAGGGTTCCCCGAAAAGAGAGCACTAAAAGTGACTTTGTCTCTGTCTAACACACAATGAAGTATGACTTCGGCAAGCATTCGGCACGTAAGTTCGTACCCCCGGGGCTATCGCTGGGGAACTCTGGTTTATTCAATTAACTATTTCTGCTCTATTTTCTAACAAAATAACAATTACTGACTGCTAAGAAAAAGAATGTATCATACATACATTACATCTATCTCTATAAATATAAGGTTGTCAAAAAAGTCTTGCGGTATTTTTATTGAATTTTCAATTGTTCATAAAATTGGTTATAATAATGCGATTTAAGTCAAATATGCGCCGTTCTGTTCGATGACGAGTTCCCAACGAGATGCCAACTTTATAATGCCCCTCTTATAGAAGCTCGCTTTCCTATTGGCAAAAAACTCGGAGAGCCAATTTTCACAGGACTCTCTTGTGGCCAACTTCCGACTACCAAGCTCGTTCGCCATGGACAGAAATAGGTGGTAATCACTTGGTGCGAGATCCGGACTATACGGTGGATGCAAAAGAACCTCCCATCCGAGCTCCCGAAGCTTCTGGCGCGTCACCAAAGATGTGTGTGGCCTGGCGTTGTCCTGATGGAAGACAATTCGGCCTCTGTTGATCAAAGATGGCCTCTTCTGAATGAGTGCTGCATTCAAGCGGTCCAGTTGTTGGCAGTACAGGTCCGAATTGACCGTTTGGCCATAGGGGAGCAGCTCATAGTGGATGATTCCCTGCCAATCCCACCAAACACACAGAAGAACCTTCCTGGCCGTCAATCCAGGCTTGGCCACCGTCTGGGCAGCTTCACCGCTTTTCGACCACGACCGTTTGCGCTTCACGTTGTCGTAAGTGACCCACTTTTCATCGCCAGTCACCATCCGCTTCAAAAACGTGTCAATTTTGTTGCGATTCAAAAGCGATTCGCATGCATCCATACGGGCAAAAATGTTTTTTTGCGTCAAGGCGTGTGGCACCCATACATCGAGCTTCTTTTTGAATCCAAGCTTCTTCAAATGGTTGGCCGATGCTACGGCTGCTACTATGCCGGTCTCTTTCGATCAATTCAGCGATTTTATCGCAATTTTCGACGACAGGAAAATATGCCGTATTTTCTCTTTATTTTGCTCCTTGTTTGCGACGCTATAACTCACGAACGACTAAAAACAAACAACAATAAACACGTGTTAGCGCGTGAAAAGAGCTTTTGCGACGAATACAGCTAGAACTACGCGCTTGCAAAGACAAGCTTGCGGAAATGCTCTATGTGCGTGAACTAAGGTTTAACGTGCGTGTACGAATCCTTTTAATCCTTTAATCAGAGTCCTTTAACAGAAATTTAAAACATTTCCATTTTAGGTCCACGCAATTCCAACTTTGGAATGCCCAACATGTATGCTGCAGGTCCAGGAGCTGCTCCCTATTTGGATGCGTTGACCAACTATGGTCAGCCAGCTCCAGTACCGCCCGTGCCAGTGCCAGTACCGCAAGTGGCGAGTCTAATTCCACCCGCAGTGGCGGCAGCGGCTCCGCTCAATCTGGTGGAGCCCAAACCAACCGCAGTAGTGGGTCAAGCAACTGCAGCAGCAGGCTTTTTCAACACTGCTGCAGCGCCTGCACCAGCTCCAGTTCCAGCCACAATCCCAGCATTTGTCCCACCTCCCAAACAGCAGACACAAACCGTCAAACCGCCTGCTCAGCCAGCATCTGCTGCTCCACTTATTGCCGCTCCACCTGCTGCCTTGTTTAACCGCGCCTTAAACAATCAGCCTGTGGAGAAGGAGCCACCTGCTAATGTAGTCATTACCAGCTCTGATCCCTTGCCCAAGCCAGCTACTCAGCCCAGTGGGGTTCAGCCCACACTGAGCGTGACCATACCAGCTCAGCATATCAAGCCCAGTTTGGTACAGGCCCCAGAGCAACCGCAGCTGCCGGCACCCGGAAGTGGCTTCAACTTTAGCCTAATCGGCGGTTCCTCCACATTCTCCTTCAAAACTCAGGTGGCCCAAGCAGCGGCCGAGAAGCAAAAGGAAAAAGAGCTGGAGCAACAAGAGCAGCAGCAGCTGCAGGATGAACATGAGACCAGTGCCAATAGTGTTTCTGCTGCTGCCGGCGATGCATCCGCAGAGTTAGACTATGATCCGCGTCCCGATTTCAAGGGCATCATCCCTCTGCCCGATGAGGTGCAGGTTCATACGGGTGAGGAAGACGAGGAGGTTCTGTTCAGTTATCGGGCCAAGTTGTATCGTCATGTGGAAAAGGAATGGAAGGAGCGTGGTATTGGTGTGATTAAAATCCTTAAGAATCAGGCGACTGGCATCTGTCGTGTTATCATGCGGCGGGAGCAGACATATCGGGTTTGTGCCAATCACCAGATAACACCGGAAACCAATCTGACCACACCCAGTCAGGATAAGGAGGGCAAATCGTTTATATATGCAGCCCATGATTTTGCCGATGATCAACTTCAGATAGAGAAATTCTTGCTAAGATTCAAACACAAAGATCAGGCAAAAGAGTTTGAACAGATCTTCCAAAAGGCACACAAGGAGGCAGTGGACAGGCTAAAGGAAAACAAACCAGAGGAAAAACCAGAGAAGCCTCAAACTTTTGTCACCAGCACTCCAGCAAATCCTTTGGAGTCGGGCAAACCCAAAGCCATGAGCATACCTGAAATCAGCTCTAGCTCCAGCAACTCCACCTCCTCTCCTGCCACCAGTGTGGTGGCCAAGTCCTTGTTTGGCGGATTGACAACTAACACAGCAGCCAGTGCAGCACCTGCCCCTGCACCCTTTGCCAACTTTAGTTTTTCCAATGCCAAACCAGGTGAATCTCCATTCGGAAACCTCTCCTTTGGTAGTGTCTCTTCGCCCAACAATACACTCTTCACCACCGCCCTGATCAAGGACAAAACCTTGCAAGCACCAACCACTCCACAGCTTAACAAATCCACCACCTCCGATGCGGAGGAAGAGTATGTGCCCACAGCCCAATTTGCCCCAGTCATACCCCTACCCGAACTAGTTGAGGTGGTCACCGGCGAGGAGCATGAATTGGTTCTATTTGAACATCGGGCCAAGCTGTTGCGCTTCGACAAAAAGACCAACGAATGGAAAGAACGAGGCCTGGGCAACATAAAACTGCTGCAGGATAAAACCAATCCCCAGCAGGTGCGCCTGCTCATGCGCCGTGAGCAAATTCACAAGCTGTGCTGCAATCAGCGTCTGTTTCCCGAGACCAAATTTAGTTATGCCAAAAACTCGCAAACAGCCTTAACCTGGGCTGGACAGGATTATGCCGAAGAGGAGCTGGCCACCGAGTTGCTCTGTGTGCGTTTCAAGACGGCAGACACTTGCAAAGAGTTTTACGATGCGGTGGCCAAGGCTCAGCAGGAGATGAGTCAACAGTCATCGCCTGCACTGGAGACCACAAAGGAAAAACCCAAAGAGGAGGTTAAAAAAGGTTTTGGTGATGCCTTCAAGCCCAAGGCAGGCAGTTGGAATTGCGAGGCTTGCTATAGCTGTAATGGAGCCGCTCAACTCTATTGCCTGTCCTGTGAGGCACCCAAGGATTCAAGTGTGCCTCCCAAATCAGAGCAGGGCACAACTGCTTTGAATTTGTCCAACAGTGGGATGAAATTTAATTTTGGATTTCCACCAGCGAGCGCGGCCGCCAATGCCCCAGCCATAACCAGCTTCAACTTTGGCACCAAACCAGCAGAGAGTGAGCCAAGCTTTACCTTTGGTTCCAACCAAAAGGAGAAGCCAGCTGCAGTTAGTTTTGCGTTTGGCGCTCAATCCAAAGCAGAGACAACCAAGCCCGTGGCTGCTGCTTCACCTGCTCCCCTAAGCTCAAGCGGTTTTGGTGATTCCTTCAAGCCAAAGGTCGGCAGCTGGAACTGTACCGCTTGCTATGTTCAAAATGAGGCCTCAACTCTGTACTGCACGGCCTGCGAGACTCCCAAAGATGATACTGTGCCCAAGAAGGAGAACAAACTGGGGGCCGGTCTTAATCTAGCTCCCGCATCTACACAGTTCAGTTTCGGCTTTGGAACACCGGCGGCGGCCAACAAGGAGAACCCCTTTGGTTCCTCCAGCTTTAGTTTTGTGCCCAAACCAACGACTGCCACCAGCTTGGGCTCCAGCACCTTTAGCTTCTCCATGACAACACAACCCAAGAGTCCCGCCGCCACCCAGGTGGATGAGAGTCAGGAGGATGAAGGCCACGTGGAGGAGGAGAACAATGCCTACTTTGCACCCGTCATACCATTACCGGATAAGGTGAGTTCATTTAATGTTTTTGTCTTATGCTCATCTAAATCCCTTTTTGCTTTACAGATCGAACTCAAGACGGGGGAAGAGGACGAAGAGCTACTGTATGTGCATCGGGCCAAGCTGTTTCGCCTGAGTTCGGAGGGCGAGTGGAAGGAGCGTGGCCTGGGCAATGTGAAAATCCTGCGCCACAAGAAGACCCTCAACTTGCGTGTGGTCATGAGGCGGGATCAGGTGTTCAAGATATGTCTCAATCATGTGCTCAACTCGAATATGGCATACAAGCCCAAGGATGAGAAATCATGGATGTTTGCTGTGCACGACTTCAGCGAGGGGGAAACTGTGTTGGAAAGATTTGTACTGCGATTCAAGACCCCAGAAATTGCATTGGATTTCCATCAGGCGGTTAAGAATGCCCTAAATGGCACAGCCCAAGTGATAGTGGAGGAGCAGGAGGCGTCGTCACCCACCAAACCAATTGTCTCCCAGGAGTTGCAGACCCTGGCGAATAAACTGAAGCTAAGCTCTGATTTCTTTACCACCGAAAATCAGTGTAGCGGCTGTCGGGGATGTGAGTCGGACACGTTTGACTTTGGAACAGTCACTCCTGATACTGCTAGCCAGAGTGAAGACAATGCTTTGCCTCTCCAGTTGCCTGCTCTGCAGTTACCAGCTAAAGACAAACCAGAACCTAATCCAGCCGTTTCAATTTTCAAGGCCAGTTCTTTGAACATGGCCAACAACACCACGCCCAATGCCATCACCGGGTTTGGCAGCTTTGGTGGCTTTGGCCAAACAATCTCGGCTAATTCCACCGTTTCCACCGGCTCCAAGCCGGCGGAGGAGATTAAGACTAACACAAGCGGTGGTGGTGGCTTTGTGTTTGGCAGTACGGGTAAGCTAAGTTGTTATATCACCTATTTGAGTTCCCCATTACCCATCTTTCGTTATCCCTTAGGAAAACCCTCGTTTGGACAAACCCCCTTTAGCTTTGATGGCAAATCTCAGCCTCAGCAATCCGTATTTGGCTCCTCCAGTGAGAGCAAGAACCCTTTGGGTTCCATATTTGGTGCCACCCCGACTCAGGATGCTGCTAACAAACCGGCCGAAGCAGAGCCCACCAAATCAATTTTCGGTACCTCCGTAGAAAAACCCGTGTTTGGTCAAACACCTTTCCTCTTTGAAGGCAAATCTCAGCCTCAGCAATCCATATTTGGCCCCTCCAGTGGGGGCAACAATTCGTTGGATGCTAACAAAGCCATCTTTGGCCAAAGTGAGAACAAACCGGCCGCAGCAGAGCCCACGAAATCCATTTTTGGTGGCAATACCTCATTGTTTGGTGGTGTGGGGAACACCTCCTATGTATTTAGTTCCACCGCCACCAAAGACACAAAGAACATCTCCTTTGCCGACCTGGCAAAACCCACAGACAAACAGCCCATCAGTTCCTCAGCATCCGACTTTTCTGATTTGGCTGCCACCAAAGACACAAAGAACATCTCCTTTGCCGACCTGGCAAAACCCACAGACAAACAGCCCATCAGTTCCTCAGCATCCGACTTTTCTGATTTGGCTGCCAAGGCTGGTGATGATTTTGCCAGTTTGCGGGCCAAGGCGGGTGATGGTGGCAACGCTTTTCAAAAATCCAGCACTGGAGGTTATTATAACCTCACTCATCAGAATGCTTTCAAGAATTTCCCTTCTCCAACAACACCCTCGACACCCAAGGATGCCAACAAATCAGAAACCGGTGAGACGGAAGGCGATGCAGATGGGGATGCAAGCAATGATGAGAACTATGATCCCTACTATGAACCCATTGTGGAGCTGCCGGATGAGATAGTCGTCAGCTCTGGAGAAGAACACGAAACCAAACTCTTTGGGGAAAGATGCAAGCTTTATCGCTATGACCCAACATTGAAACAGTGGAAGGAGAGAGGTGAGTGGGCAAATAAATATAGAAAGGTAGCGTTACATTAATCTCTCCCCTCTGCTCTCAGGAACGGGCGAGTTAAAGGTCTTGGAGCATAAGGAACTCAAAACATATCGCATGATCATGCGTCAGGAGCAAGTTCATAGGCTCATTCTTAACATGCAGGTTGGCGCTGTCTTCAGCCTCGACTACTTCAACGAACAGAAAAAGAGCTTTATCTTTGCCAACTACAATTATGCCGTTGATGATGAGGGCAAAATGTCAACCGAAGGAGTACTGGAGCGTTTGGCCTGCCGCTTTGGCAAAGAGGAAATAGCAGATCAGTTCTTTAAGATTGTTAACTCGTGTATAGAAAGCGCCCAAGCCAAGGCAGAGGCTGATGATGGCGACTCACACGAGGAAGAGCCAGTGGAGGACGTAGACCAAGAGAAAGAAAAGCAGGCAGTCGGCGTGCAGAGTACGCCGCAGGATTAAAATACAAAATAAACTAAAACTAAAAACACTTTTGTAATAATATTTTGTAGCGTTTACGTTTATATAGTTAAGAGATCTGAATAGATTGTTGTTCAACCACTGAATGCATATGGAAAATAAATAAATCATTTTGTCCACAGTTAAGGAATGGATGGTCGTTGGATGGTTTTCTTCTTCTGACACACTGTCATTGCTGATTTGTATACCAAGGTGAGAGCTTCTTTATTTTTTGGTAGGAGTAAACTTTGGTTTCTGCGTCGCGTGACGTTGACGTCATTCATATTTTGTGTTGTTTTGATTTGTGCAGTTTCCCGGCGAACACACACACAAGAGGATGGGCAGAGGGGGGAAGTGAAGAGGTAGGAAAGATGCTGAAGAGGGGCAACTGGGTGGGTTCTAAAAAAGATCTGGGTGTGATCTTGGTGCGATCTTGTGGTATGTGGGAGAGATTTGGGTGGAATCTTATCTGGGCGGGATCTGGGAGGTATCTGGGAGCGATATGGGTGGGATCTGTGTGGGATCTAGATGAGGATTTGGGTGGGAGCTGGGCGAGATCTGCAGAGTACTGGGTGGGATCTGGGTGGAATGGGGGTAGTCTGGGGGATTTGATGAGGATCTGGGTGACTGGGCGAATCTGGCTGTGTTCTGGGTGGGATCTGGGAGGGTTCTGGGCGGGATCTGGGTGGGAATGGGGGTAAGATCTGGGTGGTTTCTAAGTGGGATCTTGGCGGGATCTGGGTGGGATTAGGAAGGGATATGGAAGGGATCTGGGCGGGATCTGGGTGGGTTCTGGGTGGGATTTGGGATAGTATCTGGGAGGGATCTGGAACGGATCTGGGCAAGATCTGGGTGGGATCTGGATGGAATCTGGAAGGGATCTGGGCGAAATCTGGGTGGGATCTAGATGGGATCTGGAAGGGACCTGGGTGGGATCTGGGTGGTATCTGGAAAGGATGTGGGCGAGATCTGGGTAGGATCGGGGTGAGATCTAGAAGGGATATGGGCGAGATCTGGGTGGGACCTGGGTGGTATCTGTGTGGGATCTCGGCGGGATCAAGGTGGAGTCTGGGTGGGATCTGGGTAGGATCTGGGCGGAATCTAAGTGGGATTATCGTAGGATCTGGTTGGGATCTAAGTGGGATTTAAGCTTCTTGGATCTGGGGGTGTTTTGGGTGGGTTCTGGGTGGGATCTGGATGGGATCTGGATAGAATGTGGATGGGAATTGTATGGTATGGAATGGTATTTCTCCTCTCCGTTAATTTTCTTCTTTCGAAAGAGTGCGTCATGTTTCACATCAAAGACTCGTGAGTGCTAGCGAGACTCACACCTTTTTTTTGATTGCGTTATCAGGTTTTATAATACATTTTTAAATTATAATTCAACTTTAAGTCAGATTCTCAAAAACTAAAATGCAAAATTTAAAAATGTTCTTTGCTTCAATTATAAAATGTAAAAGGTACTAGGTATTTTGCAGTCGGGAATCTCGACTGCGGCACACTTACTTGTTTAAACTTACAATTTATTCTAATTACGTAAAAGTGTTTGACTCTTTTTGGTCTTTTCGGTTGCAAACTAATAATAATAATATCGGCTCTCGGATACCGGCACACAATAGTGGTATTCCTGAAAGTGATTTGCTTTTGATTTGCTTTCGATTTGATTTCGCGAAACAGCTGATCACAGCTGCTCCATACAAAATGAGCAGTGTGCCCAAGAAAATGTAAGGAAATTAAGGTCATACTAATTGCTTTCGCGAAATCAGCCTCGAAGTTGATTTCGATTTGCTTTCGTTTTAGTGAGACCGTTCTCGTAGAAAAAATGGCTCCGCGCGCATGGTGTTTGTTTAAATTTTGTTGTGATTTAAATGTTTTGATAAAAAATTGTAAGTTATTTTGCTTTCCATATTTTAGCAATTAAATGATAACTATTTATTGCATCTAAGACTGCATTCGAGACTACTGAAAACAAGGCCCGCGGCCTTAAGTAGACAGAGTCATAAGTGCCCGAGTTCTTGGAGCTTGTGCTTGACATGGTCAAAGGTGTTCAGGCTTACATATTTGCACAGCTCTCCTAGAAGGTTCGAGGTTACAAATTCTTCCACTATTTTATCCTGCCTCTTCCTCTTTGGATCTGTCAAATGGCAGTCACTTTCTGTGGTCATAAACAAATACATAATTAATTGAATTCACCTTAGTTAAGTTACAAACTTCTTAGAACTACAGATTCTGATCACATACTATTGTTAAAGAAGATTAGAAAATTCAATTTTACAATTTCATTTGTCATTTTTTGCTTACCCGCGAATATTTAAATTTGGCGCCAATTGAAAGCAAATCAAAATTAAATCAGGGTCGTTCCACCAACTGCTTTGCTTTTGCTTTCACGAAAGCAAATCAAAAGCAAATCAACTTTCAGGAATACCACTATTAATTAAAAATATCAGTTCCGGTTCTGGTTCTAAATTATAATCGATTATTTTCAGTATTTGGTTCCGATTCTGGTTCCTTAGTTTGAACCCTTTTACAACACTGCCAGTTAAAGAGCTAGAGAAGAATTTGACATAATGACGTGGTGATGAACGTAAATGTGAAAAAGAAGAACAATAAATTGCCGACAAATCTTTAGTGTAATTAAATTAGTTAATGCCATCAAAAGAATTGCTTAGTACACTAAACAATTGTGCAAATACACAGCATTAAATAAAGCCCATAATACAGCAACCACAACAATAACAACAAAAGAGAGCCAGAGAGTGAGAGAGAGAACGTCTCGGCAATGAAATAATTAAAAGAAATCCACAACCAAGGCGATAGCTGCTGCTGTATTTTTTCGCCCTCAACTATTCACTTCAACTAAATCAATAGCAGTAAAATCTACACCTAGAAATTCTGTCAACGTCAAAGTCAACACCAATAATAAACCCAACGGGAACAAACCGGGCGGCAGAAATTTCGGTGAGAAGGTGGCGGCCACAAGATGATGAATGAAGAAAGCAGTGCCACGACGATGTCGTCGTCTGGCGGCGGTGGCATCAAGAAGTTCTTTCAACGCTTGTCACAGGTGCGTATGTGGTAATTGTGTGCTAGCAAAGGTCCTATAAAGATTATCCCCCACCCACTTTCCTTTTCAGATCTATCAGTCCAATCTGGATCGCTCCACGCCGCACACTCGAATGCGCTGGGTCTTTGCTGGATTCCTGCTCCTGCTGTTCGTGTTGCGCATTTTCCTCCATCAGGGCTGGTATATTGTGTGCTATGCCCTGGGCATCTATCATCTGAATCTGTTTATAGCATTTCTAACGCCAAAAATTGATCCAGAATTCGATCCATATGCACAGGATGACGAGGATGACGGTCCGAATTTGCCCACACGCAGCAATGAAGAGTTTCGCCCTTTCATTCGCCGCCTGCCTGAGTTCAAGTTCTGGCTGTCGGTCACCAAGAGCACGGCAATCGGTCTGTTCTGCACCTTCTTCGATTTCTTCAATGTGCCGGTGTTCTGGCCCATACTCGTGATGTACTTCATCACACTGTTCTGCATCACCATGAAGCGACAGATTAAGCATATGATCAAGTACAAGTATTTACCCTTCACACGCAATAAGCCCAGATACCAGAGGGTCAATGATTTAGCGGCAGGCGGCGGACCAAACTCTGTTGGCGGGGGCCATGCAAAGTGACAATTAGCTGCACAGACGCCGGAAAAGCAACCAGCAGCAGCCACCGCCAAGGGGGAGGGAGCAGCTGCTGCTGCAAAACCAACTAGCGACAATGCAGCGACCCAGGATGTGGGGTCGCCAATAGTAGCCACGGCAGCGGCGGCCATTAAACCACCGCAAATCATAGCAATTGAGGATTACTAGCCAGAAACAAACCAGAAATCCATTTCTAACAACCAATTTTTTGTTTACGGTCTAGTTTTGTTCTTTTTTCGCCTTACTATTGAGTTGTCGCGCGGCGTCTTGTGCAAATTATGAATAATTACACGCAAAATAACCCTATTTGTTATTTGTTTAAATTTTTATAAATATTTATTAGTTTGCAGTTTTGCAATCAGTCTTGATTCACGGAAAACAGTTCAATTCCAAATTTAATTTTATAATTTTTCTCTCCAAATAATAGATGCTAAACGAAATAATTAATATATATAAATATATTTTGCATTATTAAAATTTTTAATTTTTTTTGTTAGCTATACGAAGATGTTAAGGCAAATGAAAACTGGAAAAACTATTTAGGAATTGTAACTTGGGTGCGTCGTATGAATAAAGGAAAATGAAGAAAAACAGAATACTTGAATGAATTTTATATTTATTTCATATTTGAATTCGATAAGCCAGCTGCTCTTGATTCGATAGACGATAGGTTTCGCCTTGATGAAAATTAATAAGCATTCCTAATTTAAGCCGTTACTCATTTAAAATGCTCTGTTAAGATAAGGGATGATTTAAAAACCATTTTGAGATTATGCTTCAATACCCTGTTCCAAAGGTACAAACATGACCGACTTAAACTATGAACTCGCTGCCAAGAAAACTTAACGTTGCGTAGGTGTTGCCAGATCTTTTGCTTTGTCATTTTGTGAATTATTAAAGGTGCCTAAACAGGAACAAATTTGATTTTGCAAATTGAAGAAAGCGTGAATTTCAAAGATTAACAAATATAACTTTAAAGGACACAAGAGAATATATAATCCCCAAACATGAATTTTATGATTTCGACACAACAAAACCGGTAGGATAACAAAAATCATTTTACAATGTGATGCTACTTGTTGCGGTCTCAAGGAACCCAGATGAGGATAATAATCTTAGGTCATGCGGAAAATTTGACAATTTCGCAATGTTTTGGACTGATCAATCTTCTTCTTCTTCTTTATTGGCCATCACAACCGTTTGACGGTCTGGGCCTCTGCGATTAACGCTCTCCATTCGCTTCTGTTCTGTGCGTTCTGGCACCAGTTGGTTACACCAAGCTTGGCAATGTCTTCCCGCACCTGGTCTTCCCCTCTTGTTGCCTCCATAGTCAACCGCTTTCGATTTATACGCCTTTTTTGCTGGAACTTCTTCGTTCATTCTGGCGACATGTCCCAGCCAGCGCAGCCGCTGTTGCTTTATGCGCTTGACCAGGCTGGTGTCCCCATAGAGCTCATACAGTTCGTCGTTTCTTCGAATGCGGAGATCATCGCCGACTTTTAAAGGTCCATAAATCCTCCGAAGAATTTTTCGTTCAAACACGCCAATCGCCGCTTCATCCGCGTGCAAAACTGGGGTTACTCGTTGAGAAAAAGGGTTATACAAACACCCCGCAAAAAACCGAAAACACTTTCAGCGTGTCAGCACAAAACAGTTTTGATACAGACACAACGAGTGGAGGGGAGCGAAAAGACACTTTCAATTCTGTTTTGCTTTCAACCATTGAGCGCTTTTTCGCTTCACTTTTGCTCATGTCTTTTACTGATCAATTTGCCGGGAGCAAGCGTACAAAGTGTCATCTTTAAATGTGTGCGGGGCGGGTGTGTGTGTGTGTTTATCAATAAATTGGGGGGGGTTTTTTTTTATAAATAAAAAATAAAAAAAAAATATTTTTTTTATTTTTTATAATATATGTTTGATGTATGTTATAAAAAATATGATGTGTGTGTGATGATTATGAAAATGAAATTTAAAATAAAGCTCACCGATAAACAAAACAAATAACACTTTTTTTCTGACACTTTAGTGTTGTGCTCATTCCAGACAGTTGCTTCCTGAGCACTCGCTCAAAAGTGTCTCTCTTTTTTTTTATTGGCGGACAGACTCGTTCATTTTGCTCAAGCGAACTGACGAAACAGAAAACACAAGAGCGGGGCAGAAAAGTGTTCCGCTCGGAGTGAGAGTGTGTGCTTTGATTGTTTCTGTTTGTATGTGAGACTGACCGCATGGAAAAATGTGTTGAGAGTTATTTGCGAGCTATGGGTATACTAAAGTCGTGCAAATGTATGTAACAGGCAGAAGGAATCATTTCCGACCATAAAAGTATATATATTCTTGATCAGCATCAACAGCCGAGTCGATATAGCTATGTCCGTCTGTCCGTCCGTCCGTCCGTCTGTATGAACACCTAGATCTCAGAGATGGTAAGAGATAGAGGTTTGACATCTATGAGACAAATGCTTCTTATACTTGCAGGCAGATCAAATTTATTCCAAATTTTGGCCACGCCCCCTCCCGCCCCCGCAATTCGAAAAAAACGTTATATCTCCTACAGTTTTAAAGATATACGATTCGTACCTTCTAGAGATAGTTAGTAATTAGCAAAACAAATAAATTTGCCGAAGAAATAATAAAGATCGGATTAGCCGTTCTCAAGTTATGAGCAAAAATGTGAAAAATAGCCGAGTTAAAAAAGTGTTGCATACTTTCAGATGTTCACCCTAAGGAACGCAGGAACACTGTTAAACATGTATTTTCATGAGTAACGTATCGAAGTCGGTTAGAGCCGACTTTAACTTGCGCTCTCGTTTTATTCTTCGTTTGACGTCTTTGCTCTTGAACTCCCTACTTAGCCCATAGTAGCATCGGTGTGCAAGAGTGATTCTTCGTCGGATTTCCAGACTGATGTTGTTGTCGCTGGTTATCGTCGTTCCGAGTTAAGGTTGTACTCTTCTATTGCAAGGACTTTCTGTCCGCGGATACATCGCATCGGTGTGCAAGAGTGATTCTTCGTCGGATTTCCAGACTGATGTTGTTGTCGCTGGTTATCGTCGTTCCGAGTTAAGGTTGTACTCTTCTATTGCAAGGACTTTCTGTCCGCGGATACTAGGTACTTCGTCTTGTCCTCATTTACCGCTAAACCCATTAATCTAGACTCCTTCTCAATCTCTGAAAAAGCCTTGCTTACTGCCCTTTCGGTTTTGCCGATAATGTCAATATCATCGGCTTATGCAAGTTGCATTAGATCGTTATGAATAAATGCGCCGGTTCTGTTGGCATGTGGGCACCGGCCCAGTAGATTCACACGATAAGGTATCGCCCTGTCTAAAACCTCTTTTGGTATCAAATGGTTCGGAGAAGTTCTTTCCTATTTTGACGGAGCTTTGCGTACTTCTCAACGTCATCATGCAAAGTCGAACGTACTTTGCTGGAATACCTAAAGTAGACAGTGCTTTGAAGAAGCTTGACCTTAACGGTGTGTCGAAGGCTGATTTATAATCAACAAAAAGGTGGTGTGTTTTGATGCCTCTTTCATAGGTCTTCTCCAGAATTTGTCGTAGTGTGAAAATCTGGTCTGTGGTGGATTTACCAGGTTTAAAGCCACACTGAAGCCAATCAGTGTATCAATAAAAGGCTTTAGACGTTCACAAATAATGCGGGACAGAACCTTATATGCGATGGGGAGGAGCCTGATCCCACGGTAGTTGGCGCAAACTGATCAATCGGATTCAGAAACGGGAACAGGCCTTATATAGACTGAACGCTTGCGCACTCGACACCAGACTATAAACTTCCACCTATGAATAAAATGTTTAATTTCTCATTTTATGTTTCTCATAGAACTATATGTCACATATTCTTGTAAAGAGCATTGTAAATTGTGAGCTTATCTAACACATAGCAGCTATCTGGAAAAGATTAATCGCCACTTTTCTTTCAATTTATTTACATGTTTTCTCAATTAGCGAAGAACAAAATAATTCCTGAACCCTGGTTCAAACCCGATCCTAGGTTTAGCAACCTTCTGAACCTGCTCCTTGAACCCAAACCCAAAAAGTTTCGCGGGTTCGAACCCATCCCGATTTTTAGGAGGTTTGCAGCCCTGGTTTACATTACAAATTTGGTAGCTCTAGCACTTTTAGTCTCTGAGATCGTATTTGTTATACAGACAGACGTACGATATGCTTCCTTCTGCACGACTTTAGTTTACCCTTTTTACTCTACGAGGAACGGTGAGAGTGTTGTCGGAAGTGTTTCAATTCCTCAACTAGTTGTGACGCAGGGTCACAATCGAAATATAAATGAATAAGACCTCATTCGTATCCTACCCAAAACTATGCTGACTATTTCGGCCGCCAGTGTAGGCGAGCAAGTGTCCAACGGTTTGGCGCGCAAAACTCAGAATAGGGCGACAATGTCAGAATCCGTGAGAGAGACGGAGTAACGGTAAGCGAAGAGCAGCATCGCTAAGCAGCCTCGCCGAGCCACTCAACGACCACCAGCTCAGCACGGACGCGTCTGCCTCTCGCTCTCTTTCTCTCTTTCCCACTGCAATGCGTAGAACGGCCTCGGCCACCACAAGGCGCCCTGGCACGCACTCTAGCCGACCGACATCGAATGCGTCTCACACGCTTCCCTTCTCCCCCTCGATCGTTCACACTAACCCACAACAAAGTCAGCGTCGCCACACCGAAAACAATACGACTGCCCTTGACACGCGCTCTAGTTGACCGACAATTCGATCTCACTCTCTCTCTCTCCCCCCTTTGCTCTTTCGCACCAACACACCCAGCATGCAGCTGTGTCGCCGCAACAGCGGCAACATAACGGTCCTCAGAATGAGCCGTTGGTGATCGATAGCGCAGCAGCCGGCAAGTGTGTGCAAATTAAGCGCGGGCAGCGGCAGCGCAGTCGCCGGCAAGTGTGTGCGTAAGCCTTGCATAGCAGCGCTGCCGACACGGGAAGCGGGAGTCGAGCCCTAGCCTGAAGAGGGATTAGAAATCAATTAAGTTTTGGCATCGAAGGCGATCGGTAATACACGGAAACACAAGTACGAGAAAAGTGCCCAGTACCGCGAAAATTACAGTGATCTGTAAAAGTTTAGTGAATAGTGAAACCCTAGCATTATTTCGAGACTCGCTCGGTAAGTTCTAGCCCGATACCTAATACAACTGCTAACCCAAACATATTAGCTGCCGGTCCTCCCACCCCTTTTTGTCTTTCCACCTTACCTAACTCCCACGTGGGTATTAACCACGTGTTTCCCCCCTTCCACTCGCTCTTTTAACCTCCACGTGGGCACTAACCACGCTTTCTCATCTTCCCTCACCCTCTTAACCCTCACGTGGGTATTAACCACGTTCTTCCCCTCTTTCTTTACTTCTTTAACTCCCGCGTGGGTATTAACCACGTTTCCCTCTCATCTCTTACCTGTTAACCCTCACGTGGGTATTAACCACGTTCTTCTTGCCTTTCCTTTACTTCTTTAACCTCCACGTGGGCACTAATTACGCTTTTCCCATCTTCCCTCACCCTCTTAACCCTCACGTGGGTATTAACCACGTTCTTCCCGTCTTTCTTTATTTCTTTAACCCTCACGTGGGTATTAACCACGCTTCCTCTCATCTATTACCTTTTAACCCTCACGTGGGTATTAACCACGTCCTTCTTGCCTTTCTTTTACTTCTTTAACCCTCACGTGGGCACTAACCACGTTTTCTTATCTTCCTCACCCTCTTAACCCTCACGTGGGTATTAACCACGTCCTTCCGTCTTTCTTTATTTCTTTAACCCTCACCGTGGGTATTAACCACGTTCTTCCCGCCTTCCCCCTATTTCTTTAACCCTCACGTGGGTATTAACCACGTTTTTCCCTTTCCTACTTCTTTGACCCCTCGCGGGTATTAACCCCGATTCTCGTGTCTCCTTACCCTTTCAGTCCTCGTGGGCACTAACCACGTTTCCCCCTCCTTTTCTTACCCTTTTCACCGACCCCCGAACCGTAGTATTTAACCACTCTAACCGACTCTTAGCTCCACCTGTCTAGTGGTACGATCTCCTCGGCAACTGAGAACGTTTTCACCAGCGTCAGGGTGATCTTCCCTCTGAGTGAACAGACCCCTTCGTGACCGACGCATCGTCATCCCCTCCCTGACCCTCGCCGACACGGTTGCTAACTGTGTCCCCCTCGTCGTATCTCCCGCCCCGTGGGTATTAACCACGCTGGTCTTGGCCCTGACTCTCGTAAATCTCGCTGTACGCTTCGTATAGGAATCGCGACATTCTTTGGACTAGGTTGACCCTTTTCCGACAAGCCTTCGCAGATTCTACAATCGCTTTAAAGCATAGTCGGGAACATAATACCCAGGCACACGTGCCGCCCCTCCCCCCATTGGTCCTCGCCATTTACAAATACTCTTGTAAATGAACCCCGGCCGGACTGAGTGAATCACCCCGGCTAAAAACTTCGTTACATAGTTATAAACCAAGGGTTTGAATTAAGATAGTTACGCGACCCGAACATTACACTTTACGTTGGATTCTTCGAAATTTCGGCCACAGCTTAGTCAAAATGGTTCGCCGATTTCCTTAGTTGTGTAAACTGAATTCATATATTTCCGTTTTCTATGTGTGCATTTATACAGTATAGCTTAAAAAAATGTATACTTAATGTTATAATAGCTTATGAAGAACTTAACCAACCAAACTCGTATCGAGCAGATCTACTTAGTAAATAATTCGACAATGAGCGAAAGAAATAAGAAACCAAATACAGTTGAACAAATAATTACAATAATTATTTTTATGAGTTTAGTTTAAAACTTTGTTGAACAATTGAACAATAGGTAGGTGAAAAGTTTCGAGCTTTGAGAATGTGTGTGTATATTATTTAAGGTCGCTTGGCGAATATTTCCCAGTGTATACAATAGTACAGATAAAAGGGACAGGGATAAATTGTGAAGAAAATGCACAAAACGCCCTCTAATTAACATGTTAACAGCCCTAAGATCTCTGAGTGAGTTTACTTTATAAATATTATATATATATGTAGGTAAGTAACAGTAGTGGAAACCTTTCGAAAAGGTTTTCGGTTGGAAAAATATATAAGATTTGTGTAGTTAATTCGAATTTGTTTCTAATTCGAATTTGTTTCTAATTCGAATTTTAGGTTTTGGAATTGTTAGGAATGAGATTTGTAAGCAAAATAGCCAACACTTAAGAGTTTGGCTTGAGAATCTCACTGAAACGGCAGGAGACTGTTGACCGTGGTATTAAGTAGACCCAAACGCTGTTTCTGTTTGCGCTGTTCTGTCATATGATCCTTGAGCTCATGCAGCTGCGTTGATAAATTCTTGATGAGCAGCTGTGTTTCCATCAATTGAGCCTGCATGCTGCGCAGCTCAATCTGTTCCCCATCCGCATCGACAGCAGTTAAAGACATTGCCCTTAGACGGGGGAACCACTCCAAAATGCCCGCCTTTACCATGGCATAGACATAACTCTCAGGTCCTGTAAACTCGGTGGGATCCTTGACTTTGACCAGCACAATGAAGTACAAATAGTGCCACATGTTATGCTCGCTCTTAATGTGCTCCTCGAAGCTTACGGTTTTGTTGTCAAAGGCTGAACGGTTGAGGGAGCAAATGAAGCAGGTGGTCTTCAGGATGGCCTCTTTTTGTTGTTTCTCTGATCTCAAATCGGCGAAGGTATCAATTATGACACCAAAAATCAAGTTAAGTACAATAATGATGACAATGAAGAAGAAGAGCAGGTCATAGATTACGCGAGCCACAAATAGTGCTTCCTGAAAAGACAATTAAACCGGGTGAGAAGAGAAAATAAATAAAGGAATGCTAAGCTTATATACCCTTGCTACAGCTCGCTATATTTATAAAAATTAAGTTAATTTTCGCTTTGAAGAGATTTCACAAACTGAGTTATAGTTGGCGCCACAACTTTGAGCATTTGGCTACATCACGTTAACAATTTAAAACACGGATTAGGTTTAAGTTCGGTTTATTGGAGAAGGTGTTTTGCCTTTAAGAATGAGTGTCACAGAATGCCGAAAGTTTAGTGAGTGTCTGAGTAAGAGATGTAAGATACATAAAAAGGCGAGTGTATCGAGCATTAGCACTGTGCAACACTATAAAAGTTGATACGGTCGAGACCAAAAAATTCTGAAATGGTATGATAGTAGTACAAAAACCTTCCCTGGGTTTGGTCTGGTTAGCTGCCGATTTCTTTTTATAGCACTTTGAAGTTTTAAGCATATGATTGGGACTTGTAACTCCATATCTCGTAAACTATTTGAAATTTCGCTTTGACGTCTGAAAAGAAGTTGTTGCTCTTGACTTGGTTTACAAAACATTTCTAAGTAACAAGTCAAAATAGTCACATCTTTAAACTCAAAATTGCAAAAATGTCGTAAATTCATCATGTTTTCCCCTTATTTTGTACTGTTTTTCAACTTTTTCTTCAAAACTATAACGAATTTGACCAAGCAATGAAGGACGAAAAAGTAGCATAGACTAACGTAAACAATCGGTTGGAACATACCAACTTCATTTGAATGGTCTTTCATATAGTTAAAGACCCTGAAAGATGAATTATTTCAACCAAAACTCGAAAAAGTACAGTTTTTGGTAGAAATTGGCTGACACTATCAAAAATTTTGATTGTTTTGTATTAAATCAATAAAATTGTCAAAAAATATAACTTAAAATATATAACAAAAGAAATTTAATTTATTTACTTTTTTACCGATAAAATTCGTTTTTTTCGAATTTTTTTTGTCAGTTTTTCATGCTTTTGGTCTTTTTACTATATCAAAGAGTACTTAAATGAAGTGTGTTCGTACTAACGGTTTGTTTATTTTGGTCTAAGCAACAACTTTTACCTACATTATTTGTCCAAATTTGTAACGGATTACAGGAAAAAGTTGAAAAACTGAAAAAAGTTGTGAAAAATTGATTTTTTTTTGACATCTTTTGTTATTTTAAGTACCAAGACGTAATTTTTTTGATTTGCTAATAAGAAATGTTTTGTAGGCCAAGCCAAGAGCAAAAACTTTGCTAAAGCCACAAAAGCAAAATTCAATATAGCTTACGAGATATGGAATCATTAATCCTACACTGAAGCTGAAAAATTCAAAGGTCAATAAAAAGAAAACAGCAGCTAATCAAACCAAACCCATGCAGGGTTTTTATACTACCATCACACCCTTTCAGAATTTTTTGGTCTCGACCGTATCAACTTTTTTGAGTTCAAAAATGTGTCACAGTGTAGTTGTAAGTGATTTGTGAACTAGTTAGGTAAACTGGATCTGTGACTGGACCTGTTTTGTTGCATAAACGAGAGCGTAAGTTAAAGTCGGCTCTAACCCACTTCGATATACCCGTTACTCATGAAAAATATGCGTTTTTATAAGTGAAGAAGTATTTTCTTAGCGCTATAACTTTCTAATGACATCGTTAAAACATAGTTCTATATGAGACTTATGAAAACCAAATTTTTTGATTGTTTGAAACCATCACACGGGTCAACCTCCTTAAAATGATGAGCGTGCCGCTCTTTCTATGTAAATCAATCAACGTATTTAATTTTCCATTTAACAGCTTGACTTTTTTTCCTTCTGGAAGTTGTAATATGCAGTTTGGATATAATTTTGAAATGGTAATGCCCCGATTCAACACTATTAAATAGTTTTAAAACAGTGAAATTTTTTAGATCAATTTAGAAGCATTTTAAAGACTGACTAAAGATATTTTTTAAACCGAACATTTTACCAGCAAAACAGGTTCTATTCGGGTCCAGATTTGGGAGGTTAAACATGTAAAAGGTTCGGTTGTCGGTCCGGTTCGATTGAGCTAAAAACTCGATCCGAACTGGTTCTACAGGCTCGGGTCAGGACACGTTGAAAGTGGAGGATAAGTGAACTCATACACGTATTTGTATGAAAACAAACAGTTTAATGCCATTAAGGCCCTTTTCTGGTATAGAACCAGAACGTTTATCGAAATGGTGCCAACGTTTGTTCAAGTTCAACTTCCCATCTTCCGTTAGGCTTTCTGATAATTGTAACTCCCGGAAACGTGGGTACCATCGACACATCTTACTTTACATATATCTTCGTACGTATCGGTATACCGAAATAAAAAACTGGGTACCGGTACGAAACCGAATACCGAAATAATATTAGAATCAAAACAGAAATGTTTATCATAACATAAATACGATTCGGTTTGATTGTAATTGAATATTCATAACTGAACTACCATTGAAAACAAAAACGTACTTTATGTGTGCAGCGACGCTTCCTTCTATATAACAATAGTAATATCCCCTCTGCAAGGCTATAACCAGGACCACCTGTTCATTTTGTATTCTTACCTTGCTCGAGGGAGCTCTCAGAATATCGCCTATGCCGCCACCATTGCGTAATCCTTGATTCAGTGTGGTGACTATACACATGACCAATGAGTCGCAGGAACGCTCCTTAACATCATTACCCTCTTTACTGATAGCCTGCTGCTGCTTGCAGCCCATTTCATCTGGTTTGGCAGCACAATATTCCTCGGGAACTGGCGCTGCTAAGGTCACCGGTACGGCGGCTGCATTCTCTTGCTCCTCAAAATCCACACTAACCAGAAAATCATCCCTGAAGAACATGTAACCAATAATGGAAAATAGATAGACCAAAATCAGGGCTAAAACTGCAGTCAAAACAATGGAACGTCCGTTGCGTGTCACTGAGCGTATGACATTCACCAGAGTCTCCTCACGATATACCACATCGAAAAGCTGGAAAGGGGAATGTCAAATAAGGTAATTACAAGTAAATGAAAACCTTCTCACCAGCAGCGAATAGAAGAACGGATGAAATATTAGGCCACAAAAGCAAAATGCTATATAAATGCAATGATAGAGTAGTTCAAAGTCGGTGATAATCTTGATCAGTGGCTTTTCTAGGGTGCCCTTGTTGCCCATGATGCTGACAATGTGAACGCTTTTCATTGTTACCTATGGGAGAGAAAATCAGATAATTGTTTATGCCACGGGATTCCACCTACCGTGACCACGCCCAGCAAACAAAGCGTTGACTCTGGTCCGAGAAGAAAAATTAATCGCAAGATGAGTGATCCAATTAGAGTTCTTATTCCAGATTCACGGGGCAGCGTTATCACAATAATCAACGAGAAGATCATAATGGCCCAAAACAGCAACGAAATATGGGGACTGAGCTCTGAAATATATATTTAAGTGTTATTGTTATATAAAAGTACGTACATAGAAAAAAGTGCCAGGAAGATTTCAAGTATATACACTTATCGAAATTTAATTAAAGCCACCTATATTTTGTTCAGTAAAAAATTTTTTAAAACATGATCAAAACTGTTTTTTTTATACCCTTGGAGAGGGTATATTAAAATTGTCCGGATGTTTGTAACGCAGGGAAGGAAGCATCTCCGACCACATAAAGTATATATATTCATGATCAGCATGACGAGCTGAGTTGATATAGCCATGTCCGTCTGTCCGTCTGTCCGTCTGTCCGTCCGTCCGTCCGTCCGTCTGTCCGTCCGTCTGTTTCTATGCTATCTCCCCCGTCAGTTTTAAAGCTAACTTAACCAAACTTTGCAGGAAGTCTTTTGGTACAAATACGCTGCACATTTGTCGGAACCGGCCGGATCGGATGACTATAGCATATAGCTGCCATAGGAACGATCGGTTGAAAAACTAGTTTTAGTAAGAAAAACTTTTTTGTTTTCAAAGCTATCGCTCCCAACGCTGGTATTTATAAGTTTTTAATGATTTCCATAATTTCACCAAGCCTTGTCAAAATCGGACAACAATAGTATAGCTGCCATACAAAAGTTAGGTCTGAAAAAAGTCTATGAGAAAACTTTTTTGTTTGATTGCTCCCAACGCTCGTATTTATAGGTTTTCAATGATTTTACATAATTTCAACAAAATTTGTCAAAATTGGACCACTATATAGTATAGCTGCCATACAAACTGCCAGGCATATATCAAGCTCCAAGGGTATATAAACTTCGGTCGAGCCGAAGTTAGCTGGCCTCTATTTTTTTAAATAATGTTTTTTCCTTTTTAATAAAAAAATGTAAATTCTCACTGCGAATTTTAATTTAACAATAAAAGGGAACAAAATAAGGATAACAAAAAATCAATTAATAATGGGTCCAGCCTCCAGACTTATTTATGAGCTCGAATGTGCGATTAGGCTTTGATATTATCATAAGTTGGAACTCTTAATCCGAGCTCTGAACTTTCGTCCGCCAGCATAAACACGACGAGCAAGGTTAACCCACATGTTTTCAATTGGATTCATATAAAAGCTTCATATTCTTCTCTGTGAACCACTGACGACTGGAATTTGAAACGGTTTCGGCAGCATTATCATGCTAACGATTATATCCAGTACCGTCACCTGGTCCAAGAAGTCTACTAGGTTAGGTTGTGATGGCTGAGAGCGACGAGCCGCTCTCCCACTTAGGCCACTTTGGGCCCATTGCGATGCCATATTTATTCCCTATTAACCCTTTTTAATACTGAGGCGGGTCCTCATTACTGAACCATTGTGTGGACAGAATAAATTTGAGTAGAGCTGGGATCTCTAGCCCAGATGTCTCCGAGAGGTTGAGTAGCAGAGGTTGACCAAGTGTCCTGAGTCTCCTTCCACTCAAGGCGGGGCAATGGCACAAAAGGTGTTGTACCGACTCCTCCTCTTCTTCGTGTCCGCAACTTCTGCAAAAATCAAAGTAATTGACGCCTAGGCGTGCTGCATGTCTGCCAATAAGACAGTGACTTGTGAGGGTCCCCACCAGAAGTGATATGTGGTCCCTTCTGTGACGTAAAAGTGTGTGTTTTTAATCGAATGTTGGCCACGTAAGCCTCGCTACTGCACAGGAAGAAAGGTTTTTCCACCGGTTCGTAGCGAGACGAAGTGTTTCTGCTTTTTTATGAAGTTTATAAGTCGCCATAGGCATTCCTATCGTGCTCCTCTCTGAAAGGAGCTCGATGGTGGTTCCTATTCTGGCCAGTTTGTCCGCAGACTCGTTACCTTTTATGTTGCGGTGTCCAGGTACCCATAGCAGGTGTATACTAAATTGTCGTGCGATCTCGTTGAGAGATAAGCGACATTTAGTAAGTGTTTTAGCATTGTTGGTGTGTGAGTCAAGTGCTTTAAGGGCGGCTTGACTATCTGAGTATATAAATACATTTCCTTCCTTGATCGTGAGTGTGCTAAGGTAGGTGGCAGCTTCCTGGATGGCTACCACCTCTGCTTGGTACACACTACAGTGGTCAGGAAGGCGGAACGATAAGTTCAAATCTAGGTTGGGAGAGAAACCCCCCCACCCCCCTCCAACTTTTTGTCGAGCTTAGAACCATCAGTGTAGATGTTAATGGCGTTAGCTCTGCTGTGGGGCAGGTTGTCCCAATCGTTTCGGCTTGGGATATAGACGTCGTAAAATTTGTCGAACGTCGTTTGTGGTATACAGTAGTCTGTACTTATTGGTATACCCGTTTGGTCTTTGAGTATGGTAGCGTGTCCCGAATTGCCCCTATTCTACTAAGACTTTATCCAATAAATTTAAGTAAGGGTGCCTTCACACTGTTCGACACATGACACATGATAGTCTAGTAGTCCTTCTATTTGTTCTGTTTTACATTTGAAAGCTTGTCAAATTTATAGAATTTCATGGCGAAATGCGGGCCTACTAGAATGTCATGGGTCATGTGTCGAACAGTGTGAAGGCAGCCTAACCTACTGAATTCATGCGACCTGTAATCTTAAAGAAACTTAAGACCAAGCCTGCATTGACGGCATCTGATAAATAAGCCAAAAGAGATGTTGCTTCAAATGTCTGGAGGGAGAAGGGGAAACATGTGGTATTCTTGGATGAGAAAAAGGTTAACTTAAATGGACCAGATGGTTTTTGTTTCTAAGGGCACGACATTTAGGCGTCCCATTTCGACTTTCCGAAACTGTTGTGGCTGATCTCTGCTTTTTTGGGTCGCTTTCAGCTCTCACAATCGGACCCTGTTATAAAGTAAGGTCCCACACGAACTGAACTGAAGTGTTGCGTATCACGGTTGCAGCCGTTCCTGCATATAGTCTGCGTATAGACTATTTTTATATTAGGTAGTTCCCAAACTTTAGGGATCTAAAAATAATGTGGTTTACTATTTTACTATGGACAAAAAATACCGTGAATTCGTTTATAAATCAAAAATTCTCTATTTATTCTTGTAAATTAATTTCATCCCACTCAAAGTAGTATTCAATTTCTTCTTCGTTTCGGGTTTTATATATTTTATAAATTCAAAACGGTTGCCACGGAGCGGTCGCATGAGTTAAGCGAATGGTAGCTCAAAATGGGATTTACTGTAATGTCGGTAGTATCTGGCTAGAAGGTCAGTGCGTTCATGCAGATGTGGCTCCAACCTGCGAGCCACACTAGTCGCACTTTCTGAAATGGTCTCGCGTCGTCAAAATTCATATTTCATATTTGTTTGTTGCTCGATTAAATTCAAGTTTGATAACTTTTAAAATTATACGGAGAATTCGTTAATGAAATTTCGATTAGCTGAACGTGTCGTAGTCGTAGTAGTATGCTTCGCGGGTATCAGTATGATCTTACATTTTTCCACATAAAAATGTGCGACCTATTGTACATATGTGATATTAAACAAGTATGCTCGGTTACTAAATCGAGTGGCTTACTTTAAACGAATTTAACCATCTGTTCAATACAGTGTCGATTTAATTCAAACAGCTTCTTTCCAAATCTGGTAACCAATTTACAACCGCAATCGTTTTACTAAAAGCAATCCTTTTTGGAGTTATGAGCAAGCATAACGAGACCTTGAGCCAGCTTAATATTGATATTTATAGATTTCCAATATTTCCCTGTTCATGTCTTTGAAAAAGTCATTTAATTTTGTGAACCGAACCTAATTTTTCGAAAAAGTGGTCGAAAAGTGGTCCTGAACCCAAAGGTTGAAGGAGTAAAAAAGGGGTTCGGTTTGTCGGACCCACAAAAAATCCGGACCGAGCCGATTCTAAGGGGTTCGGTTCGGTCTTTAGTCTTTAGTTAGTCAAGTCTTAACTTGGATGTTCTTATACTGGGTCTAATTTTTGATTCCAATTAATCAGGAATTACTTACCTGGCACCGTATTATCAAATGGATAGAAAAAGGCCACCGTCATATTGATAACTACAACACAATTAAAGAGTATATTGCTCCAAAGCGACATATAGCTACTGATCCAAAACAATAGTGGTTGACCTAAAAGCACAAAAGAAAAAGAGAGAGCGTGATATTAAGTTAACGGACGTTTTCCCCAATGAATTTCCCTAAAACTGGAACATTAGAAAACGGTCGTTAAACATTTTTGAAGTGATTTTCTTGCTTACTTCTTAGCTTCTTTTGCCATTTCATTTCGTTAAACATTTCCTCGGCCTTGTCAAAGAAATCTGCCACCTTTGAACCCTGATCATCACGCTCGGCTGTATTGAGGATTTTGGTTTTGGTATCCGATGTTAAGTACTCGCAGATTTCGGGAATGGGAAAAACTATTTGTTCCAGTGTGCGATCATTGCGAACAATCTGCAAAAGACGTGAAATGATGGTGTGACCTTCAGTCGCTATTTCGTTCATTTACCTCAATCTGAGCCGTGTGCGTGGCATAGTACATCAAAGCCTGACTGGTTTTGGCATCAAAATTGGCTGCTTGCGGATCCTCGGAGGCTTTTAGCAGGCTGGCCAACTCCTTGTTATGCTGTGCCAGCTGATGGCACAGTATATAAATGTTGTGCCCCACTTCGCGTGGACTGACTGTGGCATCATCATCATCTGAGCCTGCATCCGGTTCATCGGTTTCGTCTTGCTCATCGATTAGCTCCTCTTGGTGATAGGCTTTGCAGGCTACCTCCACCAGTTGCTTGGGATTCATGTTGTACAGTATACGCTCGGCATTCTCGCTATCCCCACGACTCTCCATGATGGCCAAGAGTAATTTGGAGGCATTGTTCTTTAATTCCAAAACCAGATCCATACGATTCTCGCCCAAAGGATTTATATTGTTTAAGATCAGGGCAGTGATAATGTCTAAGCCATTAGATTCGTGGATGGCTATACAATTCTGATTCTCATGGCAAGGGCCCTGACAGTACTCGGTAAGTGTTTCCAAGGTCTGATTGATTAGGGCCACATTATGCTCATTGATGTAGAGACCGAGTAATCCCAGTCCACCAGTGGTGGAACCGCATATACAATCCAGGAACATCAGAGTCTCTGAGACCAGGTTGTTGTTGGTTTTGTTGTTCTGATTGCGAAGCAGATTCTGCAGATCGGGATTGTGATTCTCGCAGAGTAACTGTAAAAACCGAAGGATCGGTTGCATGACAAGTACTTTATTTGACAGCTGGTTACGTTGATCTTTGCTATCCTTGTGCTTTTCCAGTTTCTCGGCTAGTATATCCTCCAGAGGGCTATTGACACTAATGGCCGAGCTGTCCTCTCCGGAGTGTATGTTCCGTGCATTGCCATAAGCTCTTGCCGTGGCCAGACCAGCATTATGCAGCTCCCGTTTGAGCTCTTCGGTAATAACCACTCCATTGCTTTTAAGACCATGCTTGCGCGAGATTTTGTCCAGTTCCAGGCTGGCATCCTGCTTGTGCTCGTGAGCCTTGGCCGCTATGTCGGTGGTGTTGACGGACACGGTGGATTTGATCTCCTGCTCGGCATCTTTCATTTTCTCAAAGAATACCTTGAAGAAGGCCTGGTTTAGGTCATCGCTGAGAAATTTCTGAAACATGCCCTTTTGGATGATGGGATTGCCACCCTCTAGTAGGGCTATGCCCAATTCCACAGCCTCTACAAAGATATTGGGTGAGTGTACGGACTTGATGACCAATTCCACTACCAAATCTGAGGCACCCTCACGATCCAGATGATTCTGCATTTCGTGCAGGGTTTTTCCCGCTCTCTGTAAGTACTTCGCACCGGGTCCATGGGTCACCAAGTGCTTAGCCGGATCTGCGATGGGTGTGGCCTTCATTTTGGTTGGCTCCTCCTCTACTTTGGGTGTGCTTTTGCTTTGGAAGTAACGCAACAACAAAGTCTGACGCAACGCATCTCCTTTCTCGCCATAATTTACATCGATGGCCATCATTTCGCGCAGAGTACGTAAGACCTTTACACACATGCGCTCCTCCTTCTCTTCCAGCAACTTCTCGGTGTGCTTAATCAACTTACGAATGAATCCGCCACTCTCGCAGCGTTTGCGCGCCTCTGTACCCGTGGGAAATAGCAACTCCGAGCGATAGAGTATGTCCACCAAAAGCGAGAGTTCCGCCTCGACCACCGGCTTCAGCTGATCTTCCAACAGTGAGACTATATCCTGCAGACCCTCGATAATCGAGCGATCCCAGCGCATCAAATTGGCCGACTGCTGCGTCTCGTATTTGGGCTGCTTGGAGGCCAGCAACCATTTGGTGGTCTGCCTTGTCAACATGGCCGTTTTGCTGGACATATTAGCCACCTGCTGCTCCAGCTCCAGTGGCAAAGCAATGCTGCGCATCTTCGCAGACTCCGAGAGCGTGCGAATGCAGTTCTCCACATTGAAGCGATCCCCGAGCGACAGCCACTTGCACTGGGTGAGGCGGTAGGCGGCCTGCAGTAACTGCACGAAGATCAGCTGACGCGACTGCACGATGGCGCTCTGGTCGGAGAAGGGGCTGGAAAAGAAGTTGCTCAGTAGATTGGTTACACCATTCAGTACATAAGACATTAAGCTCTTGTCGGAGCTGGCTTTCGGGTCGGATATCAATCGATGAATGTCTACCAAAAAACTCTTCTCGAACAAACTCCACATATGTCCCGAGGAGTAGATCTCCTTCATCTCCACCTCAGTATCGATATAACAATGATTGAGGAAATCCACATAAGCTTCTTTCACCTCCGGTATGCATCGGGAATCGTCTATAACGGTCTTAATATCATCAAGCGAGAGCAGGTTATTGCACTTAATCTCTGTGTAGACATTCTTGCCCATGGTGCAGCAGGCCAATAGCTTCACCAGCTCCACATGATATTTAAGGGCACTGTCATCGGTCAGGGGCTTCTTCATCATATCTATAAAGGCATTCAGCGAGGCCTTGTCATTATAGAATACCAAAACATCCTCGCCAGCGTTGATTAACTCCTGCATTACCATGTCCTGACACTTGCGTATAAACTGATTTTCAGCCTTGACTATCGTCTGCAAGAACTGCAAGTAAGCCACATGTTTGCCATGAATCTCAATGCAGTGGACAAAGTGTTGAACCACCTTGTCGGTCACTTCATTGCATAAAGCTAAATTGTCCTTAAATATGGCACAAACTGTCTTGGCCTCGAGTATCTGAAATGGGGGAAAATATTATTGGTATAGAAATCCCCAGGAGCCTGCATATGATAACATTAGAATGAAAAATACAGGGAAGCTAACTTCGGCTCGACCGAAGTTTATATACCCTTGGAGCTTGATATGTGCCTGATAGTTTGTATGGCAGCTATACTATAAAAAGGTCCGATTTCGACAAATCTTGTTGAAATTATGTAAAATCATTGAAAACTTATAAACACGGGCGTTGGGAGCGATAACATTGAAAACAAAAAAGTTTTTCACACTAAGACTTTTTTTCAGACCTAACTTTTGTATGGCAGCTATACTACATAGTAGTCCGATTTCGACAAGTTTTGGTTAAATTATGCGAAATCATTAAAAACTTATCAATACGAGCGTTGGGAGCGATAGCACTAAAAACAAAAAAGTTTTTCTCACTAAAACTAGTTTTTCAACCGATCGTTCCTATGGCAGCTATATGCTATAGTCATCCGATCCGTCCGGTTCCGACAAATGTGCAGCGTATTTATACCAAAAGACTTAGTGCAAAGTTTGGTTAATTTAACACATTTATACCCTTGGAGAGGGTATATTAATATTGTCCGGATGTTTGTAACGCATAGAAGGAAGCATCTCCGACCACATAAAGTGTATATATTTCTATATTTCATGACGAGCTGAGTTGATATAGCCATGTCCGACTGTCCGTCTGTTTCTATGCTATCTCCTCCGTCAGTTTTAAAGCTATCTTAACCAAACTTTGCACGAAGTCTTTTGGTATAAATACGCTGCACATTTGTCGGAGCCGGCCGGATTGGACTATACAGCTCCCATAGGAACGATCGGTTGAAAAACTAGTTTTAGTGAGAAAAACTTTTTTGTTTACTAATTTTACTAAAACTTGTCGAAATCGGACAACTATATAGTATAGCTGCCATACAAAAGTTAGGTCTGAAAAAAAGTCTTAGTGAGAAAAATTTTTTTGTTTTCAATGTTATCGCTTCCAACGCTCGTATTTATAAGTTTTTAATGATTTTACATAATTTCAACAAGATTTATAAACTTCGGTCGAGCCGAAGTTAGCTTGCCTCTATTTTTATACCCTTGCAAAGGGTATTATAATTTTGCCCAGAAGTTTGCAACGCACAGAAATATTCATTTTCGACCCTATAAACTATATATATTCTTGATCAGGGCGACGAGCTGAGTCGATTGAGCTTTGTCCGTCCGTCTGTCTGTCCGTCTGTCTGTTTCTACGCAAACTAGTCTCTCAGTTTTAAAGCTATCGAGCTGAAACTTTGCACAGAGTCTTCTTTTTACTGCACACGGATAATATGTCGGAACCGACCGGATCGGATAACTATATCTTATAGCTGCCATAGGAACTATCGGTTGAAAAGTGGGTTTTTGTGAGAAAACTTTTTTTGTTGTTAATGTAAACGCCTTCCGCTTCGGCATTTATTAATTGTATACGCTTTTACTCAGATTTGGAAGTTTTTGTCAAAATCGGATGACTATAGCTGCCATAGGAACTATTGGTCAAAAAGTGGGTTTTATCAGAAAAATGGTTTGTTTTAATGCTAATAGGCTTTCCACACTGAGCACATCTAACATCTAACATCCAACATCCTGAGTCATAAATTTTTCCCACGGCGGAATTTGCTATCTTTGTAGCATTTACCTATTAGACATCGACCCACTTAACATTTCTACAAAACAAAAGTTTTAAAATGTTGGCCTGGCAAATGGTTATTAAGCATTTAAACTCAGGATGTTGGATGTTAGATGTTAGATGTGCTCAGTGTAAAAAGCCTATTACGTAAACTCTGTCGTATTAAAACATTTGCAAGGGTATTAAAACTTCGGCAAAGACGAAGTTAGCTTGGCCTTCTCGTTTAAGTTATAATTTTTCACAATTTTATTGATTAAATACAAAACAATCGAAATTTTTTGACTGGGTCAGCGAATTGCTAACAAAAACTGTAATTTTTCGAGTTTTGGTTGAAAATATATATACTTAAGGTCCCTTAACTATATGAAGGACCAATCGAATGAAGTTGGTATGTTCCAACCGATTGTTTATTTTAGTCTAAGCTACATTTTCGTCGTTCATTGATTAGTCAAATTCGTTATAGTCTTCAAGAAAAAGTTGAAAAACAGAACAAAATGGTAGGAAAACATGATGATTTTACGACATTTTTGCAATTTTGAGGTTAAAGATGTGGTTTTGGTCTCCACCGTATCAACTTTTTAGTGTTTCACAGTGCTATCAACACACAGCCTAGATCGCTTATCCTAGTTGCGCACTTAAAAAGATGATGTCGCTTGACCCTAAATTCACAACATGGTCCTTCGGGAGAAGAATATACTATAGTATGTTCAGTAGACCGGACATTTCTCCATACTATTTTTAACATGTGAAGATAACAAAATTCAGTACATTTTTTTATTTTTTATTTATCAAAAATCCAAAATCCAAAATGATATTGGAATGTTTGATGGTCTCGAGAAGGCAAGCATTCATATATTTGGATACACTACCATCAACAGAAATAAAATATTTCATTGATCTTTATTCTTCATCCAAAGGAGCTGAATAATGTGAAAAGGATATTTAATAAAATGGATCTTATTGTGGATATTCTAATATCCATTCTACGGAGATCTTTTTTTCTGTGTGTGGTGTGTTTCGGTGGCACATGGCCTTTTTGTAGGGCCGGGAAGAGGTCGCCGATGAAAACCGTGCTTCGACAAACACTGACAATGGGACTAGTGTTCGCAAAGTTTTGAGCTCAGGCCCTAGACTAAGTTTTCGTTTAATTGCCCAGATGTTAAATTTACTAAAATCAGTGGTTCTTGACATTGTGACGGATCATTGGTCCCAAAAGTGCTCCCAAAAAGGGAACATAGGATACATTAGGGAATATAAGCCTATTTCTATATGACCGTTTTAACAACAACCACAAGAATACAAGAGATCTTGAGAAATTAACATTTAACAATACACCCTTAGAATTTGTTTAGCAATCTATTAATCTAGGCATAATATTTAATGACGCATTGAATTGGAATGATTAAGTAACTAAAGCTGCTGGGAAAATCCATGGAATTATTGGGCAACTATACTTCTGACAAATATCAGACTTCTAATCGCAAAGAAATTGCGGCGAGTTCATGGATCTTTGAGCAAGATCCCGAGACAAAGAGACAATCGTCCGAGTGGCATACACAGGCAAAGTAAAACGATCATCATGAATTTGTTCCTCCTGGACAAACCGTCAACGCCAAGTTTCACGTGGAAGTGCTCAAGAGACTCAAACAAAGGGTCAATCGGACAATCATCGCAGCCGACTGGAAGTTGCACCACGACGACGCCTCGGCTCACATCGCCTTTCTTGTGAGCAGCTACCTGACCAAGGCCGACATCCCAACGCTTCCGAAGCCCCCCTACAGCCCAAATGTGGCCCACTATCATTTTGAGACGACAGAGGGGATCCAAGCAGCATGCAAAGCGGCTCTCAAGGCTGTTCGGGAGAATGCCTTTTGCAACGCCTTTAATGCTTGGAAATCCGGACAAACCCTGTATATTCTGTTCAGCCCAAGTTGGTACATGTCCGTTCAATTTAAGCAACGCAGTGTTCTACCCAGCATAAATGTTTGGTTACCTTCTAACTCGACGCTTGTTCGTAAAAGTACGAACCATCTATGTGAATACAATCTGAACTCTGTGAACCTTTGGTTTTCGAAGTTTTCGAAGAATTTAAAAAATGTTCTAAATACTTACACCCGGATTCAGAAACAAATCAAGATGATTGTGCAGTAGAACTTGATTCTGCTGATTGCCCAGGCAAAAATTTTGTAGAAACTCATGGGCCAGACACATCAGTTCCTTCATTAGTACATCATCCTTTTCGTCATATGGATTCTGTAGTAGATCCAAAACAACAGTATGAACTCCCACATTGCGCAAAAGACGCTGTTCATGTTTGCGCGGCTTCACCACAGTACCTAAAAGAAATCAGCAAGAAGTCATCTTTGGGCCTCAATTGTCTGTAAGCTGGCTCCACTCACCGGGTGTGACACAAAATTTATTCATGCGTATGAGAATGTCTTTGACTTTTTTATACTCGTTGCGCTGCTCTGTTGATAGGGCAGCATTATACTCCAAATTGGCTGTATCGCCAAGTACATCGGCATCACCACCCAGCTCATCTGTGGCCTTGGATTTGTATACCCAAAGTTCAGACTTTTCAACACTTTGTCTGAGTATATCCAAATCGGATTTAATTTGCTTATACGATTCCACATCGCTATCCGAGACAAGTAATTGCACCTGGAATAGTTAGACAAGTAATGAATAAAGATGTTTTACTAATGGTAAATATTGTGGGTTATAAAGTATACAAAGGTACATACAAAATCAAAATATCGTTCAGTACGGTAAGCGGTATTCGTCCACTTGGGTTAGTTGTGTGCGTGCATATGTAATACATATATAGTTTGTTTATGAAGTAAATTAGTTAAGCAGAGTCTCAATAGAGATAGAGAGAGAGTGATAGAGCGATATTGGGGCATGCAAACATAAAAAAGAAGGTGAACATTAGATAGTTAGTAAAATGAAATGATAACAACGGTGTTCCGTAGTTGCTTATGACCTTGCAAAGGTTTATAATTTATTGGAGAATATTTTAAGCCTAAGAACAAAGATAACTTACTACTAACTAAACACTTGAAAATGTTTTGATATATCAGAGGTTAAGATTTTATTGCTAAATCAAAAATTTTTCTAACTTAAACCCATTTTCCGACCGATGATTTCTAGGGCAGCATATCATATAGTCTTCCGATTTTTAACGAATTTTGGCTATTCCTTTGTGTTGTATTGTATTGCGTGGCTTGCTGAATGGGCATGAGCACACCTGGTTTACACGTTAACGTAATTAAGCAGGCTATTTAATTGTGCATGATCATATCCGACACTGCTTGAGCAAACATGTGGGGAGCGCACGCACTTCGAATCTGTGTGGACTAATTACTGGCTCTCTTTCTGTGTGGCACCTATCGTTTGAATTTGACTTGTGCTGGCATCCAGAATCAGCGGTTCAATTCTTCTTTGATCCTGGTTCTTTTTGTTATTTATATTTTATTCTTTAAAAGACCTGGAGCCGGCTCAAGCCTTTTAAAAAACGAATCCATTGCAAGGACATTTCAAAGTAGAAACTACATTAAGGGCCGTTTTCTGTTCTTTCATATAGCTGCTAAGTGTCAGATAAAACGCTGAAAATTTTGTCCGTTATTTGTTAGTTTATGTGACGGATAGCTCTATGTAGAAGATGCGAAATCGACCCTTAAGTAATACGAAAAATGTAAATCGTTCTGCTTACCTGTCGAAAGGCTTGAAGTACTTCCTGCCGTTGACTAAAGTGCCGGAAAAGTAGATGCAAAGCCCCCGACACCAAAGGAGCATAGTCATGCATGATCAAATGAAGAAGCACGCGCAGAAAAGTTCTTCCACCCTGGCCGTCCAAATCCAAATTGGCTGCATCGCTCCGTTCACAGTCGAATATACACTCCGCCTGTACACCTATGGACTCCAGATCAATACTCTTTTGTCGTGCAGCCGTAGCAGCGGCTGCAGCAGCTGCCGCCGCCATGGACTCGGCAGCAGCAGCAGCAAATTGATCGCTCTCATTGGCATTGATACTGGCACTACTGGGTGGAGTCGGCTCCTCACTGGACCCCAGAACTGTGGTAGATGGTTGCGATTGACTTACAACCTCGGACTCGTCGAATTCTCGCTTGAATATGGAGAGCAGGCAACTGATGCGAAAATCCAAACGCACATCCAATATAAATTGTAGAATTTCGATTATTTTCAATTTGGTATCCATGACCAAGGGGTATTCTTTCATTAGCTGGGACACAGATCTGCGCTGCTGCAGGGATATAGCTGGTGCAGCAATGGCCTGACCCACTGAACCCAAGGCCAGAGAAGTCATCACCGTACTCATATCGCCTATGGAACGCAATACACCGCCTTCGGCTGTAAAAGAAAACACATTGAAACAGTTTTGTCGTTAATTTCATTCATTCATTCTCAAAGGCAAACATTATTTTCCATTGAAAGAATGCTTACGCTCATTGCTTGACTCCTCTTCGACAGCTTGTCATTGAAAGAGAAACTTATTTGATCTACTTTTAACGCATAATATGACTTTAATACTTACAATCCAGATCGGTATGGACAAAGGCTCCGCCTGACGTTGTCTCGGATACACAGTCGAGTATGGAGAGCAATGTTTTGGTTAATCTTAAGAGATCACTAAAACTGTAGAAGCCAAAGTAAATCAAATCTCGTGCCAGTTTTACTACCTGAAAGTAAAAATAAATATGTAAGGACACCGTGTTTGCAAGGAATACTTTCCAAGCCAACCTCAAACGTTAGTTTATTTTGCTCCTGATCAGTAAAAAGCCAAACTTTGGTGGCAACATTGCATAAATAGTTCTCCACAAAAGCGATGGTGGTATTGAATTTGGCCCGACATGCTTGCTTATTCTGATCCGGTTGTTGGTTCTTGCCATCATAGCTGAAAAAATAAAGATCTGAATAATTTTTAAAATTTTCTCAAAGATTTTCCATTTCTTACTCTAAGATTGACATTTTTGAAGGGATTTCACTCCAAAGACGCGCATATTTTACTGGAGTCACAGGCTCCTGGGGATCACGATCCACATGTAAGTGTAGCATTAGGCGACAGAACGAAGCCCTCAATTCATATGGCATGGTTTCATCCGACATGCATCTGTCAAAAGCAAGTTCTTATAAAGGCAGAGGGGGCAAAACTTTGGAAAAGTACTTACTTTAATATTAAATCAATGTCCAAATGAGGTGAGAGTATGTTCAGAGCAAGGTATTGCCGATTTAGGCACATGTTCGAAAACAGATTTAATTGATGGCGATAATAGTTTAAGATGGCAGATTCCTGGTCACCTCCATTGGTCACACAATTGGCTAGATCGGCCATCGAACGAGAGGACTGTAGGAAAAAAAAAGAAGTTTAGAAAATATTTTTGTACGAAAATAAATATTTTTGTTAATTTAAAATTAGCTTTTTAGTGGTCTCTTTTTGCTTATAACTTAAGAATCGTTTATTCGGTCGTAATCATTCTTTTGGAAAATCGAAAAGTAAAGTTAATTACTAAATACTTTTACAAGGTACGAAACATCTATTTATATGACGGAACCGCGTCGATCTCAGAGACTATAAGAGATAGACATACAAATTACACGGAAGTTATTCACGAAACAAATTTGGGAGGTTTCATCTTCATCACTTGGGTCAGCTGTATCGTTGTTCATTAGGATGAAATTGTGCCGCTTTTAACTTCAATGTACTTTAATCCGTACAAAAACGGTCCGTTTTGAAGAATATTGTATGTTGTATTTAAAATGTGCCCTTGCTAGGTGTTTATTATCACGATATGGGGTTAACAAATTAATACCCAAGTGGTGCGCAGAGTCTCCTAAAAAATGCATTTGCCTTAGTCTGTTTCATTTTCAATTTTTGTACATAAAAGGCTTACCCGAAATACCCGAGATACATATCCTGGCTGGCCGATGCTTAAATCTAAAATCTAAAACCTCCATCAATATATTCCATTCGAATCAGAAACATCGCTTCAACGACCCACTACACTCGTTTCATTCAAGTTTTTCAGAAAAACACAGAAAAAAAATTTGGCTTGATTTGGAACTGATCCCGGTATCTTATGTACTTAACGTATGGAATTACTTGCCAGCACAATCAGCCATTGTACACTTTTGCAGATTCACATCTTGAGGGCTACATCTGATCTGACAAGAGAGAGATCAAAAAGAGAGCCAATTCGCTCTCACTTGATAATTATATAATCTTTTAGAAATCCCTTTGACCGACTTACTGACCGACTGACTGATTGTCTATTTCATCAGGGCGAATTAAATTGTTTCTGCGTTGCTGTTGCCTCGATAAGGTTAGACATATTCCACAGTACCAGTAAGAGGAAAAAAACCGAGAACATTGGACGCAAAACGAGCACAAACGTTATAAAAAACAGTGCATGAACGGGTTTTCTCCTTTGTAGTACAATGTTCTCACTTCAAGAACAATTTGTTGAAAAGCGCAATAACTCAAAAATAATTTAAGTTTTTCAGAAAAACATAGAAAAATTTTTTCGGACTTGACTGGAAATCGATCCCGGTACCTGATGCACTTAACGTATGGAATGACCAGCTAGCACATTCAGCCGTTGTACACTTTTGCAGATTCACATCTAGAGGGCTACTTTTGCTTGGTTGAGCTACCAAGAGAGAGATCAAAAAGAGATCCAATTAGCTCTAACTTGCTCTCTCTCTTATATGTATATTTCTCTGTTGAAAATAGGTTTTGTTGTCGCGTTAAGCAAATATTAGCCGATTGAAAACAACTTTACTCATTCCAGGAACATTTGAAACATTTTTCTCATGAATTTCGACACCATCTTGTTTTTATTTTAAGTTGAAGGAAACTCACTTTCTTGATAGAAACAGCGGTTTTTTTCCTCTGTCGTACAAATAATAGAACAAATTTTATTTGATACAAATCATTCAGTATTTGCAAAATTCCCCCCTCCCCCTTAACCGAAACTTGCCAATTTTATTACATGTCGTTAATAAAAACTAACTGCTCTGCATACAAAAGCGACAGAAGACTAAATCTAAGTTCACTCAGGAATTGACGATTTAAACAACTTTTTAGGAAATTTTGATGAAAAATTGGCTACATAGCCATGATTTCAGATTTTGCAGAGCTTATAACACACAAACTAAAGTTCCATTCACCAATAATTTCCGTGAAGTTCGCCAATTTAGCCAAATTTTCATCAATATTTCGCAAAAAAATTGTCAAATTCTTTGTCTGTGTGAACTTTGCTTAAGACTTAGCAGAAAGCGAAAATCCAATAACAGAACTTAAATGAGAGAGCGCCAAATATACATATACATACTTTCGTTGCTGTTTTTGTTTCATTCTACCACACGGAAACACAAATGCAAAGACAATATTTGACGCTCTACACAGCTCACACAGGAACGCAGCTAGCAGCTGTGAATACAGAGATGACACTCCCCTAAGCTGTACATCATTGACGCAGGTAGCAGCTCTGAATATAGCGATGGCAAAATGAATTGGCAGCAGATACGGTAATTAAAAACAAAATAAGAAGTTAAAGATCTAAAAATATCGATTCTCGAACAACAAATTTAAAATATCGTTTCGAGTTCTGAGTTTTAACCGGTTTGATTACCTGATCTTGATTCCGTGATCTCTTAAAATTAGTTAATAAACATGTGACCATTTTTGCCTATACTCAGAAAAAAAAACCAAGAACTTTGTACTTGAATCAAGCACGAACGATGTCAATAGTACGGTAAGTACAAAAATACTTGATTCAAGTACAAAATCCTTATTTAAAGTACGATTTTTTCAATCCCAAAATACTTGTTTGAAGACTGTTTCGGGATATTTTAAGTACATTTCGAACTATTATTATATCTTTTTGGTCACATTATTAATTGGTTATGGTCTTAAGTACAGACCGATTTACTCTCAAAATAAATGCAAAAAGGTTCTTCATCGAAGTTTATTAATTTAAAAGTCAACCCCAATGCATGTTTGAAGCAAAATAATACTTCAAAAACTAAGTACATAATGTTCTGGTTCTAAGCCTATAAAGGTCTCTATATAATATCAAAATCCAAAGGAACATAATTAACCAAAGACCAAGATGTTTACACTGTACGACGGAAATCTACCCGCACTCCATTACCGAAGTGTTCGATCCAGAAGGGAATTTCAAGAACAGATTCAATATAAAATAATTCGCAGTTTTCGTAGCACACTTTTTTGAGCTTGCATAGTAAGTCTATTCTGTACTTAATCCAAGAAATTTTGTACTTGAACTAAGTACGATCTTTTCTTAAATTTTAAGGCTAATTGTAAGTAAGAAATGTATTTGATTCAAAAACATTTGTTCTCATTTGCATAATTTTAACAGTCGTTTTTCTATTCTAGTATGTTTCATACTTAATTTAAGTACATGCAAGAACAAAACATACTTGAAATTTCAAGAACAAAACGGCATAAATTCTATCCCGATCGGTCGTTTTTTCTGAGTGTACTAATTTACTTACCGGTTGTCCCTTCCATTGCAAATGAATTTCATATTTATCGCTCATCCCAAAATTAAACTCCTCATCATTCAAACTGGCAATATCCCAAGTGCTTGTGGTTGCCGTAGACTGTACATCCGAACGGTCCTCATCATCGCCGACCCCTTCATCTAGCGTGGACAGACACAGATTCTCGGATGCACCCCTATAGCAACGCAGCACTGCTGTCCCACCCTTGAGCGCCTTGACTTGCGTATCAATCAAAATGTCGGCATTTTTATCACTCAGCACACTCTTGCAAATGAGTTCCTGGGTGACAGCTATGGCCTTGCGATTGGACACACACAAATCGGAAAGGTAGTCCAGGAAACGGGAATCCCAATTGTGCATGTTCTTGCGTACCAGACCCACAAAGGTTTCGATTTCAGCTGCGGTGATATGCTTCTCCAGCAATTTGCGATTGTTGTGCAACAAAGCAGTGATGGTGTCCTCGGCCAGAATGTCATAGCCAATCTGTTTTTGCATAAGACCAAAATGCTTGGCTATGTACTCCTGATTTTTGCGATAATCCTGCTGTGAGAGGCGGAGAATGCGATAGCATAAACGGAATATGTTCTTATAGGGACTATTCTTGGGATCACTGAGTTCATCGAGGCGCAGGAACGGACCATCGCCGGCCGTGTGCTCTTGGAACGGACCCTGAAGTATTTTAAACAGCTGCTTGAGTATGTACTGTTCGCGCAGTAACTTCTGACGATCTCGTATGGGATTCTTGATGGTAAACTCCAAGGCTTTGGTCTTATTCTGCTCATTTTCCATGCCGGCTATGAAATACACTATGTCCTGCAGTAGGGATATCAAAGCTCGACGCTCATTGATTGAAATGGAACCATTATCCAGCTTACTGGTTACCGTGGCCAACACTTTACAGGCATCGTTGGCAAAATCCAAATCCCGCACTTCCACCGGCGAAACGGGAATAAGGGCAAAAGCTTCCTTATCCTCTTTGATAGGTGAACAGCAGACTTTGGACATGACTGGCTTATCATCATCCGCATCAATTGGCGTGGAGGTGGCATGCACCCAGGTATTGGAGCAGATATGCTGTAATCGTACATAGCTGGATTGGGGTACCAGGCTGTCGGGTCGAGCCATGGTAGTAGCATCTAACACAAAAACCGAGGCAATGTCCGCAGAGTAGGGTACGGACACCAAACGATATTGTTTACCCTTGTGTTTGTCTGGAAAGAAATCGGAAATTAGATCAAGAAAAGGGAACATACATAAACGAGTATTGCCTTTTAAGTCTGTAGCCTAATCCTACAATCTTTTTAAATCTGTAAGTCTCGCAATAACTCTGAAGTGGCTAGGGATACAAGCCGATGGATTAAAAAATGGATAAGAATCCGTGATACCAGGTATATCCACATTAAACTCACAAGATGGGCGAAGGGCAGGAGCAATAGCAGCCTTCAGCCGGCTGAACTAGGAAGACTGAAAATGAGGCTTGGTTGACCTAGTAAGTAGTTCCACCAGTACCTAACACGGTTAGTCAAGAGTCTCGAACAAAGTCAGTTTCTAAATATTAAGCCATGCTCTCTTTTCACTTGAGCAAAAATTGTTTTCACTTGAAATTTTGAAACTTGAGCTTACCATTCATGGTGGAATTTATGGTGCAGTTTAATCCTGAGTCCTTGCTACAATCCGCCAGCAGTGGTTCATGGGCATTCGCAGAGTTGACTAATCCAGCAATAACATCCACTTCCGCCTCGGCTGCCAGATAATGTCCCGTGGCCAAGTGCTTAAAACGATACAGAGAATTCCAATCGCCTGCACCACCGCGACAAGAATCATGCTGCACCACTTCAATCTCCCAGAGAGCTTTACTGCTGGTGGCCGCTGTGGCACTTGTGCGTCCCGTGGTTCTTAGGAACACATGATATTGCTTCTTATACTCATCCATGGTAAGGAATTTCTCTTGTTCGGCATGAAAAAGACGTACCACATCACCTCCCTTCAGTATATGCTCTTGATTCTCCTTGTGCTCCATAAACAGGGAGATTTTCCATGAAGTGGAGGAGTTTAAGACATTCACCTCCTTACAGCCAGGATTATCGGGCAATTCATAATTGGCTGCCACATGAAGATTCTGTTGATCGGCATTGACAGGACTGAGTATGACCTTATCCCCCACCACCACGTAATCACCAATGGAGCGAAGTTTGTAGAAGGGTTTGATATAGAACCAAGAGCCTTCATTGCCATTGGCATCCAGATACACACGCATGGCATTCTTTTCCAGCAGCGAGGGTAATCGTTTATTGACAGTCAAATATTTATTGGATTTTAAATGAAGCAATTGTACCACGGCGCGACCATATTGAATGGAAGTGCCCAACAGCTTTTTGTTTTCAGTTTCATTTTGTTTTTTCTCGATCTCGGCGGCATGCTGGAAAGATATAATAAATTATTATTATGCTAAAATTAGGAAAGATACTAGTGTTTGGTTTGGTTTCAATGGATAAGTAAACAAAAATAAGTTGCTGACCGATATGAACAAGTAAATGTGCTCTTCCGCACAATTGCTCTTTTATGTTCTCTTGCTTAGTTGCTCCTCACACTTACACATGCTTTCTCTCGCCCAGCCAAAGAGTGATAACCTAATCATTACACAACAAGTATGAGAGTTGCAGTCTAGTGGCCCGACTCCGAAATACTCTGTATAATTGAGACACTCATACATACACAAACGCGCGTATAGATAGATATAAGGGCATAGCGTAATATCTCCGACGACATATCTCCGCCCAGTACATTTTGCCGGCGGAGATATGTCGTTTTAAAACGACATGTCGGCAAAACGACATATCTCCGCCGCGTTACACACGACATATCTGCGCGCGGAGATATGACTTTTTAAAACGATATATCTCCGCCGCGTTTGAAACGACATATCTCCGCCAGAAAAAAAGCGAGCCGACTAGAAAGAGAGAAAATTTTTTTGTTTAGCTAATAGCACAGTGGTTAAGAGATTTTATGCTATTTTCTTTGTAAATGAGTGAAGGGTTACCGGGTTATAACAATCAGGCTTTCTTTCTTACTTGCTTTAACAATAACTAAGTTCGACCAAATCAAACTTTTTTAAAAACCCGGCATACGACCATTTAATTATGATACAAAAGACCTCTGTTAGCACCACCTGCTACCCAGTTTTTCGTATGAAGCCTTTGTTCGCGTTTTATTGGTACTTTTGTGCTTTCCACACACAACGACCACAATTTTAACTTGGTTTTTAATGGTTTACGATAAAATTCTCCAAAACTTTGCAAATACGGACAGGGTCATTGGGAACGCAATATAATAAGTTTACTTCAATCGTGAAATCGGATAAGGTACCATCAAAAGGAGGTAAACCTTAATTCTTCAATACCCTTAAAAGCGCACGGTAGATTTAATTAAAATCGTTTTTTATGATGGTCCCTAAGAAATGGTACTCGACAGCCCAAATACCGCGATATGGAGTACCATTATTAGACTCACCCAAAATACAGTTTATATAGGCCATAAATCAGATCTAATAATAGATAGATTTGCGTTTTCAGTTTTGCCAACGAAGATTTGGTTCGCGGTTTATAGGCAATTGCCTTTGAACAACATTGACCATTTGGGTATCACGAGCTCTTCAATGCTTCAATTCAAGGCATCTTAGCGTATAGCCGATTCTTCAAAGAAGACTATTTTAATTGAAATATGACTTTTTCTTTGAAGTAATGACGAGTTTTATTCATAAGATTAATTCCATAATTTGGAGGAAGCCAGTGATACCCAAATAGGCAATGTTGTACAAAATTGCCTATATTCCTTCTTGAATCTGAAAACACAGTTTGGCCCATTTTTATGTCTGGTTTTTAGTCCATATATAGTGCTTCTAGGGTAAATATAAAATTGGTACTCCATATCGTGGTTTTATGGCTATCGAGTACCATCTCTTAGGAACATGCAAAAGCCCGATATACCATCATAAAAAACAATTTTAATGAAAATCTACCGTGCGCTTTTAAAGATACCTTAGACAATTGTACGATTGAAGTGAACTTTTTTTATTTCGCTCCCAATAAACTTGATCTGCCTGCAAGTATAAGAAGCATTTGTCTCATACATGTCAAACCTCTATCTCTGAGATCTGTTAGTTCATACGGACGGACGGACGGACAGACGGACAAACAGACAGACGGACAGACAGACGGACTCGACTCGACTCGGCTGATGCTGATCAAGAATATATATACTTTATATGGTCGGAAATGATTCCTTCTCCCTGTTACATGCTTTTGCACAAACTTAATATACTCTATGTATCTTTGGTACAGAATATAATAATAAACTCGAACTCACGACTTCCACGTCTTAACACGGCGCCCTACCGTATACAAATGACTGGGGTCTTAAGGGTTATTTGACGTTGCGTTTCGAGTATCGACCGTAGCCGACAAGGCTAAGACGTCATGTCGTTAGTGTTTTATCACTTGAGGACCCGAGTTCGAATCCCAGCAAGGTAAAGTTTTTAAAATATAAGTTTTTATGATTTTCAGATAAAAGAGTTTAGTTAACACTAATAACGTCACCACCCAAGCATTCTCCTCTTCCTTGGTTTTACTTATCTTTGTGGTCTTTTTTTTTTGCAAAAAAATCCTAAACCTTAGGTAGTTTTTTGCCTTATATCAACGTTAAAATGACCTCAAAACTTAATGTCATTAGCCACATTAAAATAGCGATAAGATACCTTTAGCGCCATTTGAGGTCAAATCGCCTAAATTTTAGGTTATTTTTAGAGGTTTTAGGCAATTTATTTTTTTGAGTGTACATTTGCTTAACTTCCTGATCCTCTTTTACCTCTTCCTAATGGGTACAGGGTATAAAAAGTGAGTTAGCAACAGATCAAGAGAGAACAACCGAGTAACAAAGAGAGCAAAGGGAAAAAGTAATTAAAGTTACCTTCACTTACTTTGTTCACTCATTAAAAATAAGAAATTGACTTTGTTCACTGTAATAATTAGTAATTATTGAAAACTTATACCTACATGCAAACGCTTTAGAAGATTGGCATCTGTATTTGAGCTGGCGGATTGTTTGGCTGCCTTCCAGAATTGCTTTTGAGCGGAGTACCGATTCATGGGACATATTTTAATTAGGCAGTCTGCAAAATGTTTCAAATTATTTTATTTTAAAACTAACCAGTTTTAAGCGTTTGGAGAAAATACCTCTAAACTTTTTGGGCGGGCAACTTAGATCTCCCGCTTCGGGACATACCACTGTACGATCATCCACCAGCCTGTGAACAAAAACATAATTAAATGCAACAGTTTTCCTCATTCTTCTCAACCCTTCATTACTCGGAAAACGACACTTACCCAAGTGTGCTCAAGAAACCACAAACACTGCCCTCAGCGTACAGCGAAACAATGTCACCCAAGTGCAGGAAACTTGCCGAGCCAATTATATTGTCACCCATGTTGCTCGGAATTGTGTTTTGACTGTTTGGATGGGGTTCCGTGTGGCTGCTTGCTGTGGGCGTTGCTACTGGAGTATTGTTTGTCTCGCACTCGGCTACGCTTGTTTATTGCAATGATTTCTCGTTCTTGTTATGTCCTGGGGATTTGAGAGCAAAAAGTATAACAAATGTGTTTAGTGAGTATTTCAGTTGAACATTACGCTTAATAATGGTAATTAGTATGTCATATATTATTTACGAAAAAAAGTAAAACTAGTTTGGAGGAGTAATTTCACCCACAAAGCACATATTTGGTTGAACTCTAATACCATTTCAGTCTTTAGTCCTTAGTTTTATATTTGTTTTATTTTGTTAAAATTTTTATCAGGGTTCCCATTTTCCAAACTACTCATAAATTCGGTGAGCTACTTTGCTGTCACTCTCACATGGCTTTAATGTTTTTTGGCCCCTTCTTTTCACTATGTAGACAACATGGCAGAGGCTTAATAGGAAACATTTTTTTTAAGAGGTTTTCTTTTTATGGGTGGGTAGAAGTAGTCACATTTATCGATTTGTTGTAGTTGTTTATTGTTTCATGATACATATGTCTTTATTGTCTGGAAATAATAGATGCATTACAAATCAAGAACTGAGATACAGAAAGTAAATAAAACAAGGGGTGAATAAAAGAGTGGAACAAAATTGTGGCCCTTGTTTGGCCATCTCAGCAAGTAAAGCACAGTAGCGGATCCAGGGGGGGGGCCCATAGGGGCTGAGGCCCCCCCCTTAGAGCCCAAATATCTTAATTCACCCAAAATATGTAAAGAGCAAAATAAGAAATTAAGAATTTCAGAAAAAGATGCTAAGTTATTGTCCAAAACCTTAAAAATTTTGTAATATATTAACATTTTTTTAACAATATTAAGCCTTAAAATGTCAAAAAAATTTTCAAAAATCGATCTTAAATAATTTTTTAATATCCATTTTTTGGTTTAAAAATAACTACCATGTTATTTTCAAGCTACAAGAAATTTTGGGGGTAAATGTTTTCCAAAAAAAGTCGAAAATTTTTATAGTTTTTGGGCTATAACTTCTAAAAGCGCAATTATATTGGAAAACTGAAAATAATTGAAATAAGAAGAAACAAAGGACTACCAACTATTTTTTTCTAAAATTTTTAATATTAGCGGAAAAGTTTACAGAATTTCTTAAACTTGCAAAAAAATCGATTTTGAAAAAAAAACCCACATTTTTAATGTTCAAATCCAAAAGTTGGTACCTTATCAGCAAAATCAAAACTTCGTGTCTGGTTTTTATTTAACGTCATTCAATGCAGCTTACATTAAAACAAAGTTGGTTCGAATAGGACACTTAATGTGGCCACACGACCAACAAATGTAAGGATACCTCTCTAATGCAAATATCTCGTGAACCTGACGTGCTGAAAGAAAACGGACAATTTATCTAAGTTCAGCGGCCAAAAATATATAAGGAACGGTTGCAAAGTTCTCTGTTGCAAAAAATGGCCTTTTTTTGTAAACTTGTTTAATTGATGAAGTGGGAGGCGTTTACATTAAAAACAAAAAAGTTTTTCCTCACAAACCCAAAACCCACTATAAATATAGTCATCCATCCTTTTCATCAGTGTGCAGTAAAAAGAAGACTCTGTGCAAAGTTTCAGCTCGATAGCTTTAAAACTGAGAAATTAGTTTGCGTAGAAACAGACAAACGGACAAAGACAAAAAGAAAAAAAAAAAAAAAAAAAACACACCCCCTGATCAAGAATATATATAGTTATATATATAGTTCCGACCCTATAGGAAATGAATATTTCTGTGCGTTGCTGACTTCTGGGCAAAATTATAATACCCTTTGACCAAAAAACAAGTTCTTTATCTTTACCCGCCACTGGTAAAGCAAAAATTGTTTTCAATATAATATCAAAATGCAATCACACTGAAATGCTTACAGTCCTTCATGGCTTCTATAATAATAAACTTTTACCAAAAGTACTCGGAGTAATTTGGGTTTGGGCAAAAATATTTAACACCCAGAAGAAAGCATCTTCGACCCTATAACAACATAAGGGCCGTGATTTTGGCGTTTGCTGCTGATGTCGGTTTTTGCTACAAGCTTGCCTTTGCTTTGCTTATTTAAGATAGGCCAAGACTGCTGATGATTGCATTGGTATTCATGAAATAGCGTTATACAGTCAACTAGCTATATATGTGGTGTTGTGCGTTTCTTTCGGCCAGTGCTACCTATCACACTTGTTTGTATGGTAATGACTGAACTATCGTTCTTACGATAATTATCTATTTTATATGTCCCATACATGTCAAGTCTTTACGTCATCCAAATAATTATATGTGCATCATATTTTTTCATTATTAAACAAGTGAGAAAGTCGGTCAAGCCCGACTATATCATACTCTGTACCTGGAGTACAAGTTGAATGCAGCGCTTCCGCTGCACTCATCTTTAAGTTTCTCTCTCTCGCTGAATGAAACTTTATAGGATCGCAAACGATTCCTTCCCCCTGTTAAATACTTGTGCACAAACTTAATATACTCTATGTACCTTAGGTACTGAGTATAAATATAGAGGGAAGCTATCTTCGGCCGAAGTTTATGTACCCTTGGAGCATGATATATGCCTGCTGGCAGTTATACATTATATTCATCCCATTTTGAAAAATTTGTTCTGAAGCAGATAATATTCATAACTGAAAAGTGAAAAGACGATATCATTGAAAATCATTTTTAATCATTATTTCTTTTATTTGAGGTGTTTTTTACATTGTCTATATTTTAACTGATTTTTCCCGTCAACAACATCAAAAGAAAGAATGTGTACGATCGGGATGAAATCATTGGCCGTGTTCACCAGCACAAATCAATTCTATTCTCACAAAGCGGTGAATTCTAAGAAAATTTCACACAGAAACCATAGGTGAAATCGACTTCAAATATTCATGTTGCATTTGCCTAAGAAACAAGTTAGAAAGTCGGTGAAGCCCGACTATAACATGGTTTGTATCCCCCTGAGTTTGTATTTATCTGATAAATTTTATATAGAACCCATACAAAGTGGTAAAGAAGCAAAAAGAGTGTCAAGTGATGCCCATCGCCGTTAAACCGGTGCTACCCAGCAAAAACTGGTTTTGATTTGTAAAGATTCGATGAACGACAATTTAGTTATTAGGAAAATAAAACAATTATTGTGGGTAGTGTGGCCGTGTGAAGCCCAGCAGAAAAGCGAGAAAAACTCCTTTTTGAAAACAATGCTTATACAGTCGAAGTTCCAAGTTACGAACTACCTTACAAAGAAGTTTCTCTATATAAGGAATTCATTTCTGAACACTGCAGTTTCGTACTAAGTATTTCTTTCTTTATATCCTTCTGACAAACTTTTTTTTGTCCCTTTGAAATTTGCTATAAGGAATTTCGACTGAATATGTGACATATTTTTGGACCCAAGATAAAACGTAACGCTGAGCAATTATTGCTTTATGATGAATGCAGTTTTCATACTAGTTTATGGCAGGAAAAGAAATTTGTTCGAAACAATGAAATAGTTTTTAACTTATGGTCAGAATCCTCCACAAAGTTCCCAGAATTGTATGAGATTTTAAAAGTAATCTTTTTTCCAACTACGCAGATTAGCGTTAATCTCATGACCTGGGTCTTGGATGGTGATGTAAAGTTTTTTCGGAAGTTATTTTTAAACAGATTTCTTAATACAACTAAAATATCGTGAAAACCCTAAATTTAATATTATATGCGAGCATTAGGTCGGACACTTTATATATGGAAAAATGTAAGACCATACTGATACCCCCTTAAACGATGCATATTTGTGTACAAAAGGCATAGCAAAAACAATTTTTGAGAAAAAATTAGTTTTAGGGTCTGCGACTTGGATTCAAAGTTTATCACTCATACGTACTGTTGCACTTGCTTACATATTTAATTTTTTATTAGTTGGCGTAGACTTGGTTTGAAGTCATAACATTTGAGAAAAAGGTACCATGACCATTATAAAAATGTTTATTAAATAACCAACACAATATGTAAATAAAATCGTATATTTTGGCAAAAATTCTACTATTTTGGGCTGTTCACTTCTAGATGAATGCAAGTTTTAGCCGTAAATTTATAGGCTATCAGGATATCTTTGAAGTCAGGTCCCACATTGAACTAAAGTGCTCCGCATCACGGTTGCAGCCGTTTCTGCGAATAGTCTATTTTTACTGTGCTGCTTATAAATAGACTGCTTCAGGATAGGCAAAAAATACAGATCTAAATTCAAAATTCAAATCAAAAATTCTTAATTTATTATTGTCTATTCATTTCATTCCCTTGAAAGTAACCTCCCCTTACTGCATTGCACTTTTGCCAACCTTTGTTACAATTTTGTTTGTGTTTGTAGGACAATTTTAAAAACATCCTGCAAAGTCTTCTTCTAGTATAGTCTTCAATTCCTTTTTCGTTTCGGGCTCTATCTCTTTTATCGATTTAAAACGGTGTCCACGAAGCGGTCTCTTGAGTTAGCGAATTGCCCATGGTAGCCCAAGTGGACACTCAAAAAGGTTTCCACTGTTATTTGTGTAGTATCTGACTAGAAGGACAGTGCGTTCATGCGGATATGGCCCTTGTTGAAACCCCGCTCGTGGACCATGCTGACTCCAACATGCGACCCACACTAGTCGCACTTTATGACAGTCTTAAGCACTTAGTCCCATATAAGAGCGTGAGTAAATGGCATCTCTTCGCTAGGCTCGCTTTGACAGAATAAGGTCTAATTTACCGACCTTCGATTCCTGCTCCATTTTTATTTGTTGCTTGATTAAATTCAAATTTTACAACTTTTAAAATGATACGGAGAATTCGTCGACAGAATTTTGATCCGGTGAACGGGTCGTATACGTAATATTTGTAGAAACTTTGAAGGCTTTTCGCATGGTATAAAATTTTTTGATTTTTTAATTCATTATGTACACCCTAAAAGTAATCGTTTAAGATGGTATCAGTTAACTTTTTTATCGGCGTCCACCCTAGCGAGCATATAATGTAAGCATGTTCTTACTTTTAACTATATATAGTAATAAAAAATATAAAATAGTGTTTCTAATTTTACTTTGACTGTGAAACCATACATTTTGTGTTACATTTTTATTCGTTTTTTTTTGCACTGAAATATAAGGATTTAGATATATCTCAGAATTTATATTTACACTTATACCGGTACGTATCGGTATAACATATTAAAAATCCGGGTACCGTATCAAAACCAAAAACCGAAGTTAGTTGAAAACCGAAATATAACCTTTAACGGAAACATTCATTTCGGGACGTACTTGAACCGGAACCAGAGCCGAAATTCGTTTCACCAGCTATTGGCTCTTGAAATAATAACCCATGAAAAACAAAATTTTAAAATTTTTTCTTTTTGTTTTGGGTTTAAATTTCTTTGCCTCTTTTTTTTTTAAAAAAATAAAACAAAAAAAAAAAATTTTTTTTTTTTTTTTTTTTTTTTTTTTTTTTTTTTTTTTTTATTATTTAAATAATAAAAAAAGCCGATGGGCGTTGACGGCTTCTTCGCCACTTTGACTGGTTTTTAGTCTAAATTGATAAAATATATACAAACTTTGGATGTCAGATTATGTTATAGTCGGACAGACTCTCCTATGCTGTTATGCTGAAAATCTTCCCGACATTTCTTTTTCAGTGAATTCCTTTTAACTAAAAACTAATCTTACTCGAGCAGAAGCATATTTTTATACCTTAAAATAATTTTGGTGCTCATAGAAATTAAATGTTTTTATCCATTTGCTGTATCAACAAAGTAATTACAAATTTCAGTTGACAACAAAATGGTTGCTATTGAAATTGCAGCCAATACACTCGTACTTGGATTTTAGTGATATCAGCTTTAAAGTTATTAATGGAAAATATGTAATTTTGTTAATTATATCAGTTCAGGCACTCATTTTAATTTTCAGCCTAACCAGAAACCCACAAAATAATACAATATGAATATGATATAACTATCCATGAGCAATATCATTGCTATTTGGTAATGTGGTTTATGGGTGTTATGGGTGATTAGTTGGAGCTCAAATAGGCGACGTGGTAGGCATATCAATGCGTTCTATGGGGGAGTAAGAGAGCTGAGAGAAGAGGATGACTGACCAACAAAAATAGCTGAAACATAATAAGCTTTATAAGTTTAGATGGACTTCTCAGAAATTGACGGGGACTTGAAAAGGGAAGCCACTCCCTAGCCTTTAAATCAAAAATTGTGCACCTCGTGAGAACCAGGAAACATAAGCCTGACACAATTCCAATTTTAAAGGCATCCTGAGACAGAACAATACAGACAGCTGTGCGCGCTCCAATCAAGTAAGAAATATGTTTTAGTTGGGTGGCTGTCCTCTCTCTCTCTTACACTCTCTCAGTTGGTCGCTCTCACTCCAAGGCATACAATTTGTATGATTATCAATCACATAGCACATAACATAATGGGAAATGGAAATGAAAACGGTGTGTTTGTTGCCTGCTGCCAGTTTGTGGCCCATTAAAATGAAATTTATTTTCAATTAAATTAACAAACATTTCAAGCAAATTACGCGCCCAAATCACAATAACCAATCAAACTTCCCACACACACATCGAGATCACGTAGATACACACAAGCCCCCACTTCCCCGCCCTCCTCCATTGACTCAGAATTCACAAATTTCTGCCTATTTTTCCTCGTTTTTCTCCATGACTCTGGTATTCTGGCGGAAGCTGGATAAAGGCTTCTCTGTTTTTCCAGGTGCACATTTTCACTCTCAGTTTAATTAAGCACTTACACACAGTTTTTTGCACAAGTAAACATTCAAGATTTGAATTGAATTATATTTATCTTTTTTGTTAACCAAATTGGAATGAATAATTGTTGAATATTTTTAAGTATTGTTCATCGCCAGAAGCACACGTCCGAAGGGGCAACCGACCGACCCACATAACAGTACGTTAAGCGCTCAATTGAAAATGCTGGAAAAAGTTTCAACAAAGTTGCCGCACAAAAAGCTCAGGCTAGGTGAGTGCTAAAAGCTTTAGGCGCTTTCTTTGAGTCATTTTCATTTTGAGTTTGCATTACAGCCAAAATAGGCTCACACAACTTTCGTTTTCATTCATATACAATTTAGATGGAGGTGGAGTGGCCCTTTATGTCCCACTGTCACCCCCTTTTACGCATCAGCGCTGCGAATTAGCTTTGTTAGCGGGGGGGGCCCCATTAGTGGGGGGCCTGTGCACTCTGTGAAAGTGTGTCTAACTTTTGCCCTGAGTATGTGCATTCAAAACAAGCACATGATTTCATTTTCCTTTGGTTTGCTAAGAGGCTTATGAGTAAATGCAATTGCCTCTGCTGGGTCAAGGTTGCGATTAGTTCAAGACCAGGAAAAGGCGCTGTACTAAGTACATATGTGGCTTTTGAACAGGACATTTTTGTAAGGGATTTGGTTAAATTTTGTACTTTAAACTTAAATTGTTTCATCTCTGTAGCCCTCTTATCTAACTATAGTGAAATTTATATCCAAATCGGCTCTCTTGGACTACAGTTAGTTTCTTCTTAATTTAATAAATATTTCTATACCCTGAGGAAAAAACCGATAACATTGGGCTAAATTTGAACATAAGCGTTGTCATAAGCTGTTTTCACTTTAAGAACAGTTTCTTTTAGTATGCTTAGACTTGATTTGATTTATACAATTCTGTTTCCAAGAATGGTTTGTACACCCATAAAAAGCTAGAACGAATAATTTGAGTACGAACGCTCTTGTCGCATTTCAATTTTCAAGAATTTTGCTCTTGGAATCAAGATATATTCATTCTCAATGTGGTTCTATAGCAGCTATGGCCAGCAATAGAGAGCGAGGCCAAAAAGTGAGAGTGTGAAAACAAAGCTCCGTGTCGAGCGAATGAATTATCTCTTTGTGTCTCAGCTTCGGCAAGCGTTCGGGTCATGTATGTGTGAATAGCGAAATGTTTTCGCCCCCGGGATGGAACTGAGGGCCAACGCTGTTCTATTGGCAAGGGAAGTGAGGGAACGCAAACTTTGAGAGAATAACGTTGGACGCGCTCTCACAAAGAGAGAGCAGTTTGTCGTTGTCATATATGACAGTGGCCGGACGTTAATTCTGTTAATGTTGAACATTAAGATTGGGCAGAAGTATTTAATTAAACGACTGTTTAATGTAATAACAATGTTTAAAACAGCACATTAAAAAAAAACAATAAAAAAAAACAAGTAAGAGTGTTGCGGTCGAGTGCCCCGACAGCAAAATACCCTGTCCCAAGTAATGTGGTTCCTTTAGCTTTGAATTCCATTTATTTTAAAATTTATTTCAATAAATGGGAAGGCGCACTTATGTACATATCTTCGGTGTTTTTGCTCGGATCTCATTGTGGTACACAGAATAGATAGATGTTGGGCCTCACTGAATATATATTAAGGCACTAGGTTCAAACTTAAAAATTGAAGCTCTGACAGCTTTTAGCGGTTAGAAGAATATAGAGGAGGAATTTGACAAACCTGGAGCAAACTTTATCTGGGTACGGTGTAGACCTACACGCTAGAATTTTGCTCTACCTCTATAGTCTGTGGATCTACCGTTTATACAGATAAAAAGACAGATTTTCGCTGTTTAAAGATGGAGGAGGAGGAATTTTCCAAATCTGAAACAAACTCGATGTGGGTACAGTATACACCTATATACATGCCAAAACTTGTGGCTCTATCTATTACAGTCTCTGAGATCGACGCGTTCATACAGACAGACAGACGGACAGACAGACGGACATGGCTAAATCGACTCGGCTGTTGATGCTGATCAAGAATATATATACTTTATGGGGTCGGAGGTGCTTCCTTCTCCCTGTTACATACATTTGCACAATGATCCCCTTTTTCCCATTTTTAATGGGAACAGGGTATAATAAAAAAAAGAGTGGATAAGGACTTGATTCACGGTTGAGCTCTTGCGGCCGGCCATATACCAACCGTGTTGATTCATAAATACGGTTTCGCTGCGACTTATAGCTTATGGAGAATAGTCGAGTCGGTTAAACTGCCCGTCCAACTGTGTATGTCTTCAAGGTACAAAGTTCAAGTCACAGTAAAGTAGGTAAACAAATTTATTATCTGTTATGTGACTAACTCAAAGTCAATCACATCTTAGAAAAAATGGGTGGGGTGGCTCGAATGGGAACGAATGCTTCTGATTTGAGAGTGAAATTCTCTATTTTTTCTCTGAGAGTACTCAACGGACTATAAATCTGATTGATCGTAGAGCTAGAAGTGGATCTTACATTGAGGATTTCAAATAGGCACATCTCTTTGGTGGGAAAAATATTTACAACATTTAACGGTAACTCAAATTCTGAACAGTTTAAAACAGGTTAAGGTAAAAATTGCCGAATTTGATCATAGTCAGATGTCTCGTTGCTTGGCCAGGCAGAAGAGGACATCACTCAAAATTAAAATAAAATGTTTGTTATAAAGTTAAGACGAATTAAGATTAATTCTACGATCTGCTGTGGAATATAAACTGCGGCAAAGCCAAAGAACAATTTTTAATTAAGAACGTAGTAGAACACGTAGTAGTTGGTAAGCTTTATGGGTTTAACATTTCCAGATTTGTATCTGCCTTTAGCATTACTTATACACAAGGGCAAACGCAGGACAGTGGGAGTATTAAGGGGCCACCCTGCTTTAACAGTAGGAAGTAATAAAAGATTGGCTTTATCGACTGATGAAGAAAAAACATACTTTAAAGGGTCGGAATGGTTTTTTTCATTTTCTTTATCAAGCAATTTTAAAATTTTCTAGCGTTCCAAAATAAGCAAGAAAGACATTTTGATATCTATCTGATATCTGATCTATATAATCTATGCGGTCGGAAATAATTCCTTCTTCCTGTTACATACTTTAGCTTAAACTTAATATACTCTGTGTACATTTTGTACAAAGTATCAAAGCCAGGAAATCAAACCGTAACCGGAACCGTAAACCGAAAAGAACCGATTAAAACTCAGAACGGGAACCGGTACCGGAACCTATATATAAATTTTTGAAATACCGGCGATATTTTTGGAACCAAAAATAACCTAAACACTGTGCCGGGCGTGCCCTGATTTTTGGGAGAGTTCTACGCAATTTTAAGCTTTAAATAAGAAAACAAAAAGATTTTTGGTGCTTATTTATAAAATATGAAAATTTGACGTTTTAACTAAAAGCCGATGCTTGCGCAATATCGACTGCGAAATGATATTTATTGCGATATATTTTCATCATATAAAAGAAATCTTTAGAAAAATTTACATAAAATAGAATACAAAACAGCGAATATTTCTGCATCGTTGAGTCAAAATTCTTTTTGAGTTATGTCAGTCTTGAAGTAAGTGAGCGATAAGTAGGTATTAAATTCGCGGCACAAAATTGTCAGGCATGTTCTCGGTCCTGAGTTTGATCTTTCGAAATTTGTTAAAGTTTTAATTTTCAAAAAAAAGGCTTGGCCAGATTTCTGGCGGATTTTAAACAAAATCAATTTTCGCCAGCAACAAAAGTGATATCGCATGAAATCAAGGCATTGAAAGGTTCCGTTAAATAAGACTTCTTAACTGAAAATCTACTGACCTAGTGCACAATACAAAATGTCGAGCATTAATCGCTTGGCTTATTTTCTAATCCGTCATTCCGTTATCGGGGCAGGGAATTTATTAAATCGAAAGGGACAACATACGTTTACCATTATCTTAAAAAGTCATCAATTTGCTTTTGCCTATCAACCAGCCAGAAAAGCTCGCGTGTGAAATAAAATAAATCAGGTAAATGTATCACATGCGTGAGCAAAACAAAACGAAAGCCACAAGTGGCCGGAATTCCAAATTGGAGCAGAGGCAACCGCTGACCGGAACGCACGTGCCCCCACCCAAGCGGAAAACAGCTGGGGCTTACGAATGAAAACACGAAAGCAAAAAGCACCAAAACAAAATCTAGAAATTTTGTTTACATGCCCCAGGCGCAGGCGTAACTTAGCTTTAGGTAAGCTTTCGAAGCTTTACAAAAAAGCTTAAAACGGAAAAGTTTAGTCTCAAGTTAGGGGCTGGTCGAAAAGGATTTTCAGTGCAAGAGCAACACGCAAAGTGCAAAGTTGTGCGTGGGTCCAAGAAGAGGCGTGCGTGAAGCGGGTCGAAAAGTAGGCAACATTTGCTCTGTAATCACGGTGCGTATGCTTGATGCTGTGACCAAATGATTTTTGATTTTTGTGAACATATAAATAAAAAAAAAAACAGGCTATGGATTTTTAAATGTTGTAGAAGAAAATGTATTTATTTTTGGAAAGTAAAAACAAAAGTGGAGACAAAATTAAAACGGTGAAAGTTGTGTTCTAGAGGCATAAAAGTTCTTGTTCGTGTGTATGTGTTGTGCGTGCGTAAGGAATAGAGAAAGCAAAGCATCCCGTAGGAGTGGCACACAAAAGTGTTTGCATAACTTAAGGCGCAATCCCCGCCCTCTCGAATGACTGGGTTAATATATATTGTATGTCCGTATAGAGCCAATATAACTTGATTAAAGGCCTCAACGAAAAGCAAAGTCAAGTGAAGAAATGGATATGCCAAATCTGGCCTCATCAAATGTTTTGTGTTCTAAAGCGATGATATTGTACCAAACCAATAGTAATAGTAATAGCGCTCCATATATAAATTTGAGGCGTGGCTTTCTTTTGCGGTGGTAATGGATGCAGTCCGTACAGCTCAATGTGTGGTATTTTGTGTCACTATTGGAGTTATCATCTTTGTCGTCTGTTATCTTATTTACATTTTATACGTATGGGTTCCCGTTCCAGATACAAACGTAAAGCGCGACTTGGGTAAATCAGATTCTTGGAAGAATTTTATTGGAAATTTATCTATATCCCATAGGAACGAATTTAACTTCAAAGAAAGAGATGAGCGACAGATGATCGAAGATGAGCCAAAATAAAAATTATTATTAATCAATTATTCTAGACTTTTTGTCAATAAAACTAAAAAAAATTATAAATATAGAAGATTTTTTGAATTGCAAGTTGTATCTCAATTATTTAATGAAATCTCTTTTAAAGTAAAAAAATGTCTATCCATAATACACTAGGGAAGCAAATCTGCATACGTCACAGAAATCTGAAAAAAACTTTGAATATAATATAAATAAAATTTGATATAGATTTATCCAATAAACGGAAAAGCAAATCAAAACTAGAATTAAATAGTTCGCGCTCTCGTCAAATCGAGCCACATGCAAGTAAGAAAGTCGGTCAAACCCGACTATAAATTACTCTTTAACGCCCAAGGTTTGCATATATCTAATCAAATTATGTGGCAAAAAAGAAATAAAGTGTGTAAAGTGCTGCCAATCACCGTTGCTACCCATCATATTTTTTGTTTTCCTTATAACTCGACTATCGGTTATACGGTCTCTTATCGTTTTTTCGGGGAATCACTAAACAATCTTGATAACTGTCTAGAAGGTATCAATCTTATATGAAAATTTTTGCAAAGCTCAATCGACTTACCTCATCGCCCTGATCAAGATTATAGGGTCGGAAATTAATATTTCTATGCTTTGCAAATTTTTGAACAAAATTATATAACCCTTTGCAAGGGTATAAAAATGGGGGACTTTTGGCCAAAATTTCGGCCCTCTGACCCAGTGTGCATATACTGAAAGGCAGTCCCACCGGGAGCTGAGTGCGGTCAAAGCCCCACACTTCGATTGCAATCCTACGTTCGAGTTGGAAGGAAGGTTTCAAAACGTTCCTCCTAAAAAAAAAGCGGTTCAAGTTCCAGTTCATGCATCTAACTAGTTCACACATCACTAACAACTATCGATTTTCGACACTCCCGCCTTTTTATATATCTCACATCTCTAACTCACACACACACTGACTAATCTCTCCGCCATTGTGTTACACTCATTCTTACCGGCAACATGCCGTCTCCAATAAACCAAACTTAAACCTAATCTGTGTAAACTAAATAGTTAACGTGGCGTAGCTACATTTCTTTGGACAGGGCCGACTTAATATTTTTTTATTTATCTGCTACTTATATATGGCGAAAATGAAAGTTCTCCCCCATAGTGCACAGCAGAGAAATCATTCTACCCAAAACAAACTCTTAACTTTCACAAGCCCAACGGTTCAGTCATAAAGCACTTAACTAACAATGGAAATAAAAGAAAAGTCATCCCTGAACTACGCAATGTACAATGCTTCACAATTCTTTCATCGCTTATGGTGCCAATAATTTGTAGGTTTGCCCAAGCTAGAGCTTTGATGGATTTATTGAAGCGCATCGACTAAAGGGAAATATACGTACATATGTTAAGCAATTCGTGTGTAAAAAATAAGCTGCAAAATTGCTAAAATGTGAATTTCGGCTATGCCCAAAAGCACAGCACTTTAGTTAACGTTGTCCTTGGCTGGGTTATTGGCTTAAATGGCTTCTATCCCACCTCTTCCTTCCCCTCCAAATAAAAGGGATGTAAGGTTACCGCAACGGGGCGTTGATATGTGTGGGGACACACACAAACTTCAAAGTCGTCTGCTGGGACTTTCTGGATTCAAGCTTTTGTCTGGCGCAAAAAATACGGCTTGTGGAATTTATTGCAATAAAACAATGGTTTGGGTTATTGAATTACTTTTTTTTTGCGAAATTAGGCGAATTTATATAAAAAGATTATCCTGGCCATATAAATTGCATCCGTTATTGAAGACAAATAAAATATATTGCCTTAGAAAGTAAGACAATAGAGTCAAGCATCAATTGAACTGTCATTGAGCAATTGTGCACCTGGGAAATACAAAGGCCTTCATTAAAATTATTTTTATATGTCAGCTGAAATTGAAAACCACTGAAAATGCATCAAATGAAAGCGCGGCACTGTCATATCGAACATGATTTCTGTCTGTATAATTGTTTGTCAATTGTGAATTACACAAGATCCAACGCCCTTGCTTGTACCTTGCCACATGCAATCAAGTTAAAAAATTGCTATCCAAACAATAAAATGGCAGCAAGTAATACAAATTGGACATTGTAATGAAGCGAAATTCAAACCACAGAACTTTCGCTAAGATAATACAAAATGGTTCATGGCAAACATGGATTGTGAATAATAAATAAATTAATATATTTAACATGTAAACGACTTTTTATGCTATGTATATATAATGAAATGAGATAATAAATCTGTAACTATATATCTGTAGGCCCGACGATTATCAACCTACAGCAAAGATCTTCGTTTAGTTATGCAGGCGCGCACTATGAAAGAAACTTTGGAAAATTATTACCGCGAAGTAGGTGAAAAAGCCAAAGAAAACTTTGTATGAGGCACATAATAAGCTATAGCGCACAGGCAATATTGTGGACTAAGCGCTTTTGCTAAGAGCGCGAGGGAGAGTGAGTTTGAGTGTGAGGGAGTTAGCTAGAGCGTGAGAGTTTAAGCGTGAGAGTGAACTGACGCTAATTAGATAGGCGTGTAGAGCAAAGACAGCTCACACGATCCGATGCCAGTCGTGTTTTTGAAGTTATGGTTGTGTGAATCGGAGAATAATGCATTGCAAGTAAAACGTCTTGAAGAAAAATGTCTGAAGAAAGTTAAAATTTGGCTAAGTGAATAATTATGAATAAAAAACCTTTCAAAGTCAAAGTTTCATTTCATTCATCATAGTCTAGCGCCATTGACTGCCCCTAAAGATGAATACGTTTATGTGAGTACATACTTATGTACTCTTCTGCTCGTACCTCATTTACTAAGCTTCATTGATAATTTACGGCTTCTGCAAGCTCATGTTAATTGCATTGAAGGGTACTTCAGTAAGCACCACTCTCCAGGCGCGCCTGCTCTCAACCCACCCCCAAAGCCTGTAGCATACTGAAATCATTCACCTGCTAGTAAATAATGCAACAGTATGTATCTTTTATTTATAAGATGAAAATGTGTCGTTCACAGTTTAACTATTTATGTTAATTGGGGCGGTGGCGGCAGTTGCTTCTCAACCCAACTTCAACCCAGAGGAATTTTCGTTGCTGCTCGATTGGGCCGCAAATGATGCATGTGTTCATACATAAGTACATATTTATGCATATGGGCATTTCCATGACGTCGAACGGGACAACCGTATGCATTTAAACACACAAAAAAGTTAAAATGAAACGGATTTTTATTTTCACAATAGGCTTAACTTATAACTTTTCAATAGCCCTACAATTGATGCAAGGATCGATTTTGGAAAAATTTTTGGTTGCAAGATAATCGCAAAAAAAACGTCATTCGCACGGGACAAAAATAGAAGTGGTTTTCGCGGGAAACTATTCAAACGCCGAATTCAGCGAATCGTTAGACAATATATTAATGCGATAAATATTAGAATGTAGTGCATTGATGTCTCTTTAAAATGGAGTTAATTTCACCCAAAAATAAATTACAGTTTTTGTAGTCTGTAAGTTTGTGCAAAAGTATGTAACAGGGACAAGGAATCATTTCCGACCATATAAAATTTATATATTCTTGATCAGCATCATCAGCCGAGTCGATATAGCCATGTCCGTCCGTCCGTATGAACAAACAGATTTTAGAGATGGTAAGAGTTAGAGGTTTGACATGTATGGGACAAATGCTTCTCATACTTGCAGGCAGATCAAGTTTATTTTTGCCACGCCCCCTCCTGCCCCAGCAATTTTGAAAAAACGTCATATCTTCCACAATTTTGTACATAGATGGCTTGTTCCTTTTAGAAATAGTTAGTTATTATCGATATGTATCTATTTGATGAAGCAATGATAAAGATCGGATGAGTGGGTTTCAAGTTATGAGCAAAAAAGTGAACCAAGCACCCCCCGCCACCCCCTCAACCACCCTTTCACAACTTACACCGCACAATCTTAGAGAGAGAGAGAGAGGTAGATAGAGAGAAAGAGACACAGCAGCAGCCCTGCATTCAGCTCCTACTCCAGGTACAGAGTATGTTATAGCCGGGCTTGACCGACTTTCTCACTTGTTTCAAAAGATAAGCCTAAGCATTTTCGCTTAGTGGTTTCTGCCATAATGCGAAGCAAAAATTTACAGTAAATTGTATTGACATTGTTTCTCATGGTTTCTTATGCATTCATGTATACCCCTTTGAACCATCAAGAAAGATTTTAGATAGCGAAAGTACATGTAATCTAAAGTCATTTTTTCCCAAAAAGTTATGCAATTTTAATGTCAAAATGAGAAAAATTGCGCTAGCCCGGCCGTGAAACCGAATATATCCAATTGGGTTATTAGTAAATGTAAGATTAGCTTACATGAGTTTAATTTGGCTGTTTCCCTATAAAAATTAGATAAAATATAGTGTTTTTAAACACTTTTAACTTTTTGGCTCAGGTTGACCTTTTGGTGGAAATGGCCATATATTTAATGTTTGTTCGAGTCAAACTCGAATGCGTTTTACTTTGGACTTCAAGAGTTAGTAAGTTACGGTGTATATGACTGTTTATTTCTGAGCTGAGCTGCTTAACAACGTGCTTTTAATTTGGTAAACAAGAACAGTAGTCATTTGTGGTCATTTTTCCGGTGCATCCTTGAAGTTTTTAATTTAGTCACTAGAGATCTGGTGGTAGAGAGCAAGGGAGCAGAGGTTTAAGCCTCGTTTGATCTTCGCACCAAATTTTCATTATTAGACATTAAACCACCAACATTAAAGTGCGGACAGAGGAAAATATCGCAGCTGTATCCGCCAGAGTTGATAATGATGGTGAATTATTTATTCGGCGCCGTTCGAAGCATTTGGGCCTCTGTTAGCACACAACCTGAAAATTTTTGCAGAAGGATTTGTGTATGGAACCTTTTAAAATACAGCTGGTGCTAGAATAGGAACCACACGATCTATCATCCATCTATATGTGCGCTGGCAAAGTTTGATGTATACGTGAACAAACAAAATTTCCGCATTTTGGTGTGAAGAGCAGCCAGAAGCATTGCAAGAACTGCATACATCCCGAAAAATTCACTTTTTGATGTTGTCACCACATCAAATCATCTTTTAACATTAAATTATATAGATCTTTCTATCGACTCAAATAAAAATTTCATAAATTTTTCTGAATCTTATCTGATATATTTTTTTTTTAATCAAATCCGAATGCTTCTTAAAATTCACGCCTTAGTGTTACTCTTTATTCGATTTCGTGAAATCAAAAACAAAATAGTTCTTTAAACGAAACTCATTTCATTTTGATTGGCTTTCGCGCCTTAATGAAATCTAAAAAAATGCCTAATAATTGTAAATCTAAATGTTGGCTATACAGCTCCTACAACGGAGCCAAGCCAAGCTTCTCTCAATCTCTTTTTCACACAAGACAAAGGGACCTATAGTTTAACGCCGGAGCCGAACGGCAAAGTTTGAGAATTTGCTTTTTCATGGCTAGTTACTTCACAGCTGGCTCTAATAGCTGGTGAAGGTGACCGTATGTGTAAAAGCTATTTTCGAAAGAAAGAAAAAACTTTTATTATTAGATGTTCAGAGGCGGGATCGAACCCACGACCTCCCGCCCAGCAGTCCAGCACACTAACCACTGGGCCACATACGACCGCCTAATAATTGCTTGTGGGCATTTGCAGTTTTCAAATGTTTGCAAAATAACTAAGGTTATTTAAATAAATAATGTATTTGATTATGTTCACAGGAAGTGACTTCCGAAATTTAGCAGATCTAGACTCGATCCTTTATCTTTTAGGCAAACTGTGCAGATATGGGCATTTCCACCGAAAAGTCAACGAAAGACCGAAAACATCTATCCATTTTATGCAGCTAACTTATTTTATGTATATTTATTAGAGGTGCGCACGAACGATGCACGAAATGAAAATCTCTGCACGCACGACTTACGCACTTAAGCTAAGTTCACACAGTCAAATTAATTTGTCAAAATTGGCGAAAATTGACAAAATAAGTTTGAATTGTGTGTGAACGCCATATTTATTTGCAGTCAAACGACGTTTTCGACAGTTTTCGATAAGTTTGTGTGTTGCCTGAACGCAATGTGAACAATGTTGGTCAAACTCTTGTCGCATTTGCCGAGTTTAATTTTGCAAGTGAAATGCGAGAACAAACTTTGGCAAACTTGAAATGATTTTTCGAGTATTTTAATAGCTAGGACTTTGTAAATCAGTTTGTACATCTAATTTGGATAAGAATTAGCATAATGGTGTAAGATGAAGTACAACAATATAGTTTTGTTATTAAATTGTCAGGGCTGCATGGGTATAACTAATAAGCATGGAGCCCTACGCAAAAGAATGTCGCACTGCTGTCTCAGTTTGGAATGCGTTCAAATATATAAAGCAATTCTACCCGCCCTTACGTTCCCCACATTAGCCCACACTCATACCACCCACATCCCATCCACTTCCCATTTCATCCCACCCACTTCCGCCCACCTTCATCCCACCCCATCCCACCCACTTTCCCCCACTTCCCCCCACATCCCACCCACATTACACTCCACATCCGTCTCACATCCTACCCACATCGCTCCCACTTCCCGCCATATTCCACCCACATCCCATCCACTTCCCATTTCATCCCACCCATTTCCCACCTACATCCCACCACTTGCCCACATCCCACTTCCCGCCCACTTGCTTACCACATACCACACTTCCCGCCATCTTCCCGTCCACTTCCCATTAACATCCCACCCACATCCCTCCCACATCCCACCCCCACTTACCGCCACATTCCACCCACATCCCATCCACTTCCCATTTCCACCACCCACTTCCCGCCCACCTACATCCAACCCACATCCCACCCACTTCCCGCCCACTTGCCACCTACATTCCACATTCCCCCACTTACCCATCTTCCCGTCCACTTCCCATTAACATTCCACCAACATCCCCCCCACATCCCACCCACATCCCTCCCCATCCCACCCACGTCCCTCCCACTTCCTGCCACATTTCACCCACTTTACATCCACTTACCACCCACTTCCAAAACAACTTTCCACCCACATCCCATTCACTTCACAGTGAGCATCCCGGCGATATTTCCAACATCGGAAAATTAAAAACAAAATAAATTCTCATTTCGACCTTACAACCCAGTTTCAAGCCAATCGGATGAAAAATAGTTTTTTTCATGCAGAATTTTCCGGGAATTTTTCGACCGTCAGGTCAAATTTTCCAACTTCGGAACATAACATTTTAAACTATTTCGTATTCTATACTTACAGACCGAGTTTCATGCCAATCCTATGATAAATAGTTTCTTGCATTTTTCCTCGTGTGCGGATTTTCCAAAATCGGGAAAACACGTGTCAAATTATTTCGCGTACTATGCTTACAACTTATGTTTTGTTATGTGTAATTTTGAAAATGAATTTGGCGCTAATCGCTGGCAACTAAAGTTTCGCCCATACAACCTTGACCACCCACTTTCCACCCAGCGGGGTGAATTTTCCGGAAGATTGGTATGCAGTTGTTGTGGAATTTTCACATAGATCTTTGAAAATGAGTTTGAACTTGATCGGATGAAAAACAAAAAGTTTCATACAACAGCTTTCCGCGAATTTTTCACATTTGCCGACAGAATTTTCCAAAATCCGTTCTTAGTACTCACTTTCAGCATAAGATAAAACTAATGTGAAAATCTCATCTTCCTATCTTTTATGGTTTGGGCTGTGCGACGGTCACCAGTCAGTCAGTCAGTCAGTCAGTCAGTCAGTCAGTCAGTCAGTTAGTCAGGTTGAACTTTTTTATATATATAGATAAGCGTTTTGATTTGCGCCTCTTTTTTTGTCAACGATTTCATGCTAGGATGCAGCGCCAAGGCAAAGAATAAATACATTTTTTTGCTTACATTTTGATTAAATTCAGTTCTTTTTATACCCTTGCAAAGGGTATTATAATTTTGCGCAGAAGTTTGCAACGCATAGAAAAATTCATTTCCGACCCTATAAACTATATATATTCTTGATCAGGGCGACGAGCTGAGTCGATTGAGCTTTGTCCGTCCATCTGTCTGTCCGTCTGTCTGTTTCTACGCAAACTAGTCTCTAAGTTTTATAGCTATTGAGCTGAAACTTTGCACAGAGTCTTCTTTTTACTGCACACTGATAATATGTCGGAACCGACCGGATCGGATGACTATATCTTATAGCTGCCATAGGAACTATCGGTCGAAAGGTGGGTTTTATTTAGAAAATTGTTTGTTTTAATGCTAACGTTCGTAAACTATGATGTATTAAAAACATTTGCAAGGGTATAAAAACTTCGGCAAAGACGAAGTTAGCTTGGCCTTCTCCTTATAAATGTTAAGCACTCGGACAATTCCAAATATTTTGCCGACGGTTGGTTTGTAAATCTCTCAAAAAATTCGTCGGTGCCACAGAACTTCGAGAGATTTCATTTTTCTATTAGAAAATCTAGTTAGAACAGCAGATGTTCCAATTGAAGTTCCATCTCTAAAAACAGCGCTGAATCTCTCGCCGAAAAATTTCCCTTGTTTTAGTTATGGTCTAATTTGATATTTAACTGAAATTTTGTGATTGTGTAATATGTTTTATGTTGCATTTTTAAAATATAATTCAAATTCTTCATTAATATAAAGCAAAATTTAAAAATTTGTTCGCGCCAAACATCAGGTATAAATTGCAGCCCTTAATCCGCAGTTTGTCAAGTAGATGGCGCTTAACATTGATAGGTGGAGCCACTTAAAAAGCGATTTCACAAATCGCCTAACAACACACGGGAGATTTGAAACCAACCAAGTGAAATTTCTGTGGCACCTAAGAATTGGAATTGGGTTGGAATTTGGTTGGAAGAGGTTTCTGTGGCACCCCCGACTAAGTCGATAAATTGTCGGCTGCTATCGACATACCACAGTAGTTTCTGTGAAACACAAATTTGCCGCACACCATATTTGCGAGTGTGAAGTTTCAATTGAAACTTTCGAAATTTCGACAAATTTCGATTAAAATTTATTTGACGTGTGTGTAAACACCAAGACAAATTCGAACAGAAATCAGTCAAACTCTGCCATGACGGTTTATGTAAGTTAATTTAACTGTGTGAACTTAGCTTAAGTCACTCTGAATATTATGACAAATTTGTAAACAAATTGAAAGTCGAAAGATGTACTGGCATAACTTAAAAAAACCGATTTTGGGAAATTTGCCTTTATTACAAAAATTTCAGTATATAGGTTTTTGAATGCAGGCAGAAAAATGGCATACGCAACGTGACAAATTACGGATGTACGTTTTATCGGCAATAAATCAAGCTCTGCGGTATGCGTTAAAGGTTTTTAATGCAAATGACTATTAATATGATCTGCAATGATGTAACTATAGCTGATTTGCTAAATAATAAATGTTGCACTATTATTTCACGTGCCGCCACTTTTGATGTATACGGAATTCGTATATGCCCACGAAAAAATGATATTTTTCTTTTTTAGGCCTTGATAAAATATATTTATTTTCAATCTTTTTTTTTATATCATATTTTTTTCAGTAACTGCCTTTTAATACTTTACGTAATGATTGCTTTTCAGAAATAAATGCATCCATTTGCGTTATCATATATAACAAAATATTAAATATTGGATTCAGGAACCTATATTGTGCGTTGTAACCTGGCACGGTGTGTCACGACGTGATCGTGAGCAAAGGCAGAATTTCGTGCGTGAGCATCCGATATTCATATTTCATATTTGACCAGCCTTAACAACGCTTCTTTTCGCTTTGAGCTTAGAGTGGCTTTCCCAATTATCCTCTTTATCAGATCAACAGTTTAGAAAACAGCAGAATTGAAAAATATTATTTGATAAACAACAAAATTGCCCAAGAAATAGGTAAAGAAAACTCAGTCATGACTGCATTTTACAAAAACAATTGGGCTACAATGGGCTTTTAAAATTTTAACGTGCGCCAATAAGAAATTAATAAAGGATGCAAAAAGTGATCGGAAAACACGAAGTCTTCTAGCGCCAAATAATTGCAGCTTATATATAATAATTTTTCCCAAACTCAAGAATAGATGGCGCCACTACTTTAAACATTTTATTGCCAGTTTGTTATATGGCAGCTATACAATATATAAATCAGATTTTGACCAATTTTCCCCAAAATTGTGTGCGTTAACTGAGGCAATTTTACATGTTTACTTCAAGACTGGCATAACTCAGATTATACAATTTTTGACTAAGGACAAATTTCTCCTCTTCCAGATAGCACCTATGTGTCTGATACGCTCACAAGTTACTCTTCTTTTAGGGCCATTTTCTCAAAAGTTGCCGGTTAGGTACCGGCCGGTCAAATTTGCCGGGGGGTAACCTGCCGGTAGTATTTGGTTTTCTCAACGAGACTTACCGGAGGTTCGCCCCGATATCGATAGATTGCTATCGCGCCATAGTGTGACCAAACAGTGTCAGCGAATCAGCTGTGTTTGTTTTGGTTTTATTAATTCTATTGCTGTTGCTCGTTATCATTTAGCAAATAAAATTATATGACATGCTGAATTTGTCAACCTGAATCGTTGAAAAAATTAGACTTCATCCAGAGCATTAAATAATAAGCCTCCTCCCTGTACTCTTTTGCTCTATTAACTCGTTGCTCCGTCTAGGAATATGTCGCCATGTTGGCCATTGAGGTGATACTGTTTCTGGTGCTGGCAATGTGTGTGGATAGTATTTTCGTTATGGTGCACACGTATCTGCAGTTGGATCTCATTCAGTATGCCACATCACAAGGCCGTTGGCCTAGTTGATCCTTCGATTTCGCAGACGGCGGGCAGTGAGTTAGCCTGCCTTGCGATTGGTGCCATTTAAAATTTTTTTGGCACAGAGGTCAAGGCATTTGCCATTGCGGCGGCTGCCATTCTGCTGGACTTTCTTTTCCAGATCGCCGCATGTCTCTTCCTGTCTCATTGCCTGCCTCCCAATTTCATTTCGTTTATTTATAAACATTTGGGTTTGCCAATTAGCAAGGTGAATAATTCAAGTGTTTGACACAGCTGTTGTCTATCGAGTGAAAGTATCGATAGTTTTATCGAAAGTTGCCGGCCGGTTAAAATTTGACCCCACGTGAGGCTGCGGTTAAAGTTGCCGGCTGGTTTTCGCCAAAGACAGCATGAGACACTCAAATTCAGCTAACCTGCCGGTAAGTTTGACTAACCGGACATTGAGAAAATAGGCCTTAGTAAGTTTATGTAAAATGTAGGTCGGCCGTAACATTTGCTGTATCGTGTTCTAAATTGTGAAAAATTTTAATATTGATCAGTTTTATGCTTTCAGTGTGAGAGGAAAATAAGTCGCTATTTCATTTTATAATATCCTTTCCAAGTTGGTGCAAAAGCGTCATATCTCTGCAGTTAAAACATTATATTTTTAAATGTTTATATAAGCATTTTTAATTTTTGATACTTTACTAGACTAACTCGAAACTAAACGAACTGTTTTAAAAACTAAAACTTTAAGACTAAATCAAAATTTATGAGTTATGTCAGGCTTGAAGTTACTTTACTTGAGCGATGTTTGTATTTCTGTGGTCGGAGATGCTTCCCTGCAAAACTTTACAACGTTACAATCATTTGGACAGTTTTAATATACCCTTTACAAGGGTATAAAAAACAGAAAATGCATTTGTGGATAAATAGTTTCAAAGCCACGCAACAAGAGACCCCACCACCCACTCCACTGAAAAGTTATCTTTCAGTATGCAACTGGCAGGGCAGAAAGCTCCGCGTCTTTGCCTCTCTCTCTCTCAGTCTGGCAGTCTGTGGCGCTTAATTAAGCACGCGTCTGCCTCTTGCCAGTAATTTGTGTGTGTGTGTTTGGGTGCGAGAGAGTAAAAGGGTGGGTAGGGGGCTCTTTGCTTATGATTGTTTTTAATCGGGAATGAAAAGGTTTTGATTTCTTTTCAATTTTATTGCAACTAGATAAAATGATAAAGAATAAACACTCTGATGACCTACTTTTGAAGAAAATTAAAAAAAAACCCTTTGAAAAACCAGTAAAACCAGCCAATGTTAATAAATGGCCGCAACAGGTTGCAAGAGGTTGGAACAGGTTTGAAAGGGTTTGTGTACTTACCTTAAAAAATCTGAATTAGTTTCACCTTCTTATGTAAATGGACAATTGAAGCATATATACAATTTGTTTGTAATATTTATTTTATCTGAACTCACACACTCACACTTCTTTCTAAGAGACACTTGAAAGAACTCAGTAAATTTCTCACCTTGAGAGAGCGAGCGGCAATAGCCGCCTTAGTACAGCGGCATGAACAATAACAAAACGACGACACTTTTTGGTTGTCAATAAGACAAACGTGGAGGAAGCACAAAAGAAAACACGCGACCAACAATTCCGCGAACAAAAAAAACAGCTCACCAAAAACCACAACAACAACGTCAACAATTAGGTTTTTACGCTGGCCGCTCCCACACTCCACTACACCCCGCTTAGCCAACTGAAAGTCGACTTCTGCGACTCCGAATGAAACGACTGCAACGTCAACTGAACAAACGAATATTCCTCTCTTTTCTCCACTTATAAACAATAAATAAACCGCTTTAACTTTTAATTGCAATTTTGAAAAGATTTTAGATTTTCTTTTTCTTTTTTTTTTTTTTTTTGCTTGCGTAGCGATAAGGCCAAACAAAAGCGTCGACGCGTCACACACGTCCGATCTCAAACGCGAACGGCAACCAACGACGATTGAAATATTGAAATGATATTAGACGCTCGTTGCAACAAGTGTTAGAAAAGCTAAGCCGAACACAACATATGATCGATTTCGCTGTTAGTTAACATGATTCTGTAAAAGCAGCTGATGCGTTAACGGCTGAAACTTAACAGGCAAGCGATCAGTTGAATTCACTACAGTGGCGCAAGCGTAAGCAAAAAGAGTTCGGACTTCGCATACGTTTTACGTCTGTTTTGTAAACGTTTCCACGCTCTAGCCTGGAAGGTATTAAAGTTTTAAAATGTTTTGTGTGCAATCGATTTTTTTCAACTCTGCGCTTTTGCAATTCTTTTGCCACAAAATAATTTCTTGTTTCTACTCGGATTTTGTAAAAAAAACTTTTAAAGATTTTAATGGATTCCATTTAACGAAATAAATCTTTTAGATTCTAATCAATCTAATAAGGACGATATCGGCTGCAGGGCACCTGAGATATGTCGCTCAACTGTTGGATCATGAAAATGAACCAGTAAAATAAATTAACAATATACTCTCATCTCACTGGGAGAGTATAAAATGTGCAGCAATTTGCACCATATATATATATAGATTACAGAATTCCGAATACTTCTGTAACTATTATAAACTCAAAAATCCTGTTTTTCTAGATCCGATAGTCTTAAGTTACATACAAATAGTTCAGCTTTATCACAAATCAGTTTAATGGCATCTATCAAGATTTTTTTAAGCAAACAAAATAACAAAAGGAGTTTTCGGCAGTTTTCAGAATTGTAGGTGCTATTAAAAGGTTATAGGTTAAAAATTTGCCAGTACATACCGTTATACACTCCTTCCCGAAAATTATACGCCACCCAAAAATCACACTTTTGTGCATTTTTAACCGCTATTCGAAAATGTGAGATGCAATGAGAGATAAGACCATCTGATTTTAAGCAGAATTCAGTAAGCTGGATTTGGGTAGTATCTGTGCGGGATCTAAGTGGAATCTAGTTGGGTTCTGCGAGGGATCTGGGTATGACCTCTGTGGTATTTAGGTGGTTTCTAGAAGGGATCTGGGTAGGATCTGGGTGGGGTCTGGTTATTATCTATGTGGGATCTGGGTGGGACCTTGGTTAGGTCTTTGTGGCATCTAGGTGGCTTCTGGGAAAGATCTCTGTTGTATATTGGTGGTATCTGGGTGGGATCTGGGATGTGGGTGGGATCTGGGTTGGATCTGGGTGGAGTCTGAGCGAGATCAAAATAAATTGCGCGATTTATTGCATCAAATTTTTGCCTGCGGCGCTAGCATTGAATTAATTTTAAAAATAAATAATGAAAATTTGACCGCGGGTATCAAATTTTCGTCTGCGGCGTAACATTGAATCAATTTTTAAATAAAATATTGAAAAATTGCACAATGCAAATCACTTAACTTATCAACATACTTTTGCACATCAGTACATAAATACCGCGCATCAAATACTTAGTCTAAGAACAAGCCCGCGGTCCAATTTCATTTTGTAATTCATTTTGAAAAATGAAATAAGGCCGCGCGGGCTAATTTCACTTTGAGCTGGCGGTCTTAATTCATTTTGCAGAATGAAATTTGACCGCTATACAAAATGCACCGCGGTCTAATTACACGGAGCCCCCACGACATATTGTGATCCATCTATGATGACTATGATTTTGGCTATAAAAACATTAAGAAATCCTTGACAGCATTTATGCAGATAGCACAAGAGTTTCGTCGTAACAAACGGACCGAGCAACTTCGCGAGCAAGTGTCCCAGCAGGAATTCACCGAAGTCCTAACTTCTAAGTTCAAATAATGAATCTTTATTCAATTAACTAACTAAAGTTAAAAGATGAACTATAGACATACAGGGGTGACACAGAATAAACGCTTGTATTTTAATCTTAAGCTGCTTGAATTTATATGTTAAGTCGGACAAAAATGTCCAGCAGATGGCGAAAGTAAAGCGAATTAAAACCGACTGTTCAAAGCCAAGTAGATTTGAGCAGTTGCAACCTAAGATATACTGGGATTGTTCGCTTGTGCGCTTAGCGACTGGATACGGTAGAGGGCGCTTCTAGCTAACGAACGACCGGCCTGCATATTTTGCAGCCAAAATTTCTAAACTGCGAGATACCAAGCGTTTTTTCGATACTTTGAATCATTTTCTTTACACTCTTACGATTGTTTCTTTAAACTATCAAACTAGTTCTTTAAATTATTGGAGTTGAACATTTTCGATTTACCATTCTACGAATACTGGCAAATGCCCTAATTGCTTACTGTGATTTGGTGGCACTCTCACGCGAGTGCTTAATGTCGTAAATTTCAAAGACAAGACACTATTGGGATAGAAGAGTTCGTTATTCTTCATGGTACTATTTTTAACGATTCCTTAAAATTCTTAAAACTTACACAGCTCAAATCCGTTCAAAAGTATTGCGAATAGTATATATCTTAGAGTAACTACTTCTAAGTGTAATAAGATTTTCTAAAGCGAATTTACTTTTTAATAAAGAAAAGAGATGTAGTCGATGGCCCCGACTCCAAAATTTACTGTACCTTTTATTTTGGGCGCTGCTTAATTTAGCTTTGCACATGGTATTTATTTGCTAGCCGAATGACTAGATGCACCTATAAATCCGCAGGGCTGCAGTGTTCAAGAATTTATATATTTTATTCTGCGCCAAATGATTTCTTCTGTCTATTGCATAAATGTGCTGAACTCTTTGATAAATGTGGGCAGGGTATAAAAATGGTTCTCCTTAAGCTAAACAAGCAAGCTGAAGAAACTCCTAAAATCATGAAATAATGAATATAATACATAACTGCTGGGGTCGATAGGAAAACATCTCATCCAATAAGCAGTAACGTCTTGCAGAAGAAAATAAAATACAATCTTTAAATTTCATATACTGATTTAAAAATATTTTGCTCTTGCTTAAAATAAAGAGCATACTTTTAGGCACCACAAAACAAATCTGTATCTTCTATTTACACTTTCAAAATGATTTAAATTTTAAATTAAACTGATTTCATTTACAGAAAATGCTGTAAGCTTTAAACAAAGCCCCAGCCTTTATTTGCCTAAACTTCTACATAGAACGACTTCCCTTAACAATATGGCTGCCGTGGGCTTTGTTTATCGTTGGCTTTTGTTTGGCACACTTGCCATTGTTATTGCCACAGTTACTGTCGCCGCTGCCGCACAAAGGCACACCGCTCTGGAGCATGAGGGTACATACAATATTGGCGGCGTATTGAGCAATTCCGACAGCGAAGAACACTTTCGCACGACAATAGCGGTAAGCATTTAATCCTGTTTCAATAAACGACTTTTGTATTTATGTTCGTTTCAATTGACAGCATCTCAATTTCGATCAACAATATGTGCCACGCAAGGTTACCTACTATGATAAGACCATACGCATGGATAAGAATCCCATTAAAACGGTGTTCAATGTCTGCAACAAGCTCATCGAGAAGCGGGTAAGTTTGAAAGCTGCGCGGCTAAATGCCAAATGCAATTATCGCCTCCATTTGCCATCCACTTGGCACAGAGCCTTTTCCTGGTTCGAAGCTTCATGTTAAATAATTTAAACGGAAATGATGCGGAAATTCGACTTGATGAAAAGCGGTAATTCGCCTGTGCATATCGCCAAGCTACAATTGGTTCGTTTTGAATGGGAAAGCCAATTATGTCCATATCAATTGCACATTTCTCAATGGTGTTCACATTAAATAAATAAATGGTGAAGATCATCAAAGCAATCTTACTTAGATATTATGGTCAGGTTGAACAAAAACCTTTTTGAAAAACATTCTTGAATTGTATGAGAATTTTTCGATCACTTACCTTAAGACTGGCATAACGCAAAAATTACGATTTTTGACTTATGGTGCAGAAATATTCGCTGCATCGTGTTCGGTGTAAGATTTTTAGACTGATATCTTTTTTTGTTTTCAGATGAGAAAATGTTGCATTTTTATTTTATGGGTTAATTTTCATGTTAATGCAAGAGCGTCATATCCCAGTATTCTAGCAATCAATACTCGGCATTCAGATTAAATATCAGATTTTAAAATTTATTAATGAGCATTTTAGATTTGAATTGTTTTACTAGATTAAAACTGTTCCACATTGAGAAAAATAAACAATCTGAAATCCAGATTGAAAATTAATTATTTGAGAGCCTTGCAAGCTTATGAAATCAAAATTGAAAGTCCGATCAGAAATCTCAAACCCTCCTAAAGTTTTCTGTAAAGCTTTAATTACCAAATCGTATAATATATATAGATTTACTGGTGGCGACAGAAAGTAACGGCCGATGGCGCAACGAATTAATTTCGATACAGTTTTAGCATGGCCGGTTTAGCCAGATGGTTAGGAATCTGGAAAATATCGTACTCCATGTTATAAACCATCAGACTAGAAATAACATTCACAACTTAATATTAACATTAATAGCTTATACCCTGTGCCCATAAAAACTGTTAAAGGGGGATCCTAAAGTTGTGCAAATGTACAAGGGGAGAAGGAACTATTTCCGATTCTATAAAGCAGGGGTGCCCAGACTGAGACTACAAAAACAACTACTTATAAATTTCCTTGTGTGAGTGCCACCTTAAATCGCGAAAAGCGCTAGGGCCTCTGCAGGTGAGACGAGTGCCGCCTACGCTAAGCAACTTTGTTGTTGCGTTTGAGGTTGCGAGAGACATCGGAGAGAAGAAAGACACAACTGATGTTGTTGTTGCAGGTCTGAACGCGACAACAACAAAACACAGAGCCCGCATATGAATTTGTTTTACATTTAGTTAATTCTTATGCTCACGCAAATCGATAAGTGCAAGCTATTCCCTTGTGTTACACAACAACAAATGCGTGTCTTGTACAATGGGCATGGGCGCCCCTGCTATTAAGCATATATATTCTTGATCAGCATCAACAGCCGAGTCGATTTAGCCATGTTCGTCTGTCTTTTCGTCTCTCTGTATACAAGCGTCGATCTCTGAGATTATTCTGTAAACACAATAAAATCAGAGCAAAAACACCAAACTTATACAAGAAACAATTTAGCTTGTGGAAGCTGGGGGTGCAATGTATGAGTCAGTGTGTGTGCCTCAATTGTACAGGGTATTTAGGAGCCAGGCCACTCGACTGCAACTCTCTTACTTATCAGATATGGCTGCAAGACACTTGGTGAAATGTTTTTAACCGAATCGATTCACAGACTTGAGACACATCAAAGGACTCTTTCCAGATCTACACAAACATTATGTGAGAATTTATTAGGTAAGGTGAAAAGTAACCTTTTGCCTTATAGTCCATTCATATTTAGGCAGTCATCCAAAATTTCAATTGCTTTCATTGTTGTTTAAGGGTTTGACAATATGTTGTGTATACAACACATTCTTTTTTGAGATGTAAAATGGCGAAGGCAACAAAGGAAAGTTTGTTAAATTTTATAGGGCTAATGGTCCTTCAGATAACACCGAGAAATATTGATGGACGAAACTCTACTGCCAATGAAGTCCGCAGCTGCAGGCCTTCTGATGCGATTACACAGGACAAAGCAGATGCAAATCAGGATTAGTACTGAGCACACAGGCAAGATTTTGCCAATAAAAACGATCTCCTGCAGCTGGATGCCATGCATGCTGACTAAGGACCAAAAACACAAGCATTGCAACCATGGCTTTAATCAACGATTTAGGGCTCTAATTGCTTCTAAATCCACATTATTTGCCGAATTTGTCTTCTTCGGACTCTTACTTCTTCCCAAAACCAAAAGACTGCTCTCATCAATAAAAAGTTCAGCAGACCTTTCGGAAAATTGCTTTTTGGACGAGATCAAATAATTGGAAAATCGTTGGAACTTTTAAAACATTTTATTCATTATCAAGAAGATCACTTTTCACCCCATTTAGTAAACTTTAAGCTTCCTTTTCTCTTGTCACTTATTTCTTAAGAGATTCTCCGACGATGATGTAATAATATTTTGGCAGATTAGCCTTCTTTGTTGAAATATGAATGGTTCTATCAAAAACTCTACATATTTTGATACCGCATCTTATACAAACTTTCTTTTTGGGATCCAGCATCAGCTTCCAAGAACAATCGTTTTTTTATTAAAGATATAATATCTGAAAGTCTGTGCTTTCAGCCGTATAGACATAGATAGTATTATAGATTCATGTAAATAGTTTCAAAAGAAGGCCATGAGAACATTTTAAAATAAAATAAATTGCAACATTTATAAATTTTATATATTTGTACATTCTGATTCTGGACCATACAATGTTCGCTTTGATAAACTGGTTTCCATTAAAATGCCTTTAGGGCAATTTATCAAGTGCTCAATGACGGACAGTTTTATGAATGTAACAAAGTTCAATGCTCTTACAGTATTTTGGCGAGGCTCATAAAATTCTGCAATTGAACTTGGCACATCCAAAATCGTGTCCTTTCATTAATCAAACAAGCATTTATCACAGACCAACTGTGTGGCACATAACTTAGGCCTCCATCTTATCCAACCAAAATCAATTCGTAGTTGGCAGCACCTAGCCAGCGAGCATTTGTCATCATTAATGCCACCTACTGAATTTATCATCATTTTCCCACTCAAGGGGCGTTCATTTTGAATCTGCACATGTCACATACATCAACTGTCTTAGTCCACGGGTGGTGATGCCTTATGATCAGTAGTTATGCATATATAGTTGGCACTCAATCGAACGCCCTCTCGTTGCCATTTCGTGCACCCAATTCGATTCACGCTTCCGCTTGTCTGACTCTGACTCTGCCTCCTGCCGTTTTGCCTATTCCTCAGGTCTATGCCGTTGTCGTTTCGCATGAGCAAACCTCAGGTGATTTGTCACCGGCGGCTGTAAGTTATACAAGCGGCTTCTATTCAATACCCGTCATTGGGATATCCTCGCGGGATGCGGCCTTTTCCGACAAAAATATCCACGTCTCATTTCTGCGCACGGTGCCACCTTACTATCATCAGGCCGATGTCTGGCTGGAGATGTTGAGTCACTTTAGCTACACAAAGGTAACACAATAATCGAACGAAAATGATGACTTATTGAGTTATTGAATTGCGTCTGCTCCATGTGAAAGGTAATCATCATACACAGTTCCGACACGGATGGGCGAGCTATTTTGGGACGCTTCCAGACGACATCACAAACCTATTACGATGACGTGGATGTACGAGCGACGGTGGAAATGATTGTGGAATTCGAGCCAAAATTGACTAGCTTTATGGAACATTTGAGTTACATGAAGTCGGCACAGTCCCGGGTATATCTGATGTATGCCAGGTGAGTGGGCAAAAGGTTAATTTAGGGGAAAACTAGTTCATTACTTACGTGCAGAAAACTCTTGGCGGTCAGCCATGGTTTTTATACCCGTTACTCGTAACGAATGCCTTAAAATAGCAGTTAATTTTCTATTAGCACTGAGGATGCCCAAGTCATATTCCGCGACGCTAAGGAACACAATATGACGCAAGAGGGACACGTGTGGATTGTCACCGAGCAGGCTCTGTTTGCCAACAATACACCGGACGGAGTCCTCGGCCTGCAGTTGGAACATGCCCACAGCGACAAGGGACACATTAGGGTGAGCATCTCTCACACTCAATTATGCATGATGTAATTTCGTGGCTGGGCCTTACAGGACAGCGTTTATGTGCTGGCCTCTGCCATCAAAGAGATGATTTCCAATGAGACCATTGCCGAGGCGCCCAAGGACTGTGGTGATTCTGCTGTCAACTGGGAGTCGGGTGTGTATTTGCTTAATTATGCAATTTGATTGTGCGATTTCTCTAGATTCGACCATTTACTTTTCGCAGGCAAGCGTTTGTTTCAGTATCTGAAAACACGCAACATTACAGGGGAGACCGGGCAGGTGGCCTTCGATGATAATGGAGATCGCATCTATGCGGGCTATGATGTGGTCAATATACGTGAAAATCAGAAGCAACATGTGGTGGGCAAATTCAGCTATGATACTGTAAGTAAAGCTCTAGAAATGGTAGTAGTTAAAGGATACAAATATTTCGTACCTTCTTTTAGATGCGAGCCAAGATGCGCATGAAAATCAATGATAGCGAGATTTTATGGCCGGGAAAACAGAAACGTAAACCGGAAGGCATAATGATACCCACGCATCTGAAGGTGTTGACCATTGAGGAGAAACCCTTTGTGTATGTAAGACGTATGATCGATGACGAGTATACCTGTGAGCCTGATGAGCGACCTTGTCCCTTATTCAATGCTACGGATACAACGGGTAAGCTGAAATGACAAACTGATGTGAGATATTCGAATGATTAGTGAATACTAAGATGGTTGATACAAAATAGGCTGAACAAAACTTAGAAACCCTTAAAAAGAATGTGAAAACAATTGCCCTACCAATTTTGTGTCATGTCATGACTTATGAGAAAACTAATATGTCTTGTCAATTATGCGGGAAAATCTAAACCGTCAATTTTATTATGTTTTGGGGAATGTCAGGGAATCAAAAAAATCGAATTTAGTTCGATTATAAAAAAATCACAATTTTGTATTCAAAAGATGATTTGAATATAATTAAATTAACACAGTCTTCACCAAACTTAAAGTTACTCACACTCAAACAAAATCGGTTATAAAGAAGGTAAATTACTTCTTAGAAGCATAATAAAGGTAAATGTATTTCCGTCCATCTGATTTCTCAGCGGAGACATAATAAATTGCATCAAATTTACGACCTACCATCAACCGAGCACAGAGAAACACACGAATAGTCTGTTTGTTAATTGCCCTTACGAATGCTGGGCTTAAATAATTCATCAATTCACCTGGAACCAGCAGTTTTCTTTTCCTGTGCTTGAGTCGTGTTTTACTGATCGACTTGACTGCCAAGCTTTTTTATCAAAACGACGTGAGACCGGGCAATGCCTTTTCATTAAATCGTCCTATAACTCAGTGGAACACTGAAAATAGCCTAGAATTGGGACCACTAAATTGTGAAACTAGAGGCAACAGGTAGCAACACCTCACACCCAGTTTTTCTGGAACACGTCAAGTTCGCGTTTAATGGGCACTTTAATGCTAGCAACACAAAGCTACAACATCTATTACTGGTTAAAAAAAAATGAAGGCTAAAATTTTGAAAATTTCACCAAAGATGAAGGGAATTATCACAGTTGTAATACCAAATTCCCGCCTTTAAAGGACAAGCGGTTAGCACCCTGCCCATAGAGGTCTATCTGGGAAAATGAACAAAATTTGTAGCACTGGAAAGGAAGTATTTTTGTACAAATATGTCATTTATGTTCTCTTGCTTACTGGTAAATACACATATTTACGTACATGTTACAATGTAAGCACAAACATAGTTTTCGCTTCTTTTCATCAGGGGCATGCAAACACTAGCATGTACTTACAAAAGAAATAAGCACCTGTCCAAAGAGAAAAGTCTCGATTTTTTATTTTACGTAAACTCACCCTAATATATTGTCCACACTCTTTTATTAAGCCATTTGATTTTGCCCTTGGCATTTTAAACGTTCATTCAGATAGACTTGCAATACTTAAACTAATTGCATTTTCGCAGCATAAACTCGAATATAAATTTTACAACGAGTAGACATAACTACTGATCATTTTCGTCTTACATAAAAAAGCGGCAAAAACAGAACTTAAATAAGAAATTTAAACATACTTTCGCTGCTGTTTTTGTATGTCGTTCAGAAGCAATATCTGTTGTCACTCTCTCACACTCTGCACCGTTGGCGCTGTTAGCAGCTCTGAGTGTAGAGATGACACTCTCTAGCGCACTACATCATTGGCGCACGCAACTGCCCTGAATATAGATGTGACAAAACTGGCGGCTGCTATGGAAATTTAAAAACAAACCGAGAAGGCCAAGCTAACTTCGCCTTCGCCGAAGTTTTTATACCCTTCCAAATGTTTTAATACATCATAGTTTACGAACGTTAGCATTAAAACAAACAATTTTTCTAAATAAAATCCAACTTTCGATCGATAGTTTCTATGGCAGCTATAAGATATAGTCATCCGATTTTGACCAAAACTTTCAAATCTGTGTAAAAGCGTGTAAAACTAATAATTACTGAAGCGGGAGGCGTTTACATTAAAAATAAAAAGTTTTTCTCACAAAGACCCACTTTTCGACCGATAGTTCCTATGGCAGCTATAAGATGTAGTCATCCGATTTTGACCAAAACTTCCAAATCTGTGTAAAAGCGTGTAAAACTTATAATTGCTGAAGCGGGAGACAGACAGACGGAAAGACAGACGGACGGACAAAGCTCAATCGACTCAGCTCGTCGCCCTGATCAAGAATATATATAGTTTATAGGGTCGGAAATGAATATTTCTATGCGTTGCAAACTTCTGGGCAAAATTATAATACCCTTTGCAAGGGTATAAAAATACCTCTGAACCAAAACTGTACCGGCACAATGCTAAGGTTCTTTTCGGATCTAAAACTATCGTTTCACGAATACCGGTATTTAAAAAATTTAAAATATCGGCACTGGATCCGGTTCTGAGTTTTAATCGGTTCTTTTCCGTACACGGTTCCAGTTCCTGTTTTATTCCTTGGCTTAGATATTACGTAGAAAATATCATCTCTGACGTCTTAAACGTTTTGTTTTTGTTGTTTTCAATTTACATACTGTGGAGTTTTTATTTAAAGGATAATGTTTATTTAATACAATAACACATTATTTTTGCAAGTTTAAGAAATTCTGTAAATTTTTCTGCTAATATTAAAAATCTTAGAAAAAAATAGTTGGTAGTCCTTTGTTTCTCCTTATTTCAATTATTTTCAGTTTTTCGATTTCATTGCGAATAGCCTTGAGAGCCGCGGTTCATGCTGCTTGCATCCCCTCTGTAGTCTCAAAATGCGAGAAAGCATAAAAAAGTCCGGGGGCCACATCTGAGGCTTAGGGCGGCTGTGGAAGCGTTAGGATGCCGGCCTCAGTTAGGTAGCTGTTCACAAGAAAGGCGGTGTGAGGCTTGCACATGTTCAAATGCTCCGTCACAATGTCATGAACCACATATTTAGGTGAATTTAACATCTGGGTAATTAAACGAATTCTAAGTCGACGGTTTGAGTTCAAAACTTTGCGCACTCGAGTCACATTGTTGGTGTTCGTCGAACTCAAGAATCCTCCAGCTCGGTCTTTATCGGCGACCTCTTCCCGACCCTCCAAAAATTTCTTGTGCCATCCGAAACACACCACTTTTTGCTAAAGCTACATCTGGGTAAGCCTGCTTGATCATATCAATCTTTCACATAGATTTTAATCGCGTACCTTTGCTCTAATGAAACTCTTGGGATATATAAAAAGTGTGAATGCTGCCTAGGGATTAACATTAGGGCCAAGTTTCGACAGACAGAGTAGGAAGCCATAGCTGAAGATTCGGCAGCCTATCAGATCAAATAATGATTGTTGACCTTCTAGAAATTCGGTGTTCGGAACCGTCAAACTTTTTGGGGTTTGGGATCACAGAGCGGGATCAGAAGTTCGCTGAACCAAGGTTTAGGTTTCATGCCAGGGTCCACTTAAATTCTTTTCTCAAAAATATGTAGTTATTGTGGGATGAAGTTTGCTCACCAGTTGCAAGCATGTCCATCACTAACTATCTTACGACGCCCTAGACAAGAACGTAACCCATAAGCAGTACGACGCAAGAGAAGGAGAACGACTATCGGCAGCAGGAAGATGTCCAGCGGTTCCGGACGGAGCCGCGTCGTGGCAGCCGACCCAGAGAGACGTGTGTGCTCGAAACGCTGAGTCGAGTGAAAGACGAAAGTCATCGGATAGCCGTGCCGGTGCAACTAACGACGAACTTTACTACTTATTAACTAAACTTTAATTACACAAGTTTACAAAAAAAAGGCCATTTTTTCAACAGAGAACTTTGCAACCGTTCCTTATGTATTTTTGGCCGCTGAATGTTTTCGATTGTTCCCAAGCTCCATTTTCAAGCTCTTGTATACCTGACGCCTGCTAAATACCAGCTTTAACTTAATGCTACATCTTCTGCTCTCCATCCATTTTATTTATAGCCAATGAGTATTGCTGTCGTGGATATTGCATAGATCTTCTCATAGAACTTTCGAAACGTATTAACTTTACCTACGATCTGGCACTTTCACCGGATGGACAATTTGGACATTATATATTGCGTAACAATACGGGTGCGATGACTTTACGTAAAGAGTGGACAGGTTTGATAGGACAGCTGGTGAATGAACGTGCCGAGTAAGGACATGAGAAATTATCTGTTTTCACTAAATCAATTGAATCTCTCGTTTAGCATGATCGTAGCACCACTAACCATCAATCCGGAGCGTGCCGAGTATATTGAGTTCTCGAAACCATTCAAATACCAAGGCATCACAATACTCGAAAAGAAACCGTCACGATCGAGTACTCTCGTGTCTTTCTTGCAGCCATTTAGTAACACGCTATGGATCTTGGTAATGGTGTCGGTTCATGTTGTGGCGCTCGTGCTGTATCTGTTGGACAGGTAAGTCAATTCCTTCTTTCCTTCCTTTAAAATTGAAGCTTGAGCTTAATGTTCGTTGCGTTGGGCGGTTCAAATGCCACGAACTCTTACTGTCCCACCTCAATCGCAGCCAAGCCTGGCGGTTCGTATTACGCCCAAGTTACATACGTTTAACGATCATTTTTACAGGTGCAAAAAAGTTCGTGAGGACTTATAAATTAGCATTTTTATTTTTCAGCAATTATTACTTAATCGAACCACCAAAATTTTGGTAAAAGTCTGACGAACGTTTAACAAGTAATTTAACGACTTCAATCTTTCTGCCAACAAAACCGCCTTGCGGAAATCGCTGTCATTTTGTATATATATCAAGATAACTTTTGTTAAAAGTCATTTAAAGCTATTGAGAGAATTCTGTTCTAATTAATGGTTTCGATGTTTTAAACGTGCGGTTTGGATAAAGCCTAAGAAATCCCTACAACCTAATATTACAGACAATAGAACATTAACAAAAATGTTCCCCAAACAGTTGATGGAACAGCTGACCAGAGCATACGAATTTCATAACACCACCAGACATCTCTTCACGAATACGAAAGACAAAATAAGCAAGCAGAACAACAACAATGTAGTCTACGAAATTAAATGAGCGGGAGCAGAGGAAGAGAGCTGCAATGAAACTTACATTGGAACAACAAAGCGCTCTCTGAGTACAAAGAGAGATGTGCAAAAAGGAAAAAACAACAACAGCCTTAGCAAAACACATTAAGAAAACGGGTAACTCAGCCGACTTCGAACATAGATGGAAAACGAGATTGACACTGAAGAGCTTACAAAAACACGTTATCAAAGAATGCCGAAACGCGTAGGAGGGAAAATTAAAATAAATTCATTGGATAAACTCAATTTTGAAATAGCAAAAAATTTAACTAATTTTGTTTACTGGGAAGAATTGTAGTTCATGGTCGAACCTTTTTAAGGAAACAGATTTTCCTTTAAGAAGAATTTGAATTAAAAATTAAAATTTATTTTTCCTTAGATCAAATTGCACTGAATTCACAACTTGACCTCATGACAGCCGCTTTTCAAATAAAGTTCAATTCAAATTTGCTTTCCCTCTTTCTCTTCCCCCTCTTCCCACCTCTTTCCGAATAATCCCTCCTCTCCATCTCCATATAATAGCAATACTGAACCGCCAGGCCTGAGTTCCCACCCCACCCATCCTTAACCAAAATGGATAATACTATTAACCCTTTTAATCTTTATGCCCAGATTCTCACCGTTCGGACGCTTCAAGCTTTCGCATTCGGATAGCAATGAAGAAAAAGCCCTGAATCTCAGCTCAGCTGTGTGGTTTGCCTGGGGTGTATTGCTGAACAGTGGCATTGGTGAGGGTACTCCACGCAGTTTCTCCGCTCGTGTCTTGGGCATGGTCTGGGCTGGCTTTGCCATGATTATTGTGGCCTCCTACACAGCCAACCTGGCTGCTTTCCTGGTGCTGGAGCGGCCCAAAACCAAGTTGAGTGGCATAAACGATGCCCGCCTCAGGAATACCATGGAGAATTTGACTTGTGCCACAGTCAAGGGGTCATCGGTGGATATGTATTTTCGGCGACAAGTGGAACTATCGAACATGTACCGGACCATGGAGGCGAATAACTATGCCACCGCTGAGCAAGCCATACAGGATGTGAAGAAGGGGTAAACGTGGCTGAAGAACTTGGCCCTGGCTGTCGTCTGTTATGTAGCTGAAATAGTCGCATGTTTGGCACTATCAAAGACAACAAAATACATCTACAACAGCAACAACAACTCCAACTCACTTCCCTCTCTATCTATATGACTATCTCGCTCTAGATCTGTTCTTCTCTCTAGTAGATATTGTACTCGTATACCTAATTCATATTGTGTTCCTGTTGGTCTTGTGCCCCCACCCTCTTTTCATTCAACTTAACCTCTACATGTTGTTTTCTTGTCCAGTTTTTCACTTGTTGTCATCCAAATCTTTCATATTTCTAGATAAGCCTGAACTAATTTAAGTACAATTTTGTTTCCATAGCAAACTGATGGCTTTTATATGGGATTCCTCGCGACTGGAGTATGAGGCTTCCAAAGATTGTGAACTGGTTACGGCAGGCGAACTTTTTGGACGTAGTGGCTATGGCATAGGGCTGCAAAAGGGTTCACCCTGGACAGATGCTGTTACGTTGGCCATTCTAGAGTTTCATGAGAGTAAGTATATACATATATTGCACGGATATGAACTAAAAATTCGGGCGGGACAGTTTGATTTTAAAATTTTCGGAAAACAGATTTTGCTCAAAATATTCGCCGAGTATTTCTAGTTTGTATTTCTTTCAGTATGCCAAAGGTAGCACAGGCATCTTTAACTCAAACTCTATCAGCTATAACGATTTCTCTGCTTCATTTTTCCAGGTGGATTCATGGAAAAACTGGATAAGCAATGGATTTTTCACGGTCATGTCCAACAGAATTGTGAACTGTTTGAGAAAACTCCCAACACATTGGGTCTGAAAAATATGGCTGGTGTTTTTATATTAGTAGGCGTTGGCATAGCCGGCGGTGTGGGTCTCATCATCATTGAGGTAATCTATAAAAAACATCAGGTGAAGAAACAAAAACGCTTGGATATAGCACGTCATGCAGCTGACAAATGGCGTGGCACCATAGAGGTAAGTTAGAGTACCATTTTTCATTTGTTTGGTCCACCTTCTTTTACCTTACATTCCCTTTCGGCAGAAACGCAAAACCATTCGCGCTTCTTTGGCCATGCAACGTCAATATAATGTGGGTCTTAATTCAGCTCATGCTCCTGGCACCATAAGTCTGGCTGTGGATAAGCGACGCTATCCGCGTTTGGGGCAACGTCTAGGTCCCGAGCGTGCTTGGCCCGGAGATGCAGCCGAGGTTTTGCGGACACGTCGACCCTATGATCTGGGTAAGCCGGGACAATCGCCTAAGGTATTGGGTCCATCACCACAATTGCTGGGCAAAACACGGCCTCAACAGAATGTATTGCCACCTCGATATTCGCCTGGTTATACCAGCGATGTATCGCATTTGGTCGTTTAAGTTAACATTTTAACCAAAGAGGTAAAACTAGAATTATTTCGAATATAGTATGAATTTATAATGTAAATTCATTTGCTCAAAAGAAATGTTAGTTATATATTTACAAACCAGGGAGAATTTGTACTTGATTATATAGAAGAAAACCATTGCAAATTGTTTGTTATGAATGTGCTAGGGCTTTTATGCAGAAATATTGTGCAAGGAGATGGATGAGATTATTAATAACCCACTGTGACAAGCTAAAATCAAAACAAAACTTTTGGGATGGGACGTAGCGTAGGTTGTACACTAGAGTGGTCCCCAAAACGTCAAAATGGAAAAAAGGAGGTCACTGCATTCCCAAAGCTAATATTTGTTGTATAATTAATAATTGTGAAAATCAAAATATTTTATTTTAGTTTTAAATGGGCGCGACAGGGTCTCAAAGTTTTAAAAAATATTAATCATACGACGCATTCACAAAATACAAATTTTTACCACCGAAGTTATTAGTTCATTTCAATTGCTGGCATTCTTTCAAATTAAAAAAGGATCTACATTTGTGGAACTAAAATATTTTTCAAATTTGTATAGTTTATTATCCCAAAAAAAGATAGTTAACTATCCAGTCCAAATGGATACCGAAAATATCCTACGGATCATCAAAACTAAAATTTTTTTATTCTCAGTGTAGGGAAAGGTAAATTGATTTTTGTGGCATACTAAGATAGTTTGGTGAAGAAACTCCATTTTGTCGCACATGCGCTTACTTATACGTCCATAACTTCGTCAAATATCCACTGATTTTTGTTTTCTTACCGGAATATTTGCTTATGATTTCTTGCACAATTTTTTGACTTTGGTGATGTTTTTGAACATAATTTTGTTAGAATCCCTTTAAATTTTGTTTTATTATTTACAAAGAACACATTTGCACAAGTAAAACATGTTTCATTTTGCGGAAATCAATCAATAATAATTTTTGTTTTAAAATTTTTTCGGATAACGAATTTTTCGCAATATGTTGATAAGTCGCACCATTACAAAACCGCCAACCGTAATATTGTTGAGCTCTTCATAGTAAATTCTTAAAGTTTTTTTTTTTGTTTAGAACGACTAAGTACTGCACATTAAATAAAACATATCAAGCTACTTCAATTTAATTATATTATTTATTTAAGCATTTTTGTAACAGTTCAAAGGGTATTTGTTTGTGGTTCCTGTGGCTTTGAATTCTTTTTATTTGTTTTCAAATTTATTTTAACAAATGGGGAGGCTCACTTGCATATCTTCGGTGTTTTTGCTCGGATCTTATTGTAATATACAGAGTAGATAGATAGTGGGCCTAACTTAAGGTCCAAACTCAAAATATAAAGCTCTGACAGTTTTTCGCGGTTAGAAATGAAGGAGTAGGAATTTGCCAAATCTGAAGCAAACTGTATCTGAATGCGGCTCTACCTCTAATAGTCTGTGAGTTCAACGCGTTAATGCAGAGAGAGAGAGACAGTTTTTCGCTGCTAAAAGATGGAGGAGGTGGAGTTTACCAAATTTATAATAACAAACTCGATGTGGATACGGTATACACCTACACTCATCAAAATAATTTTTTTTTTTAATAACTTAACTAACTTCAACCTTTGTCATTCCTTCGGCAAATCGATCGAATAGTGCGAACCATTTATCTACAAACTGATGATGCCGATCAAGAATATATAAATACTGTACAAAATCGGAAATGATTCCATCTTCCTGTTAAATAAGAATTAAGGATTGGTCCATACCTATTAAACTTGTATCACTTCGAATTTAGAGCGAGAGCGAATAAATAAAAGTTGCCTTTTAGACATGCTGCAACGACCGATGGGGATGCTGGTGTGCGATGGGACGCTATTCCATTCGTGTTCAGTGCTTTTCATAAAAGAATACACTTTTTGTAAGCGTTCAAAAATAAGCAAAACGCTTATAAAATGCTGCTGTGACATTTATAAAACGCATCAAAGTATGCGTTTCGAAACGCACCCATTCTTATAAGCTTAAAAAAGACGCTTGCAAAACATGTTTTATAATTCATTTCCATAAGCTTACAACAAGCTTTGTAATTACGTTTACAAAACACGTATTGTAAGTGAAATAATAAAGCGTTTTAAACATTTATTTTATGACTGTTCTGGTTGGTTATTTTTTCTATTAAAAATTAAAATTAAATTAAATTAGCGTTTTTCCTGCTTTAAAAGGATATACAAAGTCCTCTTCCTTCCTTAATATCAGAGTGAATGAAATTTGATTAAAAATTTAAAGAGTCGACTTTAAACTGCAAGAAAGCATTGTTACTCACGACGAATGGCAGTGGCGAAAGTCATGTCGTGTCCGCAGCAAATTTCCTTGCACTTGAAGTTGACAGTCGTATATAATATGCTTTCTTAATTTTTTTTTCTAATATTGCTGCTGGCATAAAATAAATTGAAGCGCGCCCATACTTTTTTAAAGAAAAATTTTCACTTGTTCGCTCTTCAAGAAAGACAACGAGAATGAGATACACATTTTTTTCATGCCTTTGCTCAAGGTTAACTTTTTTTTGTCTGCCTCGCCAGCTGCAGCTGCTTAGCACTAAAAATTCAGAATCGAGAGAGAGCGCCAAGAGAGCGAGAGAGAGTGAGCACGAAATCTCTCGGTCGCCGAAAGGACATTCGCAAATCGCTTACCATAGTGTGTTTTGTAAATGTCGTTGGCTGCCATACGACAACGCTTGCAAAAGCAATCTTACTTTAAGCTTGGTTTGCACATTGCTTGCTAAATTGCTGGCTGGGATATGGATGGATTTTTTTTGAGTGAACAAAGAGAATAGAAGTGCATTAAAAGAACCATTAAAAATAAATAAAAAGATTAGTTTATTATCTTTTATTTTTAAAGTTGACTAACTCAATCAAATATTACTGTCTTTAAATTAACTAAGATGAAGAAGACGCAAAACAAACAATTTTTTAAGCTGCATACCAAAAATAATAAATAGTTTTATACTTTGACTTATTAATTTTCGGTCAAAGTTCGGAAAAGTGTAAGCTGAAAAAATCGGTAATTGTCTCTTAATTTTTAGCCGAGCTTGCAATGTAATACCGCTGAAAAGGTGCTACTTTTCTTTTTCCAACGACGTATTATAAACTATTGCCGGATGCATAGCTTAATTCTATCTGCCTCAAAAAGATGGGTTTTTAACAGATATTCAAAATTTTGATGTGCACTAAAAAATTGAGGCATGCCAAAATGTTACGTTCAACCATGTCTACAATCTTCACTATTTCGCATCCCAAAGGTTTTTTAACCGTCGCACCGTGTAATTTTCTAAGTTATTTCTAATAATACTATTTCTGATTTCTTAATAAGTGTTTAAATCAACTAACTTTTTCCATTTTGGGTTCCGGAACCAAATCCTCTTTTACTAAGTTGCCGTGAAAAAGCCATTATGTGCTGCCCTTAATTTCTAAAACTTGTAATAAAATAACATAGTCCAATCAGTTTCAATTTATAATGTAACTTCTGCATAGAAGTCCTACGGCTACAATTGTTATATCAGAGGCTAAATGTATTTATATTTTTATTATATAGTTGGATAAGTGTGCAATTGTGCAATACAATTTTGTTCTTTCACCTATAATAATGTTAAACTATTTAGATCTCTCTATATTACTCTTAAGGCTTTTAATGTGCTAACTTATCTCTGCTTTGGCTATAAAAACGATATTCTGTAATTCAATCGAACTAACCATTCAACCTTTTTAGCAAAGCCCACCCAAAATCAGACAAGGCTCATACTTAAAAGCTCCGATTTTCTGTAAAAAAAAAGACACTTTTCAGCCATGAAGTAAACAAATCCGACAGTCGGTATACATAAACATAAACTCCGAAGAAGCTTATAAGAAATTGAACAAAGTTATATACGTGTAAACATATACGACTATATATATATACACAATATTGATAAGTATAAGTGTGAAAGTTAACAGCATAAATGTGAGGCAAGCAAAAAGTTTAAAATATTTTGAATGTGTAAACACTTTATGCCATTGAAATAAATATTGAAAATGAAATGTAAATTGCATTTATGGGAAATTCTTGCAGGTATACGATTCACACCTTTGGGGCCAAGTGATTTCACTCAAAATAACTTAAGAAATAAATATTTGTATTATTTGTAGATTTGGCCATTTTGGTTCGTTTCTAGATGTGTTCCAAACATCGAAGACTGATTGACAAGTTGAATGAATACTCACACTATGTTTTTGTGCTAGGTTAGTATGATGATTGATGTCTTAATAAATTTGTTTGCATTTATACTCTACACAGAATATATTTGGTTTGTGCAAAAGTATGAAACAGGCAAACAGAATCGTTTCCGATTATATAATACTCAATTTGCTCCATCTCGGGTACGTGTGACACGATTTACCTGACCAATACCTTATTTTCTTCGTACAAGTGCGATGCTTAAGTAAAAAAATATAATTATATAGGTATAAAATAAATTTATATTTTTCCTAGCCGTTTTAAAACGATATTTCTTGCATTTTCGAGCAAAAATCGATTTTTTTAAATATTCTTGGTCGTTGAATTAAAACTACTTAGCCGATTTAAAAACAGTGCTTTACGCGATTATTGACAGCTCAATTACCTTTCGATTTATATCTTACTTGACTCTATCTGACAATTATGAAGTGAGATATGGCTTAAAGTGTAAGAGCACCAACCAAAAATATGAAAAAACGAGAAAGGCAAGGCTAACTTCGTCCGTGCCGAAGTTTTTATACACTTGAAATCGCTTGTCTCAACGTTTAGCGACTTCGACCAAACTTCGCAGATCAGCTTAAAAACATTTAATACTACCCATGACCGTGATTGAGAGCGGTAATATTGAGAAAAAACCAGTTTTTCTCAATAAAACCCATTTTTCGACCGATCATTTGTATGGCAGCTACAAGAAGTAGTCATCCGATCCGGTCGGTTCCGACATATTAGCAGAGTGCAGACAAAAGAAGACTCTGTGCAAAATTTCAGCTCGCTAGCTTCAAAACTGAGGGACTAGTTCGCGTAGAAACAGACAGACGGACAGACGGACGGACAAAGCTTAATCGACTCAGCTCGTCACGCTGATCAAGAATATATATACTTTATGTGGTCGGAGATGATTCCTTCTATGCGTTGCAAACTTCTGGGCAAAATTATAATACACTTTTCAAGTGTATAATAATAATGTTTCAAAACGGAGCCATGAACAAATTTTTTAAATCGATTTTCGAGATCATAATTTCAAACTATACTAAACTACTACGCTCTGTGAGTGCATTTGGAAATATGCCCGTCTCGCTTTTTCTTTTGTGATTTCCTATGCGGACAAGAAGATTATCAAAGCGGAACATTGTTTAACACCGCTCAGAATTGTGCAGCGTAGATTTTATCTTTAATACTTATTGTTTCATGATTTATTGACCTGGAGCCAGCTAAAACGTTCGATGATCAAAGCTCAAATATTATATTATCAATTTTAAAACTTTTGATTGTTTTAATTAACGTATATGTTTTCTGAACCAAATAATTCCTGAACCCCGATTCGAAACGGAACCTAGGTTTAGCGACCTTCTGAACCCTATCCTGAACCCGAATCCAAAAAGTTTCGCTGGTTCGAACCCCGGAGTGAAATCTTGTCTTTTTTTATGAGGCTTGCAGCCGTGATAAAAAGGCCAATATACTTATTATGAAATGCGAACTTCAAAGGAGAGTTGTTTTGCGCTTTTAATTTTAGCTCAAAACAAAATTTGTATGTTTCATACCTTGAAGGGCGAAAGTATGAAACCAAAAATAGGTAGAAGAGTAAAAGTAAAAAATCAGGAAATAAATTTTTCATTGATCTTTATTCTTCATCCAAAGGAGCTGAAAAATGTGAAAAGGATATTTAAAAAAATGGATCTTAAAGTGGATATTTGAATATCCATTCTACGGGGATCTTTTTTTTTCTCTGTGGAGGAGCTTGAGATATGGAAGAATTTTTTCAGACCTATCTTTTGTGCAGGAGCTATACTATATAGTTGTATGATTTCAAATCTTGGTGAAATTATGTAAAATCATTAAAAACTTATAAATACAAGTGTTGGGACCGATAGCATTGAAAACAAAAAAGTTTTTCTAACTAAAGCTAGTTTTTCAACCGATCGTTCCTATGGCAGCTATATGCTATAGTCATCCGATCCGGCCGGTTCCAACAAATGGGCAGCGTACCAAAAGACTTGGTACTGTGGCCGTATGTGGCCCAGTGGTTAGTGTGCTGGACTGCTAGGCGGGAGGTCGTGGGTTCGATCCCGCCTCGGAACATCTAATAATAAAAGTTTTTTTTTCTTTCTTTAGCGCCAGCTGTGAAGTAACTAGCCATGAAAAAGCAAATTCTCAAACTTTTCCGTTCGGATCCGGCGTTAAACTGTAGGTCCCTTTCTCTTGTGCGAAAATTTAAAGCACACACGCCAAGAGATCGTGAGAAGCTTGACTTGGCCCCGTTTTAGGAGCTGTATAGCCAACATTTACATTTTACATTTTTTACCAAACGACTTCGTGCAAAGTTTGGTCAAGATAGCTTTAAAACTGACGGAGGAGATAGCATAGAAACAGGCGGACGGACAGACGGACATGGCTATTTCAACTCAGCTCGTCATGCTGATCAAGAATATATATTCTTAATGTGGTCGGAGACGGTTCCTTCTCTGCGTTACAAACATCCGGACAATTTCAATTTACCCTCTCCAAGGTATTCAAATAGAGGAAAGCAACTTCAGCTCAGCGGAAAAAGGGAATAACGTTAAACTTGTTGGAAAAGAATTGCTGAATATTTCCTACTCGACGAAGACCTTCCACCAGAATGTGTCTATTCAATTCAACTATAAACATTACTCACTTCATGTTTGGAGTTATTTAAGTTTTAAATTTTAATATAATTCTGCAAGAACGTTGATGGTAGTTTAAGCAAATCCGTTTTGCTCCTGCCATACTAGAAACGTAAATGTACTGTTAATAATATTAAAACGAGAGCGCAAGTTAAAGTCGGCTCTAACCGACTTCGATATACCCGTTACTCATGAAAAAACATGTTTAACAGTGTTCCTGCGTTCCTTAGGGTGAACATCTGAAAAGTATGCAACACTTTTTTTGCTTGACTATTTTTCACATTTTTGCTCATAACTTGGGAACCACTCATCCGATCCTTATCATCTCTAGAAGGTACGAATCGTCTATCTTTAAAACTGTAGGAGATATATTTCCGAATTGGGGGGCGGGAGGTGGCGTGCCCAAAATTTGGAATAAACTTGATCTGCCTGCAAGTATAAGAAGCATTTGTTCCATACATGTCAAACCTCTATCTCTTACCATCTCTGAGATCTAGGTGTTCATACAGACGGACGGACGGACGGACGGACGGACGGACAGACGGACATGGCTATATCGACTCGGCTGTTGATGCTGATCAAGAATATATATATATGTACTTTATATGGTCGGAAATGATTCCTTCTGCCTGTTACATACATTTGCACGACTTTAGTATACCCTTTTTACACTACGAATAACGGGTATAATGAGAATAACCGTTCTTAAGAACTTTTTTTACCTACAGTGAGTAAAAATATTGAAGAAAATCGGCCGGTATGTTACAAATAAATTCTTCAAAATAAGTTTTCAGTGCGTTAAGAGTTGCTGGCTTGTTGCTATAGAGATGAGCCTCAACATAGCCCCAAAAATAAAAGTCTAAAGGCCTAGGGGGCCAATGACCGGCCCCTAACGTAAAATAAACTGCTAACCGAACTCCTCTCTCAATTGGGCCATTGTTTCGCGTGCTATGTGGCACCGTCTTGTTGAAACCACATGTCAGCAAAGTACAGCTCATCTATTTTGGACCAAAAAAAAGTTTGTAATTATTGCACGGTAACGCTCTCAATCCACTGTAACGTTCCTGCCTTCGTCATCTTTAAAAAAGTATGGTCCAATGATCCCACCGGTGCATTTTCCAGCATGCATTGGCAGTTCTTGCAATACTTCTGGCTGCTCTTCACTCCAAATACGGCAATTTGGTTAGTTCACGTATCCATTCAAGCCGGAATGAGCTTCGCCGCTGAACACATTTTTCCGATAAAGAAATGGATCTTCATCCAATATTGCCAGCGTTGTTCGTTGGAAAGTCGATGCATTTAATAGACCAAACTGATCTGCCAAAAGCAGTGTGGCCAAAAAGATAGTTACCTTTATTTACGACCATTATAACCTAAAAGTATGATCAAAAATATTTTGAAATAGTTCGAAAAAACTCGCAAAGTCTTAAATCAAGTGTTTGAATTTTCAAATAAGTAAGAATTTTGCTAACCGAACTATTGACACCGCTTAGACTTGATTTAGGTACAAAATTCATGCTTATTTTTAATAAAGCACAAACCAAAGTAAATTGCAAGAGCAGCATCATTGCATATATTGCATATTTAAATAAAGGGTAAGGTATTTTGAAGTCGGGGCATATGACCACCGCTCTTACTTGATATTATGTCTTTGTTTTTAAAAGTTTTTGCAGGATAAGACCTTTATTTTGTGATTCTCTTTTTAAACTAGCTAATAAGTTCTTTAAGTGAACTTCACGGTACCATATAACACTTAATTAATGACGTTCGATTTTTGATAACTGCTATTTGTACCAGTGTAAACCAGTCTTAATTGGTTAGCCTTAGAAACTTTTTTTATTTGTATTTAACCAATGATTAGTCAGCTTACCATTGCACCTAATAAGCCCATCATACATATATAATATGATTGTTATCATTAAAGTAAAGATATTTTTAAGTACTGATATATGGTTGACCCTTTTATATGAGCTATAAAAACGAACCAGGTAAATAATTGAGACCGAGCCTTACAGAAAAAAAAAACAAAACAAAAAACCATAACATTAACAATCTTCCTTCACAACAGGTTCTCTGAGGTACTCTGTCTGGCTTCTAGAGAAAGTGACCAAAGTGAACGTATGTATTAATCATCACCACAGCAGAAGAAGTTCGCACTTTGTGGGGCTTGTAAGAACTTTGCCAAAATGTTGTTTCCTAATGTTATAAAATTAATATAATTAGGCCAATTTAATATTTGATTGTAAATCAAGCTTTCTTCCCATTTTTATTTTAGCATTTTCCCTCAATTGTCACACTTACCAGGCAACCAACCAGACCAGACCAGCCAACGCGTTGCGGCATGGATCGAGTTGTAACTGCAACAAAGCGGTTCAATTCGGTCTCCCCTTAATGATGACTACCGCTTGGGGCTGAGAGCTGACGTTAGCTGGCAATGATTCGTTAGTTAAAAACAAGTGAGAAAGTCGGTCAAGCCCGACTATAACATACTCTGTACCTGGAGTAGAAGCTGAATGCAATGCTGGTGGTGCGCTCATCTCAAAGTTTCTCTCTTTTTTTCTTTCACTCTCTCTCTCTCTCTCTCTCTCTCTCTCTCTCTAAGATTGTGTGGTGTTAGTTGTGAATGGGTGGGAGGGGGTGGGGCGAGGGCGATATACTTTTTTGCTTATAACTTGAGAACCGCTTATCCGATCTTTATCATTTCTTTGGCAAATCGATATATTTTGCTAATTACTAACTATCTCTAAAAGATACGAAACGTCTATCTTCAAAACCGTAGGAGATATAACGTTTTTTCCGAATTGCGGGGGCGGGAGGGGGCGTGGCAAAAATTTAAAATAAACTTGATCTGCCTGCAGCTATAAGAAACATTTGTCCCATACAAGTCAAACCTCTATCTCTTACCATCTCCGAGATCTGTTTGTTCATACGGACGGACGGACGGACGGACGGACGGACGGACGGACAGACAGACGGACAGACGGACAGACGGACAGACGGACATGGCTATATCGACTCGGCTGTTGATGCTGATCAAGAATATATATACTTTATAGGGTCGGAAATGACTCCTTCTCCCTGTTACATACTTTTGCACAAACTTAATATACTCTATGTACCTTCGGTACAGAGTATAAAAAATAAACGCACCACAGATCTGGCAAGCAAGAGATCAACTTCAAATGGCAATCTTAGGAAGAAGTAGCTAAGCAGAAGCAAGGAAATTTGCAATTTCAACTAGAACACTTGCCCAAAGGGCGTTGACAGCGGGTCAGATGTTTCTCCTACCTTTTTGAAATGGTTACTACGCCCTTTTTAAAAAGTTAAATTGACTTAACAATCCCAAAGGACCGAGCCTAGCGTGTGTGCTTAAAAATTTTCAACAATGCTGCAAAACTCTAAAATTTTACAAAAGATTCGGTCTAGGGGTTCGAACCCGTTCTAAAATCTAAGGTTCGGTTCGTGGAACCCGATTTGTGAAACCCCTGAACCCAAGTTTCAAGTACGAACTTTTTAAATAATATTCCTTATTTCAATAATGTTTATTCTTAATATCCAATTCATTAGCTGACAAAAAACTTTTGAGAGCTGATTGGCATTATATGTATCTTCTAAGAGTTGTACATCCATACTAGCTCTTAGACTAGAAAGATCTAACTTGCGTGTTGAAAAGACCCGTTCAACTGATACCATAGCCGCTGGAACAGCAATTATAAACAGAAGACGGAATATTTTTCAAACTTTTTTTTTTTTAAATTTGGGAAATCCGTTGTCTAAGAACACTGCAGCCCATATTGGTGCTGAGTTTATTATAAAAGAACGTTAATTGAACCAATTAGGTACTAACTTGATACAACCAAGGCTGCAAACCTCTAAAATTTTGCAGAAGGTTCGGTCCCGGGGTTCGAACCCGTTGTTAAGTCTAAGGTTCGGTTTGCGGACCGGTTTACGGAACCCCTGAACCCTAGGTTTTGGTTCGAACCTCGGTTCGCTTGAATATAGAAGAATAGTTTCGATTTATAATATAAACACTTATTATTTCTTATTATAATAATAATATTCTTCATGTCAATAATGCAATTTTAAATTATCAAATACATAAGCTTGCATTTTTAACTTTTGAACTTCGCTTAGCTTGAGTTAATAAGCGTTCTATCTGCTACGAGCTGTTCATCTATACAAGTTCTTAGATTGGAAAGTGTTGAAAAGGCCCTTTAAACTGATACCAGAGTTTCTGAAACAGCACGCAATATTTTTTAAGTCCTCGTTTTTTTAACCTTTCAAAAACTTTAAAACATTTGTCGATGTGTTGGACCATAGTCGAAGAAATCTGTGGTCTATTTAAACCACGTTAACTATTTACATATACAGTTTAATACACAGATTACGCTTTAGTTCGGTTTATTGACGGTGGGCGTGCTGCCGGTAAGAATGAATGTGACACATTGGCAATGAGATGAGTGTGTGTGTGTGTGAATTAGAGATGTACAAAAGTAATGTGTGAACTAGATAGAAGAACTGGATCCGTGATTGGAGCTGGGTGAACTTGGACCACCACAAATCTATAACATCATTTACAGAATTGATATTTAATATTTGAATATTGCTTTCTATTGCTTTTAAAAACTTAATTTCTTCGCAATCAGAAGTTGATTTATTTAATGGTGAATTTTTAAAACTCTCATAAAGATTTCTTTTTGGAGCTTCTGCATGTTTGTAATGTGCTGCTTTGTCATTTAAAGTTGTCCTGCTCGGACTATATTCGCTCCCTTATCAAATCAGATAGTATAAATTTCACCTCGTAGGTTTGAAGAACTTTTGAATGATACAAGTCAGATTACAACGAATTTCTATGTTTCTATATTGTGTGTGTCGTTGAAAAAACTACTTAATTTGTTGAACCGAACCTAATTTTTTTAAAAAGTGGTCCGGTTTCGGGTTAGAGGTTCGGTTCATGGTCCGGTTCGGCGGACCCCAAAAACACGAACCGAACCGGTTCTAAGGGGTTCGGTTCAGGACCGGTTTGCAGCCTTGGATACAACTATAACAGGTGTGGCACTCAGCGTTTACCAAGTACTGACAGCTTTTGCTAAAATCAACAGGAAGAGAGAATAAAACAATAATCAAAGCACCCTTAGATTTACAATCAAATAGTATATGCATGAATAAAATTTATTGATATTCGCTTGGCACTTTTCAAAAAAGCCTGCGAATCTTTTAATCGCCCTCTCTTAAAAAAGGGTCCCCATTTTAATTCTTTCTTCATCTTTTGGAGCACGTCTCCATATAATGTTTAATGCTTTACATCAGAGCATGCTTCACTGTGTGTTAGAGCGAGACACAGTCACATTTTCGCGCTCTGTTCGTGGGGAACCCTGCAAATGGAGAGGACAGAAGAGTGTGCTTGTGTTGGTAAGCAAGAGAACTCTCTCCAGACCACAGTCATTTTACTTGCAATTCAGTGCACACCGATTCATGCAAACAAACGTTCAACTCTCGCTAGCATAAGAACACGACTTACTTCGGCTCCTGGTAGCTATGGGTGGCAGGCTGCTTTACATCGACTTACGCAACAGTATTGGCTCGGCATTTTCACAAACTATAAAACAAAATAAAAATCCCGTCGGGAAAAGAATTACAAATAAATTACAGCAACACACTGTAAACTGTGGAGTCCCGAAAGGAGAGCACACTGAGAAAGCGTCATACCTGTCATAGTTGTATCATGGATGCTCGACAAGAAAACAAACCTAATAATAATGGAGTCTATGGTCTGCCAGATTTTTAGTAGCGTCTCCAAACATATTCAACCCATTTATTATACAGCTTTAAAGCTAAATCGAATGAGTTATGATCATTTTTTTATGATTTTTATTTCATAAGAATAGAGCGCACACAAAGGTACAGATACCGGGTTATCCTCTTTAAATTAAGTTATTTGTAAAGTGAAATAATTAATTTACACGCAAATATTTTCTAATGGCGACCACAATTAACCAGTTAAAAGTGGTTCCAGTTTACTTCAAATCCAGTCAGGGCCTATGCGTGGCACTGTTTAACACCTTTCCAGTCCATATTTGTATATCGCTGAAGTGACATCTAATTGATCGAATCAACATCGCTAGTATCTTATTCACCATAGTCAATTTTATTGTTTAACAACTGAAATTGAGTACTTAAGAATTGTATATTAATTTTCAATTGCTAATTAAAAGCATCGTAAGCACCCATGTATCAACTATAGTAAATGGGTTTCATTATCATCGCAGCATCATCGACGACATACGTTTAAGAGGTCTTGGGCCAATTAATCGCTCAGTGTCAGTGTCATAAGTTTCGGGGTGAAGCCAAGTGACAAATATTTTACACTGGATTATTAATTGAATTAACTGCTTTATACCACTTTCAAAAGGTTTCCATAGCGGTTATTCCGCAGATATCAACAAGTATCTAGATACGCTCGCTTTAGAAATCATGATTTAGTATTTTACGTCTATTGTTGATTGTATTTGGATGGAGGGGTAGTATTGCTATTGCCATCTATATCTAGTTTTTGGCGTTAAATGATAAGATAAACAACGGAAGAGGTTGACACATGCTTTAAGCCTTTCAAAACGTTTGGTTTTAAAATGAAAAGTGTGACATATGTGAAGGTCAAATGACAATTGTTGAGACAAAGAGATTCGTGTTGTTCTTTCTTTGAAGTCATAAAGTTTTACAAGAATGACAGATACTTTTGTTTTTTGTTACAGTAATAATTTTGCTATTTTATGGTCTTCACTTCCATACTTCCGAAGGCATTTTACCCATGATACCATTTGCAATGACTGCAAAATACCTCAGTTAAGATTGAGTTAACTTTTTCGACTGAATATATTTTCGTGCGGCTTGACATGCTTCTCATAATTTTGAATTTACCTTTTTTATTTGCTAATTTTTTTCTGCTTTTCATTTTCTTGAATTAATTGGCCGGCGCACTTGCATATCTTCGGTGTTTTTGCTCGAATCTAATTATGGCATACAGAATAGCTAGTTATTGGGCCAAACTTCTTCTTTAGTCCGATATTTATATCACAACCGCTGAACAGACTCGGCCGTTGCTACTAATGTCCGCCAGTCGTTTCTGGTCCACGCAAGCTGGCATAAATCCTCCGAAGGGCTGATATGCAAAGAGCAATATGTTTGAAGTAAACAAGGATTTCACCAAAATGGAGTCCAAGTACTGATATGTGAAAAACAGCCATTGACGTTCTTAACGCATTCATTCAGATATTTTGTTTAAATATTTTGAATGTTAAACAGGGTTTGTGCGAAAAATAAAAGGACTGAGTCGATTTAAAAAATTTTTTTGAGAAAATCGCTTTGATTCTATAAAAACTTACAAACTAGGCGACACGCTAAGTCACATAAGTGATATAGTAACTGAACAGCGCATTAAATGGGCTGTTAACTCTTTTCAGCCCTACAAATCACCCGGGCCAGATAGAATATTTCCTGCCCAACTTCAACAAACACTACCGCATATAATTGCATGGCTACAGACAATATTTGTCAACTGCCTTCGATTACAGTATATACCCACTCTGTGGAAAAACATTAAAGTGGTTTTCATACCAAAGGCAGGAAAAGCGTCGCATGTCAGACCCAATGATCATCTTTTCTCCTCAAGACACTGGAGAGACTGATAGATGCCCACCTAAGACAGTCAATAGACCCATCCACTCTGTATCACGCACCCTACAGCAAGGGCAGGTCAACAGAAACAGCACTCCACTATCTTGTCTTAAAATTGAGAAATCACTTGAGGCTAAAGAGTATGCACTCACGGCATTCCTTGACATCGAGGGTGCCTTTAACAATGTTCTCCCCAACGCTATCACCTCTGCCCTGACAAATCTGAATGTGGAGGCCCCCTGGTGGAGTTCATCCGACTCATGCTTACCAGCAGGGTGGTTAACTCACAACTAGGAGATGCCTGCGCCCGAAGATATGTAAGTTGAGGCACTCCTCAAGGAGGTGTTCTTTCGCCATTTCTTTGGGTGGTAACAGTCAACGAATTGTTACGACTCATGGAATCGCGTGGACATACGGTGGTAGCGTATGCAGATGACGTTGCCATAATTACAAGAGGCAAATTTCCTCAGACTCTCTGCGATCTGATACAGGATGCACTCTCAACACTTTCAAGTTGGACGATACAAAGTGGCCTTGGAGTTAATCCAACCAAAACTGAACTCGTCCTCTTCACCCGCAAGTATAAGATACCGAATTTAACCCCCCCCCCCCACTATTAAACAGTATACACCTTAAATTTAGCGATTCAGCTAAATACCTGGGTGTACTATTGGACAAAAAACTATATTGGAACGAAAATATAACTGAACGCATCAAAAAAGCAAATACTGCACTTTTCTCGTGCAAACGTGCGATTGGTCGTAGATGGGGATTCTTCCCTGAAATAGTTCACTGGCAGTACACAGCCGTTGTACGTCCAATACTACTATACGGAATCATCGTATGGTGGCCGGCTCTGGGGAAACCATCCGTCCTTAGGACCATAACTAAAGTTCAGCGCAGTGCTGCACTATGTATGACTGGTGCATTGCGTACAACCCCAACAGATGCACTTAACATAATGTTACACCTTATGCCTCTAGATCTTCTGAGAAGAGAAATCGCTAGTAATACTGCTCTCAGGCTGAGAGAAAGTGGTACCTGGGAAGATAGTAGCTCTGGCCACTCTTCTATACTACTGCATCAAGTGGCGATACCGCCAAAACTTGACTACTGCACCCCAACAATCACGTTCACCACTATGTATAAAGTCACCATACCAAGTCGGCTGAACTGGAACTCAATGACACACTTAAAACCAAATGCCATTAATTTCTACACTGATGGCTCCAAACTGGATGGACAGGTGGGAGGAGGAGTATTCAGTCCAGAACTTGGGATAAAAACTTCATTTAGACTTCCTGATCATTGTAGTGTTTTCCAGGCAGAGGTTGTGGCCATCCAGGAGGCTTCCAACCTTCTGGAAACCACTGCAATCCCAGGAAGTAAAGTATTTATTTTCTCAGACAGTCAAGCTGCATTAAAAGCCCTTGACGGCTTTGTTAACAACACCAAAACTCTTACAGAGTGCCGCAGATCTCTTAATGAAATGGCTCAGCACTTTGAAATTAATCTCGTTTGGGTGCCTGGACATTCCAACATAGAAGGCAACGAGATGGCCGACCACCTCGCTAGACTTGGCACCATCACTCAGCTCCTACCGGATAAGAGCAACATAGGCGTGCGACCTTTAAGCTACAAACAAAGGAAACTACCTATCGAATAACCATGGATCCATGGCAAACAATTCACACATGTAAAATATCTAGGCGTACATGGCCTAGCCTTACCAGCTTTCCGTCAGGATAGAGTGAATATCTCTTTATTAGTAGGGGCCCTTACTGGACACTGCCTAATAGGAAGACACGCCGCTAGGCTTGGCATCAGACACAATGACTACTTTAAAGCTCAATTTTAGTGGATGGGGGGGGGGGGTGTAAAAACCTCTTTTTTTTTTTTTGTCTTTTTGGTGAAAAAAACACCTTTCTTTGTTGGTCTTTTCTAAAAAAAGTCGGACATCTCTGAAATAGACACAGCTGATTGATGCTGCTCAAATTTCTACTATTATTTTTTTGTTAAACCCAAAACCACAAGGGAGGTTCTAAATGGTTTAACGGAACTTATCACTTCTTTTATGATCTGCGTGCAGATAAAAGACATTTTTTCCATATAAATCACAAATCTTTTTTTTACCTTTTTTGTGTTGTTGGTCCTTTCTCACAGACGGGGGCGGACAGACGGACATGTCTATATCGACTCGGATGTTGATGCTGATCAAGAATATCTATACTTTATATGATCGGAAATGATTCCTTCAGCCTGTTACATACATTTGCACGACTTAAGTATACCCTTTTTACTCTACGAGTAACGGGTATAAAAAGGATACAGAGTAAGAAAAACTAAAAAATCAATAAATAATGGATATGGATGGCGCTAATTATGATTTCGAACTCTGAATCCAGTATTTTGGTCCATATTAAGTGGAGTTGAACTTTCGTCCGCCAGCATAAGCACGACGTGGAAGTTACCCAACATGTCTTTAATTGGATTCATGTCCAGAGAACGCTTTTTTTTTTATCCAAAGGATTTAACTTAAACATTTTTTGTCAAAAAAATTTAGAACCTGTTTTAAACCATTTTACACACATTAGGGAGCTTTAATTAAATTTCGATGAGTGTATATATACTTTATAGGGTCGGAGGTGCTTCCGTCTGGCTGTTCCATACATGTGCACTTCATTGGATTCTCTTTTTCCCATTTTTAATGAGTATTGGGTATACAAATACTGATAGAAGATTATCGCATGAATACTTAATTAAACTTTGTATTAAATTCAGCCGTTACAATTTTTTAGTTTAGACTGGACTTTTGCGATTTCCGTATTTACTGCGCTCTAACGTCACAAATGGAATTAACTATTCAAAATTCAGGGCTTGATCTGCCTGCAAGTAAAAGGAGCTTATGTCACATACATGTTGAACTTCTGAGATCTGCTTGTTCATATATCGACTGGACTAAAAAATATACAGTATATACTTTATAAGATCGATTTTGCTTCCCATGGAACAACCAAGTAACATCTGCAAAAAATGAATATACCCTGTGTATTTTTGGTATAAAGTATAACAACAAATCACATAATCCTAAACGAGCCACTAAACTCAAATCAAACTCACATTCTAATTTGCGTCCAATTCAAGTTTTATGGGCACCAGCATAAACATATTAAGTTTATTGCCATAAACCAATAAGCGCAAGAAAATCTATTTTTAGAGCAGTTGTTCTAAACCAAAATTGTACGATTACAACAAATAATAAAAATTGGCGTTGGCCACATAAATTCAGGAAATGTGATGATAAATATAAACTATGACCTGGCGAATTTGAGTTTTCAATTGTGCAATTTATTTCAACTTTTATACAAATTTATGAATTTCCAATTCAGATTATAAACAAAAATTCGACATAAAAAGATCTGAAATCGCTCATCATTCACAGGAAACACCAAATCAAATCAATTGATAGAGAGAATGAGGCTATAATCCCCAGGCCTTTAAAACTGATTATCAACGACAATTACCATGCTTTTAAAATAATAAAATAAAACAAACATTTGTGTTTAATGTATATGGAAATGTATATGTAAAAAGAAAATAAAGACCGTTAATTAGTTAATCACTGACAGTTACTGTACAACACCAAACTTATGCAATTTCAATAGATAATTATTTGCCAGATGCATTTCTAGATAATTAACAAATGAACACACAGACACACTGATTAAGTATTAGCTGAGATCATAAAACTGTTTGGATGTGGTAGGCGGTGGATTTTAATTAAAACACAATGGAAAGTCTTACATATGTGAAAAAAGTGATTAGTAAACAGAGTCTCTCTCCCACAGAACAGTAATCATTATCTAGCACTTAATTCAAGATAAAAAAGCTCACATTGACAAATTTAAAACTATAAATTATTTATGTGCTAGTTCTTATCATACTAATAAACAATATAAATGGGATACTAAGTGGCTAATAAGAAAGTTTACAAGATGGAACAATTCAAAAATTGACGAAGTTTGCCAGTTGTGACTGATTTTCCACTCGATTAAAATAAATCATCACATGACATGCATACCACTTTATTTAAACTTATCTGCAATCGGAAATGCCGCCGATTTATAAAACAAATAAAAACCTTGTATAAGCAATTACATATAAACGAGAGCGTAAGTGAAAGTCGGCCCTGCTCAACTTCAAAATACCCGTTACTTAGTAGAAGAAATGTTTAATAGCCGTTCCTTAGATTAATGTTAACATTAATATTATGTTAGCCCATATACGACAAAAGTTGTGTTCTTTAAGGAAACGCCGAAAAGTATGCAACGTTCTTAAGATTAACTATGGTAAAAGATGATTCTTATAACTCCGTTTTTTATTTTTCGATCTTTAGGAAGATTTAACAAATCTATTATTTGGGTATATAAATGTAAGTTTTGGCAGTATAGCAGGGTGCAGTAAATCGAAAACGGTGTCAATTTTCAACTCGATGGCTTTACTATAACACATTGCTACCGTTAGACCAATCTTACAGAGAATGAGACTAGGTGATATCAACTTTTTAAACTCGCTAATTATAATTATAATAATAATTATATAATAATTATTATAGCTGTATTATAGCAGTATATTCTCAGTCAAAAAATATTTCTTAGCAAAATAAAATCAGTGTCCTATATTTTGGCCTACGGTAGTAGATATACTGCTTTAACGACAACCCAAAATGGATCGAAAGATTAGAATTAGCACTTTAGCACATTTGATTGAAAAGATTGTGTGCGCACGATTATTTTTGTTATGCCGACGGGATTTCTATTTTATTTATAGATTGTCACAAGAATCGAACGTTGTATAGAAATGTGCTCCAAAAGATGAAGAAAGAAGAAAAAAGGGGTCAAAGTGTGTTTTACTTACACAATATGGTAAAATTCTCTCTTTTCTCTCCTTTTTTTTATATGGACCTCTCATGTTGAATATAACCAAAGACACTACATATAGAGATACCGCATCTCACACAAACTTTTTGATTTGTGATCCAATGTCAGCTCCCAAGAAAAATCGTTCAAAAATCTCAATACAATTACCATTAAAATATATTTTTATTGGAGCCAGCTGTGAATTAACTAGCCATTAACAGGCTCGGCTTTTACTCTTACCTTCGATGTAAGTTATTATTATAGTTAATAGAAAAATCTTTAAAAGTGTTTAATCTCATAATAAATAAACAAATTGTTATAAGGCTGGATTCCAGATGAAATAAAAATTTAGCTTAGCAGTACTCCATTCAATCAAGACTGTTGAGCATTTACATTTCAAATCAGTTGAAATATGAAGTTTGACATACAAATTTTATTGGTGCGTTCTGGAAATCTGCCCTTAAACCAAAATCCACATAATCTTTGAATCAAAAAAGGTCAAGAACTTAACTATCATAATTATGCAAACATATATTATTAATTTGCTCTTAAACTCACAAAGAGTCACAAATGTTTATCATCATTTAAAAGAGCAAAAACCTTAGTTATTAATAGTCAAACGAGGTACATACGTCAGATAAGCCAGCGCCAGTCCCAGAAAAAGCAGTTATAAGCTTTGCAATCTCGTTAAGTTGTTACAGTCTTTCATTCTTAATTCCACGACACAAGTCGTATGTCGGAGCGGATGGTTAGCCACTTTCATGTGGTATAATAACAGCAACTCTTTTACGTTTTGTTTTGTGGCTCTTTCGTTTTTTTTGCCAAGAGCCAGCAGTTCAGCCAGCCAGCTAGTCAATTAAACCAGATAAAACCGAATTTAATTCGATTAGGGGGGTTTTATTCGCGTGCTCTTGGCTGATAGTAAAGATGTTATGAACGAGTGCTGTTGTCTCAGTGTGGGAATATGATTGTGAATACGTGTAGAACTAGTGCTAGCGGTGCAATTTGCGGGGAGGCAAATAATTTGTTACGAATAAAACAAACAAACAAAAAGAAAACAAGTTAATAGCAGCTCACCACTAATAAAACCAATGAAAAGATAATCAAATGGTTTGATTAAACTACTGAAAAATAAGTGTTCATTTTTTTAAAGAATTTGCAGTGGAACAAACTTTAAACAAATAAATATGGCTTACGAAATCATACTGGAGTCAAATGTAATTAAGAGTAGGTAAACTTCCTCTACTTTTATAAATGTCAGGGACCGGAAACAAATGAAATAATATTAATATTTTAACTACAAAAGTTATGGGAAAGAAAGTAAGCTTTTAATTACGGAAAATGTCTCAATGTTTAAGTTAGGGCAAGGACTTTACAATTCGGAAATATAGACAAAATTCATAAATTATAAAATACATAATAAAACTATAATTTTAAAAAAATATATATAGTCAATGTGGTCGTTGCAAACTTGTGTGCAAAATTCAACCGGCATAAACTAGCCTGCATAACGTTATAAAAAATGGGATTGAAACTACTGAACCCTGTTTAGCGGTTCAATGTTCCTTCAAATCAATTGTCCGGATTCCTCCATATTTTCAGGTTCAATAAAAATTTTTATAAACATGTCGCTCACTTAACTCAAAAAACACGATTTTTGACTTAAAGATGCAGAAATATTCGCTGTATTGTGTACTAGTTTGTGTACAATTTTGATATTGGTATCTCTTATAATTTTCACACGAGATAAAAATATGTCGAAATATCATTTTACAGGTTCATTTTTATGTGATTGCAAGAGCGTCATATCTCAGTTGTCCTGCGTCGATATTGCGCAAACATACCTCGGCTTTTAGTTAAAACATTATATTTTCTAGTTTTATTAATATGCATTTTTAAATTTATAATATTTTACTAGATTTACTCGAAACTTAAAGAATCATTTGTTCTGGGTTAAACTCATTGAGAACTTTAAGCGCGTTTATCTCAAAATGGATTATTTTAAGTTATGCCAGTATTGAAGTAAGTGAGCGATGTGTTACAGTATTTTACGCTCAATTTTTAAGTCTTGTGGTCACATTGAGTAAGCAATTCCAACCAAATTAATCAACTCAAAAAAGCATTGAACAACAAGAAGTTTTGTTTATGTTTGGGGTGTAAACATTTTTTAATTGAACTGTATGTGGTAGTTGGGGTGCGAATTTATTTTAAGCTTTATTAAAGTTAATAAGCGAATTGACGTAGTGGCATTTTTATGAAACAATCCAATAGTTGAACTATCAACGAAATTATTCAACAGCTGGCAAGTCTAACGAAAAGGCCAAGCTAACTTCGTATGTGCCGAAGTTTTTGTACCCTTGCAAATGGTTTGAACTATCAGAGTTTAAGAACTCTAGCGTTAAAATCAAAAAATAGAGGCAAGCTAACTTCGGTTTGACCGAAGTTTATATACCCTTGGAGCTTGAGGGTTGAAAGATTTTTTTCAGACCTATCTTTTGTATAGGAGCTATACTAAATGGTTGTCCGATTTCGACAAGTCTTGGTGAAATTATGAAAAATCATTAAAAACTTATAAATACTAGCGTTGGAAGCGATAGTATTGAAAACAAAAAAGTTTTTTTTACTAAAACTAGTTTTTCAACCGATCGTTCCTATGGCAGCTATATGCTATAGTCATCCGATCCGGCCGGTTCCGACAAATGTGCAGCGTATTTGTACTAAAAGACTTCGTGCAAAGTTTGGTTAAGATAGCTTTTAAACTGACGGAGGAGATAGCATAGAAGCAGACGGAAGGACAGACGGATATGGCTATATCAACTCAGCTTGTCATGCTGATCAAGAATATCTATACTTTATGTGGTCGGAGATGGTTTCTTCCATGCGTTACAAACATTCAGACAATTTCAATATACCCTCTCCAAGGGTATAAAAATCACAGGCCTAGGCAATTTCAAGGTGTGCAGTGAACGTTCTAAAATATTGGGAAATTTTTAAATTTTTCATAAAACCTGAGACGGCAAGAGTACAATAGTAAATATAGTAAAGGAACAAATTAAAACAAGTGAGAAAGTCGGTCAAGCCCGACTATAACATACTCTGAACCTGGCGTAGAAGCTGAATGCAATGCTGGTGCTGCGCTCATCTCTAATTCTCTCTCTCTCTCTCTCTCTCTAAGCATGGGAGTGGGTGGGGGGGGGAGGGTTGTATACTTATTTGCTCATAACTTCAGAACCGCTAATCTGATCTTTATCAATTCTTCGGCATATCGATACATTTTGCTAATTACTAACTACCTCCAAAAGGTACAAATCGTCCATCTTCAAAACTGTAGGAGATATAACGTTTTTTCCAAATTGCGGGGGCGGGAGGGGGCGTGGCAAAAATTGAAAATAAACTTGATCTGCCTGCAAGTATAAGAAGCATTTGTCCCATACATGTCAAACATCTATTTTTTGTTTGTTCATACGGACGGACAGACGGACATGGCTATATCGAATCGGCTGTTGATGCTGATCTAGAATATATTTACTTTATAGAGTCGGAAATGTATCCTTCTCCCTGTTTTTGCACAAGCTTAATATAAAAATAAATAGATTAGCATAAAGATGCGTAAGCCGGCAAGTAAAAAGGCTACTGCTTCTTTTTAAAATGAAATGGTCAAGAAAATCAAAGGACCTAAGATAATCATGAAGATTAGCAGCAATTAAAAACGCGTATACAAGAGGTTTAGTCCAAAAGCTACGAATTTGTCAAATTCTGCATTTGAGTATTTACGAAAGAGCAGGCGTTAACAAATAAGAGGCGTAGATTGAATAATCCAAAATTTGCCAATTTTTCGTATGACTTAAGATTATTATGAAGATTCAATGGATGGCAATGTAGACGGATATTTAGGAGGTGTAGATGGAACGGCTCAAGGAATCGCATAATTTTCGAATTTTTCATAACACCAAAAATAATTTTGAATAGTAGACGATTAAATATAGGAAGTGTTAGATTTTTCGCAAAATTTAAACATTTGTTTAATTTTAATATGAGCTTAGATTGTCACGAAGACGTGTAAGCCGACGGCTAAACAGAAGATAGATCATACAGAACAAAAAATCGCGCAGCTTCGGAAAATCAATTTGTGTTTAAAATTCTTAAGGGTGTGTAGCAACGCACGCCGGGTACCTCACATGGAAATATGTATTTCAAAACAGTTTGATAACAAATCTTTTAGCTTTTTTAAATCAAACGTGAATTGTATCACTCATTTTCTGTTGCTGACCTTTTAATAACCCTAGCCTAGTAGGATAATAGTTGGATCTGAAATATGTAATTTCATATAAAATAGGATGTGTGCAATCAGAATTTAAATCGGACATGCGGTTCAATATATGCAAGTCTAGTCATTATACTTTTCAGTTATAAATATTGTCTTGAATATATTGTATAGCTGTCATATAACAAACTGGCAGGCATTTATAGGGGTATATAACTTCGGTTGAACCAAAGTTAGCTTTCCTCTATATTTTCAATATTGAGATGGTTATTTCTGCCTCGAATTCCTTTGCGATTGTTGTTGTGGTGTTCATTATTTTCAGCATTAATTATTAATATTTATTTTTTGGTAAATGGAAGATTAAATGTGTGAAAGTTCAATGAAGCGTTTGGAGAAGCAAACTAGATACACTTGCAGGATTCATCCTAATATTCACATTAGAGTTATAAGATTTTGTCTTTGGTCTTTGATCAGGTTGACTTTCGCCACTAAAAAGTTATTCATATGGTCACACTTTAAGCAAATAATAAAATTTACACATTTATTGTGGGTGATTCCAAGAGTTTTCCATTTATGCCGCATGCTCCCCAAACAGAGAGACAGCGAGAGGCACGATATAGAGAGAGTTGAGTTGAATTGAGCGCCTGACACTTGTTGAAAACTCACCACACTCACTCACACACTCACTTGCGGCGTTGTTCGCCAGGCGTTTGTTCTTATTGGTAATCAACTTGGACCCCAAGGCGACAGCAGCCCCAGCACCAGCTGACTGAGCTAACTGAGTATCCGATAATCAAAAAACCATAATAATAAACATGACAAATGCCGTGCGACAGTCGAGGCGTTAAGTTGTAACCGCTTTTTTTTCGTTCGCTCTCCAAAAAATAAAAAAGAATACTAAAACTCGAAACGAAACACTTAATAACGCCAATGCGTGTCACATTGGCAGTTAAACGTAGCTGGAACCTGGTCGAGTGCGGGTCGTTTCTTCGTTGCAAAGTCCTCGTGTGTGTTATTTTCAAATGTGCTCAAATGCTTGAACAGCATTTTATATAAAATAATAATTAACAAAAAACAAAACACCCGAAAAAACAGTGTTTATTCATCAGCATTATGGCCGATCGTTTTCAAATCTCAAAGGTTAATGGCAGTGCCAACGTCAATGCCGCCTTTGATGCGGATCAGCTCCATGCAGCTGAACAGACTGATTCCTGTCCCGCCCCATTAACAGCAGCAGCTCCACCAAACTCACATCAGGATATCCATCTGCAGCCCAAGTCAGCCGACACTGCTGAAAATCGCCGGAGCTCACGCTTATCCTTTCGCGGTTTTGGAAACTTCCTCCGCAAATCGGATGCCGAAAGGAAATTCAGTTTGGCTCAGCTCACTAAGTAAGTTTACTGGATTTAAGCATTTTTATTAAGTCCATTTCAATTTGGCTCGCATTGCCAATTTGAAATACTTGAATGGGAATAGCAACAATATTTAAATGGATTATTTGAAAGCGTGATGAACCATAAACATTCTACAATTTCGGCGAGTTCTTTATATTATTGTTTGTGTGTGTGGGATAGAATGATTAGGAAAACAAAACAGATTGCTTTGTCTATTGAAAGCTTTTCATTTTCAAAGTGCAAAAGTTAAATTAAAGTGCCATATTTATTTAGATCTTTGAAATTACCAAAATAAAACAGCAAACAGTAATAAGAAATTGTTAATAAATTAAATGGGGATTTATTGAATAAAAACAGTTTTTGTATAAATCGGTTTTTGATTCAGTGCCGGTTCCTGAGTTTTTACTTCTCAATTTTCCTAAATAATTCCGAAACGAGACCTGTGGTTTATATTTTGGTGCATGTGATACAAGTGGTATAAATTTGTTCCTTCAGCACAATAAAGAAGACTTCTTTTTCCAATCAAACCAACAGGAAAGTATAGAAATTCCTTGTAATTTGACTGCTATCATTCAGGAAGTTCTCCAATCCTACGATTAATACTTTCACCCTATCGAATGGAGCGAATATGGTTCGAGCCGGATAACTTTTAAAAGAGTTCAGTTCAACAACCAAGGATATTAAAAAAATATTGAAAATGCAGGAAATTTCATTTTTGAACGCCTGGGAAAAATATATAAAAAGCCAATAAAATTATTTTTCTTTTTCTACCTAAGAATCACACTTGTACGAAGAAAATAAGGTATTGGAGAGGAAATCCGTGTAACACGTACCGTAGATTGATCAAATTGAGTGAAGAAACTAACCCGTTCAATTTGAGTATTTTGTGTGTTCACAAAATAAAATTAAATTTTTCTTCGTTTTTTGATCAAAAGTGAATGAAAAGCCTAAAAAAATGATAATTAAGAACGGAACAGAAGCCGAAGCATACGAAAATTTATTTTAAAATGATCACGAAAATACGACATTTTTCCACTGGTTTGCTCACAGCTCCTGTGTTTGCTCGTAGATTTTGAGCACCATTATCTGGTGCGATTCTTAACAAGAAAAAATAAAACAATTTTTTTTTTTACATTTTTTCCAGGCATTAAATAATGAAATTTCATTTGATTACTGGCAGCTCAATTACCATTCGATTCATATCTTGCTTGACTCTACTGACAATTATGAAAAAAAAATTTTAAAAATAATCATATTTCAGAAACAGAGCAATAAACAAATTTTTGAAATCAATTTTTGAGATCACCATTCCAAACTACACTAAACAAAATTTCAGTAGAAATGGGTCTTTTTGGCTGTAAACTACTGCAGTCAATACCAAACGATGTCAGAAGTCGGTCAAGCCCGGATTTTCTCAAACCAAGTTTGACACGGACTTATTTAAGTACGAATTTTTAATCCCGAAATTGTCTTGATTCGGACTTTAGCACCCACGGGATTGATTCTAAATACCTGGTTACTTAAGTTCTATTTGATTCCTCAATTGGATCCAATTAAGAAGGTTCGATATTGACTTTACTGGAAGTCGGCTTTTTGCAAGAACTACAGTAAATCCGAGAAAGGATTGCATCAAAAATGTCTGCGATTGACTTTTGCTTTCCTAGATGTTTAAACTTACCTTGACCCCAACAAAAGCATCTCACAAAAAAACCATGATACATTTCCAACGTCCTTTGAGATTATCTAAACAGCAAGTTCTTGCCGGCTCGAGGTCATTATTTGGCATACGACAGTAAAAACAGGACACAAACAACATTACAATCGAGGCTGCCGTGATTTGAAAGGGCTGGTGCTGAACTCATGACCATGTATTTGTAACCTCATGGGTGTTATGGGTTGTACTGAAAACAGTATTGAAATCAAGGCAGCAAACCTTTGAAATTTTGCAGAGGGTTCGGTCCAGGGGTTCGAATTCGTTGTAAAGTCTTAGGTTCGGTTCGCTGACCGGTTTACGGAACCTTCTGAACCCTAGGTTTTGGTTCGAACATCGGTTCGCTTGAATATAGAAGAATAGTTTGGACTTATAAACACTTATTATTTAAAATAATATTCTTCATGTCAATAATGCAATGCGGCTGCTAAGAGCTGTTCATCTATACTAGCTCTTAGATTGGAAAGTGTTGAAAAGGCCCTTTAAACTGATATCGGAGCTTCTGGAACAGCACGTATAGTTAACGCAAAATTTTTAAGACCTCGTTTTTTAACCTTTTTAAAACTTTAAAACATTTGTCGATGTGTTGGACAATAGTCGAAGGAATCTGTGGTCTATTTAAACTACGTTAACTACATATTTAGTTTAATACATAGATTAGGCTTTAGTTCGGTTTATTGACGGTGCTCTTGCTGACGGAATGTGATACATTGGCAATGAGATGAGTGTGTGTTTGTGTGTGTGAATTAGAGATGTACATAAAAATGTGCGAGTATCGAGCATTGATAGTTGTTAAGTTATGTGTGAATTAGATAGAGGAACTGGATCCGTGATTGGAGCTGGATGAACTGGGACCACCACAAATATATAACATCATTTACAGAATTGATATTTAATATTTAATTAGTGCTTTTAAAAACTTCATTTCTTCGCAATCTAAAGTTGATTCATTTGAATGTGAAGTTTTAAAACTCTCATTTCTATATTGTGTGTGCCGTTAAAAAAACTACTTAATTTGTTAAACCGAACCTAATTTTGCGAAAAAGTGGTCCGGTTCGGGTTCAGGTTCGAGGAATCAAAAATATTAGGGGTTCGGTTCGTGGTCCGGTTCGTCGGACCCAAAAATCCGGTTCTAAGGGGTTCGGTTCAGGCCCGGTTTGCAGTCTTTATTGAAATCAGTCATGAATTAGAGCAATTCCTACTTCTCAGATCTGAATCAGCACTGAAAAGTTCAGAGCTGAGGTGTAGAACTGCAGGGTATTAAAATCATTTAAATGGGCTTGAGCCACCGTCTGCAATTCAGCAGCGACCTTCTAATGCTGGAAGTGTTAATCAACTGCAGTCTGGAAACAGCTTTCTTGTTCACCAACTCAAGCCCACTTTTCTGTCCCCTCCATTTGGCCGGCACTGGTGTGTACCCATTTAGCCTAAAATAACTTTTCTCTCTCGGTTTTCTTTCGCCCTCTCGCTTTGGCAGTGGGATTTCGCACTTACTTCAATCTCCAGACAGGATCATTTGACTTGCAAATAGGATCCGTCTTTAATGATGGTTCCAATCCTTTCGTACTTGATTCAAGTAGAATCCAGTACAACCCTTACCTAAAATTTCAATCCAAAAGTCGAAATCAAATCATTTTTTTTTTAGTTTGGGCTTAGCTTGCCTTTTTTTTGTGTAGGGATACCAGCAATATCAAGAGATTGACGTTAGCCGATAGGTTACCTTTAACCAGAATTACTAGAGATTTTCATATAACCGCTTGCATTTTAATTATAATGAAATAATAAGAAATAAAAAATTTTGATGAATATTAGACATTTGTTTCACTGGGTAACAAGCATATCGAAGTAGATTTTTTTCGATCCAATGTTTTATTTTCTTCTTCATACTACAATATATATACGGGTACATTTTATTTGGAAAAATCAATAGAATAAATTCTAGATAGATAGCATTTTTTTAGTATTTTTTTAAAACTTTTCCAAATCATAAACATAATTGTTCCGCTTTTAAGTATAAAAGATGACTGATGGCAAGGGTGTAAAGCGTATAAAAAAGTAATGACCAGTATTAACAATTTAAAGATTACTAAAGAAACGTATTATAATGTTAAATGCACATCATGAATTGGAACCTCATTGTTTGTTTTTGAATGTGTTTAAATACACATTTCCAGTGCAATCAACTTCATACATTAAATTTCGACCTCAAGTATATTTACTGTGCTTGCCATAATAAGCACATACCTTTACAAATACAATGAGAATTGGGTAATTCCTTGATTTTAACCCATTGTACATTAATTCTCCAAAATTACATTTTTGTATGTATTTAAAAAAAATTAATTGCCCGAAGTGTTTCCCCTTTTAGGCAAATCAAATTTTTGGATTTCAATAGATGTAAGTAGATGATTCAGCAAATTATAGTGCTTAGCTCTCTCTCCACAAAATGTAGAATTTTCATCAGGTGTCATTAAAGCACACGTGGGGTTCGTAGCAATTTAGCAAATATACAACAATTAATTATATTTGGTTTCCCAAAGCAAATTAAGCGTGTTTCGCTCTGATAATGAGCTAAAAGCTTACGCAACACATGAATTAAAAACAAGAAACAGATAACAAGTTACAAATATTGCCTGAAACAAGAATTTGCATAGTATTGTATAAATATTACAAACTAAACCTGAAACTTGTATATAAATGTATGGCAAAATAATAAAAGAAAGCAGAAAGGAAGTGAGCACAGTGCAAAACCAAAACAAACAGATAAATAATTTTGTGTAAATATATGAACCAACACTTATAAGTATATATAAATAAAAATAGTATGTGTTTCAGTGAAACGAAGGTAATTTTACTTTAATTTATGTTAATCACGTTGGTTTTTGACATATAAAGCAGAAGCAAAATAAAAAGTACATCATATGGAGAAATCAACTGTGAAGTGATTAAAAACTGTCATCCAATTGACTTCAAGTAGTACACACGTGCTACTCAATTAGTGCAGTGCACATTGGGCCCAATGGCCGATTTTTTTGGCATAAAATTAAAAATTGCATGGAAACAAAACTCATTTTTAATAATACACCTTCAAACTACGTAGTCAACGTACAAAAAATCGATTGTTTGGCAAACCTAAAATTGTTACCGATTATCAAAGTCAGGTGTTGAGTGAACTTTGAGGACTTGCACGTCGTGTTAAGTTGCACAAAAATTTTTGACAAATTATGGATAATAAAGGACAGTGTATGTAGAATGAATAAATGGAAGCATTTCTTGATAATATTCAATATGTTGCATCATGCAACAATGCTGGAAGTATAGATGGCAACTCTACCGCTCCTATAAACTGGATATTTGGCCAACTAAGGGAATGTACTTTTTAAATTTGACTAAAAATTACAAGAAATTAATTTTTAGTTTAAATTTTCACTTTTTATTCACAGTTCTCAAAACTTTGTTTTAAGATCACGTATACGCTACGTTGCCATATAAAAGTGCTCGGGGCAGGCGTGATCAAATTTACCTAAAATGGTTTTAATATTTAGAATGTTATATTTATTAAATATAGCAAGTTTCAGCTCGACAGTAACTTTATGCCAATTATTTGGCAATTCGACCCACAGTGCAGTCGTTAAACGGAAAGTGAAGGTAAAGTAAAGAAAATGTGAATGAATTGTATATTGCTTAAAAAATTCGTAGAGTATTTTAATATATATACTTATACATCTGTAGGCCCGACTGACTGACTGACTGACATGTTATCAACCCACAGCCTAAACGGCTTATACTACAGGTTAGAGATTTGGCATAGACCTACGATTAGTTATGCAGGCGCGCACTAAGAAAGACATTTTCACCGCTAACAAGGAGAAATCGACAAAAAAAAAGGTGTTGTGTACTGTTGTGGATTAGACTGTTCTGCTAAGACAGAGTTCCCCAACAATAGCCCCGGGGGCACGAACACATACGCAAATTCACACGCATAGGAGCGAATTGCATGACGAATTCATGCCTCACTGGCTATCAGAGAAAATAAATTTTGTCAGTCGCAGTCTGTGCGTCATCGAAGGCACTTTGCTGCCGTGCTACACATCGAAAAACATTTAGGGTGTTCACTTTGTTGAGCACTTGAGCACTTTGGGAAAAGTGTAAACATTTCCAACACCTGCTCGACCCAGACCCTGACTACGAAAAGTCGGGCACTTGTACCATAGTGCTATAAGTGTTATATGTACAAGCTTAAATCAAATGTGTGATCAAACATTCATATAAATTGTATGGAAAAAGCGCCAACTTTGAATGAACCATGGATTACTGCCGAATCATATCTCAAACGTAGTTGTGCACAAATTTCGTGCACAGAGGGCTGCTCACAATACTAGTCAGGCAAAACTGCTCAAGTGCTCAACAAAGTGAATACCCCAATTATGTCTACTATGCATATTTTTTTAATAATTCTATCAAGATTGAATTTTGTAAATATATTCCGATACAAAAATATCCAGGCACAAAAAAGGCCATGCTAAAGCTGTGTTCGATGCTTACAACACTGGCACTAACTGCATTCTCCCGCCATTAATTAATCACGATTGTCTCCTTTCTAATCTAAAAAAAACTTAAGCCATCATTTTCAGCTGTACCAGACAATGTCCCTAGCTGCGTCCTTAAATATTGTGCTGATTTCCTCTGTGTTAAGCTATTTAATTTATCCCCTGAGCTCAGTGATTTCCCCCAATAATTAACTGGCCAATTACAACATTTTTGCCAACCCATTCTTAGTCCATCCCAGCATGGTTTTATTCGTCGACGCTCGGTTTCCACTAACCTACTCGAAATTTCTTCAATAGTAAATAAGGGAATTCTACATCGATCAATGCTGTTCGGTTTTTAAAAGTTTATATATACAAGCTCGATGATTTGGGTATATTATATGAGCCCAATTTGAGCTTTAACAGTCACAAGGCTAAAAGGCCCCGCCTAACGAACTATGCTCATCGAGACCCGTTCCGTTGCCAGTGCCTTATTTACAATGAGTACAATCACTTATTTTCTATAGACAGCTCTCTATTAGACGTAAAGAACTCCTTGATGTCACTTCCTAACTTAAGCACTCATGCAATGGCTAATACTTACTCTGACCACTTATGCTGTGAGTTGGACCATAGCTGGCATTTGCCAAAAAGTTGTCCCACCGGGTCAGAGTTCCCTTTTGGCTTAATTTTAAGTAAATTACCCTTATTTATTTATTGTTCGACTGAACATTGTTCAACTTACCGGATAATATAGGAGTAGATGAAAAAGTAAATTTTACAAAAAAAAATAGCCCAGTTTGCCGCATATTCAACAATAGCCTACTAGTCACGTCTGAACTCCAAATTGTTCGCAGTGCAAAGCACACAAATACATTCTCACAATTTCTCTCCTCTCTACTTGGGGAACCCTGTGCTAAGAGCGTGCTGTGTGCGTGTATATGCGTGGGATTTTTTTCTCAAAATCAAATTGAGAATAGTCGATTGCTTTAATAATATGTTGATGGTATTTCACAATATAGTATTATTAATTTAATTTCACTCATTTGCCGGTAAAATTTCACAAAGTCAGGAGCCAAAAAATCTTGGGTTCAGCTAGTGTCGTATACAGAAACGCCACATTTCTCAGTTCTAGGTGATTTTTATTGTTTGATCAATAATAATGTTCCTGTGTTCCGATCTTAAGTTCTTTCTAATTCTAGCAAAATTGTAAATAGTCAAGAAGATCTCGGTTTTTTCACAGGGCTAAATTAACTCAGTTCGTCGTTCTGATGAGGAATACTTATACCTCATGTTATCGAAGATGACCCCTGCAATGATAATTTCTTCTAAGTATGAACTGCAATTTTATATGTAACGATTAGTCAAAGGGATATTCAAAAATCTTCCAGCGTTTGCGGTCTTTGTAAAAAAATAAACATATTTAAAACTCATAGTTAGAGAGTGGATTTTGCATATTTTTAAATAGATATTAATCCTAGTAGGTCAAAGTGGAGTGCGCAGAATAACAAAAAATTTGTTTAAAAATGTTCTCCCCAAAAGTAATTTACTGCCTACTATGTTAAAAACCATTTTCAAAATATGCAAAATCTGCTGTCTACTCAAAATCTGAATAAAATTAGATGTTTAATTAATTTTTAAGCAGATGATCACACAAAAGTGCAACTCACAACCTCTAGCCTCAGGCCAAGATCAGATTAATCAAATTCCAGACCACACACAGAAATAATTAAAAAAAAAACATTTTTTGGAAATTTACATTCAATCATCAAAGTGCCAGAAACGATAAATAAATAACCACACAAAAATTGTGTCAATTAATTGATTTCCCCGAAAACTTTTTGCACAGCAAACAAGTTACATGACAAATGTTTATCAACAGGAACTATTTACTTGCAACCAAATACGAATCTAGTTCGCGGTGTCATCCATTTTGGGGAGGCATACGAATTCCCGCTAGATGGGATTGTTTTGATTTTAAGTCGTTGAGAATGAGTTCTGAGTAAGTGTGGTGACAACAAGCAATTACTCAACGTTCGAAGACACGTTCATAAATGAATTCAATTGATCGAAAGTTCTCTTGCACCAATTCTTCAACTAAATCATTCCAGCTAAATCTCAACGAAACTGGCACTGAGTCCAATTCTGTGTGAGTGTCTTATGGATATACGAGTATGTAGGAGCACGCGCAGACGCCTCTGTCGCTGTCAGCCGCGCAAATTAAAAATTGGAAATGGAAAACAAATTTTTATGTGGAAAGCCATAAGATTTTTTTCTCTCTTCTTGGTTATATTCATAAGATTTTGAAAAAAAAAAAAAATTGTACGCCCTCTGGAAATGACTTTTTGTTTTGTTTTATTCATTTTCGAATTCCATTTGTTTTGTAGATGCTATTTGCTGTTTATTATTAATAAACATACATAAATAATTGTTTGAAGTGGCGTACACAAGGGGGATATGTTGAAGTTTCATCTATTTGACAGCCCGCGGAGTTATACCTCATGATTGGCTCAAACAAATTTTCAAATTTTGAATTTTTTTATGGAGAATATGACTAAAATTTAAATTATATTTAAAACTGCATTATAAAATATATACCAACAATCAAAAAATTTCAGTTAAAGCTTAGTACTCAGGCAAACTAAATTTTACGCTAGCGGAATTGACAACTTAGTACGATGGGTGGGCCAGCGTACAGTGCAGTGTGACTGCCAAAATACCTTTCTTCATCAAAATACCACCAGATGTGAAATGGTCACTCTACGCTGATTTGCTTGCATTTGAATTTAGTAAATTGTTTTTGCAAATATTTAGAGATTTTTGAAGGATATATGGAATGTAGAATTAATGGGCAGTTCAAAATCATACCATTCATTTCCAAATATGCCTTTGCTACTGACGTTCCGACGGGTCGTTGTCGGAAAAATTAAGCTTAGTACGCAGACAAACTAAATCGCCTTAGCTCCATATAAAACGAGAAGGCCAAGCTAACTTCGTCTTTGCAGAAGTTTTAATACCCTTGCAAATGTTTTAATACAACAGAGTTTACGAACGTCAGCATTAAAACAAACCATTTTTCTGATAAAACCAAATCTTGTTGAAATTTTGTAAGAAGCGATAACATTGAAAACAAAAAAGTTATTCTTACTAAAACTTTTTTTCAGACCTAACTTTTGTATGGCAGCTATACTATATAATAGTCCGATTTCGACAAGCCTTGGTGAAATTATGTGAAATCATTGAAAACTTATAAATACAAGAGTTTAGAGCTATAGTATTGAAAACAAAAAAGTTTTTCTTACTAAAACTAGTTTTTCAACCCATCGTTCCTATGGTAGCTATATGCTATAGTCATTCGATCCGGCCGGTTCCGACAAATGTGCAGCGTATTTGTACCAAAAGACTTCGTGCAAAGTTTGGTTACGATAGCTTTGAAACTGACGGAGGAGATAGCATAGAAACAGACGGACGGACAGACGGACATGGCTATATCAACTTAGCTCGCCATGCTGATCAAGAATATATAATATTTACTTTATGTGGTCGGAGATGCTTCCTTCCCTGCGTTACAAACATCCGGACAATTTCAATATACCCTCTCCAAGGGTATAAAAAGGGTGTTGGAAGGCTTTCGTAAGATTCCGACCAATAGTAAGATTTTGCATTGCCCATGACTTCAACATTCCAAATATCCTCCAATAATCCGTAAATATTAGCAAAAACAAAGCATATCAGCGCAGTGTGACCGTTTCACATTTGGTGGTATTTTGATGAAAGGTGTTTTTTTTTTGGCGTTGAACAGTCACACTGCATTGTACGCTGGGTAACCCATCGGAATAAGTTGTAAATTTAGCTACCGGACGATTTAGACTGTCTGAGTACTAAGCTTTACAAACAATTTTTTCTGCTACCATCCCATCGGAATTAAATCAGCTGTTTGTGTACCTGTGAAGTAAGCGGCACTCCGATGGGTATGAACGGAAATTTTAGTTTGTCTGAGTTCGACTGAGCGTAGAGGCCTGTCTAAATTTTACGAAAGATTTTCGACATCCTTTTTTATATGAAGTTGACACCCAGCGAAAGCGATTTAGTTTGTCTGAGTACTAAACTTAAACATCAAATTAATCCATAACTAAAGAGGAAACATTTTTTGGAGAAAGATTCAGCCCTGTTGTCGAGATATCTAAAAACGACAGATCAACAGCCGGTCTATACATCCCCGTCTGCCCGCCCCCCTCCCCCCCCCCCCCCCCGTTAAATAAATTAAGATACAAACGCCCCCCCCCCCATCGTAACCCACTAAGAAACAAAGACTCCTTGTTTAGAAATGGAACTTCAACTGGAAAAGTTTGTGTCAATATCAATTCTTGGCTGATTTTCTCTTTCTGTGTTTTAATCATTTCTTCTAGCTTTCATATAAAAGTTTCTGCCTCCCAATTGCCATCCCTTTTCGAACGCCGCCCTTGTGGGGCGCCCGTGGCGCCGGAATGTTTTTCAGCTTCCCTCACTGTTGGCTGTTGATTTCGCTATTTTTTCTCTGTACAAAGGTACAAAGAGTATATTGGGTTTGTGCAAATTAATGTAATAGCCAAAAAGAAGAATCTCCAAAGTATAAAGTATTCTTAATCAGCATCAACACCCGTGTCGATATAGACATGTCCGTCTGTACTTATAACCAAGCAGGTCTCAGAGATGGTAAGAATACTTCTTTTACCTACATGCAGATCTAGTGTATTTTTAATTTTCTCCTTAGTTTGTCTGGTAATACAAATTATAGATTTCACACTACATTAAAAGTTATCAATAATAGAGTAAATTACAGTCGGACCAGGTCGACTTCATAATTTTGTTCCTTTTTAAGCTTTTAAATTATATTTTGGCATTGCTATTGGGGTCTGTTACTGTTTCTGTTTTGATTTCCCCATCTAGTAAATATACAATATTAAAAGATTCAAAGAGTCTGCATATTCCTCCCAAGACACAGAGATCAACATTCACGAGCATCAGATGAAACTTGTATGTACTAGTATAAGTAGTAGGTGTATGCTAAAGTGATTTTCCTTCATTTTGGCCAGCAGCAGTCCCTGACCTTCTGCTTGCCACCTCTCCTGCCTTTACCAATACGGTTTCCTCATTTTTGTGTTTTATTATAAAATTCTCGTATTTTTTGTGTATGTTTTGTGGAAGGGGATGATGTGTATCGAGTGCGTATTGGATATTTGTACTTGGCATACTGCAGGCAACGGTCATGCTGCCCGATGCGGTGATGGTTCTGTTTCCATTTCATCAGTATGGATTTAATACTTTAATTTACCTGTTTGCTTAATAAACCGGACTAATTTCCAATTACAGGGAAACACTGCCACGTTTGGATAATTATCGGATTTCTATGCGCAATCTAAAACGTCCTTCGATTGGCGAACTTCAAGGAGAGGCGGTTGATCAGGTGAGTTTTGCATTGAAGACGGGGAAAATTTAAATTTAATTTTGTAATTAAGTCAGTGGTTCGTAAATTTGCCAAAAAAGAAAGCAGCCTAAAACTTCAGCTGTCGCATTCTGCTTGAATGTACAGACTTCATGGAATAGCTTTAAAACTAACAAACGAGATATCATAAAAGTTGCGAACAAACGAACAGACAGTTCAAATATTATTATTAAAGAAGGTCAGGTAAACCGAAGCTTGAAAACTTTTACTAAACTGGCAAAGCAAATTGTAATTTCATGCATTTCACATTTAAATTCGATCTATAAGAAATTGTTTATCCGTTACTTCTAAGTAAAATGTTCTGTCATCTCATGTAAGATTTAGTCTAAATTGGACATTGTTACTTAGTGCTACACCTAAGAATAACAATGATATTGATACATTTCAAGGACAAGCTAGTACTTGACTTAAGCTTCAGTTGTGCCTACTCACGCTCATACAATTTCTGAGTTTTGATTTTACAATATTAACCTGACTGAAGACAAGCTCAACTTCAGCGTGGAACCATGGCATTCGAAACTAACTCCAAAAATATTTGATTTCCTCCGGAGTCATTGAAAGCGATTACTTCACCCCAAAACTTTATAATTTCTTTGTTATTCTCCCATTTCACAAAACATAATATAATATTAGTGACCCTTTTTCCCAATATCTTCTACAGAAAATTCCTTCCAAAATGGGAATAATGCTTTGTTTTTTTTGATCGTAAAATGTAGTGATCCGAAAATATTCAAAGTTTGTTGAAGAATTCTGAGATTTTCATTTTCTCTTCTTTTTCTTGATTGACCATCACAACCGTTACTAATGCCCACCAGTCGCTTCTGCTCCGTACGAACTGGCACCAGTTTTTCATGCTTTTGCGCCGTATTGCAGGACTGATATGATAAGCGACTTGTAAAGTTGTACTCTCTCATCTGTTACATTGCCCAAGACGAGTAGACTTCTGTTTCGAGGTTACTAGGTTCTTCGTCTTGTCCTCGTTTTCCGCTAAGCCCATCAGTTCTGACTGCCTTTCAATCTCTGAAAACGCCATGCCGATAATGTCAATATCATCGATCTGTTCATCCCGATCTGATGAAATTTAGGCACTGTCGCATCAGCAGACTAAAGAAGTCACACGATAAGATACTACTACTGCCTAAAACCTCTTAGATTTATACTTCCGAAGCCAAGCCTTAAGCTCCAAGTCCTGTAGCCAGACGCAATATTTTTCTTTAAGAACTTTTGGCATTTTTGTAAATGGGTATTGGTCAGCACTTAGAGATGACAGTTTTTCTGAACGTTGGTGGTAAAAAACAGTCATGCAATCCATAAAACCACATATAACTATAACAAATTCAAATGTGTTCTCTCCTCTCTTTCATTCCGAGAGAAGGATTTGTTATTGCAAAGAATTTGGCTTGGTAGAGCAACAACAACTTTAAATGAGCTTTCTTATCTCGTTCTCTTTAAACGAAGGCTTTGTTGTTGGCTGCGTGCATCAGACAGCAGTACCACCCACAAACACACAAACAAAGACCGGGTTTTCTTTCCATTTCTTGTGGTTGTTTTTGCTTTATCTATATTTTCTTCATTTGTGTTATTATTTATTACCTCTACTTCGTCGTTATTGTCAACAATCTATTTTTCCATTGGAGTGATGATTCGACAATTTAACCTTAAAAGTCCGGAAAGCATAGTTCGAGCTTTCTCGAGCTTGACTCTTGAGGGTACACAATAGATCAAGATGGTCGCAGTGCACTTTCCTTTAACAACAAATAGTTGGATTCCAGATTTTTAGCTTTTAATCGATATTAAAATGTTCTGTCCTAGGGCACAAAAACGAAATTGTTGGGTCCAAGCTTCTCTCAATCTTTTGTGATTATAATTTTTACACAAGAGAAAGGGACCTACAGTTTTAACGCCGAATCCGAACGGCAAAGTTAGAGAAGTTAAAAAGTAAAAGTTCCGAGGCGAGATCAAACTTACAACAAGCAGACACAGGTATCCCCACTGCAACCAGTAATCTGTTATATACGGTTACCACTAATGCAATAGTACCGAATCTCATGCTCCATACGTAATGTATTTTTAGTGGATTAAAAATCCTTCCTTGAAGTCTTAGACCTATCATATCACTTAAAGCTGTCTGCAGTTAATTATAGTATTAATAGTTTAGTTAGTCCCTAATGCGTCGTGCGGCGTTGTAATGCAATTTTTATGATATTCTATCATACGCCCCGTTGGCCCAGCCCATGACAACCCCAACACAGTAGCCAAAGTGAATTAATTAAACAAAATACATTGCGAATGTGTGTGTAAGTTATTCTATAGACGCATCAAGTTTATTACTTGGTCGATAAGCATAAAAATTGTATTGTGACTCTAAGCCAGTTTTTAGTGTCCGAACGATAACCTACGGAAAGTCTGTCCTTGACTAAGTTGCGCGAAGTTTTGTGCAGGCTACGTAAAAATTTCGTTTTGTTTACACGCACAAATCTGAGGGCAGAAAGTATATTGTATACGTCATTGAAAACTCAATCATTCCGCACATTGGTGAAAATTTTTCAAGTAAATAAATAAAGCTAAATAATTCATAATGTATGTATAAGTAGAGAAGTATTTACGGAGAGATACAAATTTTGATTTCTGGCTCGGACTATAATTTTGCTTAACATTGTTTTTTATTTTTGTTGATTTGCCGGGCACTTGAAATGTGATTTCTCTTGTCTGGCAACGAGCACTGTCGGAGCGGAGTGAGAGAGGAAAAGAGTCAGGGATCCACTTAGTTCACTGAAAAGACTTTGTTCAATATCACACAAATTCAACATCGAAAGCGACAAGTTGATAGAAGGTTTTTCATTTTCTTCAAGTGCATTCCATCTTGTTTGATGTGGAATTATTGATCTAAGATTATATGAAAAAAACAATTCTTGAAATATGCGCACGAGGTTGCTATAAAATAAAATATTTGATTTGCTACATAAAAATATAAATGTATTCTAATGTACAGATGGAAAAACTCAAACTTCTGCCTATACCAAATAGTTCGTTAGGAGTTTCTTCAAAATAAAATCTTGCTAATATGAGAGAATATTATTTTGTAGGTGAGCTTACTATTCAACAAACTTCTCTCTTTCACAGTTATGGAGAATATTGTAATAGTTACTTCGGTTCAACGGATATGTGAGTTTTTTTTTAAATTCTTTGAAATTCCTCGGTGGAAATCATGAATAATTTCCTTCCTTTATTAACTTATTCGGTTGTTCTTTCATAAGATGTTCTAAGCTTGTAGCACTAGAGCGTGACCAATAAGAAAACCAGAGAATAAAACCGATTGAAGTTATAGTTCCGGTTCTGGTACGAACCGAAACTTATGTTTCGTTAAAAGGTTCTGTTTTGATTATATTTTACGTACCGGTAAAATTAATAGTCATTTTAAAACTTAAGTCCAAACAAAGTGGGTAATCAGCTATACACATGTAGGAATACATAATTTATAAATTTTATTTGCGTATGCCGTAAAAAATATACAAGTTTGCTTTTATAAGATGATTAAAATAATATATAATGACAATGTCTTCACTTAACTGAACTTTGCTCAAAATTACAAAACAAAAAAAATAGTTACAAAAAAGGTAAATAAAAGATTATTAGATTATTAGAAACAATAGCTAGCTATTTCCGTCTATCTGATTTCTTAGCGGAGACATAATAAACTTCATAACGGAAAATAAACGTTTTACGTTTCGTACTGCTTCAAAATTCACAACGCAGAAGAATTCGATATCTTTCATCAGGCAAACGGCCTTCCATCAACCGAGCGCAAATAAACACACGCTTCTCGAATAGTCTGTTTGTTAATTGCCACACGAATTTTGGGCTTAAAAATATTCATCAATGCACCTGGAACCAGCAGTTTTAGTTTCCAGTGCATGATTCGCGATTTGCTGATAGGCTTGACTGTCAATCATACTTGTCAATGAACAATATTATAAACCAAATATTAGCTTTGGGAATGCTGAGACCTAACGTACTGAGCTCTTGACAGCAGGAAGCAAACTTGCAAAAACAGAACTTGAGTGAGAAAGCGTCAAATATAAACATATTTTCGTTGCTGCTTTTGTTTGTCTTCCAGAATATTCTTTCTGTTGTCACTTTCTCATGCTCTACGTCGTTGGCGCTGTTAACAGCTCTAAGGGATGATTTCACATCTTCTACATAGAGCTATTTGTCACATGAACTAACAAATAGCAGTGTAAAATCGATGAAGATCTGACACATAGCAGCTATCTGAGAGAACAGAAATCGGCACTTAGTATAGAAATGACACTCTCTCGCAACATCATTGGCGCAGAAATACCTCAGAACCAAAACTGTACCGGGTTTTTCGGTTGTAAAAATATCGGATCTCGAAAACTAGTATTGAAAAAATTTAAAATTTCGGTTGCGGTTCCGGCTCTGAATTTAAGTCGGTTCTTTTCCTGAAAAAAAACAAATCATAGCACTTTAAGGTAAAATCAAATAGAATCAACACAAAATGTTTCCCATAATACGCGCCTAGAAAGGGTCAAAATTGGACTTTGAACAACTTTAGCTAAAATTTTCTTAAAATCCAGACGTGAATGTCACTTAAAAAAACAGATAAAAAACTCATTTTGTTGTAACAAATTCTGTTTTTTTTTCAGTATTTCAATAGAAAGTCATTAAAACCACAACATTATTTCGGTTATTAATTCCCATGAAAGATCTACAACATTTCCTTAGCATACTTTTGAGGTTGTTTTCGAGGTGTTAAAATTTGGTCATAAAAAGGGCGCTGCACCGTGACATCTTGTAAGGCGATATCGCTGACAGCCTTGAAGCCAAATTAATTGTCAACAAGAGATGCAGCCATGCAATGCCATAAGTCAGCACACATGGACATTGTTTCAACAAGAGCCAACGATAAACAGCTCCTTAGTCAGCTACAGCAACACGACTGCACGAGCTACACTTAAGTGTACGGGGCATATCATTAAAACTGACAGCAGCAGCAGCCAACAGATGGCGCTGCCATTGACGTGTACCCCCCGTTTATCATATGTATACGGGGCACGGCGACCGGTCCAATATGTGCTGTTGAACCTGTCAACTAGGCTGTCAGTTTGTCAAACTGATAAACCTTCAAGTTAAATAATTGATTACTTTTCATTTTTCATTTTCAATCAATTAAAAACCCGTACAAACTCTCGAGAAATGCCAAAAAATTCCAGCTGTAAGCGGTTTTATTCCATTTCTAGAAATCGGAAAATGATGACATTATCGCTACAATTAATTGTTTTGCACTAATGCTAAGAATTTGTTGTTGCATACATGAATATTGTTTATGTGTGGCACCACACGGCGTATGCGCAATTTTTACAGTTTTGTTTACATCATCAACCTAATGCCTGTTGCGCATTTCACCATTTTCTATTTCCCATTTCGGATTTGCTCCGCTATTGTTGTTGTTGCTGCAATTGACCCATGAAGAAGGAGGAGGAGTGGAAGGAATGGTTGTAATTACAAGGCGAATTTGCAATTCATAAGCAAAGAGTTGTTTGCTATTTTAATTATACGATTTAATCGATTTCTTTATGTGCCATTTGCTGCACATTTCTTATGGCGCGCTTTTGCAATTTAAGCATTTACAATTCTTCTAATTTAATGAGGTGATGAGGGGGCATTTCAAATAGACGTCTTGTTGAAGAGTTCCATATACTTTTTCGAGTCATCCCTTGTTTTATCATCAAACTACCTTCGATTTTATCCCTATACTTAATAAGCATTTATAGCAGTTCCTCATTTCACCACCCCAAGCGAAATCCAATATCAATTCCCATTCCGTCGCAGGCCACAAAATTTCCAAATGAGTCTTTAACTAAATTAAATGACTTTAGGGAAACTCCAGAGAGAAAGCGATAAATAAGACGCACAAGCGGCCAGGTCCGACGCCAACTAACTGACTGTCTGTCTGTATCTGTCCAACTGTCTGCCAATTCTACTGCCCCTGTGGTGGTGTCTATATGCCGCCAAAAATGTGCAAACATTGGTGTAAGGGAGGGAGCAGCCACCTACTGTGGAGACAACGTTGACTAACTAACCAACATTGCGTATACGCAGCGTGTGCGATGGCATTGAGCAAAAGGGTGTGTGTGTGGATATGTGAGTGCTGTCAATCGATGTCACCTAGTCCTGCCCAGCCCCTGGGCTGCACGTGTGCTCAATATTTCTCGCACACTTTAAAGAAGCATTCAATTATGTGGACAAACAATCAAATAAATGAGCTACCCTCACTCTTTGCCTATCTCTATCTCTCTCTTAACGATAAATTAACACATAAAAATTATCTAAACAACAAATAATTAAATTTCTAATAATGTGAAATAAAAATAAAAATGAATTTCTCAATGCTTTAGTTCTAGCAATTCCCCTCGAGAATATGGAAACAAAAAAGCAAAGCTTAGTTCTTTTGTAACGAAGTCTTAAGCAAACTTAATAGGAAACTCCATTACCTGGCATAGATTTAAGTCTTTCAGCACAGAACACTAAATCATCTGCGTATTACAGGATCTTTCCCTTTAGCCAGTTTATTGTTCATTTTTCCTGAAGGAGCTCCACCAAGTCATTTAAAAACATTAGGGATCAGTTAACATCCTTGCTTAACTCCAGGCTCACCAGGTAATTTCTGCAGCATCCCATTCTGTCATTTTATTGTTTCTATACATACTCTGCGAAGTGTGTTTATAAATGGTGATACATTAAAAAGATTTTTTTTTTTAAACTTAAGATAAAACTCAAAAAGAGAAATTGGATTGTGGAGTCTTAGTTATGTGCTGAAAAAACTATAACTAACTATAACTAGCAGAGCCCATCGCGACTCTGTCCACGTCCAAGATTTTAAGATATTGTAGAAATAATATTGTTTTATCTTGTAGACATTTTCGAGTACACAGTTGCTAAAAATATGTCAGAGTTTTGCGTAGTAGAAAGGTACAATTTTTTCGCATCCCGCACTAAAGGACACAACCAAATTTTCTAGGCGCTCGAAAATTCCGGAATTGTACATTAATCCCTTCCGTCAAAAGGGTGTGAATTTCGGGTCTAGCAATACTTCTATTCTGCACCCATATCCATTTTATATATAAATGTAGCAGCATTAGCACTGCTTGCTTATAATCGGAAACATACAGATTCATAAGTCTTTTCCAAAAATTAAAAAGACAATATTTTTAGATAAAACTTCGTTTAACCAACAATTACGAACTAATTATCAAAACAAATTGACCTTATGGCAGACACTCTTCAATTAAAATTTAATTCAAATTGGCTTTCCCCTTTTTTAACCACCCTCTCCTCTACAGCTCTGAACTCTTTTCTATCGCCCCCTTCCTCTTCAAACGCTGTCCACTCTTTTCCGGTCCCCCCCCCTTAATCGTTAAGGAACATGTTGACATTTCACTGAAACTAACAATATCACATTTCAACAAAAGCTTTTACAGCTTTGCTTAGCACAATGTTGCCTGAACGCAGTAGATCATTTATGTGCCCCATACAAACTTTTCTTTGGCGTTTTCACCCACTTCGCGGACAAATTTTTCCCCTGCATAGCTAAACGAAGGCCTTTGCCAAATCTTAGATCTCTAGGATAAGCAGTTTTCGCCTATAGGTTTTGTTTTTGTGTTCTCAATTTCGAATGAAATTGCTCTCTTTTTACTTTTCGCAATCCACTGACCCCAATCGAGAATGGCACTAGAAACACCAGAGAGAAACCAGAATTCCAAGCGAAACGATCGAAAACGGAACAGTCGTAAATGAGAGAGGCTGACTTTTAGGTTTCATTTTTCGGTTTGGCTGTACAATAGACTGGCCCTTATATTAACTTTTTTTTTTTGATTTCAAAATACCGGGCGGAAAAGGGTTCGTTTGGTCCCAATAGATATGAAAAAAAGTTTGGCAGCGATCGGACTTCATTTAGTGGACGCGCGTTCGCCCTCAAAATCGAAAATATGAAATATATGGGAAATAAGGGGGAAGAGATTCGAATTTAATTTCTAAAAATTCCAAAAAAAATTTGTATGTGTTAATTCTTTTTACATCCTTTTAGGGGAATATCATGGCAACATTTTAAATATAAATGTGTCTTATTTTGTGAGTCAGCCTGGCCAAAACGATAGTTTTTCCGCCCGGGCAAAAGCAAAAATCAAAATCTCATATGTATTAAAAATTCTTTGAAAAAAATACCAAAAAAAATTTGATAAATTGACCCTATGATATTCCGCAAAAAGTATTTAAAGAGAATTAACACTTTAAAAAAAAATTTTAAAATTTTAGAGATTAAATCCAAAATTAATCTCAGAAAAAAAATTTTTTTTTTGAAAAATTGGCCGATTTGATATGATCCTGACCAAGTTTACGCTCGAAATATCCAACAAAAATATGTAAAATGTTACTATGGTATTCCCCTAAAAGGATGTAAAAAGAATTAACACATAAAAATTTTTTTGGAATTTTTAGAAATTAAATTCGAATCTCATCCACCTCATTTCCCATATATTTCATTTTTTCGATTTTGAGGGCGAACGCGCGTCCACTAAATGAAGTCCGATCGCTGCCAAACTTTTTTTCATATCTATTGGGACCAAAACGAACCCTTTTCCGCCCGGTATTTTGAAATCTATTTTTAAGGGCCAGTCTACTGTACAATACCAATTTTTGGACACATTAAACAAAAAAATCTTTATAAATCATTTAAAGACTAGAATGCCAACGAAATTTCACTAACAACTTCTAAATGGATCACAGAATTAAGACAAAATTACTTTATGTACATCTGTAACTGTAAGAGTGCGTAATTTGGCAATTACTTTTCATTCCACCGACTAACAAGCATTTCTTTTTATAACGAAAAAGTTTTTCGTTTTGGTGTTGGGAGAACATGAATCACTTCCACTTTCAAAAGTTTGCCGTGGAAGTGAAATTGAGAACATGCCTCATAGATTTCATTGAAATATTGTCCGCGACTACGCCATCCATTCGGATGGACCAATTTTGGATTACTCTTTCCCATTACGCGAGTAAAGTTGGCTTCTAAGTCTTGAATCGTAGCTGGCTTATCGACGAAGGCGTTTGACTTCACATAAACTTACAGGAGAAAGTCTATTGATGTGATATCACAAGATCTAGACGGCCAGTTGACAAGTCCGGAACGCTTTTATAACTTGAAAATCGATATTTCGATATTCAGATTTCATTTCTTCGGCAAATCGATAAATAGTTCCAGTCTCTGAAAAGCACAAACCATCTGTCTTGGGGCTTGATCGTGGCAAAAATTCAAAATAAACTTGATCTGCCTGCAAGTTTAACAAGTTTTTGTCCCATATGATTATGAATATATAATATATAGGGTCGCAAATAATTTCCATCAACCAAACCAAACAGTGCATTTTTGTGGATGCAATGGTAGTTCGAGAGTCTTTTTGGGTTGCTTATCAGACCCAAAAATGTCAATTTTGTTTGTTGACGTATCCACTTAGTACTTCGGCACAAATCAGTGAATCTTCATTGAGCTGTGGCGGAACCCATTGAAGATGTTTTTGCGGTTTAAGTTATTCATTGATGATTTGTCAAACATTCCCTAACAAAACTAAGATGATAAAATGAAACCAGTCAAGCGTGATGATATCTGAAAAAAGAATATTGAATCAAAAAACTTTTTAAGAATCACTATATACTTAGTGTAAATGAAGCGGGTACAAAAATTATATGGTTTTTGGTGAGCAAGAGAGACTACTGCCGATTTACACAATTATAAGTTTTGCTCGCGTCTGTGCGAAAACTATGAGTGATTCCGGCCTTGATTTAGAGGAAATTACGATATCACTTAGCTCACTTATTGCCCTTAAATCCACAAAGAATGTAAGAAACACGTTTTTTCATAATGGGGATCTTTTTTCCGACTTATCTATTTGTTCCTCCTTTCCTTTTTTTTCATTTTAAATAATAACTAAAATACATAACAAATTTTGCGCTACAGATTACCATATCGGAAATGGTATATTCCATTGAAGCTCTCCCCTAAACAACTCAATTAACATTGTTTTATTTACTAATGCATATTAATCACACGTGATAAAAAAATTAATTGCTGAATATTTGTAGAAACGAAATTGTTCAATTCATTTGCTTTCGTTTTCAATTTGAGCAGTTTTATAATGTGTGATATTTGGTACTGTTATAAAACTCTCATTTAATTAGATACGCGGGAATTTGATGAAGCTGCTGCTCTTTAAGCACTAATTGAATATGTATACAAAATTGTGCACATGTCGTATGAGTAGTATTGGGTAGAGAAACTACGAAAAACTAAGTGCTAAAAAACCACTATTGCTTGCACTTCTTTAATTTAAATTGTACTTTTGTTTTTAATAAACTTGTTGTTACATTTTACTCTTGTTTTGCAGAGCATCACCATCCCCGTCGAACCAGAACCCGAACCCACTGGCGGTCAAATCAAACTAGGCTGGATTGTTGGCGTTCTCATACCATGTCTACTCAACATCTGGGGTGTTATGCTATTTCTGCGTCTCAGTTGGGTGGTGGCTGAGGCGGGCATATTGCAGTCATTGATTATAATTACGATCTCGGCGGTGGTCTGTGTCATAACGACACTCTCACTGTCGGCCATTAGCACCAATGGAGAGGTCAAGGGTGGTGGCGTCTATTTCATTATATCGCGCTCACTGGGTCCGGAGTTTGGAGCTTCGGTGGGTGTAGTGTTTGCATTTGCAAATGCGGTTTCGGCCTCAATGAATACAATTGGTTTCTGCGAATCGTTAAATGTGCTATTAAGTAAGTATACAAAGCCGGGAGATGGTTTATTCTATGTAATTCATAACTACAATCCATAAGTTAATATTTAATTACTAACTATTTGGACGTAAGCCTATTTCAATTACTCAACTCGCTCGATTTTTTTATAACCATTCTCTTCGTTTTTTTATACCCGTTCAAAAGCTATTATAATTTAGTTTGAGAAACAATGAAATATTACTTTCCGATCCCATAAACTATACATATTTTAGATTAAGCTTTATCCGTCCTTCTGTCTGTCTGTTTCTAAGCACACAAGTCTTTCAGTTTTAAGGCTATCGATCTATAATTGGTAACTGAGTCTTCTTTTACCGACCGTATCGAATAACTATATAGCTGTTATAGGAACCATCGGCAGAAAACATATCTTAGTAAGATAAACAGTTTTTGTTTTAAATCTTAGACAGACAAACAGATTTGCAATATTTGGTCAAAATCAGATGACTATGGCTGCCATAGGACCGATCGGTCAGAAATAGGTCTTAGTAAGAAATAATGTTTCAAGTTCATCCATCATAAATAATAAATAATAATAGTATTAGTTTACAAAAAAAATATATATATATATGACCCACTTTAACTGAAAATTATTTTTAGTATACGTTGGAATAATCAACCCAAAAATCGATTTCAAGAAATATTTGTAGGCTCCGTTTTAAAATATGAATTTTGTCATTATTTCGGTAGGTGCTCTTACATCTTAAGCCTTCTTTCACTTCATAATAGTCAGATAAAGTCAAGCAAAATATAAATCGAAAGGTAATTAAGCTGACAAAAATCGCGTAGAACAAATTTTTGAGATCACCATTCCAAGCTACACTAAACAAAATTTTAAGTAGAAATGGGTCTTCTTGGCTCTAAACTAGTAGAAAATGGGTCTTCTTGGCTCTCAACAAGTGCTATTAATTTTATATGCTTTCTGTTTAAGTCAGAATTAAATTAAATCTCACACTTTGTTAAATACGTTAGTTCATAAGTTTTCCACAAAAACTTTTAAGCTTAAGTCTTTGAATACACTAAAGCCCTGTATGTATGAACTATGGGGAATTTTGCCAAATATTAGGCATAAACCCCTTTTCCAAAAGTGCTCAAAACTTAAATTTTTTTGTTTCATTAGACCACAAATACATCAGTCTTCAATGTTACATACCACGAATTTTGATTTAACATAGCTCTGTTAAGTGAGCAGCTGATAAAGTCAGGTTATGCTAAAGAATGACGGTTCAATGTTAAGTGTGTGTTTTCTGCTGCAATTTGTAATTGCCAAATATTAATGAAAACAGAAAGTTTTGTCGAATATTTTTGATTGAATCTAATCGTTGTGGTATGTGCTATGTTTTAGTGCCTTTGATCTGTAGAAATTAATCGTGGCGTCCCTGTATTGACGGTATTCGTGATTCACCTCACAAAAAAAAAAAAATTGGAAAGAAAATTCAACTTTGCGAAGTTCTACCAAATTTTGTTTAGATTTGTTAGAGCTGTGACTTTTACTACCTTTTAGAGCTAGCAATTCCGCTTCTGATTCACTTTTGCTCAACCGCATTTATGCGCATTTCTTTGCAAAATTTCACTTTTTAGGACACAACCTCTTTTTCTCCAATGCCTACTTGCATGCCAAATGAAAAAATGTGACGAGTCGGGAAGATGTTATTTTTGATTGCTTTAGAGAAGGGTTAGGCCAAAGTCTTTCAGTCGCATATAAAAGATATTTAAAAGAAAAAAGGAAGGATATTTTGTGCAATTCTGGAGATGAATCGCGAAAATTTAACCGAATAATGCAACAAATTGAACGCAGAAGTTCAATTCTAAGCCATTGAGCAGAATATGAACAGAGAGAGTCGTTCCCGATGGTCATTTACGCTAAAGCGTATTAGAAATCGTAGAAATCAAGCTGTTGGAGATAAAATGGTAGAAGAAGCAAGCACAGCTGCTCGTAATAAGTAAAAAACGGCTAGCTGACCATGCAGCAGTTCTTAAGATAGTTTCTATAAGGCAAAAATTATCCGAAATTGTATGTGCTAGTATTGTGCAGTTAGAAATGACAGTAAGAACAGAACAGAAATCGAAAAAATAAATGAGACGCATTTTTTTCAGGAATCCCGATATTCCGTCAAGTTTGCGGCCGAAAAATATGTTTCCTATTACGCGTCCATGATGGTACATTCATTCTTATGTAAAATTGCAAGAAAAATCAATTTTATCTTGTAAAAAATAATAATATTTTTTTATTTATTTTTTTAAAGGCGGGTTGAAGTGCTACCACGCCCACTTTTTAGCACGTATAGAGCAACGGTATACCTAACATAAGGCAAAAAACTAGACCGCAATATCTTGCTTAGTTTTTAAGTTATTAATTAATGCCAGATTTTTGGGAAAATTCCCCATAGTGGTATGGAGTCAAATTGCCCTTTGATACATGTTTAAAGAAAAAGGTTCAGGTAAATCATGTCAGAAATTGTTTAGATTCAAGTTAGTCTGCTCAAATTCCGGGTGACTTTAAAAAGATCAAGCTCAAATAGATCAAGGTTTAAACAGATCGGGGCCAAAAACTTTAAGAAAGACAGGTATGGCAAGACTTGGCGTGATTAACTCGAGCCTCATCGAGCAAAACAAAAAAGAATAAGCGAGCAGCTACAGCAGTTACCAAGACCGTAAATCAGTTCAGATGCTAATATCAGGCCAAAGAAGACAAATTTTTCATATAGAAGATGAAATGGGTCTTTAAATTAGTTACAGATTTTGTGATAGCTGAGTTAAATAAACCTATTTACCGTGACTGAAGACTTATTAAATCGCGAAAACAAATACCAAAGAGCATCAAAAATAAAAAGAAGGAAAGACGTTAATGTCAACTAAGTGGGAAATCAAGCCAGAATCAATGCATAAGCGCAATTCGCAGATTAGAGATCTCCATGGTAATGCGACCTCTAAATGCTTAAGAAACTACTTTTCAAGACCACAAATGACTTATTTACCAATGTGACCAATGGCAAAGAATATAGTTAAGATCATAAAGGCTGTTTCAAACCACGTTTCTTGATTGACAAATTATTGATCCAAGAGTATTAAAAATAGTAATAATAATAATAGTAAAGTAGAAAATCGTGCCACGATTAATGCATAAGCCCAATTCACACCAATAGGATCTCCATGGTAATAAAGCCACAGAAATCTATAAGAAATTTTCCCGAATGTTGGTTTGTAAATCTCCCGAAAAATTCGTTGGTGCCACAGAACTTCGAGAGATTTCACTTTCTTATTAGAAAATCTAGTTAGAGCACCAAATGTTTCAATTGAAGTTCAAGCTCTAAAAACAGGGCTGAATCTCTCGCTAACAAATTTCCCTTTTTATACCCTGTACCCATTGAAAATGGGTAAAAGGGGATCATGAAGTTGTGCAAATGTATGTAACAGGGAGAAGGAAACATTTCCGACCCTATAAAGTATATATATTCTTGATCAGCATCAACAGCCGAGTCGATTTAGCCATGTCCGTCTGTCCGTCTGTCCGTCTGTCCGTCCGTCCGTCTGTCCGTCTGTCCGTCTGTCCGTCCGTCCGTCTGTCTGTATGAACGCGTAGATCTCAGAGACTATAAGAGATAGAGATACAAATTTTTGCATGTACATAGGTATAGGCCGTACGCAGATCAAGTTTGTTTCAGATTTGCAAAATTCCCCCCCCTCCCCCCTTAAACCGCAAAAAACTGTCAGAGCCACAATTTTAAAGTTACAACATCGTCGCTTTATATATATTATCTTAGGCCTATAATCTATCTATTCTGAAAAGCACATTGAAATCTGAGCAAAAACACAGAAGTTATTAACGAAACAATTTTTGCACCCCCCCCCTCCCCCCACGCTCTGCTAATTACGCATTACGTTTGCTGCTTGCGCCCGCGTGTGTGAGGGCGCGTTTGTGTGTATGTGTGCGTGTGTGTTTGTTTGTGTATGTGTGTGTTTGTCAATTGTACAGGGTATTTTGAAGTCGAGCTAACTCGACTGCAATGGTCTTACTTGTTTTATTAATGGATTTTTTTTTATGTTTAAGTGAAATTTTTTAATTGTGTTATCTGTATTATGATGCAGCCCTTAGTTTGCTAGCTATCGAATAGATGGCGCCACCAACGACAGAGGGACCTACTGAGAAAAGAGCTTTGATAAATCTTGTAACAAAACACGAGAAGTTTAAAACCTTTAGAAACATCTGTGGCACCTATGAATTGGAATTCGGTTGGAATTTCTAAGAAAGAGATATGCAATTTTTTATGCAAAAAATATGTCGACAAATATGTTAAATATGTCAAAACATAATAAAATATATCGGAGACATACAGTACTACACATTCTGGAATTATGCTCTCAATTAGATCAATATAATTGTTTGAATGGTTGCAGAAGGACCATCTACACAATATTCTATTTAATTTAAATTTAAGTTTAAAGCTGAGCAAAAGAATGAATAATATTTATTGACTTTAATGTTATTTGTAATTTTGATTACAGTATCATAATCTTTTCTATGTTTTCTATTGTGGAGCCATGCCGCTTGTCTGTCAGAATCATTTTATATGCCGAAAAACTTCTCTCAACATCGCAGGACGACACATACACCATTAATTATTTAGAACCCATTGACACTGTGAATTGTATTGTTAACAGTTTTAATAGTTTTGAAATTTGGGCTCTTTTAAAGACTTGTTTGAGCTTAGTGCACAACTCGGTCCCCATACTGTTTGAAGCCCTGTTCAATACCGCTTTCAGTAACTCCATTGCATTTTGAAAAGAATTCGATGAGTTCTCAAGCTTCTGAATTATTTTTGGCAAGGCTTCAATGTAATTTTTTATGGATTGCAGACCCGATTGCAGTGAGTTCAGATCCACTGTCACAATTTGAATCTTTCCCACTATCAGCTAGTTCGATCAATACTATATATATGCAACCCTGAAAGGCAAAGAGGAGAGAGAGGCGAGAAGTGAAACATCCTAAAATATCTATCTTAATTAAGTTTGTTAATTTCATTTAAATTAACAGTTGAAGTTGCAACTGTGTATGAATAAAATCTTGAAGTGGATTTTATCTGGTCTTGAAAATTAAGGCGAGCCTTCCCCATACTATGTCTGCCTCACATCCTAGCTGCTAAGGCGTCACAACTGCACAGAGTGACATACATTTCCTATTTACCCGTCGACAATTTCCAACTAATCTGAACTCAGTATGAAATATTGCAAGTTTTCGCGATTTTCTTTGGACCAATTGATTTTCATTTCCCATTTACCCGTCTACCATTGAAATTTATCCAATCTTCTTAATATTGTTAACGCGGTCTTTGGACCATTTAAATAAAAGATATATGTACTTATTATATTGCGAATCGGGCCGACTACAACTCCATCAAATTAAAGATCATTAAAATCGGTTAATGTTTTGGTCGATTTCGATCCACTTTACATATTTTATGCTCTCAGAAGAAACCCTATGAGCTACACAGAGTTGAACATGATTGATCCAGTTGCTTTGTTGCGCTGATCTTAGCTAAGTCATTTCAAACAGACCAAAAAGCTATAATTCAATGAATCAATAATTTTGTGAGCTATGAGTAGAAGTTCATAGATAGATCATATCAGAAACAAAATTAAGGGGGACTTTGGTTTAATACATGCAGGGCTCTAGTACACACCTCAACAAAGGAACTGCCATGACATAAAATTCCAATAAAAAAATAACACACAAAACTATTGACACCAAAAGCATTTGGTAGGTGGGTTTTTTTGGCAGTTGCTTTGTTGAGTTGCATACTAAGCTTTAAGTTAGAAATCGATATTTTTTAAAAAGCAGATAAGTGGGTGAGACCATTAAATTGTATACCCTGCAAATCCAATCTATTGAACATGTAAATGAAGTATTATGAGAGAAGATTGAGAATCTAACAGATCTTATGTTGCATCTTACACTTTAAGATCTACGAATCTAGCATCTGGTTAGTTTCGCTATGTTAGTTTTTCTACGACTAAGTTAAATAAATGTATTACTAATCCTCTTAAAAATCAGAATCAGCATTTGCAAGGGTGCAAGTTAGCTCAGCCATTTAGTCATTTACTTCTCTAAATTTAAACCTTTTCTAATTTTTCCCATCTCAAAATCATTTCAGAGAACAATGACCTTAAGATCGTGGATAATGGTATCAATGATATACGCATAGTGGGAACTTTTACAGTTTTGGTGCTCATCCTAATCTGCTGCGTGGGCATGGAATGGGAGACCAAGGCTCAGAACTTTTTGATTGTCACCATTGTGCTGGCCATATTTAATTTCATCATCGGAGCTGCCATAGGACCTAGAGGCGACGAGGCACAGATATCCAGAGGATTTGTGGGATTCTCATGTGAGTTATTTTCCTTCCCTTTGTTGATATGCCTGTTGCTCATCGAGTGCTTTTATCCATAGGGCCCACTTTCAAGGAGAACTTTGTGTCGGACTATCGCTTTGCGGAGGGAGTGGATCATGATTTCTTCAGCGTGTTTGCTATCTTTTTTCCCAGTGTGACGGGCATTCAGGCAGGTGCCAATATATGCGGAGACCTTAAGGATGCTGGCGCCGCCATACCCAAAGGCACTTTCTGGTCGCTGCTCATCTCCATGACCTCTTATGCTCTGTTTGTGCTCTTTGCTGGCGGCGCAGCTGTTCGAGATGCGTCTGGTTTTCCGGCTGACCTAATCAATGGCACTATTGTGCCCTCCGAGCTACCCTGCCTGACGACGAACAACTGTACCTGGGGACTGTTTAACTCCTATGAAATGATGCAGGAGATGTCCCTGTGGGGCCCTTTGATCTATGCCGGTTGCTTTGCCGCCACCCTAAGCACGGCTTTGACCAATCTTTGTCGGTGCCACGTCTAGTGCAGGCTCTGGGCATCGATCAAATCTATCCCGGTTTGATCTTCTTCTCCAAGCCCTATGGAAGACATGTAGGTTAATTAGGAGAAATTTGTTTAGAATTGTTTCTTGATGATGAATTTCTATTATCTTTTTCAGAACGAGCCCTATCGTGGCTATGTGTTGACCTTCTTCATCACCTCGGGCTTCCTGCTGATTGGTGAACTCAATATGATTGCTCCACTCATATCCACCTTCTATTTGGCTTCGTATGCTCTAATCAATTTCTGCACATTCCATGCAGCCTTTGTTAAACCCCTGGGATGGCGTCCCACCTTCAAGTACTACAACGCCTGGTTAAGTCTTTTCGGCTTTGGCATGTGTGTGGCCATTATGTTCCTCATCAATTATGTGGCTGCCATTATAACGTTTGGCATTATCTTCGCGCTGTATCTGGTGGTCATGTATCGCAAGCCGGAGGCAAATTGGGGTTCCACCACTCAGGCCCAGCAGTATAAGGCGGCTCTGATGGCGGTTCATCGTCTGCAGAATGTGTCCGATCATGTGAAGAATTATCATCCACAGGTGCTGGTTTTATCCGGTGATCCCAAGACCAGACCGCCATTGGTTGATTTTGGCTATCTTCTGACCAAGAACAATTCGCTCATGTTTGTGGGCAACATTATGCCGGTGAGTACAGAAAAACTGTTCACTAGTCCTCGTAAAATTTAGCACAAACGAGCTAATTAGCAACCCTTTGTGATTCAGCGAAGCTGTTTTTGAAAGAATTTGTGTTTTTTTCTGTTACTTGAGAGTAAAATTCAAAAGCTGACGGTCGTCTCTTTTATTTCTGGAACTGGAAAAATATTTTATTTTCTATTTTGGTATCGAATTTTTAAAAAATGTTTCTTTATTCTTTCTGTTATACAAAAATAAAGTGAAGCTAACTTTGTCTCGACCGAAGTTATTATACCCTTGGAGCAGCAATGGTATCTGGTTCCCCCTCGTGGGGGGGAACCGAACGCATGCCGAAGCTGAGACCAAGAGAACAGAAAGCAGTCAATCGCTCGCCAGAGTTCGAAGCGGTTAGGTCTACGCGAATTCACGGCGCTATATACTCTATAGTTGTCCAATTTTCATAAAGCTTGGAGAAATTATGTGAAATCATTAAAAAACTTATAAATACGAGGGTTGGGGGATAACATTGATTTCAAAGCATGAAAAACTTGTAAATACGAAATTTAGAAACGTTTGCATGGAAAACAAAAAAGTTTTCCTCACTAAAACTAGTTTTTTGACAGCCATACGCTAAAGTCATCCGATCCGGCCGGTTCTGACAAATGTGAAGCGGTTAAGAGAGGTTAAGGTTAAGAGAGCTTTAAAACTGATAGATAGCATAGAAACAGGCGGACTCAGCTCGTCATGCTGATCAAGAATATATATACTTTATGTGGTCGAAGATGTTTCCTTCTATGCAAAACACAAACATAGAAACATCCGGACAATTTTAACATATCCTCTCCAAGGGTTTAAAAAGAATAATACAGATCTACCATCCATTACCCGGACTATGATCTGCATATCAAAAACTCAACTTAAAGTATCACTCAGCACGTTCCAATATTTCTATATACGAGCACGATATCAAGTTTTATTTAATCGATACTTTAAATAATTGTAGAACTCTTCGAGATTTTATCTATCACATATGTATTCATACTTATACAGTGAATATCGCTTATATGCAAAAGTTCTAATGCAGCAATATTTTTCCATAAAAGCGATATTTGCATTTAAGTGGTTAAATCATTTGCATGTAAGCAATCTATCAATCTGTCATATTAGAAATTCAGTGAACTATCTATGCTCATTTTATTTTAACGACAAATAGTTAATGCTTATGTGTAATTTAGCTATTAGATAAGTATAACTTAAATCACATTACGATTCAAATGACGCAAATGGGTCTTACTACTAAAATTTTGTTTCAGTTTACTTTACACAAATTGATATATATATAAATATCTGGCATTTTTGTTTGATAGTTGCTTTCTCTCAGCATTTTCCAAGATCTGATCTTCATTTTCTTTAAAAGCGGTAATATTATTATTATATAAGAAGAAGTAAAACCAAATTTAGTAGGGCCTCTTTGGTTAAGGGATGTTTTGTATTGAATTCAGATTGACCAAAATAATTATCCTCAATTGGATTTTAATTATCATTCAATACGATACTAAAATACAATATACTCGTCCGAAATAATTCCAAATCAGGCAAGATCATTGTCGTTTTAAATGTATTAGCTAGAGACATGAAAAAAATTGCCACTGATAGAGAACTGATCAAAGTTTTCGAAAATTGGAAAATAGGACATACACTGAAAACATTTTTTGATATAATTAAAAGAAAACTTGAATGTGATGGTTTTGGCAGCTAGCGTTGGACCGCCACCTTTTCCAAATGTCCATAACTTCCTCAATTTTCAAGCTACAGATATGTTCGAGCAATCAAAATGTTTGGAAAAGATGCGGCTTTCGCATATATTTTTTGAGAATTTTTGAAGGATGGGTCTTTTTTGCTAGACCAATTTTTTTGAAAAAATCTTGTTTTTCAAGAAAGGAAAAAAAAAAGGGCTTTTTAATCCTGAACATTTAGAAAAAAATTGCCAAGCTCTATCTTAAACCTTTTTCGAGTTATTGAAAATTTAAAAAATTCACAATATTACACTTTTAAGCGTAGAACTTCCGCAAAAGAGCTCCAAAAAAGCTCACATTTTGGGGTTAAGCTTCTCCCATAATAAGCTCCCTTTGGGCCAATTATAATCCAATTCGGAGACATCATCCCAGAAAAAAGTTTTTTTTTTGTATGGAATGCCCCATATTCTCTGATTAAAACTGCCATTTCATACATTAACAATATAGTTTGCGTCATGTGGATATCTTATTCAAAATTGTTTAATAACAATTAGTTCGTTTTGGAATTCCAAAGCGTCTTGACTTCTTTTGATGTAACTAAACAAGAATAATTTTTTTCAAATTAAATTAGTGAGTTTAGCTGGCTCAAGGTCCGAAAAAGTTGTGTTTTTTACAACTGAAAACAACTTATGCATTATTGTACACCAAAAATGAGCTGGTTGCCTATACGGTACCGTTTCATCATTCTCCCGAATGAATCTTCAGTAGGCTTATCGCTGTCGAAACCATCGCTTCACCTGCCTTTTCATACAATCAATGTTTTAATCAGTTGGGAACCTCAAAAAACAATAAGAGTAAAAATAGGTCAGGCTAACAACTTTCAACCTTTTGGTGTACATAAGCTTAAGCTTAGGCTCAAAGTTCCAAACCCAAAAGCTAAAGCAGCTTTTTGAGAGAGCTTAGAACTGGCCGTTAAATTTTGAATACAAGCATTCAAAAAAGTTTTTGCGTTGTTTCTTGAATCTTTTGTTAGTTTCGTTTACAAATCAAGAGAGCGTGTCGTCTCTTATACCTTGAGCCAGCTAAACTCACTAATTAAACATTAGAAAGGTCGCCAGATAAATTACAAACTTTTTCAAATTAATTTAATAAATAAGGGCCGAATTTACATCTTTTAAATATTTGCTATTTAAGACATAAAAGATGACAATTTATTTATAAGTTGGTTATTTGTCGCAAGAAATTTGTGAAATCGATGCTTCGATTATGACTAACTAAATGACACTAATTTAATAAGGCTTTTGCGACCTAATGACATATTCGTTATGGATAGGGGTTTTCGTCGAAGTCGTTGGTGAAATAGAAGGAAAAGGCCTTAGAGTTCTGATGCCAGCATTTAAAGGGAAAATAGCTCAACTGTACACCGAAGAAACAAATGAGTCTCGAAAAATCACCAAAATAAGGTGGGTTGTCGAAGCCGTTCATGGAACAATTGCTCAAAAATATAAACTTTTACAACACAATCTGGACAACAAATATCTCAACGAAGTTGGTGATCTATGCAGAATCGCTGGGGGTTAAAGCCAGATAAAGAATTAGGAAGCAAAATACTTTCTCATTTTAAAAATCGTATGATAGCTCTGAATACTTTGTCTGAAGAGGTTAAGCAAGAGCGTTACAACCGAAGAAGAAGTTTATTGAGTCCATTGAATACATCATCGCTTTTGGAATTTCCAAGACTCACGGAAGACAAGTATAATATTATATTAACATATAAGCGATATTTGCTTACAAGCGATTTGCACCCAAGCAAACCAAAAATATTAAACTTTTGTATATAACCGGTATTTGCATACAAGCGGTTCGTCATATAACCGATATTTACTGTATAAGCAATCAAAGTTTAGTCAAAGTAACCGTCCGGTAATTTAATCCTTAAACGTTCAAACCCAGCATCTTTTCTAATAAATATATATTTGGAATTGCTTAAATACATATTAAATTTCCCCACGCAGCAATATATCGTTCAGCGTTTCCTTAATTTTGCCACTCACTCATCATGTACCTTCCATTCATTTTAGGTCCGTGTGGGCTACAAGAATCGCTTGCATTTGGTAAAAGAGGGTCAGAAATATTTGGATGCCCGCAAAATTAAAGCCTTTTACAATGTAATTGATGGCTTTAGCCTAGAGGACGGCATCAATGCGCTTGTCAAATCCACAGGCTTTGGCAAAATGTCACCCAACATTGTTTTGGTGGGCTATAAACCCGATTGGAATCGCTGCCGCAAAGAGGAGGTGGAGAGCTATTTCGCCATTTTATAGTTAGTAAAACCTAAATGTTAAACCAAAAAGACACCTTCTTATGTATGCTTAATCATCCCGCAGTAATGCCTTCTCGCAGCGTATGGGTGTAGCACTGCTTCGTCTACCCAATGGCTTGGATTTCTCCGAACTGAGCTCTGAGGTGACCATTCCACCAAGCAACTTAAGCCATATGCATACAGCCAATGCGGGAGGTTTTACCAATGAATTACTACCGGCAGCCAATGCGGCCTCGGAGCTGTTACACATTGATTCCAATTTGAATTTGGCTTCCATGGATAGCCCGAATTCGTCTTATACCATACCCCAGCCGGCCCCTATGCCCAATATGCAACGTGGTATGCGAAGCTATAAGGTGAATGGCAATTTGGATGAGACTGCGGCGACTGGTGTGACTTATCATACAAAAGGAGGGTCAGAGATACCACAGAAACTGCTGGAGGCCATGACCATATTTACACGAAAACAGCCCAAGGGCAACATTGATGTTTTCTGGCTGTACGATGATGGAGGTAAGTTGGATTTGTGTACGATTGCTGGGAATTGGACACACTAAAGAGTTTCCTATGCAGGTCTTACCATCCTGCTGCCTTATATAATCTCCATGCGCTCGCATTGGCAGAACTGCAAACTGAGAGTATTTGCCATGTGTCATGGCAAAGATGAAGAGCAGGAAGAGAAAAGGTATGTGGTGCAAGCAATATCAACTGTCCCTTCCCTTACTGATATGCTTCTGTTGTTTTCTTGTACTCCCAGCATGGCCAGTCTTTTGACCAAGTTCCGCATTAAATACTCCGAGCTTATCATGCTCAAAGGCGTCACGGAGCAGCCACGTCACGATACGCTGCTCAAGCATAAGCGTCTTATCGAACCTTTCCGTCGCAGTGCCCGCAATGAGTTTGGCATTACCGATGAGGAGCTCCAAAGTATGGCGGAGAAGACGAATCGTCAGCTGCGTATACATGAATTAGTCGTTAAGCACTCGTCAAATGCTTCGCTGGTGGTTATGTCGTTGCCCATGCCGCGCAAGGTAAGATTACTTCATCCCAAATTACTTCTGTTTTGCTTACCTTATTCTTCGCCTAATTTGCAGGAGGCCATCTCAGCGCCCTTGTACATGTCCTGGTTGGAGATGCTCACCTCGGATATGAAATGCCCGGTGGCATTGGCTCGCGGAAATCAAACACCCGTACTAACACTCTACTCCTAAGCTAAGGCCAGCGTTTCCACTTCGAGTACAATTTAGTATTATTAGCGTTTAGGTGTTCCCATGCAGGATCTCACCAGAATTGAGATGAAACGAGACGATATATGGCAAAATTATTATGATTCCTAAACGCCAGTACTATTTTTAATATAGAAGATCCCATGAAAACACCTTATGTTAGTCCCTAATAGAGTTAAGTTCGAATAGATCTTATATGGGTGAATGTTGTACAAAAGTCTTAAGAGCAGCATACTTTCTTAGCTGCTAACGAAAAAAAGTGACCGAGAAGAATGTTAGCAAGGCTATGTTAGTGCCAAACCTTAGCCACGTCTTTACATTTTGCAATGCTTACTTTATCGAATCGTCAATTCCTTATCATTCGACTATATAAGATATATTTACTTAACTCGAGTCCTTAGAACTTAAATATAGCAATAGCTTTAAGTTGATTACGAACTATTATGAATATACTATATATTATGAATATTTAAACCAAAGCTTGTTTCTTCTTCCTGCAGCTACAATTGATATTAATCATTGATCATCAGTTGCCATCAGGTAAAAGCAAGATTTTTCATCCTCAAAATAAAATGGGATTGTAAACTTCCTAAGGGCAGATTTGTCAGATTTTATAAACTTTCAATTAAGTTCTGATTTCTCTCCTTCCATATTGCTACTATGAGTCAGATCTTTGTTAATTAATGGTCCTAAGGGCCGATTTCTCATTTTCTACAAAGAGCTGAATGTCAGATTGAAAGATTTAGAATTTTATGTCAGTGTCCTGTGGCATTTAGAAAAAAAAGAGAGGTGCTCAGAATGAGACTACGTTCGCGTGGAATCAAATACAAATGCACAAAATATATATTATAATTATGCCTAGAATTTGGCAACGCATAGAAATATTCATTTCCGACCCTATAAACTACATATATTTTTGATCAGGACGACGAACTGATACGATTTAACTTTTCTCTCAGTTTGAAAGCTATCGACCTGAAACTTTGTACTGTGTTTTCTTTTCACTGCACACTGCTAATATGTCGAAGCCGAACTGATCGGATGACTTTATCTAAGGACTGTCATAGGAACTAGAGGTGGGCGCGGGCCGGGCTGTTTTTCGTGGCCCGCGGGCTTACACAGGTCATTGTGGTCAGAAAAATTATGTAAACTTTGCAGAACTAGCACACTTGATTCCCAAATAATAACTGAGTTAAAAACAATTTTTTGTTCGCATTCCCTTAAAGCCGCATTAGAACCCATTTAAGGTTATTGTTTCCGGCACTACGCTCGATTTGGTTGGGCTATTTTCTTGTACCCTCACCAGATAAATTGTCCTCTTAGTGAGAAAACAGAGATAATGTGTTGCTACGTAGAAAGATTCTCCGAATTTATGGGGATCATGAAAATAGTAGCGTTGATGACAGAACTAATAACATAAACCCAAATATTCTAAAATGGAATGTTTGCTGAATTTTTAGACTTAAGTTATATAAAAAAACGAAAAGTTGGAAAAACGCTATCGACATAGAGCTTGGAAAAAGGTTTGGCTATCCAGCACTGGCACACATTAGAATTCTGGAAAATGCAAGGACTTAAAATAGCCTCCCAAATTAGCTCGGACCATTGAGATGATTCCCGCCAGTTCGTCTACGAGCGAAAGGCTTTTTTCAACATCGGGCCATGTTTTAAATGAAAAACGCACTAGGCTACAAAGCTCAAATTTAGAAAAAATTAAGTTTCGTGCCGGGCCGGGCCGGGCCCGGGCCTTGGTGAAAAAGTTTCGTGTTGGGCCGGGCCGGGCCTCTCAAAAAAAGAGTTCGTTTTCGTGCGGGCCCGGGCCTCAAAATACAGGCCCGCGCACACCTCTAATAGGAACTATCGGTCGAAAAGATGGTCATAGTGAGAAAAACCTTTTTGTTATTAATGAAACGTTTCCCAAATTCGTGTTTATTAATATTATATGCTTTCACACAACTTTGTAAGTTTAGGTTAAATTCTATAGTATTACTATATCTTTTAGCTGCCGTAGGAACCATCGGTCGAAAAATGGGTCTTACAAAGAAAACCTTTTTTGTTTTTATACTAATACTAAATGCTTTCTTAAACTCTGAGAATGCAAAAAATTTACAAGGGTGAAAGAACTTCGGCACAGACGAAGTTAGCTTGGCTTCTCGTTTTTCTAATCAATTTTTGATCATCATTGATTTTTAGCTCGTAAGTGCGAGTGTTCAAACATATTCAATTTCGTTTAACTAAGCACGCATCATGTGCAATTAACAAGGTGAAGTCGTCAGCTTTTGCTGAGTATACCTAGCTTAACCTTATTAATTCCACCATGAACACGCATTCGACAAAGTAAGACAGAGTTAGACAAAGTGCAACGCAAAAGCCACAACTGGCAATGGCCTTCGCACTTGTGATAGGGAATTCAAAAACGTCCGTGTCGAAATTAAACACAAAGTTTATGTTTCTTTGCTGAAAAAATACAGCAATGCACTACCAGTACACAAAAGCATTTTATTTTACAAACATTTCCAGTCCATGGACCTTGCTACGCCGGAAAACCCGAACTTGACACATATATTTGTTTCGGTTACGGTACTGATAACCGGTTATGTAAATAAAAGTTATACGGTTACGGTTATAAAAAGACAATTTTTTCGGTTATGGTTACGGTTTCGGTTTCAAATTTTAAAGTGTTTTTAGCGGTTGAGTTACGGTTTCGGTTACGGTTTTAAACTCTGTTTATAACAATAACAAAGAAAAATACCGAGAATTTGTTTAAAAAAAAAAAAAATCTTTATTTATTCTTGTAAATTCGTTTCATTTCCCTTAAAGTAGTCTCCCCCGAATGTATTACCCTTGTGCCAACATTCTTTCTATTTTAAAAACATTCTGCAAAGAGCTTTTCCGGTATGGTGTTTAATTTCCTATCTCTTGTATCGATTCAAAACGGTGTCTACGGTGTCTCTTGAGTTAAGCGAACTGCCCATGGTATATGTCTAAAAGGTTCGTGCGTTCATGACATGACACTTGGAACCCCTCTCGTGGACTTCAACCAGCGAGCCACACTAATCGCACTTTCCGAAATGAACAGGCTTTAAAATGTAGATGCACATAAGAGCATGTTTAAAACGCATCTCTTTGTAGGAAATAAGTTCGCTTCGTTAATTTAAGTTCTAGTTTACCGACTTAAAATTCATTCGATTCCCGCACCTTATTTGTTTGTTACGGATAATTCTTTGACGAAATTTCGATTAGGAATTGCGCATTGCACGCTGCACGCGAGCAGATACCAACAGCGTGCAGCATATTAATTTGTTGTTGCGTTGTTTGCGTCTAGCCAAAACGAATGCCTGGCTTGCGTAATAGGCTTGGGCACCCCTGAGATAAAACATAATATTTTCAAATTTTTATAAGCATTTAAAATTTTTTATATTTTACCAGATCAACTCGACCAAAAGAACTATTTTTCATGGTTTAATCGATTCAGAACATTAAACCATTCTCAGTTATGCCAGTCTGCAAATAAGTAAGCGATATAAAATCGAATAAATATCGGATATATGAAGACCCGTTTGTATGCAAATACCGGCTATATGCAAAAACTTACAATTTTAGAGCATTGTGTGCAATTTTTATATAAAAATTTAATTGCTTGTATGCAAATCGAAGGGTCTGAAAATGTTAATTGTAACAAAGTGGCAATGGGCTAAGAGTAGAGATGGGCGAATAAGGACAATTTGTTCCCGACCAAAAAATTTTAATTCAGTGCTGCATGCCTGCCAATAAGGCAGGCCTTGTTAGGGCCCAAACCAGAAGTAAGTTGTTTTTCGTTTCAGGTTAAACCATCGTTCCGTAACCAGGCGCCGGGTTTCATTCCTTGTAATTATCTTGTAAGAGGATATGGGCGTCCCTATCAAGCTCTACTCTGGGAGGAGCTAAATGGTTGTGCCTTGACAAACTGTGTTGAGGTGTCCATGAACCCAGATGAGGTGGTTACTACGCGTACGCAGGGCTTCTTCTTTTTTGGAGTAGAGCCTTCAGAGCCTTGCACGAATTTCCGTGAGCTACTTGCGAAACCACGTCCTCTGCCATTTCATTTATTAAAAACAAAGAGGTTTCCACATTCATTTTGCATTTGCCTTGTCTAAATTGCTTGCCTCAATGAACTCCCAATGAGTTCTCCATCAGATGGTAAACAGCATCTCTTAAAGATCTTTACTGGTGTGTGATGAGTAACCGGTTGTAGCCGGTGTCAACGGCACGACTGACAGTTCGTAGAACCTGCTGCGCTATAACTTTTCTATTCAATAAAATATACATAAATAAATATACTACATAATTATATTTTTTGGGAATTTATTTTTCTAAACAAGGAAAGTGAGTTTAAACTTCAGTGGCGGAAAGCATTTGTGTGTGAACGGAGCTAGGAGTGTGGTGACTATGTGATTAATCATCAATATGCGTGGATATATCCTTTAGTGTTTTAAAGATAAAGATGGTTGGATTAGAGTCTAGTAATAGGCGCGACGTGGGTTATTCTAGAATAAATAGAAATATTTAAGGGAATTGAGCACAAACCACTTATACTTCACCACCTACCAATGGATTGGGACGAAAACGATAGGCCAACATCATTCGCTTGCGATAAGCATCATATTCATTATCGCAATTCTCTGGCTGGGCAACGCTGCCCACACCTAGTCCCTGATTTCCATCTCGTTGTGGGGCTCTGGGTGGGGAAGAGCATACATCATTATTAGGTGAAACAAAATGTACTCCCGTTTTTCATCACTTACTTATTTACAGGATCCACAATGCCCGCCCCATCTTGGCCCAGGCCTTGTCCCTCTTTCCAGCCCAGTTTCTGTAGCATTTGAAAGCCAATGTTATCCTCCTTCAATTTGTATTCCTTATAGTCGCTCAAATCCGGCTGCCTGTTATTCTTTTTGGCTTCATATTGTTCCATGAACTTTTTTAGTTCCTCCGGTGGCAAAAAGTCACCTATATGATGTTTACCCTCACTTTGCTTAGTCAAGGCATTGGCCCATAATGACGTGGCCTCCATTTCGGCGTTGCGCAACTTATGCTCCCAAGTCCCTCCTTCGATATCCTCATCGGAGTCATATTCGTACTTAAATTTACCACCACGAGCCAGGCGATCGATTTCCTGTCTTTTACGCATCATGTCCTGGTATAATAGATTGACTTTATAATGCTCCTCGCATTGATTCCATTGGTCCTCAGTCAATTGAGTGGATCCATAGTTGAGGCGTGCATATTGCAAGAGGGCGGGATCGTTACGTGTGATGGTGGATAGCACGGGTTTGTTCTGATTGCCAAAATGGCTGCAGTGGCCTTAAGAAGATTGGATTAGATTAGTATTTGCATTGGTTGGTGGTCACACTTACTTGAGCTGGGAAGCATTTGCTCCTTCTCGCCCCAACGGCTCTTGCGCTCGCGTTTACGTCTTTGTCTTTGGGCCTCTTGATCCTCATGTTCTTCAGGATTCTCCCCAGCCGCAGCAGACTCCTCCCTCTCACGTCTCTCCTCATCACTGAGCTCATTGCGACATTCGATGCGTCTTTTAATATTATCACGATTGCGATCCATCATACCACGCATATACTCATCATCCGAATCAAAATCCGCACTTATGGCCGACTCTGGATCGTATTTATCAGCCGCCGAATTACTGTTCAGCTCCTCCTGTTGCAGCTGCTGCTGCTGCTGTTGCTGCTGTTGTTGTTGTTGCTCTTTGTTTTGCTCCCTGCTTAGCTGCTGCTGTTGCTCTCGCTCCCGTTGCCGCTCGACCCTTTGGCGTTCGTACTCAAGCAGCTGTGTTCGATAGCTTCGATATTGCTCGCAGCTCTTATCATAAAGAAACCTATTGTTAAAATTTAAAAAAAGTAAAACATACAATGAAAAGTGCTCAATGGCAAGTTCAAGTGTAGTACAGAAACATTCTATAGATAGCTCAGCTTGAGGCGCCCATTTTGGTCGTTTTGGTCTTGATTTTTTTTTTGGTTTTCATTTTAATTATATAATAATGTGTCCGCCAGCTGGCTGCTGCTGCTCCAGGTGTAAAACGTTCTTCGAGGCAGGTCAGGGCGCCAAAGTGCATTCGTATCCGGCGGCTTTAGTCAACTCTAGTTTCAGTTTGTAAGTAAGTCTTGATCTCCTGCATCTGAACTACTTTAGTACTACTAGAAGTGAATATACATTTTAAAGTTAAGGATGTACCGAAAACTGACTCGAGTGTTTAGCTATACTGACTCGGAATCTCTAAAGAAGAACAAGATCAACTGTCTCTAAAGTGACAAAGTGAACTTAATAGGGAAACATTAAACAATGTTTTTGAAGAGTGATATGGAAATACTAGAGAGCCCTGCATGAGCATGAGTGGAGTCAAAGTGCCCTATGCTTCGATTATAAAAAAAAAAGTTACAGTAAATTATACACAACAAATTTCTACCTCTCGACATACATTTCAAAACATTGCTGATTCGAGCATCAAACTTGGGTACAAACTGTTTCATCGTCTCACCCAACTTCTCTACCCCCGAATCAGCAATCAATTAAATTTGTCTGTTTTATTTGACCACTTGATTTGACAGTTAGTCTAAGAGCTATTTAATCTATTGTTTCGATGAGCTGATCTTCGCTGAATCATTTCAAAACAGATATTAAAACTGTTACCGAACCCGAAGGAAAGAGAGCGAACGATAGAGAGACAAAGCAGCTAACTAAAATCTTTACCTTCCTCAAAAGATCAACCTTAGCCAAAAATTTAAATGTGTTTAGGAACACTATCAGTTCTGTTCTCAATTCCACTTCGGTTTTCGTAAAAACGTTGGAACTTATTATTTTAAATTACAAATTTGAATGGAAGGTTTAAAGAAAATCTGTGGCTACTAGATCAAGGCTTCGTTTTTCTACGAATTGAATCCACTTTTCATTGAGCTGCCGTTTTCAACTAATTGAGCAATTCCACTTTTACTGAACGCGGAGCTAGTAACCGTTGATATAAGTGTCACTTTCCATACAATCTTATTAACATATAGTTCAAAGTACAAACGTTTAAACGAAAACCGAATTGGATTGAGAACAGGCCTGTATATTTTATCGTATTTTCATAGGAAAACAAAAAAAAAGTGAACTAAGATAAGATTAAGATTAGTTTAGACTGCCTTCACACTATTCGACACATGACACATGATAGTCTAGTAGCCCAGCTTGTTATGTTGTAAATTTGAAAAATTGTCAAATTCATAGAACTTTATGGGGAAATTCGGGCCTACTTAGATGTCATGGGTCATGTGTAGAACAGTGTGAAGGCAGCCTTAAGCTAATCTTACATTTAATAATAACCAAATTGGAGAAATTCGGTTGCACGACCACGACTTTGCTTATTTTTGTTTGTTTTTTTTTTTTTGATAAAAGTGACTATAGATTACATGTACTTTCGCTATCTTAAATCTTTCTGATGGTACAAAGGGATGTACAAAAATGAATAACTAAGTGAATGTAATTAACTGTAAGTTTTCGAAACCACATAAATATAATGATGGAAAAAACTGTCCCGTGCGAAAATGCTTAGGCTTAAATTTTGAAAAAAAACGAGAAAGACAAGTCTAACTTCGTCCGCGCCGCAGTTTTCATACACTTGAAATCGCTTGTCTCACCGGTTAACGACTTAGACCAAACTTCGCAGATCAGCTTAAAAACATTTAATATTACCCATGACCGTGATTGAGAGCAGTAATATTGAGACAAAAAACAGTTTTTCTCATTAAAATCCATTTTTCGACCGATCATTTGTATGGCAGCTACAAGAAGTAGCGATCCTAACCGGTCGGTTCCGACATATTAGCAGCGTGCAGACAAAAGAAGACTCTGTGCAAAATTTCAGCTCGCTAGCTTCAAAACTGAGGGACTAGTTCGCGTAGAAACAGACAGACGGACAGACGGACGGACAAAAGCTTAATCGACTCAGCTCGTCACGCTGATCAAAAATATATATACTTTATGTGGTCGGAGATGATTCCTTCTATGCGTTGCAAACTTCTGGGCAAAATTATAATACACTTTTCAAGTGTATAACAACAAATTATTTTTCTGTGAAATAAAAACCATTTTTAAAGCTAAGTCTCACAGGCAAATAATTTGCGGAAATATTTTAAAATATTTGCCCATTTTGTTTGCTCTTGGTGGGAACACCAAATAGTTTGCGCGCATACATTTGCCAAGTAGCCTTTGCCTATGTTTGTGCACCAATAATTTGAAGCAAATATTTGCCCAATGGACAAATTTTGTTTGCGGGCAAATATTATATATATCAAAACTAAAGCAAGTAGAATTCAAACATATCACAAGACCACGAAATAAAATTAGTATGAATTTAAAAAATTATTTAATTATGTATGGTATTAGCTGTTTATTTTGGTTAAGGGTAACTGTATACCTTCAGAAAAATTTTTTTGATTTTTTTTTATTTGCTTAAGCGTTCTATTAGGATCTTATAAACATCCTGCAAAACTTTCAAGCTGATCCGAAACTCAGTTTTAAAGATATAAACCAAAACAATTATTTTTTCCGTCCCTTTTATATGAAAATTGTTTTTATCGACCCTCGTACTTTTAGAAATTCGTATTTTTTTCCTTTTTTTGGTCAAAAACTTTATAAATATTTATAAAATGTTCGATATTACAGAAAAAAAAAATTTGAAAAAAAATTTTACTTGGAAATTTTTGAAGATTTTATTTTTATCATGTCTTGACGCACTGTGACTCAAATTTCTGGAGAACTGCTTAACCGCTTTTGATAATCTTTTTTTTTCGGTGAAAGTTAACACCCAAATGCACAAAATCCGATTTATACATTTATTAAATATAATTTTTATTTCATCGAAAACAGATGTCGAATCTTTAAATGCGATTATCTCGGAACCACTTTTTCCTACCATTCTGGTGTGAACTAGGATATTTTTGATCGGTCAACAAATAACGAAGCTAGGAACAATACAATGGGAAAAAATAGTCGATTTTCGAAATTTTGACTTTGAAACCCCATAACTACGTCATTTATTGACCGATCCAACATATCCTAGTTCACACCAGAATTACATTATTTCTTAACAAAACCCCATCTTCAGTTTTAAATTCAGACCATCCGTTCTCAAAAAATTTTTGCAACCATGGGCCTATGTTTTAAATTTTTGGTTAACTTTGAACAGAAATACAACAACAACCGTAGGTACAACAACAACAACAAAAATTACTAAATTTAGTTTAACCGATTACCTATACAATGAAAAAAACGCTTCTTCATACCACTTATAGCTTTTGAGTAATCTAATTTTTTGTAAACCTTTAAAAAATGACACCTGAAGGTATACAGTACCCTTAAACATAAATAAATAATAAAAAATATATAAATTGCAGCTGATATCGTCTGCACTGTAAGATGCAGCAAAACAACTACATAGCTCAAACCATTATTGAAAAGACAAACAATCACACAAAGCTCGCTGCAGTCGAGTTCCACTAGATACCAGGACATATGAATATACCACAAAATGTTCTAGAAGACCAAAAGGCCAAAAATTATCCTACACGAGATCGCTTCCACTATTCCCACGGGCCTTGTGGTAACCTAAACACAAAAAAAACTTTCCATCATTATTGTTGCGTGATGTAATAAAAAAATTTATAATCACTATTGAATTTAGATGGACGAAGAGGATGAGCTTGCGAGGGCTTTGAATTTCCTGCTAGCTACTTCTTGCCCATAAATATGCAGCTGCGCAGCATAGCTGTTCATTAGACCGGACATTTCTCCATACGATTTTCAACATGTGACGATCTTTGCACAACATGGCGCAAAAAATTCTGTATATTTTATAGAAAATTGATCAAAAATCCAAAATCAGATATATGGTATATATTTGCGCGATCGCCCTTCTCAAGAAAGAAAGCATGGTTATGTAAGAAAAACGTTTCTAGCAGCTTGTCGCCTGGAGCTGAAAAAGTTCTGTATTAAAAATATGAATTTAAAACATTAACATCCAAATGGAATCTGTCATAGTTATTAACCGAAACCCGAAAGAGAAGAAGATTATTAACACTGTGACACATTTTTGAACTCAAAAAAGTTGATACGGTCGAGACCAAAAAATTCTGAAAGGGTGTGATGGTAGTAGAGGTGGGCGCGGGCCGGGCTTTTTTTCGTGGCCCGCGGGCTTACACAGGCCCGGAGCGGGCCCGGGCCTTAAAATTAAGATTCGTGCGGGCTTCGTGCGGGCCCGGGCCTTAGCAAAAAGGCCCGGCCCGTAAAAGCCCGAAATAGGCCCGTAAAAGCCCGAAATAGGCCCGAAAACAATTTTGATTTGTTCGCGCTATTTTTGTTTATGTTTGAATTAGAACCGCCATTTATCGCATTTTAATTGTTTATCGATACTACTAACGATTTGCTTATACATATTTTACTTGTTTGCTCACCACTAATTCAAAATTGTCGTCCTATTGTGAAATTGATAAAACTTTGCAATATTTGCAAATATTTGCATTGTGGTCAAAAAAATTATGTAAACTTTGCAGAGCTAGCACACTTGATTCCCAAATAATAACTGAGTTTAAAACAATGACCCTAAGCGCATTAGAAAAAAGGTTTCTTCCGGCAATCGCTCATTTGGTTGGGCTTTTCTTGAACCCTCCTTATAGAGAGATGAATTTCCTCTCAGAGGAAAAAAGAGATAATGTGTTAGCTGCGGTAAAAGCAATGCTCTCCGAATTTATAGGGGATCATGAATATAGTAGCGTTGATGATATAACTAATAACATAGACCCAAATAATTCCGAAAATGGAATGTTTGCTGAATTTTTAGACTTAAGTTATATATAAAAACGAAAAGTTGAGAAAAACGCTATCGACATAGAGCTTGACAAATATTTGGCCTATCCAGCAGCTCCTGGCACACATATTTTAGAATTCTGGAAAAATGCAACGGACTTAAAATACCTTCCCAAATTAGCTCGGACCATTCTGGCTATTCCCGCCAGTTCGTCTACGAGCGAAAGGCTTTTTTCAACATCGGGCCATGTTTTAAATGAAAAACGCACTAGGCTAAAAAGCTCAAATTTAGAAAAAACGAGAGCGCAAGTTAAAGTCGGCTCTAACCGACTTCGATATACCCGTTACTCAATGAAAAACATGTTTAACAGTGTTCCTACGTTCCTTAGGGTGAACATCTGAAAAGTATGCAACACTTTTAGAACTCGACTATTTTTCACATTTTTGCTCATAACTTGAGAACCGCTCATCCGATCTTTATCGTTTCCTCGGCAAGTTTATTCGTTTTGCTAATTATTAACTATCTCTAGAAGGTACGAATCGTCTATCTTTAAAACTGTAGAAGATATAACGTTTTTTCCGAATTGCGGGGGCGGGAGGGGACGTGGCCAAAATTTGGAATAAACTTGATCTGCCTGAAAGCATAAGAAGCATTTGTCTCATACATGTGAAACCTCTATCTCTTACCATCTCTGAGATCTAGGTGTTCATACAGACGGACGGACGGACGGACGGACAGACGGACATGGCTATATCGACTCGGCTGTTGATGCTGATCAAGAATAGATATACTTTATATGGTCGGAAATGATTCCTTCTGCCTGTTACATACATTTGCACGACTTTAGTATACCCTTTTTACTCTACGAGTAACGGGTATAATTAAGTTTCGTGCTAGCCGGGCCCGGGCCTTGGTGAAAAAGTTTCGTGTTGGGCCGGGCCGGGCCTCTCAAAAAAGAGTTCGTGTTCGTGCGGGCCCGGGCCTCAAAATACAGGCCCGCGCCCACCTCTAGATGGTAGTATAAAAAGGCTGCAAAGGTTTGGTCTGATTAGCTGCCGTTTTCTTTTTATTGACCTTTGAACTTTTCAGCTTCAGTGTAGGATTAATGATTTCATATCTCGTAAGCTATATTGAATTTTGCTTTTGTGTCTTTAGCAAAGTTGTTGCTCTTGGCTTGGCCTACAAAACATTTCTTAGTAGCAAATCAGAAAAATTACATCTTGGTACTTAAAATTACAAAAGATGTCCAAAAAAATCAATTTTTCACAACTCTTTTCAGTTTTCCAACTTTTTCCTGAAATCCGTTACAAAGGGCATAGCAGAATAAGCATACAAAAACTGCCCCCACTTCGATCAGCACCAAAATTAAATATGTTGTTACCATCAATGAGAAACTCACTCTCCTAAATTTGTAGTCTTCTAAACGCTATTGGAGAAGAGTTATGAGGATGGAAAAGTAAAACAAAAAACTCGTTTATCTTAAGAACCACTTAACCGATTTGAATGCGTTAAAAATATGCTATAAGTGTACACCATTGAATTCCAAAAATTATTTTTGCACATTTTTATTACCAATTCTTAGGCACAAAAATAATTATTAAAATTTTCAAATAATTTTTTCGCGGTGTAAATCGATTTCAACTCTTATAGTTTTTTGCTGGTTTTTTCAATAAGAAGTCCTTAACAATGTACAATTTTTGCAGTGTCATCGGGAATCATCTTCATAGTGAATACCAATAAAACATGTGAATAGTTTCACAAATATATTTTATAATATTGAGCACACTGTAACTATTCAAACAGAATTGACAGAACATTTCCCCCTTTTCTCCTTTTTAAGTTGATTTACAGTGTGCCTAATATGTATAAAATATTAATGAAAAATACTAATTTAACGTTTAATTATATTTCACCATGAGGTACACTTGGGATGTGTTTGCAAAAATTATATGTTGTTAGGGACCTCTTGATGAAAAAACCAGCAAAAATCTGTCGGTATAGCAAAAGGCTAACGCCGTAAAAGAATTATTTGAAAATTTCAATAATTTTTTTTGGGCCAAAGAATTGGCAATAAAAATGTGCAAAAATTATTTTTTGAATTGTGCTGTGGACACTTACAACATATATTAAACCCATCCAAATCGGTTTAGCGGTTCTTAAGATAAACGACTTTTTTGATTTATCTTTCCGCCCTCATAACTCTAGTCCAATAGCGACTAGAAGACTACAAATTTAGGAGAGGGAGTTTCTCATAAATGGTAACAACATATCTAAATTTGGTGCAGATCGGAGTGGGGGCAGTTTTTGTATGCTTATTCTGCTATGCCCTTTGGACAAGTAATGTAGGTAAAAGTTGTTGCTTAGACCAAAATAAACAAACCGTTAATACGAACACACTTCATTTAAGTACTCTTTGATAAAGTAAAAAGACCAAAAGCATGAAAAACTGTCAAAAAATTCGAAAAAAAACGAATTTTATCGGTAAAAAAGTAAATAAATTAAATTTCTTTGGCTACATTTTTTAAGTTATATTTTTTGACAATTTTATTGATTTAATACAAAACAATCAAAATTTTTGATAGTGTCAGCCAATTTCTACCAAAAACTGTACTTTTTCGAAATTTGGTTGAAATTATTTATCTTTTAGGGTCTTTAGCTATATGAAGGACCATTCGAATAAAGTTGGTATGTTCCAGCCGATTGTTTACGTTAGTCTATGCTAATTTTTCGTCCTTCATTGCTTGGTCAAATTCGTTATAGTTTTCAAGAAAAAGTTGAAAAACAGTACAAAATCAGCGGAAAACATGGTGAATTTACGACATTTTTGCAATTTTGAGTTTAAAGATGTGACTATTTTGACTTGTTACTTAGAAATGATTTGAAAACCAAGTCAAGAGCAACAACATCTTTTCAGAGTTACAATTCCCAATCATATGCTTAAAACTTCAAAGTGCTATAAAAAGAAATCGGCAGCTAACCAGACCAAAGGTTTTTGTACTACTATCATACCCTTTCAGAATTTTTTGGTCTCGACCGTATCAACTTTTTATTGTTGCACAGTGTAATCGTAACCGTGATTTAAGCGTAACCGGAAAACAACAATCGGACAAAACAGTAACCGTAACCCTAACCTTTATTCATTTCGAGTTTAATCTCTGTTCCCGTTTTCTATCAAATTAAAATTGTTACATATCCCCGCTTACAAAAAACCACAGTGCCATTGGCTTTTAATTTTAAATTTCCAATCAAAATCATGAATTGTTTCTGTGATTATATCGCACTCAGATTGTTGTATAAAAACGAGGGCGCCCACCACTCCCATTGCCTTACACCAGAAACCCGCGCCGGGTGTAAAAAAAAATCGTAGATTGAACACTTAAAAATATTAAGAATTTGGGGGGGGGGAAAAGGGAGGGGAAAAACGGGGGGGGAGGAGGTTTATTATAGTTGAAAAAATAATAGTTTTTGTAATATTTTTCATAGGATCAAAGATTATTTTAAAGATATTGAAAGTGTATATATATATATACCAAACTGTAAAACAAATTGTGAAATTTTGAAAATTGTCCTTTCAGCTTATAGGCTTTTTACACTGAGCACATCTAACATCTAACATCCAACATCCTTTGTTTAAATGCTTAATAACCATTTGCTATGCCAACATTTTTAAGCTTTTGTTTTGTAGAAATGTTAAGTGGGTCGATGTCTAATAGGTAAATGCTACAAAGATAGCAAATTCAGCCATAGGAAATATTTATTACTCAGGATGTTGGATGTTAGATGTGCTCAGTGTGAAAAGTCTATTAGACTTTTTTGTTTTATGAGTTTTGGAAATCATTAAGATTTGATAGATGGTCATGGTAGACAAGTAAATGGTTAGATCAAACGGTCCTAAAAGTTCCGAAATTTACCAAATTTTATGTGTGAGGATCAAACCTTCAAAAGAACCCGGAAATACACATTTTATGATAAATTCAGGTTATCATGAAGACTAAATAGTTGGCAATTAAAAACGGGTAAATAGGAAGTGTAGGTCAATCGGACTAAAGCAGCGGTGGGCAGCCTCATAGCCCTTCTTACCCGCGCAACTCAGCCCGTTATTTTTATAATTCTACGACGCAATAGAAATTACAACAAACACACGCTGCATCGCGCTGATCAAAACAAAAGACAAAAATAAGAATGTTGTACCCTTTCCGTTATTTCTGCGCCCGCCGCTGGACTTAACGTAATTTGAACATTTGCAATATTCTATTGACATAAAGACGGGTTAATAGAAGATGTAGATCATACAGACCGAATATTTAATGAGTTTAGATTCCATGAAGATTGAATTGATGGCAATTGCCAAGTAATCATCTCTTCATGGTTTTGTGTTTAAAATATTAAAGGGGGCGTAGTAATTCAATGATTCAATAGTTTTGTGAGCTATGAATAAAAGTTCTTAGATAGATTAAATCGTTAACAAAGTCAAAGGGAACTTTGATTCAACTGATACAGGGCTCTAGAAAACACCTCTATGAATATTTTGACATGAAAGTGCAGTTTCTTTTTGTTAAGATCTTTAGATTAATTGCTAAATATGATGTTTTGTAAACGTAGCTTTTCTGTTCTTTTTTCTTTCTACTCTCTGCGTTTCGTCCCCCACTCTCTGCTATTCCTTTGAATTTCCACTATTCCTTTATAATGTTTTCCCAATCCTGTTATGGTTTTTCAGTCTCACCTCAACCCTCTTCTTGTTCCTATAAGATGGTTGACTAAATACAATGTCCTTGAACAGATCTTGGTTCAAAAGTTAGTTGAGCTAATAGAACAATTGGACACTAAAACTAAAAACTAATTAAACAGTTAGGTCTTGTAATGAATCTTAAAGCTTAATCTAAGTTCCCTAGAATATAGAACCCGCTTTTCTTTTATAGTGCTTAATCTTATTTTATATATACAAAATTCAATTCTGAAATAACCTAAGCTTATATACATGTTTCAAGCTGTCCACATCCCCCTCTCCCGTCACACTTATCTCATTTCTCTCTCTCTCTCTCTATAGAGCGAGCACCTTTCTTCAGCCCTGTTTTTTCATGGAAAACATAGTTGAGGTGATTTACCACAAAGCCGGATGCAATTCGCTTCTATGCATACGTATTTGATCTTCATAATCTTCACCATTTTCTGCGACCAGTGCGATTAGGTTTTCTATGCACGTTGGCAATTGTATGCACGTTTCTGAAAAAACTACATAAATTGCTTTAAAATCGTGCACAACGATTTGTAAATAATATAAACAAATTGAAAAATGACATTTGAAGGGGATGAGGTGAGGGATTGGGGCTGGGGATGGGAGGAACAGAATAGACAACTTAAAATTGCCCAAAATAAGGAAACACACCTTGAGGCGGTGGTGTTGATTGCTTCTTTTCCTCCTGATCGTGGGGCTCCTGCCTGGGCGGCGGCGGTGGCGGTGGATTAGGCATCAGTGTTAGACTTGGTTCCGGAATGGCCTCCAGATTAATTTGTGGTTTCGGTATGGCATTCAAATCAAAGTCCGTGGGTGCTGGTATGGCATTCAGCTGCATATAGAGGGGCGCCAAATTGGCCAAAGCCATGGGCAGCTGTGGTGGTGGAGGCGGTGGTGGTGGAGCGGACACCGGATGCAGCTGCATGGGCAAATGGTGGCCATGGAAGAAGGCCGGCAGTGGCAATTGTGGTGGTCCCTGGGGCAGCAGTGAGGGATTGAAGGTGAATTGCGGTGGTGGCGGTGGAGCCTGAACCGGTATGCTAAAGGCCATAGGATTAGGGCCAGCCGAGCTGGTTACAGTTAGACCTGAAGTGCAGGCAGTGGCACTAACCAACTGGTCCAGCTGTTGTGGGCTGTTGCTGCTGGTTGCTGGTTCCAGACTGTGATTATCAACAGAGTTTGTCTCCTCAGTGCTATGGTAGCAGAGATGAGCAAATTGGAAAAGCGGAAGCACCATTTACTCACCTGGTTGGGGGCAGGGGATTAACAATAATCGGTGGCTGTGGCTTTTCGTGTTTTTCCAGTATTTTCTTAAAATTCTCTAGGAAGGAGCCATCATTGCAAAAGGTATTCAAAACCTTTGATGGCGGTTGCTCCACATTGGGCTGTGGCAAATGTTGACGCTTCAAGCCAAAAGTAATTTTTCCTGTTTTTCCTGTAAAACTGTTCAATGTCTTGGAGGTGGTTGGGGCCAGCGTATCCTTGCTGTTGCCATTCCCAGTTGTGGTCTCTGTTTCCACGCCATGACCTTCTTCTGCGGTAGACTCTAGGGCTAGCGTTTCCTGTACCTGCTGATCGTCCTCCTCTTCGTCTTCCTCAGCAGCAGCTGCTTTTGTAGACGAGGGAGGTGGGGTCGCGGCGAGCTGTGCTGCGAAATTTTGAGCCGCGGCCACCGCCTTGGCCAATTGGGCTGTACGCTGTTTTTCCAATATCTCCTGACGTTTTTTGGCTATGATCTCCTCCTGCTTGGTCATCTGAGCAAATCGATCCACGCGTTGATTGCGTTGCGACATGATTTTTGATGCTTTTCCTCAATTTTTTCTCTGCAGCAAAGGAAAACGGTGCTTATGTAAAATGTCGTTTATTAACACTACGAGTTAGAGATGGCATACTAGATAGCTATCGATAAATAATGCAACCATCTGCAACATTGAAAGAACTAGTTGATTTGTTGAAAATGAACTGAACTTAACCCTTGACTGAGGAGATATAATATTTTTGCATGAAAAATAAACATTTGACAAAAAAAAACAAACAAACAAAATCTAAACCTTACCAAATGTTTTCAATTCTACTCTATTTAAAGTAGGTAAATACTGCACATAAGAAAAGTTGTAGGATTTTTTTTTGGAACATTTGAACATTATTCTAAGAATTTTTCAAGGTGGATTCCCCATGCTTTTGCAATTCACTTCATCACAAAAGTTCAATATCTTTCGCCCTTCTAAATAATAGAACACATGTCTTCATGTCATATTTTTTGTTAATTTATTCAATTCAATTTTCAAAAAACCCTCGTATAGTAAATAAGAAAATCGGTTACACATAACTTTAGTTTTCGAAGGGATTAGATGTACATGGATACAGCTTGGGTTAAATGGCAAACATTTTTCTTTGACTAAAATTTAACATTAATCTCTTAATAATAAAAATCTTTGGGAAAACATTTATCATTGGCAGTGTCTTAAAAATAAGAGAATAACATACATTTAAAGCCTGAACAAACAATTTAATGGTGTCTAACACTTTAAGGAATTGTTAATCAATTTGTTACAAATGCTCCTGAAAATACATATATAGTTCAAAATTCCATTAGCTTTTTCTAACTAATTATGCTTAGGTACTATCAACCCTTTTAGCATATCAAAACTATTGCCATCGGGTTGAACAGATTCCACGCTGCCATTGGCTAGTTTCACCTTCAAGAAGCCATATTCATCGATGCCAACAATTTTGGCATCTTTTTCCTGATCATTCGTCAAGCATACCTTCACGGTTTGTTCGCTGAAATTAGTTAAGGTTGTCAAATTGCTTACTCGTGCAACTGCCAATTACTTACTCATGCAACCAGAGTGAGTAATATAGCTCATAGAACTTCTCAAAATTGCCATTTTGTACTGAACACAAAAGTCCTTCGATTTCATTAAATATCATTGCAATAAATTGCTCATAGTTGAGCAAGGGTAACTTTTCCGTTGTCGTCTTATGGGAATTATACTCCTTGATCATATCATTGAGACAAACTGTGGGCTTAGAGTTGTTCAAATTAATGCCACTGCCTATATTGACAATTGCCTGGGATCCCAACAGAGTGGTATTTACAACAACTCCACCAATTTTAATGGCGCCATGGGCGTAAATATCATTTGGCCATTTCAGTGATATATCCAGTACCTGAAAAATTTAAAATCATATAGAATTAAAAGAGTTTAACAGGGCTTACAGTCGGAAGGTCCAGTTTTCATTGGTGAAGAATATATGGGGCATTTCATGAGATGATGTCTCCGAATTGGAATGAGATGATGTCTTTTGCGGAAGCTCTACGCTTATAAGTATAATATTGGGAATTTTTAAAATGTTAAATAACTCGAAAACGTTATAAGACAGAGCAGTAAATTAATTGTTAAATGTTCAGGATTAAAAAGCCCTTTTGACAAAATTTTTTTTTTACATTTATGAACATCGGTAGCTTGAAAATTGAGGAAGTTATAGCCTTTTCCTCAGGTATTCTCAAAAATATCAGTATGGAAAATATGCCCAAAATTTCTAATAAATTTCATTATTGGTTCTTAATTTGCCCAAACATCTTTTTTGAGCTATTGAATAGTGTTTTGGGGCCCAGAAAACAACGCTTTCGTTTTAAGACTTTTAGAGCGAACCTTTAGGACGAGGGAAAAGGGGGGCGTTTTGGGATGAAAGGCACAGGAGGGGGGGGGGGGAGGTGAGGGGGGGGGAGGGGAAGAGCGGGAGGGAGTTTGGGGGGGGGGGGGGGGACGAGGGACGAGAGGGACGGGACGGGGGCGAGACGGGGCGGGGAGAAGACGGGGGGGCGGGGGCGGCGGGGGAGGGGCTAGGGGGACAGGAAACGGGGGGCGGGCGGGGGCGGGGGGGGCGGCGGGGGGGGACGGGGGGTGCGCGGGGGGGTGGCGGGGGGGGGGGGGGCGGGGGGACGGGGCGAGGGCTGGGGGTGGGGACGGGCGGGGAGCGGGAGGGGACGGGGGGGGGCGGGAGGGCTGGGGGGGGGCTGGGGGGGGGGGGGGAAGGGGCGGGGGGGGGGGGTGGGGGGGCGGGGGGGGGGGGGGGGGGACGGGGACGGGAGGGGAGGGGGACGGGGCGTGGAGGCGGGGGCGGGGGGGGGGGGGGGGAGTGGTGCGGGGGCGGGCTGGGGCTGGACGGGCGGGGGATGGGACAGGGGCTGGTGGGACAGGGGCTGGGCTGAGGGCTGGTGGGGTTGGGAAGGGATGGTGGGGCGCGACTGGGACAGGGGGGCCAGGGGCGGGAGGGCTGGGGGGGGAGGGGGGGGTAGTGTGGGAGGCAGCGGATGGCGAGAGGAAGAGGCGTTAAGGCAGTGGTCGTGGATCGTCCGTTTACCGCGCTTCAGTGCCTGCCGCTCCGCTCAGTCCAGACTTCAGTGCCGCTTCACTTCTGACTTACAGGTTTACAGGACTTCTGACCGCTTGTGCTTCAGTGCTTACCGCTTCATGACTTCATGCTTACAGTGACGGCTCCTGCTTACATGACTACTCTGCTTAACATGCAACATGACCACTGCTTAACAGCGCACAGGCTTAGTGACTTACAGTGCTTCAGCTTACATGCTTGTTACTATTAGACACAGGACTAAAGCGACCCCACACATACTAACATGCTTACAGGACTTAACAGGACAAAGCTTAACATGACTAACAGTACTACAACCTCTGACTTAACAGTGACTACAGCTTTACATGATTGAGAGGCAATGATAATTTAACTTTATTTATACAGATCCAAATGTGTCTTTTCATTACTAATCGGATTCACCGTAAAAACCTATTGAGGTAATAGTGGGATTCCTGAAAGTGATTTGCTTTTGATTTGCTTTCGATTTGTTTTCGAGAAACAGCTGATGAGCTGCTCCATACAAAATGAGCAGTGTGCCCAGAAAGTGTAAGGAAAATAAGGTCATACTAATTGATTTCGAAAAAACAGCCTCGAAGCTGATTTCGATTTGCTTTCCTTTTAGTGCAGTGTCCGTCACCGTTCAATGTTCTGTGTATGCAAGTATTGCTTGCGATTTGCTTTCGTTTTAGTGTGACAGTTCTCTTAGAGAACTGCTTGACTTGGTCAAAGATGTTCATGGTTACTTATCTGCACAGCTCTCCAAGAAAGGTCGAAGTTACAAATTCTCCCACAATTTTATTCTGCCCTTCCTCTTTGGATCTGTCACGTTGTATATGTGTGTAAATTGTATGAAAGCAAATCAATATGAAATCAGGGTTGTTCCACCAACTGCTTTGCTTTTGCTTTCACGAAAGCAAATCAAAAGCAAATCAACTTTCAGGAATCCCTCTAATATATAATATACAGAAACCAATAATAATAAATAAATAAATAATTCAACAACTATACAACTACTTTGGAACCTTTTGACAAAGTAGTTTTTGCATGGTTTTTATTTTAAATTGCTGCAAAAAAACCCTGAAACTAGGAAAGCAACAGCTGCCATTTGATTTCTCATTTTCGTCTTCGGACTAGATTGCCATACATAATATAAAGAAGTTTTCATTCGTAAGCGTGTACATAAAAATTGGAAAAAATCAAATGCGCGGTTTTTTCATTGAATTTTTTTTTTAAATCGAGCATTTACTTTTAAAACAGTCAGCCGAAAAGTATGGTTTTTTTTTCTAAACTTCGGAATGTAGCCTATGCACTCTGAGTCAAACTATTTTCATACGAATACAATTCGAAACACGGAAGGTAAACTGTAATATATAAAATTATTGGATTTTTGCTTAATTAAATTTTTATTTTCATTTTGTTTATAGAACTGATTCTAAAGAGCAGGTAAAATAGATGGAAAAATTGGTGAGGGTAGTCATATTGACCAAGAATATTTGACAGCGTGGTCTGTCCATATCAGTATTTGTTTGGTCTAATATCTCATAAACCATTGGAAATATCATGACATATAATTGCTTTTTAGTTATCTGGTAATTATATATACTTCTATGCAAGAATTAGGTAAAACCCAAAGAAAAGATTTTTTTCTATAATTAAGGAATGAAAATAATGAAAACTATAAAACTCCTATAAAATTTGTTTATTGCGTTTTAAATTATGTAAGTTAAGTTCAATCTTTTAAAATCTTTTCGTCAAAAATTTCAGCTTCCTAGCTAGAACGGTGTAAATAAAAATATCGATGGGCTTTTCGTCAAAAAAGGAGGGGCAGCTGCCCCCTTCTTAATCACAGATTTTGCCCAGGAAAATGCACTTTTTCAATTATAGCTTAAGTTATTCGTCAGTTGAAGATTGCTTTTTATTTTATATCAAAAATGCATCTTGATTTAATTATTTAATGTTGAAAAATATAATTAAGAAATATTTCAGAAAAGTTCAGACACAGCTGCCCCCACCTTTTACTATATTTTAATAATTAGAATAAATTATATACATTTAAAATTTTTTTAGCGTTTTAAGTAATTTTTTGGTCAAACATGTAATTTAAATGTGCATCATTTCTTAACATTTGGTGAAACCGAAATATTCGATGCTATGTGTAATCCGAATCAAAGGCAAGGTGGAATTTCTGTAGTATGAGATGGGATGGGCCAGGCAGACCGTTATCGATTAGAAGAGCTTTTTCCGGGAAATATACTTGGATTATTCCACTCGTTGGAGGCCCCGGTAAAAATGTTGAGATTGATGAAGCCAAAATTGAAAGTAAAATCGTGGTCGAGTAGTTAAAGGACTGTGGATATTCAGAGTAGTCGATCGAAAGTCTGGGGAATTTTTTATGATTCCAGTCAAAGACCGCTCCAAAGACACCATTCAGACATTTCTGGAAGTAAAGCCGATTGCTGGAAGGCGTAGAACTTAAGCTAGGAAGGGTTTGTGCAACAAAGGTTAAATCACTCTAAGAATTTCTGGAATCCACAAACTAACCCTCACACACAAAACTTAAAAGATTAACTTAATTACGTGTTTATCCACTTTTTAGGATTTTGATGAATAATCGGTCAGCAGCTGTATATGAAACGTGGGTGAGTGGATTATGCCTCTTGAATACACCACTTAAAAAAAACGCCTAAAACTCTACCTCGAGTCGGTGTGGTCGTTTTTTAAACACGAAATTTTTTTCAGAATGTTTTGAGCATAGATCGGTATAATAGACAATTACCCTAAAAGGGATCAACTCTGATCAACTCTCCAAGAAGACATTCACACGATATCACTAACCTAGAACACACGAAAATCCTGACCTTTGTACGGGAAATAGGGCGCTAGGACAATTGTAAACTCAGTATAGGGCACAATAGATCAGTTTTGGTCGCGGTGCGCTATTTCCCCTAGAACAACAAAAAATAATAATAGTAATGCTACACAATATTTCTAAAACAAGGAAAAAAACAAAATATTAAAAGTATTTCAGAAATCGCGGTGACATATAATTTATGAAAAAATTTAAACTATATTATACGTTTCTTTTTTTATTTAGTTAAATAAATGAAAACTTTGCTAATTTAGAATTATTAAGGCTTGCGCTTTAATGCGTAAAAATACCCCCCATTGACATAAGGGTTAAATACTGCCGATAAATGGTATCGAGTATCGAATGAAAAATAGTCGATACCTCGATGCGAATGCGCTGTACTTGGGTGTAGAGAAATTTCATTTCATTTCCACCAACCAACAACAGACCGAGCCAGCAGAAACATTTAATAATTATTGCATTTAAGGCATAGCTTGTGCTGTCTGGTGTGTGCGGGAGTGTGTATGTGAGTGCACGTAGGTTGTCCCCCAAAAGCGGGAGCATGTGGTGCAAACGCGGTTACGGAATCCTCAATACCCTATGAGTGGTGGTGCTTCCGTCGCCGTCTGAAAAAATCAATTCACAAACAGCAGCAGCAACAACAACAACAAGATGAGCAGCAGTGCCGCCCAGCTGACAACGTCGGCGGGGGCGGGAGTTAGCAACAACAATGCCAACGAATCGAGCTCCATGGATAGCAATCTAATTATCATCCAGGATATGATTGATCTCTCAGCCAACCATTTGGAGGGCTTGCGCACTCAATGCGCCACCAGTGCAACGCTCACCCAGCAGGAGATCCGATGTTTGGAATCGAAATTGGTCAGATACTTCTCCGAGCTGCTGTTGACCAAAATGCGCTTGAATGAGCGAATACCAGCCAATGGTTTACTACCTCATGCCACGGGCAATGAGCTGAAGCAGTGGCTGAGGGTAGTGGGTCTGAGCCAGGAAACGCTGAATGTGTGCCTGGCCAGGTTGAGCACTTTAGAGCAGACGCTACAGCTAAGCGATGAGGAACTAAAGCAAATGCTGGCTGAGAACCCCAATCAGAGAGATGAGGAGCTGCGTCGTCTAAAAAAGGCCATGCAGAACCTGCGTAAGTGCATGGAAATGCTAGAGAGTGGAGCGGGAGCATCAGCGGGAGATCCGGAGCAATGGCATTGGGACTCCTGGGATAGACCTCATCACATACATCGTGGTAGCGTAGGAAATATAGGCCTAGGATTAGGTGTAAACACTAACTCTCCCAGGGCTCATCACCGAAACAAGGCTGCAGGGAAGAATGCAACGGGGGGTGGAAGCAGCAACTCCACAACGCTACAAAACACAGAGGATCTCAGCAGCAGTATGCAGGGTTCCCAAATGACTCTTACTCTGACCCCCTCACCACCCAACTCCCCGTTTACGCCCTCTAGTGGAGGAGGAGGCGTAAGCAGCAGCCTGAATGGTACTCCCCAACGAAGTAAAGGCACACCCCCACCCGCCAAAAAACATCAGACCCTGCTACAATCCCAGGAGGAGGCCCCAACCCGCAGTCGCTTGCCAACCGATCCCAGTCCCGATAGCCATAGCTCTGCCAGCAGTTCGGATATCTTTGTCGATGCCAGTTCCTCCTCTGCCAATGTTTTGCTGGTGCCATGCTCGCCGGGCGTGGGTCATGTGGGCATGGGACATGCCATCAAACATCGTTTTAGCAAAGTCATTGGTTTTATGACCACCTGCAATCTGTGCCAGAAGCAGGTATTCTCCCGCTGGCTCAAGTGCATAGACTGTAAATACATCTGCCACAAGGCATGTGCAGCCCATGTGCCACCCTCTTGTGGGTTGCCCCGCGAATATGTCGACGAGTTTCGGCACATCAAAGAGCAGGTGGGCTACTCCACTTTGCCGCATGTGCATGGCAAGGGATCGCCACTTGTGAAAAAGAGTACCTTGGGCAAACCTTTGGCCTTGCAGCAGCAAGGCGCAGACAGTAGTTCGCCCAGCTCCAGTTGTACCAGCTCCACGCCCAGCAGTCCCGCTTTGTTCCAGCAGAGGGAGAGAGAAAGGGAACGGGAGCGAGAACAGGCCCAGCTGCTAAACACACCCTCCTCCTTGCTGCTCAATAAAAGTCAATTCAATTTTCCACATGTCACGGTCACCAGTAGCCACCAAGTGCAGACTCTCATCACCAACGAGGCGTTGCAGCAGGACGAGCCGCAACTAACCCCGCCCAATTCGATCAGCACCACCATTAGCTGCTCTTCCAATGGCAACAACAATAACAACTCTTCCAATGGTCACCTAAACTCGCTTATCCAAAGCCAAATATCCAACGCCTCTTCGACCACCACCACCAACAGTAGCTTCTATCCCCGCAAACTGAGCACCTCAGGTGTCGATAAGCGTCTGCCGTTCACCAGCGAGTACACCGACACCCACAAGTCCAACGACAGCGACAAGACCGTATCCCTCTCTGGCAGTGCCAGCACCGATTCGGATCGCACACCCGTACGACTGGACTCCACCGAAGACGGCGATTCGGGCCAATGGAGGCAAAACTCCATTTCACTCAAGGAATGGGATATACCCTATGGGGATCTCAGATTGTTGGAGCGTATAGGCCAGGGCAGATTTGGCACCGTGCATCGGGCATTGTGGCATGGCGATGTGGCTGTAAAGCTGCTCAATGAGGATTACCTACAGGATGAGCACATGCTGGAGACCTTCCGCAATGAGGTGGCTAATTTCAAGAAGACTCGGCACGAGAATCTGGTGCTATTCATGGGTGCCTGCATGAATCCCCCCTATCTGGCCATTGTCACCTCTCTGTGCAAGGGCAACACCCTGTTCACCTACATCCATCAGCGTAGAGAGAAATTCGCCATGAATCGTACGCTCCTCATCGCCCAACAAATAGCCCAGGGAATGGGCTATTTGCATGCCCGCGATATCATACACAAGGATCTGCGCACCAAGAACATTTTCATCGAGAATGGCAAAGTGATTATCACCGACTTTGGCCTCTTTAGCTCCACGAAACTGTTGTACTGTGATATGGGCCTGGGTGTGCCGCACAATTGGCTCTGCTATTTGGCACCGGAGCTAATTAGGGCCCTGCAACCAAGCAAGCCCAAGGGTGAATGTCTGGGGTTTACCCCCTATTCGGATGTGTATTCCTTCGGCACGGTGTGGTATGAGTTGATATGTGGAGAATTTACATTCAAGGATCAGCCAGCTGAATCGATTATTTGGCAAGTGGGACGCGGCATGAAGCAATCGTTGGCCAATTTGCAATCAGGACGAGATGTTAAGGATCTGCTAATGCTGTGCTGGACCTACGAAAAGGAGCATCGACCGGAGTTTGCACGTTTGCTTTCGCTGCTCGAGCATTTGCCCAAAAAACGCTTGGCTCGCAGTCCCTCGCACCCAGTCAATCTTTCCCGTTCCGCGGAGTCGGTGTTCTGAGCGGCAGGCGGCTTGCAGCTGCTAAATAACTATTCAACCATAGTCTAGTACAATTTACTATTAACAATATAGGTGTGTGTTGTTATTTGTTGTCCCTCTGTCTGGGGTCCTTCTTTACAAATGCAGGAGGGACCAAACTATGTAAAACTACAGGGATTTGTCTACCCTTGTAAATATTTCAAAATATCAACCAAAATATACAAAAATAATAATTATAGCAAAAAACGATTTTAACAAATTCAAATTATATATATATATATATATTTATCGCATTAAACACAAATGTTAACTTTCCAAAAGACACGTTAAATGTAAAAGGCAACAAACAAAAAAGCAAGCACTGTGGCAAATCGAAACGTAAACGTAAATCAGGTGAGCAATTTTAAAATTGTTAATTAAGTGTAAGCAAAGCTCTATCTTTATATTTAACCATACATGTATATAGACTAGGATATTTAATATATATAATGATATATATATGTATTGTCAAACCTGTGTGTGTGTATATAGCAAAAGGAGTTGCAAACCACAAAACTTATCTAGGCGAAATGTCAAATAAACTTATCACCATAAAACCAAATTATAATTTAAACCCGGTTTAATCTATTAATGGGAAGGAATTTCTCTCTGGAAAAATGAGATCACTCTGACTGAAACGGGGGGAAAACAATAACATAATTGTTTAATAGGCTCATCTGGTGAGTTTTCTAACCACCGGTGGAGAGTCCTTTTGCTAGCGAACTTGGGATTAACCAAAAATTCCCCGCATTTGCCAGTTTCAGAAAAAGACCTCTCTTTGGTTGTGAGAGGAGAGATATATTTTTTGGTTTTTTTTGTTCTGTTCTTCTTATTTTCGTATTTATGCATCAGGAAGCTTACAGCCTAGGCTCTGCTAACAATATAAATGTATATGACAAAGTATGCGCTCTCTTCTTCTCTCTCACACTGACTCGCTCTCTGTTAATTTTTAACTAATATTTTTACAGTCTTTGAGAAGCACGCAATTTTACGACCGATGGACTGAATTGGGCCTGGTATGGGGTAGGGTTGTCGATATTTCTCAAAATATCAATATCGATAATATCAAAAATCCAACTTTTTCATATCGATACTTTATATATCTCCTCCAGAAAACCTCGATATTATCGTTATTTTTTAAGGCTTAAGTAAACTGAAAAGCGTTTAAAGAACGTTCTCACTACCATATGACCATTTCTAGCTTAATTTTGTGAAACTAGATTATAGTTTAGGGGGGGTTCAATTTGTATACGCGGAAAAAAATCAACAAAGCGAATAGCAAAAATAGAGGCAGGCTAACTTCGGCTCAACCGAAGTTTATATACCCTTGGAGCTTGATATATGCCTGACAGTTTGTATGGCAGCTCTACTATATAGTGGTCCGATTTCGACAAGCCTTGGTGAAATTATTTAAAATCATTGAAAACTTATAAATACGAGCGTTGGGAGCGATAGCATTGAAAACAAAAAAGTTTTTCTTACTAAAACTAGTTTTCCGACCAATCGTTCCTATGGCAGCTATATGCTATAGTCATCCCGTCCGGCCGGTTCCGACAACTGTGCAGCGTATTTGTACTAAAAGACTTCGTGCAAAGTTTGGTTACGATAGCTTTAAAACTGACGAAAGATCAGTTCAGCTCGTCATGCTGATCGAATATATATACTTTATGTGGTCGGAGATGCTTCCTTCTATGCGTTACAAACATCCGGACAATTTTAATATACCCTCTCCAAGGGTATAAAAACGAAATCAATGGGAAATTCTAAAAAAAATTTCGACAATAACCCATGGGTCTAAAAAGAATTCCTAGCCGGCACAAATCGATTTCAAATATTAATAAACAGGCCTGTTCCGAATTCCGAAAACGAGTGGAATTGTCGCAAATCGAGTTGATTGCTGTTCCGAATTCCGCAAATCGACCAGAACTGTCGTTTTCAAAAGTTGTGCTCCAGAGTCAGCAGAATGAAAAGTAATTGCTATTAAAAGCATTAAAATAAAACGCAAAAATTATAAACTTATCAATTTAATAATGTTGAACATTTTTAAAATCGTTTAGCATCTCTACTTAAAATGTTTACACTGTAACACTGTAAACTTTACAGTTTAAGTGTATTTTAAAATCATTTTTTTATAAACATCTATAAAATATTGCGCGAAAAGCAGAACCGAGCGGTCGTTTTCAAACCGAGCTGTTCTGAATTCCACTTTACGTTTTAGTCGAATTCAATCGTCAATCGATAGCTGCTAGGGTTGCTTTATTTAAATTAATTTATTCGGTCAGAACTTTTTCTATTTTATTTAGCTATATTTAACCATATTTGACATCACATATTCAAATGTAACAATTAAAAACTGTTTTAAATAAAAATAAATTGGCTTAAAATGTAAATAAGAGCTTTGTAAATTAAAATTATTGCGATGATGCCAACTCTGGCTGCTGTCGATATACACAAACACGCGCGGAATTCGGAACAGGCCTGAACGATTTTCTTTTCGAACAGGACTGAAATCCTCTTATCATTTATTCTACTCAGAAATCGCACTTATGCGAAGAAATTACGTGAATTACGTAAATCTATGCCGAAATACCGTATCTGGATCAAGTTAAATAGAGGAATTCATATTAGTCCAATGATTTCTGGGCGTTATTCGCAGAATTCGTTTTTTCCATAAGTTTTGTGCAGAGCAAAATCGACTTGTTGTGACAATTTGCTCCTGCAATTACCATAGTAATTTTTCTTGATATATCATTTTTAAAAATATCGATAATCGGCTATATCGGCACAAAAAATATCATAGCGAAATAACCCTTATCGTCCAACCAAAATATCGATATATTGATATGTCGATAGAATATTGACAACCCTAGTATGGGGTTGCTCTCAAATCGATCAGTGCTGTGTGTTCAACCACAGCCACTTAAAAGTAAGCGAGATTGCAGTACACATTCGGCGGAGGGAAGTTTTTTTTTTTCGTTCAGTGTCGTAAGCTCAACAAACTGAATATCCCAATTAAAACATTTTAAAAAAATAATCCGTTTCTAGGACATAGGGTCCTTGGAAAATCGGCAAATAACCCATTTTCTGCATTTTCGTGACCATTTTACAGTTAATCTATTAAAGATATGGAATTTCTAATGCGAGATTCGCGTTCAGCATCAAAGAACAATCATTCTTCTAGCATTTGCGGTCCTGCGCTGAGAATAAATTAATTTTGAATTCTTGTCAAAATACTTATGCCCTCCCCCATTTGCACATTTTGATTAATAATTTCTAACCCATGCAACCAAATTTCAAAATTTTAGAATTTTTTGTTTAAAAGATATATTGGATTATTTAACAAATTTTGTTTGTCAAAATATTTTTGTCCACCACTGTAGTCATCCGATCCGGCCGATTCCGACAAATGTACGCGTGCAAAGTTTGGTTAAGATAGCTTTTAAACTGACGCAGGAGATAGCATAGAAACAGACAGAGGGACAGACGGACATGGCTATATCAACTCAGCTCGTCATGCTGATCAAGAATATATATACTTTATGTGGTCGGAGATGCTTCCTTCGCTGCGTTACAAACATCCGGACATTTTTAATATACCCTCTCCAAGGGTATAATTAGTTACTAGAAATGTAAATTAATGATTACTTCTTAGAAGCATAATAGCGCTCAATGTATTTCCGTCCTCCTAATTTCTTAGCGGAGAAATGATCAACTTCACACCGAACAATAAAAGTTTTACGGAACAGCAAGAATAACTTTTGATAGTTCATGCAATTCCAGAAAACTTGTCAAACTTTCTGAACACCATGATGACAAGGAGAACCTGGATTAATGCCATTAAACTACTTTGTTGAATTACTAAACTTTTTGTATTGTCCTCTTTCTTTTCGTACAAATTCATATATCGCTGACTTACTTCAAGAGTGATATATCTCAAAAAATACGATTTTTGACTGAATGATATCTCTTCAACTTTCCATGTTTAATGAGAATATGTCGCAATATCATCTTACAGATTTAATTTCTTGTTAATGCAATACAAATAAAAAAACAATCAAATCTATTCTGCAGAGACTCATCAGCAATCGCAAATCGTAAATCGGTAATCGCTAATCGGAATTCTCTGCTGAATACGCCCCATAACAACATTTACAGATTCTATATTTGATTACTTTGATCATTTAAAGTGAAATTTTGAAAACTTTCATAATGAATTTCTTTTTGGAGCTTCAGCATGTTTGTAATGTGCTGCTATGAACTATTTTTTTGGTCAGAAGTTAACAAAGTTTGAAATGTCGGGTCTTAAAACACTGCAGCCCATTCAGATGTTTTTAAATGTAACTCTTTAACTAACTCTGAAATAAAGAGTTATTAAAAGTTCGCACAATGGATTTTTCAATTTTTCTACATATATAGATTTCAGTTTGAGTACGAACTTTCTCACAAAGTGTGGGATTCCCAAGCGGTCATAGCAATTCTGTCATGAGGAACTATTTGCCAGCTCATTGAGGATAGGCCAAGACTGCTGATGATTGAATTGGGAAATTCATGAAATAGTGTTGTACAGTCATCCAGTCTTGTTTTAGAAAAGTTATGGACAAAATCATAACTTATTTACCTAGAGTCTGCTAAAAAGTTCTACGAACAAAAAGCAATAAGATCTGTAAAACAATTACACCATAGCTGTTAAGTAATGATTACTAATCGAAATGATTAAATATTTGATTATTTTTTTAAAGGCAAAATTATGATTACAATACGACTATTTTCAGTTTTACACGATTACTAATTGATTACTTTCAGAAATAATCAAAAATAATCGGGATTATTCAGGATTACCAAAAAATAATCAAAAACGAGAAAGGCAAGGCTAACTTCGTCCGTGCCGAAGTTTTTATACACTTGAAATCGCTTGTCTCAACGGTTAGCGACTTCGACCAAACTTCGCAGATCAGCTTTAAAACATTTAATATTACCCAAGACCGTGATTGAGAGCGTAATATTGAGAAAAAAAAACAGTTTTTCTCATTAAAACCCATTTTTCGACCGATCATTTGTATGGCAGCTACAAGAAGTAGTCATTCGATCCGGTCGGTTCCGACATATTAGCAGCGTGCAGACAAAAGAATACTCTGCGCAAAGTTTTAGCTCGCTAGCTTCAAAACTGAGGGACTAGTTCGCGTAGAAACAGACAGACGGACAGACGGGCGGACAAAGCTTAATCGACTCAGCTCGTCACGTAATAATCAAAAAATAATTCGACTACTTTACAAGATTATTTTTGATTATTTTCAAAAAAAGGCATGGCCAGATTTGTGGCCCTCAGCTGCCTACTAAAATGCCTACTTAAACAAGTCGGCAATGGCGTATAGGTTAAGGCCTATGACTGAAAGGTGGGTGAGTTCAAATCCCAGTATGGGCATGTATTTTTTTTTTTTTTGTAATCTAGAATTTTAAAATAATTGCATTAGCTCCCGTGTACCAAATTATGCTATTAAACACAGCAATCAAAATATGTATTGTTTCTCCTTTTCATTTCATCGTGTACCCAGCGGCGCAGAGGTGAATGAGGCCGGTCCACAACATGCATCCCGTCGGTGCCCACAAAATGGGAATTTATATAACGGTTGTGTTATGTTTGTGTCAATCGATGTATACTGCTTTGAATACAGTATGCCAACGAAAACGGCCAACCTTACGTAAATGTTTACAGAGTAGTAACCGATACTTGAAGACTGCCAGCCTTCAAAGTGTATAAGAGCACATCGATCTTGTAATGGGCATTTGCGCGGCTGTGTAATGGCCTGCATTATGACTACCCCCAGGACTATCAACATTTCGTTTGAAATGACTCTTCCGGGTCGGTTTAGTCGTTAACGCCTGAAGTTCCGGTTTCCAGCTTAAGCTAGTCAGTAAAAATGTAAAATTGGCTCTACAGCCCAAAAGGGCCAATTCTCCCAATCTCTTGGCGTGTGTGCGCTTATAATTTGTTGCACAAGACAAACAGACCTACAGTTTAACTCCAAATCCGAACGGCAAAGTTTGAGAAGCTTTTTCATTGCTTGTTACTTTACAGGTGATTTATACCATGGAGAAATTCTTGAACTTTCTCTGGAGCAAGAATCGAGGTAAAATCCGTACAGTAATACGGCGCTATTGCAGATAGTGTACGAATGGAAACAGGACTGCTTGCTTTAATAAATTTTAACCATCTTCCACAACTTTTAAAATTCTGAAAAAATTAGAGAAATTGTATCTATGAATGACAACCCATTCACCTCTGCGCCGCTGGGTACACGATGAAATGAAAAGGAGAAACAATAGGTACATATTTTGCTTGCTGTGTTTAATAGCATAATTTGGTACACGGGAGCTAATGCAATTATTTTAAAATTCTAGATTAAAAAAAAAAAAAATACATGCCCATACTGGGATTTGAACCTAGGACTCACTACCTTTCAGTCATAGGTCTTAACCTCTACGCCATTGCCGACTTGATTAAGTAGGCATTTTAGTAGGCAGCTGTGGGCCACAAATCTGGCTATGCCTTTTTAGTAGTCGAATTATTTTTTTATTATTTTTGATTATTCTTGTTTATTTTTTGGTAATCCTGAATAATCCCGATTATTTTTGATTATTTTTGAAAGTAGTCAATTAGTAATCAAATATTTTTAACCGAGAGGATTATATAATCATTACAATTCTTTTTAAAAAATAATGTAATTGATTACTAATCGTAATCGTAATTTAACAGCTATGAATTACACTAAAGTCAAAACTGAACTGCCTTAATAAAATCGTTAACTAGTAAATTTAACACAACAAACTGTTACTATACAGTCCTCAATAAAATTTTATTGATGAAACTTGGTCATCGTACAAATCAAGAAATGCTTTTGAATTACATAAGCAACATTCCTCATATACTACGTTTATGCTACGCTCATTTTGTAAAATCATTTCATGAAATGGGTGCGAAAGTGCGTGCGTAAACACCATTTCGTGAATTCGAATATACACGAATGTTTACTATTACTACGTTTATGCTATGCTCATTTTGCAAAATCATTTCATGAAATGGGTTCGAAAGTGCGTGCATAAACACCATTTCATGAATTCGCTTACACACGAAAGTTGACTATGAATTCGCTGTCAATTCATGAAATGCAGAGGCGCAGACAATTTAACAGTGCGTTGGTGTTGCCAGATCTTTTGTTTTTTCATTGCGCTGGTGATTTTGTGAATTTACAAAAGCTGCATAAACTGGAACAAATTTGATTTTGCAAATTGAAGAAATCATGAATTTCGTAGCATAAACGTAGTATATGAATTCGCTGTCAATTCATGAAATGACAACTTAACGTTGCGTTGGTGTTGCCAGATCTTTTGTTTTGCCATATGTGTGCTGATCATTTTGTGAATTTACAAAAGCTGCATAAACAGGAACAAATTTAAATTTGCAAATTGAAGAAAGCGTGAATTTCATAGCATAAACGTAGTAATAGTTGCTTTTCTTTTCTGCTCTGTAGTTGTCATATAAAAATTCTCCTGCTCGAATCATATTTGATGCAAAGACTGTCTTGAAGATAACCGTTAAAGGACACCTAACTATGAAAAAAATGTCATAGGAAATTTGGAGAATGTCTTGTTAGATAAAGTTTAAGAAAGCAGTCAGATTACAAGAAACTTTTATAAGTGGTTTAAGTCAGACAATACTTCCGGTAAAGGAACTTCACTAAATATTAGAATTTGGTTGATATTGGGAATATTCGACGAAGGCTCAATTTTCAAAATTTTTCTAGCACGTCAGGTTTTGAAGATATCACTGGTTGAAATGTCTAAAAATTAATAAAAAGACATCTTTAACGGAGTAATGCATGTGAAAATTTAGACGCATGTGGTAATCTTTCCGCTTTCGAGGGCAATATACCAATTTAAAATTCACTGGACACTTTCTACTACACTTGTGCAAGGTACACCCCCAAGTGTGAGAGAGACCATCAAGCAATGGGTTCAAACGGCGACTTGCGACTGAATAAACGGTATGTTATAGCAAAGTTTGGTTTTATCGACAACATGATAATTCTTCTACACTTCTGTTGGGCGGCCAACGCCAAGCATTTAAACAAGGTTATTGCAATAGGTCTATGAGAACACTTTGTACTCCATGCTGCATCTTAAACTTATTTATCATAGAATAGTAAAATTCATAGATGTATAATCACTCACCCCATAGAGTTTATGGCCACGCAACGTATTCACTATGGCCGCTCCAATAATATGTTGCAGCAAAGGCAATCGAGAGCTCAAAGCCGAATCCATTGACAAATGAAGTTGTAGCGAGAACATGGCACAACCCAGAGGACTCAACCACTGAACAAAAAGAAATACAAAAGTTGTTTATAAAATTCTTCATAAAAAGTGGTTAAATATTAACCTGATTCTTTGTACGACCCAAGCCGGCAGTTTGTTGCAACGGAAGCACCGCCAGACCATTCATAAGTTCCAGATCATTGATGACATGCATGGAACTGCTCACAACAGGAGCATAGATGACCAAGCGTCCAATGTGCTCCGTTTTTAGATTCTGCAGAGGAAAAGGTTTAGATGGAAATACATTTCATATTAAGTACTCACATCAAAATAATCCACGGTGGAAAAATTATCTGGACACGAATGTATTAGAATGGGCAGAACATTTGAGTTAGCCTCAGGAGCCTTATCATCTTTTCCACAAAATTTCATGGTTAACTTGGGCGTGACAATGACATTGCCAGATCCTGAACAGCGCAAGCGCAGTTTCTCCAAAAGCTCGAATTTCGACTAGAGTTGTATCAGATTAGGAAATGTTACACAATCATACATAAACCTACCTCATGGCGTCCCAAGAAATAGGCCTGCTGGTAGACCACACCAGGCTGTTGTTCTGTCAGAGCTTTTCCATTTGTTTTCTTCACTTGCACCACCTGCGCATCCAAGTATTTGCTCAACAGATCTGCAAAGATCTCCAGGCGTGTTTGCTCATTTTGCTTCAGGGTTTCAAATTTCAGCTCATCCGATTCAAATTCACTAGGATTGGTTTCCAGATGAACCTATATCGTCAACAAATTGGTTGTTATTTCTTGGTAATTATTGGAAAATATTCGAGCACCTGGGAGAAGACCGCTTTGCCTCCACTTTGCAAACTTTTGGCCAACAACAGACTGGGCGTTTGCCAGGTCTCCTCTGTGCCCAGTACTTGGACATCCAATTGATGACTCTGACCAGCCAGATCTTGGAGTTCCATGGACCTTGGACATACTAGAGCTCTAAGCGGCGTTTCGTATTTTTATTTGTTTGGGGTTTTATGTTTGGTTTTTGGTTTTTTTTTATTGGTTAGTGATAGATTGGATAGTAATAGTGGGAGCACACACATATAGAAGCACACATACAGAGAGAAAGAGAAATATATCACGCACCCAGAATATAAGAAAAAGAAGGAGACAAAAGCAAGCCGGAAATTGAATAGAATAAGTAGATAAAAAAATCTTTAATTTTAATAATATTAAAGATAAGATATAAAAACGCCCAAATGGATAATTTAACGATCAAAAGTTAGTCAACAATGAGATTGTGTCAGAAATTAAAACCGTAACCGAACAAATTTAATTGCTTAAAACCTTAACCCTATAACCTTTATTAACATAACCGGTTATCAGTACCGAAACAGAAACAAATATGCGGATTAAATTCGGGTTTTTTCTCTACAAGAGAAAACTTCGATATACCTAATTTTATTTGAGGTATGCACTGAATAAACTGAAATTTCCTTATATAAAAAATATATTTTTTATAAAACTTTTATTCTATAATAATATAATAAAACGAGAAGGCCAAGCTAACTTCGTCTTTGCCGAAGTTTATATACCCTTGCAAATGTTTTAATACATCAGAGATTAAGAAAATTTTTTCTAAATAAAACCCACTTTTCGACCGAAAATAGTTCCTATGGCAGCTATAAGATATAGTCATCCGATTTTGACCAAAACTTCCAAATCTGTGTAAAAGCGTATAAAACTAATAATTGCTGAAGCGGGAGGCGTTTACATTAAAAACAAAAGAGTTTTCCCACAAAGACCCACTTTTCGACCGATAGTTCCTATGGCAGCTATAAGATATAGTCATCCGATTCGGTCGGTTCCGACATATTAGCAGTGTGCAGTAAAAAGAAGACTCTGTGCAAAGTGAGAGACTAGTTTGCGTAGAAACAGACAGACAGACGGACAGATAGACGGACGGACAAAGCTCAATCGACTCAGCTCGTCGCCCTGATCAAGAATATATATAGTTTATAGGGTCGGAAATGAATATTTCTGTGCGTTGCAAACTTCTGGGCAAAATTATAATACCCTTTGCAAGGGTATAAAAATAGAGGCAAGCTAACTTCGGCTCGACCGAAGTTTATATACCCTTGCCTGACAGTTTGTATGGCAGCTATACTATATAGTGGTCCGATTTCGAAAAATCTTGTTGAAATTATGTAAAATCATTGAAAACTTATAAATACGAGCGTTGGGAGCGATATCTTTGAAAACAAAAAAGTTTTTCTTACTAAGACTTTTTTCAGACCTGACTTTTGTATGCCAGCTATACTATATAGTTGTCCGATTTCGACAAGCCTTGGTAAAATTTTGTGAAATCATTGAAAACTTATAAATACGAGCGTTGGGAGCGATAGCACTAACAACAAAAAAGTTTTTCACACTAAAACTAGTTTTTCAACCGATCGTTCCTATGACAGCTATATGCTATAGTCATCCGATCCGGCCGGTTCCGACAAATGTGCAGCGTATTTATATCAAAAGACTTTGTGCAAAGTTTGGTTAAGAAAGCTTTAAAACGGACGGAGGAGATAGCATAGAAAAAGACGGACGGACAGACGTACATGTCTATATCAACTCAGCTCGTCATGCTGATCAAGAATATATATACTTTATGTGGTCGGAGATGCTTCCTTCGCTGCGTTACAAACATCCGGACATTTTTAATATAACCTCTCCAAGGGTATAATAAGAACCGTGTATAAAGCTGATATGAAGATTGTCTACCAATATGTCGACAACGCATACAGCAAATTTGCAGAATCAGTCCAAGGTACCTTATCCGCGCCCAAGCAACATTACAAGAAATCGCAAATGGCCATTTATAAAAAGTACAAGTTTTGGTACGCAAAATTCCAATCCGTGATACTTAGTGGTGTTGTGAGTGTCTTGTTTTAGACAAGTTATGGACAAAATCCTAACTTTAATGACCTAGAGCCTGCTTAAAAAAATTCTATGATTTTCAATCAAAAAGGTCACTAAAACAATAAACATTATTAATAAACATTAATAAATAAAAATTAAAAGTCTTATTTTCAATTCTTATAATAAAAATATTTCTAAAAATAATTTTATTTTAAAAATCATAATCGTTACGGCCCATGATTTATACATATCGCTCACTAACTTCGATACTGGTATAACTCAAAATAATCCATTTGAAGAAAAACGTGTTTAAAGTTCTCCATTGAGTTAACTCAAAAAAAACAATGGGTTTCTTTTAGTTTCGAGTAGCCAAGAAAAATATTATAAAAGAATCCTTAAATCCCGTAAAACTTTTATTCTCCGGTGTGAAGTTGATCATTTCTCCGCTAAGAAATTAGGTGGACGGAAATACATTGAGCGCTATTATGCTTCTAAGAAGTAAAGATTAATTTACATTTCTCGTAACTAATTATACCCTTGTATTCCAGGTAAATGTAAATGTTGGCTATACAGCTCCTAAAACGGGGCCAAGCCAAGCTTCTCACGATCTCTTGGCGTGTGTGCTTTACATTTTTCGCACAAGAGAAAGGGACCTACAGTTTAACGCCGGATCCGAACGGCAAAGTTTGAGAATTTTTGCTTTTTCATGGCTAGTTACTTCACAGCTGGCGCCAATAGCTGGTGAAGGTGACCGTATGTGTAAAAGCTATTTTCTAAAGAAAGAAAAAAACTTTTATTATTAGATGTTCCGAGGCGGGATCGAACCCACGACCTCCCGCCCAGCAGTCCAGCACACTAACCACTGGGCCACATACGGCCAGGTATTCCAGCAAAGTACGTTCGACTTTGCATGATGACGTTGAGAAGCACTCAAAGCTCCGTCAAAATAGGAACAAACCTCTCCGAGCCTTTTGATACCAAAAGAGGTTTTAGGCAGGGCGATACCTTATCGTGTGACTTCTTTAATCTGCTGATGGAGTATATACTGCGCCAGTGCCCAAATGCCAACAGATCGGGCACCATCTTTAATAAGGATGTAATGCTACTCGCATATGCCGATGATATTGACATTATCGGCAAAACCGAACAGGCAGTAAGCAAGGCGTTTTCAGAGATTGAGAAGCAGTCTGAGCTAATGGGTTTAGCGGTAAACGAGGACAAGACGAAGTACCTAGTGTGCTCGAAACAGAAGTACACACAAATTGGGCAATCTGTTGAAATGGGAGAGTACAACTTCAAAGTTGTAGAGGACTTTGTCTACCTTGGAACGATGATAACCGGCGACAACAACATCAGCCTGGAAATTCGAAGAAGAATCACGCTCGCAAACCGATGCTATTACGGGCTAAGTAGGAAGCTCAAGAGCAGAAACCTCAAGCGAAGTCGCTTATCATCCCAGTCCTGCAATACGGCGCAGAAGCTCCAGCAAAAATGGTCTACAAGAGGAATGCGAAAGAACTGGGACAAGGCAAGGTGGGACGACCACCTCTAAGGTGGGACGACCAGGTGCGGAAAGACATTTCTAAGCTTGGCGTGAAAAACTGGTGCCAGCTCGCACGGAGCAGAAGCGACTGGCGGACATTAGTTGCAGCGGCCGAGACCGTCAAACGGTTGTGATGCAAGCATCGGGCCAATAAAGAAGAAGAAAAGAAGAAGAATTATACCCTTGGAGAGGGTATATTAAAATTGTTCAGATGTTTGTAACGCATAGAAGGAAGCATCTCCGACCACATAAAGTATATATATTCTTGATCAGCATGACGAGCCGAGTTGATATAGCCATGTCCGTCTGTCCGTCTGTCTGTTTCTGTGCTATATCCTCCGTCCGTTTTAAAGCTATCTTAACCAAACTTTGCACGAAGTCTTTTGGTACAAATGCACAGTACATTTGTCGGAATCGGCCGGATCGGATGACTATATCGTATAGCTGCCATAGAAACGATCGGTCGAAAAAGTAGTTCTAGTGAGAAAAACTTTTTTGTTTTCAAAATTCTGTCAAAATTGTGGTGCCATATAACAAACTGGCAGGCAGATATCATGCTCCAAGAGTATATAAACTTCGTTCCAGCCGAAGTTAGCTTGCCTCTATTTTTTTTATTCATTTTCTTTTCTTTTAATCGTCTTATGAATATAAACTTGTGCATTTTCATACATGCGTATAGCTTGCTTACCCAATTTGTTTGGACTGTCTTTTAAAATTTTCTGCTAATTTTACCGGTCTATACCGGTACGTACCGGTATACCGAAAAACAAATCTTGGTACCGGAACCGAATACCGAAATAATATAGAACCAAAACAGAACCTTTTACCGAAACGGCAGTTTCGGTACATACCAGAACCCTGGCCAAAACATTCGTTCTATACTATACGTTCTTCGTTTCGGTTTTAATCTCTGGTTTTTTTGCATATAAAAAATAACACCGACTTAAGCATGGAAAATAATTAAGAAATTGGAATAATTAGAAAAAAAAATACTTTGTATAATATATTCGAGTGCACTATTCGAAATGTAGATGCAAAAATTTGGGCATTCATAGATTCAAGTCTAGCTGCGAGAGCAGATGAAATGGAAAACGAAATTGTCGATATACTTGAATCATTGAATTATCAAGTCTTTAATCTACGAAAACTTGTAATACAAAGGCAATCGTCCGTAGGCCGGTATAGAAAAATAAAAATTAGTTTTTATTCCAAATAATAAATTGGGACTTCAGATTGGTGTTAAGCTCTATTTATTCTACCCGATCACTCAGCTGAGTTTTTGTCGTTGTCGTTGCTGTCAGAACGTGTAAAAATTGGATGATTTGGCCTGAGCACATAGATGGTGGCATATATATCGAACTACAGTGTTACCTAATTGCAGGATGCTGGCGTAACCACTTTCTGGCTGACGATAAACATTTGTTATCGAACTTTGGCTAAAGGTTAAGTTTTTCTTCTATGTAGAATTAATACTTTTTAAAATTAAACAAATAAATTGCAACTTAAGAAGCATCCGAAGCCAAATCGCCAGCTTTATCGCTTTATTCATCTTGTCATATCTTAAGTAAACAAAGCAACGTCATAATGTTCAATTGTTCTGAATTTAGCTCATCTGAGCTGCTCAGGCATGTGTGAAAGCGAAACTGAGTTGCTCAGATGAGTTAAGGTCTGTCGAAATCTCATCTGAGTGATCAGGTCGTGCAAATAGACCTTTTTATATGAGTTAAGCATGCGATTATTGGGTATATACTCTATAATCTATGAAATGGTTAGATTTTTTTTTGGTACAGTGGGTATGGATTACGTGTGTTCTGAACAGGGATGCAAACCACTTGAAAATAAGGAGTGGTTCGGTTCAGTGGTTCACACAGCTTTCGAACCGCCGGTTCGGTTCATTGCATGGTTTTTGGGGCTTACTGAACCGCGGTTTCGGTTCGGTTCGGTTCAATTAACTAAAGAAACATATTTGTGATACAAGTCCTAAGTCATTAACAAAGACTTAGGTACAAAATTACGAATTTGAAATCCTAAAACTTTACATATCAAGTGACGAAAACATCTTTGGTCACTTGATATTGTTTAAAAACTTTGACGGTTTAAAATCGACTACTGAAAGCCAAGCGGATCAAAACTTTCAAATAATTACAATTTTTTAGATCTCATCAAGTAATCTCTGACATATTAGGCTCTTCACATATAAACTTAAACAATTTAAATTCGAAATCCATAAGTTCATTCGGAAACCGACTTCGATCTGGGAACACACCCTATTAAACAATAAACATTTATTTTTAATAAATTCTAAATTTGCTTTGATAGATAAGACTGGTTTTTTTCATGAAGACATTTTCATTTCAATAGTTTTGTCATACTTGTATATTTGATTTTCAAAACAACAGGGAAAATATAGATTTTTAAAAACCTAAATGAACTCCAATATGATGGAATTTTAGTTAAGACTTAATAATAATATATCTCTTAGTATATTTTCATCGATATTGAAAGACTTAAGAGCGTCTGACAAAACAATCGCCAATGTGGAAAATGTTCATTCTACTGACACTTGTGTGGGTGGAACTGCTAAGACAATTCGAGCTGTAAATATTCCAAAATTTAATATTCTTAGGTAAACGCTAACAATCGATATTTTACTTTTTCATGGAATTGAATCCCTATTACTGAGTTGTTTGGCAAGTATTTCCAACTCGATTTACTTATCGAGTTCAAAGAATTATCCAAATAATATTATTAACATTAAAGGAGATTCAACTACCTTTTTCCTTCTTCTGATAGCAAGTTTGATTCCAGGAATCTAAGCAATCGAATTCAAAAACAGGCGGAGCTCTTTTTCCAAAGAGTTGACAATTACTGAGCTATGTCGTCCTCCCTTTTCTTCAACATGAATTTTGCAGGCCTGCCAGCCATAGAAATACTCATACTCATTTTCTGTTTCAAGCCAATCTCAATTAAAGATCAAAATTTACTTTTGAGTTTAAAGTAAGTTTACCCCCAACTGAAAATACAATCAAGACTTGGCTTATTACAATCTTGGGTCCTTACCAAATTTAATAAGGTTGATGTTCTTAGTTTTTTACAACTCTGCTTTCCAAGTATTTTCGCAATATTGTAAAGCTAATTGCTGATTTTCTTACTATTCGCAAGTAACTCAATACCTAGCTGAAGTGAACCGAACCGAACCATTTAATTTTCGGTTTTTGGTTCGGTTCAGCATTTTTGAAAACACGCCGGTTCGGTTTACGGTTCGGTTCCCGAGCGAAAAAAGCGGTTCGGTTCGGTTCAAAACCGGTTCGGTTCAGAACCGGTTTGCATCCCTGGTTCTGAATGCATCGCTTTAAGAAACTTACGGCTTCCGTGAATGCGCAGATTTCGATGATTCCTCGCTATCGGTGGAGAAATGTTTCTTTACTGGTGATGGCTGATAGCAGAAAATGTGATGCATCATCTTGACTCGCTGCCATTTGTCATAGGAGAACTGTACCAATTCGTGCTCGCGCACCTTTAGAAATCATCAGTCAAACCAATCGTCATGCAAATCACATAAATGGACTACTCACCTCAGCAGTGCGATAATTGGGTAAAATAAAATGTAAAATATCCGAGCATAGACTTAAGACCTTTCCGCCCTGCAGGAAATAGTCCACTAATATTTGACCCAATCCTGGTGCCACCGAACCGCATACCACCAACAAGGCAGTCTGTTCAAACCAAAATGTATGGGCTGCCTGCTGCGGCAGCAGAGGATATATGGTATAAACGTCCGGCTCCAACAGCTGGTTCAGGGTAGCCAGGGTAGAATCCCTAGCAGTGGCGCTATCCGAGTAGACCAGAACATTTAGTGGTTTGCTCTCAGGCAGACTTTGCTTACTGCGACGTAGAACCGGACGTATTGGAGGAGCAGTGGCAGCAGTAGTAGCTGAAGGCGAACTAGGCTGAACGACCACAAACGTTTTGCTGGGCAGCGTTGTGGAAGTCTCAGGAACTGGAGGGGTAGCCACTTTAACAGGTGATTTTGTCGGCTTGGCAGCCATCTTTTCCAGCTCACTTTGCCGCGGCTGAGTGTTATCAGGAATTGTTATGGTGGGCTTGGCCGTAGGCTCAACCACTGCCACTGCCTTGGCCGGGGACTCTGACGGCTTGGGATGCGGTTCGTGGGCAATAAGATCTGGTTTGGCTATGCTCGAACGATTCTTTTGCTGCTCAAACTCAGTGGCCTGATGGGCTAACACACTCAAGGCACGCAAATCCTCCAAATGCTTTCGCCAACCATCTTCAGTTAGATGAGCCGTCTGACGTGACTGTCGCTTAAGATGTTTGGCCAGCAACTGAAAGGGTTGGGGTTGACCCTCTATTTGAACCGCTGTAAATGGAGGAAAAGGAAATTACGTATTTTAATTGTATAAATGGGATGTAAAGCTTACATTCCATACGCAGCAGGGGCAGCTGATCATTGATGCATAAATTATTGCGTAAAAATGTGGCTATCAATAATTGCGTAAAGTGTTGCACATCAGTCTCCAGGAGAATCGCCAGGTGGGAGTCTATTTTCCAAGCAATAAGCTTACCGTAATCTTCCAGCTGTGAGCAAGAGAATTAGTGTTACAATTCAGAGACTTGCTTGGGAAAGTCTTACCCGCACTGGCAGCAAAGTGCCATTTGCCGCTTCCCACTGAGGTGACACTTCAGCTTCTAGAAGCAACTTCAAATGCTCTGCCTCATTTGGACACAGCTTGACCCTCTCTTGGTCAATTGTTTTTGTTTCCATGGGGGTGGTCACTGGGGTTAAAGTATCCGCAGCATAATGGAATGGTAACCAACTGGGCGCCGTGGGAAAGTTAATCCAAGGAGTAATTTGTAATGTTTGAAAGGGACGCAAGCAACAGCCGCGTTGGTTGCCCATTAGCCATAATATATCAGTGACCTTGGCCGCATTCCGATTGCCGCACAGCTCCGAGCTGGCATAGGTGGGATCTGAGGTGGTGATGAGTATAAAATGCATAATATTAGCTGTCTTCCATTTTTACTCACCGAAACCATCATCGCTGCCCGCCTGAAGCGCATAAAAGGCTATACTCGATGGCTGGGCCAAATGGTCCGCAATTTTATTGCAAACCCTTTGAATCCGCCAGGATTGCAGAAAGGTGGCGCCCACGTAGTAAAGGGTTAACATCTCTGCGGTTAGGTCATTCCCATTCCTTTATTCAACTGAAAATCAATTTCCGCGTTTCGTAATTTCCTAATAAAATTGGCGGTTGCTAAGGCTTCCTTCGGTGGGGATAACTCAGCGAATTTGACACACTTTTTGCCTTGCTTTTTGGCACTGACATTTATTGTTGATTACTGCATTTCCATAGATTCGCGTTCCACGCACAGCGCACACACACACGCGCTCAAATAAAGCTCATCACTTGAGATGTGAGCAAGCCCTATAGTTAATTTAAATATTTAAAAAATTAAATACAAAAATGTAATTAATTGCATAAAGCTTAAATATAGTTTTTGTTTATTTATTTTTGCTTAATCATAATCCGACTTTAAGAAGTGTGACCATTTTTTGCAAAGCTTTCGCATTTAGAGATGACATATCGATTCAATAGAATTAGAGAAGAGCACTGGACAGTCTGTGATCACTTTAGTCTCACAGTGACCACTTTGGGCTTTTGAGATGATAAAAATGTGCTTATTGAAAAAATTAAGTTGCATTGTTAGATAGTTTCTATTCGAGAGTCAATCATTTTTTTTTCAAGTTTACAAAGTTGTTTTCACTACTTAAAAACCAAATGACGGAAGGTAAAAGTTTCCAACTTAATACCAGAGCTGTAAACTTGAATTACCATTACCATTGCCATTTTTCACATAACTGAAAACAATTCCTGATTACCAATTGTAACTTGGACTTATGCCCAAAACTACAGGGGAATCTCATTTTTAAATGCAAAAACGAAAGTGTTTGCGTCAGTTCTTCTTGCTCGCTTGGTCAATTTCACCAACCGAAACCAGCTCTTAAGTGAAAACCATATAGGATTCAGAGAAGTATACTCAACAGTCGACTGCATCCACGTTCTATCTGCATCATTAAAGGATTATTCGTACATATTGCTTTTTTATAGAATTCAAAGCAGCTTTCGACAAAATAAATAGGGACAGTCTGCTGTATAAGTTAAGCAACTCGGGTGTATCCACCAAAATCTTAAAAGCCCTGGAAAGCCTATACAGCAATAACATCACAAGGGTTTGGGATGGTCAAAGTTTGTCGGAGTTTTTCTCCACAAATCAAGGCGTCAAACAGGGGTGCTTACTCAGCCCTCTACATCGACGATATTGCTGAGAAACTGGCTGGATGGGTAAATCTAGGCTTGCAGCGGTTAAAGGTGCTGATGACATTGTCATGACAACTACAGGAAATGATAGACACCACATACACATACTGTAACACTTGGAAACTTGTTATTAATATCGAAAAATCGAAAGTACTCGTTGTCCGGAATGGAAGAGGAAGATTTCCGCGAAACAAGAATTGGAGCCTAGCAAGTATTCAGTTGGAAGTAGTCAAACCTTTTAAATACCTAGGCGTCACTCACAAAAAGCACACAGAGCTCCAGATACTCAAGTGGCAATTAGAAGTAGTTGGAATGGACTGCTGAAACGGAAACAAGTTAACATGAGCACGAAATATAAGATGTACGAAGGCGATCACTTGGGGTTCTGATAGCTATGAAGACGTCGAACGGATTGAACGGTATTTTATTAAAAGAGTCTTTCACCTTCCGAACAATACGCCTAATTACGCAATCCATTTGGAAACTGATCTGCCGGCATTATTCACCCACACATTGTAAATGTAAATGTTGGCTATACAGCTCCTCCAACGGGGCCAAGCCTAGCTTCTCTCAAACCACCCACACATTGGACATCTGAAAACCTTGAACATGCCGGAACGACGATTTCCAAAAATTCTTACAAAATACCTACCCAAAATACCCAAATTTTGATGTTAATATATCGTTATTTTCTTATTTTAATCTTAGAGTAAATTCATCATACATTATTAAAATTTTAATTAAAAGTTTTAAAAGCGCCACCAAAGCTTTTTGAGAGCTTTAAAAAGTGAGCTAGCGATCAGCTAATTTCCGAATAGAAATTTGAGCCAAAATATTTAGTTTCTTTGTGTTGTGTCACACGCGTTAAATTGGTCCAGAAAATTCAACTAAATTATGAAAAGTAATCTTCAAGGTATACACTATTTAATGTATATTTTTATTTTATGTGTAGTTCTAGGGATTTAGTGTTGCGTAATGTCCAATTTATGTGTTTGTTTTTAGAAAACTAGCATGCGTTCTCCGTGTTTCGTGGAATATAACTAATAAGCTGTTCGATGCTGAAAGCAACTAATTGGTCCAGAATTGTACTTGCAAGTGTTGTCAGCGTTCCTGTATTTAGAAAAATATCCTTGGTGCCCCATGTCAGCCACAGTTCACAAAATATTGGCACACGGCCCCAAAATCATTGCCCTCTGTGCTCTACCTGTAGGCTGCCTGGACGAGAATGCGTCGAAGGCTCGCAACCAGGGCTCAATACCGGAACCAGAACTGGAACCGTTAACCGAAATAAACCGTTTCAAATCGCGTACCGGAACCGGAACCTGAACCGATACACAATTTTTTTTAAGAACCGAATACCGTTTACCGTTATTATTGGAACCGATAAAACCGGAACGAAACCGAAACTTTGGTACCGGTATGGTTCCGGTTTTTTTTTATACGCTGTACCTAATTATGTTAGGAGTGTGCAAAATTATGTAACTGAGCGGAATCATTTCCGACCTTATAAAGTTCTTGATCTTATGTATGTAGACAGAAAAAAAAACAAAAGATTGAACAGTCCAAAATATTGCAAAGTTTGGAAATGGCAATGACGGGTAAACAGAAGGTGTAGATCAAACAATTAAACACAAAAAAAAAACAATTAGGGTGTTCACTTTGTTGAGCACTTGAGCACTTGAGCACTTGGGGAAAAGTGTAAACATTTCCAAAAACAATTTACTCTGAAGGAGAAATTGGAACTTTTAAAGCCTTTTCGATGCCATCAAATCTCAAAATATCTGATTTTAGATTTTTGATCAATTTTCTATAAAATATACAGAATTTTTTGAGCCATGTTGTGCAAAGATCGTCACATGTTGAAAATCGTATGGAGAAATGTCCGGTCTAATGTACAAGCTAAAATCAAATGTGTGATCAAACATTCATATAAATTGTATGGAAAAAACGCCAACTTTGAATGAACCATGGATTACTGCCGAATCATATCTCAAACGTAGTTGTGCACAAATTTCGTGCACAGAGGGCTGCTCACAATACTAGTCAGGCAAAACTGCTCAAGTGCTCAACAAAGTGAATACCCCAAATGAAACAACTAAAATAAATGCGAAATTTGCTAAATTTTCTTATTCCCAAAATTTTTATGAAGATTTGATAGACTGCAATAGTAGAGGGTAAAAATATGTGGTGTAGACCGAACTGTCCCAAAAATAGGAAATTTACAAAATTACATGAGTTCAGAAAAGTATAAATTTTCAAAAATTCTTATATGAGTTAATGAGACGTGTTGATCAAACGAACCAAAAAATCGCAAAATTTGCAAAATTTTATAACGATTTTGATTCTTATGGTGAATTTTGCTACACAGAGAAAAAAAAAGATCAAATTCATGCCGATATTAACCAGATAAAAGTGAACTTTGCAAAATATCAATATTTTCATTTCATTTTGACAATAAAATAATATCTTTCTGATCCAAAATAATATCATTCACGTAAACTGATATTAAATAGTTTCAGAATGATACTAAAAATATTAATATGATATGTAAAAAAATAACGATTTGAAATTAGTAAAATATCAATTTGATATTTTATCATATCGGCCTAAAATTGATATGAAAAAATATCATTTTTTTTTTCTGTGTAGATAAAGATTAAATAGATGGTAATTGTACGGTATGCTTCACTCCTTCGCTTTGTGAGCGGCGTAGCAACGCACGTCGGGTACATATTTATTAGAATTTTGTTTTTTTTTTTTTTAAGTAGTAAGTAAGTAGTAAGTAGCAAGGCATACTAAACAAGGTAGGCTCACTCACTCTCTATCTCTCTTGACAACTTGTTAAATTTCAGTCAGTAAGCAACTGTTGTAAGCAAAGCATCTCCGCGGACGAATTTTTTGTGTTTTACTTAGAAGCTTAGTAGGCTTTGTATTGAAATATAATACTCTTTCGCTCTCGCTCTCTTTGACACAAATATATGGAGTTCTGAGAGAGCGAGTCAGCCTACCTTGGTTAGTATGCCTTGGTAAGTAGTACTTATATCGGTGAGTACCGGTACGTACCGGTATACCGAAATAAAAATCCGTGTACCGAAACCGAAACCGGAAACCGAAATTAATTGAAAACCGATAAAGAACCTTTAACCGAAACATTCATTTCGGGACGTACCGGTACTGGAACCGGAGCCGAAGTTCGTTTCGGGATTAAGCCATGCTCGCAACAAACATTATAAGCTTGATCGAAGAATGCATGCACGGAAAAACAGTCGTCAGAATAATATGCAAGACGTTTTTCATACAGCTATGGACTCTAGCGATCCACTGATCTCTTGTTTATGTTTAAATAAAAGGAAGGCACAAAATAAAAATATAACTCTTCCGTCGGATGTCATTGCGCTTTTGGACGTTCCCTCTTTTAAGTTGTTGTAGTATGGACCCTCTTTGTGATGAAGATAATACTGAAGATACCGATTCGGATGGATCCGATATTGAGAATAAATACTATTTTCATTTAGATTCTGAACTTAATGATTAAAAATATATACTTAATTAAAGTTGTGTTAAGAGATTAGCTTCAGTAAACATTGCATTGCATCATCATCATTATCAGCAAAAATTATAGTCTAAATTGAACAAAATTTGGTAGGACACCTTGGGAGCCTAAAATACGTGTATAAACTGAATTTCAGTTCAATAGTAAAAAAAAAAACAAAAAATTAGTGAAAACAGGCCAGATCGTTTATATGGCAGCTATATAAAATATTGGTCTAAACTAAACGAATCTTTGTAAGTCGCCTTGGGGCCCGAAATATGAGTATAAACCAAATTTCGTGCAGAAATCTTTATAATTAGACTTTCTGCCCAAAAATCGTATTTGGGACCATAGTACACTGGCTCAAAATGGCAAGCGACTATGAGACCCCGCTGACACTGGAAAACCCAAGCTTGTGGAGATTGGTGCAGAGTAGATTGACTCTTAACATAGACGTCAAGACAAGCAGAATGTTAGAGGATCAAGCAAGGGAGCGTTCTGGGAGACTTTACGAACTTTTAACATACAACTTTAATGAAAACAATTACTTCCAGGACGATATCGGCTCCTGCAGAATAAGGCAAAAATTTTCAGAGCTAGAGTAGAGATGCTTAACCTAAATTATCGCCCACATTTGGAAAATCATACCTACTTATGAATGTATACTGTGCAACTTGAGGGAACGCAAGGATATAGTGCACTTCCCATTTTACAAGAGATCAAAGCAGGATGCTTGGAAACACCGTATTTGATTGTGTAGGAATGCATCAACTTGTTAAACGGAAGGAACTGGACAAGTCTAGCAGCATATGGCAGCCACGCTCAAAAGTACAGGCAACAAATAATGGAAGAAAGTTTCTAGGGAGATAGGTTGCAATCAATGTAAAGGTAGTCCAGTTAATGTTTTTTTTTTAATATTTTAGAAAATTATAATTAATAATTAAAATTTAACATTTATGTTTCGCTGCCAATGAGGACAGAAATCTGTAGAAGACGAGATCTTTTTGAAAATGTGCTTCAGTGTACAAAAAAATGGCCAATATCAGTGATCACTGTCGTGATGCAGTCACTTTTAAAAGTATCGCTCATCCCTATCAGTTAAAAGTATCGCCCATCTCTATCACACTGCAGGATGCTTTTGGGAGAATTGGACACAACTCGGCGTTTATTGTTTATAGTGGCTGTTTTAGTGGTTGTCTTTTATGTAAAAACGTATTTGCTGCCCGGCGTGGCCTTGGACTACGATTAAAGGACTAGGATGAGCGATCGTCGGGTTTCTTATTTCTACAATGCGGATGTGGGCAACTTTCATTATGGAGCCGGCCATCCCATGAAGCCGCAACGTTTGGCCGTAACCCACAGCCTGGTGATGAACTATGGCCTGCACAAGAAGATGAAGATCTATCGACCCTACAAGTGAGTGGCAAGTGACTATGGAAAAGAGTTGCCCTACCTCCTAACATAACTCATTTCAGAGCCAGTGCCCAGGATATGTTGAGGTTTCACAGCGACGAGTACATAGCCTACCTGCAGCAAGTGACGCCTCAGAATATACAATGCAATTGTAGGTAGAAGCTCCAACAGATTATTGGACACTGAAGCATTCAAATCTTTTGTCTTTTGTAGCCGTGGCCTACACCAAGTATTTGGCTCACTTTAGTGTGGGCGAAGATTGCCCAGTCTTCGATGGCCTCTTCGACTTTTGTGCCAAGTATACGGGAGCCTCCCTGGAGGGTGCCCAAAAGTTGAATCACCATCACAGCGATATATGCATCAATTGGTCTGGGGGTCTACATCATGCCAAGAAATTTGAGGCTTCGGGCTTCTGCTATGTCAATGACATAGTCATAGGCATTCTGGAGCTGCTAAAGTACCATCCGCGAGTGCTCTACATAGACATAGATGTGCATCATGGTGATGGTGTGCAGGAAGCCTTCTATCTGACGGACCGTGTCATGACCGCCTCGTTTCATAAATATGGCAACTATTTCTTTCCCGGCACGGGGGATATGTATGAGATTGGAGCCGAATCCGGACGCTATTACAGTGTGAATGTTCCACTGAAGGAGGGCATCGATGATCAAAGCTACTATCAGGTTTTCAAACCCATCATTTCGGCTATTATGGATTTCTATCGTCCCACAGCCATCGTCTTGCAATGTGGAGCCGATTCACTGGCGGGAGATCGTTTGGGCTGCTTCTCGCTTAGCACCAGAGGACATGGCGAGTGTGTAAAGTTTGTCAAGGAGTTGAATGTTCCCACTTTGGTGGTGGGTGGCGGTGGATATACCTTACGCAATGTGGCCCGCTGTTGGACGCACGAGACCTCTCTGTTGGTGGATCAGGAAATTGACAATGACTTGCCACCCACGGAATATTACGATTTCTTCGCTCCGGACTTCACTTTACATCCTGAGATTAACTCACGGCAGGATAATGCCAATTCCAAGCAATATCTGGAGCTGATTGTGAAGCATGTGTATGAGAATCTCAAGATGTGCCAGCATTCACCCAGCGTACAGATGGTACAGACACCGCCCGATGTGGACATGGAGGAGATAAGAAATATACAAAAGGAGGAATCCGATCCAGATGTGCGTATGTCGCAGGCGGATGAGGACAAGCTGGTGGAGGCCAAAAACGAGTTCTATGACGGTGATCAAGATCAGGACAAACCAGAGGTGGCCGAGAGTTAGATATAAGTCGCAGGCTAAGCAAATTATAAAGATTGAAATCGACAGCATTATTTATTTTGCTTATGAAAAGGGGATTACTTTAGTAGAGGTTGAGCTGGATCACCAGCCGGTTGTGGTATTCGCCAGACGCCGCATGCGTCGTGTGTTTCGATCCTGATCGCGTATCTTTTTCTCCATTTCAGCATCGGTCAGCGTTTCCAAGAACGGAGCCCAGGCATCCGCATCGCTGGGATTGCGGAAGGGCACATCAATGGTGGATAAAGGTGCCTCACTGAAGGCATAGGTCCTACAATGCCAGGACAACTGCCCGCGTATGCTATAAGCTATTGCCGTCACAAACTCCCCGCCCAAGCCCAATTCGGCGCACAATTTGATGGCAAATTCCTCGGGATTATTGTTCTTCTCCGACATGTCCCACTCCACTTGATCCACCAGCGAGGTATTGCCCACATGTATGTTCAGTTTGACAATCACACGCTGATCACAGCTCTCCTCTAGTATGGCCGGATCATTGGGGAACGCTTCGATCTGCTGGCGTATGGCCTGGGCTATGGCCGGCACAAAGGGCAGGGGATTCAAGTCCAGATCATCGCACAAAACCTCGGCAAATTGTTCGGGCGTTATCATGCTCTCGTTTTTGTTCCAAGTGAAAGTGTCGCGCAGCTTCTGACCCTCCAGTTCCATGTCCAGGCGTATGGGGACCAGGCATTCTTTTTGTGCGGCATTCTCCAGACTAGCCGTGGGATCGGTGTCGTCAAAGCACATGGGAAATGTGCGCACCTTTTTGGTATGCACGCGATTACGGTTTATGGGCGTGGCCTGGGGTACGGCATCCAAATGACTCGAATTGGGCATGGTGGGTACATATTGTGGCTGCTTCTTTGATTTACTCTCACGTGGCACCGGAGTGTCCGAGGTGTTGACCGACACTGCGCGATATCTGGAATTGAAAGTGTTTTTATACAAGTTGAAACTATATACTCCAAGCAAACACCTACTTTTCATCATTCCCAGCCATAATATCATCCACTTCCACGGCACGCAGCAATGACACCGAACTGGCCAATATGTGTGAGCTGAGACCAGAGTCGGCCAGCCGCTTGCGTTCCTCATTGGACAGCACTATGCGTGTCATGCCTGGGTATTTCTTGTAGAGAATGCCACGAAAGTGTCTCATATAATTGCCCACCTCGGATCCCACATAATAATACTCGCCGCCCTCCTCCAATTGAAAAGCCACCGGCTTATCACCGTAGGTCTGTAGCGCCATGGTGGGTGTGTGTGGATGTCGGGGTACACAGATGAAGGAGCTGTTTAAGTTATAACTGCCTTGTCTGAATTACAATTTCCTTAGCAGATTCCAGAAATTTTCATGCCGCATACACAAACATATACAGAGAAATGGCGTCCTGGTGGGCAAACGGTCACACTGAAAAATCGATTTATCGCCCACGCGCCCATCTCTATTCATCGGTATTTATTCTAGTACTAATATCGATTTATTGCCCATCTCTGTTGGGGACTCCAAATTTTCATTTTGTTGCTGTCATTTGATTGAAAAGGTTGTGTGCTAACGAATTTTTTTTGATTTGCCGACGGGATTTATTTATAATTTGTGAAAATGTCGGGCCAATACTGTTGCGTATGTCGAGTAAAGCAGTGCCAGCCCATAGCTACCCGGAATTGATGTCAGTCCTGGATTTATGCAAACGCGAGAAGAACTCTTGATTGTGTGAATCGGTGAACACTGAATTGCAAGTAAGAGGCCTGTGGACTGGAGCAGAGACGGCCAATGGAGATTACTGAAAAGGGCGCTTGTGTTGGTGAACAAGAGAACTCCCTCCAGACTGCAGTAGTTTAACTTGCAATGAAATATTCACCGATTCACACAACCACAAGTTCACGCGTTTGCTTAAAAACACGACCAACACCGGCTCGTGTGAGCTGTGGATCGCCGCCTCTGGTCTAAAGAGTGCTCTCTTGGCCGGCAATGAAGTAAATCAGGGTTCCCCCAAGAAGAGACCCCGAGTTTGTGGCTGTGTGTTTCTCCTGTCATATTGTTACGGCACTGCATTTTGGGCTGACACCGGCTAGCAAGTCATTTCAGGGCGGGATCTTAACCCCAGTTTGCATAGCGAACAATCACTACAAATTCAATTCTTCACTAGCAAAAACGGGCACAAATTCAAAAAAGCAAACAGTTATTGGCCAAACAATCAAATTTCAGAACAAATCTCTATCGAAGAAGCAGCGCCATTACCAGGCTAGAGTGTTCCAACCGGCAACGCTCCCAAGCAGCGATTTGGCTTTATCAGCTGCCATTTGAAAAGTGCCAAGCGAATACTAATAAAATTTAGTCATGTATATACTATGTGTTTGTAATTCTAAGGGTGCTTTGCTTTTTGTTTTATTCTCTCTCTCTTTCTCTCTCTCGATATTAGCAAAAGCTGTCAGTCCTCGATAAACTCTGAATGCCATACCTAATATAATTGTATCATGGTTGACGGTATCAAAAGCTGCTTTGAAGTCTGTAAAAAACCGATATAGTTTTCTTTTTTCTTCCAGAAAAGCCTTCGCGATTGTTGTTAGTGCGCATAAGCAGTCTACAGTTGAGTACCCTTTGCGGTTTTAAATTTGGTATTTCTTCAGCTTTAACTAGCGGTCACACTGCTAAGACATGAAGTAGTGTTGTAAAACGAAATAAAACTGTCCGTATGTGAACATAGAAGTTCCATTTATATTTCTGAAAATGTCCTTCCTGCGCAGTGTAGCTGGCATCTGTCTGCTGTATCGTCCCGCTAGCCAAATCAACACAGGTATATTTCACTCCTTTCCCTCAAGTTCATTCATTAACTCGTTTTTTTGGCTAGTTCAAACATGCCGTCACATCAAAAGATGGGTAGCACCAACGTTACGTGAATTGGCCCACCGGCAACAGAAGCAAGGAGCACAGAAACCCGAACCACGATCGGGCTTTATCGAGTGGAACTATCGTTCTGAGTTATTTGCCTTTGGCAAACGTTTGGGCGAGAGCTTTGAGCTGCCGCTGTTGCAGCGTGCCTTTACACATGGCTCATATGCCCACCAGGAGGAGGAGCGTCAACGTAAACTGGGCATAGAGGAGGAAGATGTGAAAATACCCCACAACAAGGAACTTGCCGACAAAGGTGGACGCATAACCAAAGCCTATATCGAGGCTTATTTGAATGAAGCTTTGCCCCAGGTTCCATTGAAGGGAAAAGAAGCCATCGCCGATTATCTAATGAGCACAGAGACCCTAGCTCTGGTTTCCAGCCATTTGGGCAGCAAGGATTTGATATATGCCACAGAATATCCGCCCAGTGAGGAAGTTTTGGCTGAAACACTCAAAGCGGTAATTGGAGCTCTGGCGGATTCAAGCGGAGTGGAGAGAGCTTTTCTATTTATACGCGACTTTATTTGCACACAATTGAATCAGAAGGATCTGCTGGAGTTGTGGACGCCCCAGGAACCCATAGAGCTACTGAGGGAGATTTGCGAGCAACGCAAATTGGGTGAACCCGAACCGCGCCTTCTGGGGGATTGTGGTCGAAACACAGTACTGGCCACTTACCAAGTGGGCTACTATGCTCAGCGTCAGCTGATAGGCAAGGGATTTGGTGAGAATGTGGAGATGGCACAGCGAATGGCCGCCATAGATGCTCTACAGACAATGTTTGACCTGCACGACAATCGGAAACCCTTCGATTTCACCCTCCAGGTGGAGGCCAAGAATGTAAGGCTAGCCTAGGAAGCGGCCAATCCCTTTGTAAATCATTTTAATTTGCACTAAACACATGTACAACTCTAATACATGAGGATTTAACTATGATAATTAACAACTGTTGTCCGGGCTAGTCGCTGTCGTCGCCGCGTTTCTTGTCTTCCTCCCTCAGACCGGTGCTGACTGTTGTGGGCGGCGGCACATCTTCGGGTTTGCTTTCCAACGAAAAGGGCGGTATCTTGCAGTCAAAGGAGTAGCCATCCTCCCGCTCCATTCGAAAACTACCCCACATATGGCCACTGGGCGCCTGTAGGCTCACATGGCTGCTGTACTGGAAGGCCGGCAGGCGGGGACTCAAAATGGGCTCCTGACCCACCACACCACGTCCGCGTACCGTCTCCAAGGTGCCAGAGAGGGAGAAAATGCGCCAATGTCGCTCGCGCAGCTGAACACTCAGCTCACCCAGATTCTCCAGGCGTATGCAGTAGCGCCACTAGAAACAAGAAAGGCAGAACATAAATAGATTCTCCCAGATCTACCACTTACCCAGTACACCGAACTGGCTGGTGTCTCGCGGCAACCCATGTAGAAGGGTATGACAGTTACCCTGACATTCTCCGTGGTCTCCTTATGCACATCGCTCATGTCCAGCCAGGGATGATTCTTTTCCTGCCAGGCCTTTAAAGTTTCCTGGCCCACAAACGAAGGGTCCGCATCTGGGGCGTAGGTAAGGAACTTGTCAAACAGTTCATGCTGCAAGGGATGCTTCTCCGTGGAGTTGTACGGCATTATATCATCATGAGCCACGTAATCCAGGCCGGGTATGGCGTACAGACTGCGATTGGAGTCCTGGTTGCCCAAAAAGGTCACCGCCTCGGTCTGGGCACGCTGTACAATAACAGAGAGATTAGTAAAGGAATCTTAAGGCAATACACTTCCACCTACTATATGCGGACAATCCCTGGTATCGATGAGCACTTGGTAGAATGTTTGTACTTTGCCCTTGACTTCTTTAGAGTCTACCTGTTGGGAACTGCTGCTGCTGGAACCCACATTGCTGGTACCTTCGGCTGTAGGCTCACTGATCCCTGACCACGATTCATTATGTTGAGCGGTGGGGGATGAATTTGTTGTCGGCGTCTCATTGCTGGACTTAAACCTAAGTGAAGCATCTTTGGTGCGTTGTTGATGGGACGAAGTAGCCGTCGTTGATGTTGTCAGCTTGCTGGGATTATGCAAATCCCGGTCATAGACTCGGGCCGTCCAGGGAAATAGTATTACCCCACGATAGCCAAAGATGCGATGCAAGAACAGCTGTCCCGTCTCATATTTGCCTTCTCTTGCCTCCACCAGGCGACCCACCTCGGCTAGCCTGTAAATAACGAATCATTCGTGGAGCAAGGATGAGAGCAGCCTCACCGCTTAACACTCACTTGGTGGGATATACAGCCTGTTTCTTGAAATTCCTCTTGACTATTAAATCACATTTGTGCAGCAATTGCCAGCGTTTGTCCCATTTGAACACCTGGAGGAGTATCCCAACCATGTCAGCAGAAGAGTGCGGGACGGCAGACCAAAAACCTTTTATGCAACCTTTGTTCCCGTTTCCAGCTTATGCTGTCGCTAGATCCTGTACATGTGCTGGATAATTTGGCTTCTAGTTTTAATTGTATCTCAAGAATTTATCCAGATTCCGGCATTGTTATGAGAATTTACTGTTGATTTCCGAACCAAAAGCTGTTGATGTTTTTTTTGTTCGATAAAATTGAAATTAATGTGGCCGTCTCAGCTTGTCAGTCTTGTGTCAGTATGCCCAAAAAAACGGCTGAAAACTAAACTAAAAAATGGCTAGAAAGCATTGTCTAAGGAAACATGATATTCTAACCCCAAGAAAATTATTTTTAGTGATGTTGAAAATTTGAAATGAAGAGTAAACTATATATTATTTTAATAAAATATTTAAATAAAAATCCCAAAATAGTGTGACTGTATTTGAAATTCACAAAATTTGCATCTGGTTAGTAAATAGCTAAATTGGCTTTACTGTATTATATTAAATTTATTTTTTTCAAGTTTATGTATTTGAATTCAGCTACCATATATACGTAAAGTTTTCTTTGTTCTCTGTTGCAAAAGCCTAAAAGCCTGTGTAATTAAGAAAAAATTAGTTCAAAAATTTTCTTTGAACTAGAGGTGCACGCGTGACCGAATTCTTACACACGTCACGAACGCCTCCCGAAATAAAAATCAATGTACGCACGATTCACGCACGCGATTTTTTTTTAGCGTTTTGCCTCAGTAACGAATTAAGAAGGCGTCACGAATGATTACGCAGGATAAAAATGCATCTACTAAAAATTAATAGCAAAATTATATTCAGTTAGCGTAGAGACAGACTGGCCAGATCCGATTGGTACAACAAAAATACAGTCAGAGTTGCACACAAAATAATAATTTATACCACAACAATTTTCTTTAGCAAGAGGAAAAGCCAGATAGATCAATGGGCAAAAATATATCTGGTGTCGGAACCAACGTATGCAAAAACGTGTCTGTTGGTACAACAAAGACTGAGCTAAAAACTAGAGTATCTGGACGTAATTCTGACTTAAAACACAGAGGTGAAACCACAATACAAAAAACAGCGCTTGCGATACACTGTGCTGCACACTTTCCAGACTTCTGAAAAATGTTTGAGACCTTAATTACGAAAATTGTATTTGTTTCGTAATATGTATGTTGCAGCCCTGAAGATAAATACCGATGGGGCTCGAAATATATCGTAAAAAAGGAGAGCAGCACAAAGGCATAGGCTTGTTCAACCGTATAAAATATATAAACAAATCCCTAATGTTTACCTTGCAAAAACAAATTCATTGAAAAAAAATTACTAAAATAAGGTCCACCCTAATCGCATGGTCCACCATTTAACATTTCGCCGTGTAATTTAAGGTATTTTTTTCACTTTAAGCTACGGGCACACTGAATCCCTCTTTCGCCATTTGACATATTTCCGGTACGTACGCGATTTTTGTGGAAGCCTAAGAAAAAATACCGAAATATTCCTGAAAATGTTAAAAATCTTTGGAAATAGTGGTGCCAGAACCTAAATGAATAAGTGGGGCATGTTTTAAGCAAATTTTTGTATGCTTAAGGCCTGTCCCACACTACGATGTCTGTGGCTAAAGAAAAAACAAAACCAAAACAAATCCACAGAATAGTGATTAAGTGACAAATCGGTGTACAGCTCTTATAACCCATTATGTTCTGATCTGTTTCATCTTTAGTTGAACAATGGCCGACACACAAGCCAAGCCCCGCTGCTGCTGCGCCCAAAGCTGCCGCCGCCAAGGCACCCAAGGCTGCCAAAGCCGCCAAAGCACCCAAAGCAGAGAAGCCTGCCACCACGGAGAGCAAGGTCTCGGCCAAGAAATACAAACGTCATGGTCGTCTGTTTGCCAAGGCTGTGTTCACTGGCTACAAGCGTGGTCTGAGAAACCAGCACGAGAACCAGGCCATCCTCAAGGTGAGTGTCAAATGGATTGACGAGAGTCCTGGTGTAGTCTAATATAGTTATCAATTGCAGATTGAGGGCGCCCGCCGCAAAGAGCACGGTGAGTTCTATGTGGGCAAGCGTTGCGTCTATGTGTACAAGGCTGAGACCAAGAAGTGTGTGCCCCAGCATCCCGATCGCAAGACCCGTGTCCGTGCGGTTTGGGGCAAGGTAACTCGCATTCATGGCAACACTGGATCCGTGCGTGCCCGTTTCAACAGGAATCTGCCCGGTCATGCTATGGGTCATCGCATTCGTATTGTAAGTTGTTCAAAGGATCTAAAAGAATTTGTTTTTGATTAAATTGGATTTTTTCCAGATGCTGTACCCATCAAGGATTTAAGTTAATAATTAACTTATGTTACTGACCTGATGCAAGAGTTAATAAACAAAACAAAAAGCGGTTTTATAATAAATAAAACAATTTAAATTTAATTAAAAAAAATATTGGAATGCGGACAATTTTGGTGTTGGAAGCGTGCGAAAAACGAGATTTTGAAATTCAGAATTCGTTGAAATGAGAATACCAATTAAGCAATTAAGGACAGAAGGCTTAACTTGGACGATAACTTGGATAAGATGATCAGCATCAACAGTCGAGTCGCCTCTGTGACTGCCGACACCGTTCTTTATTCACGCGGTCCCAGTCGAGTCCTTTTGATAACATTGGTTTTAAGAGTTAAAGGACCCAAAAGTGCCACCATTCAAGTTTACACCAGTTTTACAATTATGTTGATAGGTATTGTGCAGTGTTGCCAACTTTTGCCGAGAAAAAAAATATGTTTTCAGCGGGTGGGAGAGGAAAAAAGAGCTGTATTTTTCGACAAAAAAGCTTAAAAAAAGCGGATCTCTTTCTTGTCTTTAATGTAATTATATATACAAAATATTTTTAATATATCATGAGAGTGAAGAGAAGTTCCTCGTCCTCGTCCTTGCCGTAGGCCTCAGTTGTACCTGTTAGTTTAAGGTAACAAGAGGTAACACGTACTATCTGCATTGAACCATGGCAAGGACAAACTCTGAATCCCAAACGGGGCTAACTCAACAAATCTTTGATTCCCCTGATTACTTCACTCAAAAACTCAATACTTTCTTCGTTATTCTCCCATTTCCCTAAATATAAATAATATTATTAACCCAATATTTTCCTAATATCGGAAAATTCTTCCAAAATGGAAATTAACTTTTTATTTGGTTGCAAAATGTAGTGAACTGAAAATATGTAATTTTTTTGAAGAATGCTGTGATTTTCAGGCAACCTGAAATAATCAAAATGTCTACATACAATAAATTTTATAAAAATCAGATCAGCGGAAGACAACTTAAATAAATTAAAATAATAAACTTCAGCTTCTGTTGTTTTATAAGATCAACTATGAAATTTGTGCAAAACATGCTCAACTAGATTTCTCCAATACTCTATCCATCTGAAGCATTTAAATCTGCTTCTCAAACTCATTTCTTTAATATATATCTTTGACAGCAAATTTCTCCAAATCGTCTTTTGTAATTTTTTCCCGCAATACGGTTTTTAAAAAAGCCAGAAATGACGGGAAAAAAGCTGATTTGGCAACACTGGTATTGTGTTAATTTTAGATCGGGGGCCTTTAAACCACACATGCTCATTTTGAGTTTCGTGTGTGTGTGTAGCCACGAGAGAGTGCGCATATCTATCAATTGGTTGTGATTGCAATAGAGAGCAGTATAAGCTCGTCGTGCCGTGTCGATGTCGCAAAGGGCTGATGTATACACAGTAGATACGAAAGTGCCGGACTCTGTTCCTTCACTCCAGAAGAGTAAGTTCTAACTTTGATGTCGAATAAAAAGCAATTTTTAATTTGTTCTTTCCATTTTGGAATTGCTAATTTGTTTTTAACCAGACCCGTCCACCTAAGGCTCGCACGAGCCGAAGTCTGTCGTATTTTTAAGCGAACGCGAGCCGAAGTTATGGTTGTGTGAATCGGTGAGCACTGCCTAGCAAGTAAAATGCCTGTTGTCTGGAGAGCGCTCTCTTGTTTGCTAACACAAGCTCACTTTTTTTTCCTCTCCATTTGGCCGCCTCTGTTTTTAACTAATCACCAGCTGACTGTTTAAGTGTGCTGACACCTTTTTTATTAATTTTAATATGTGGCATCTCACCGCCGAAAAATCATGGTCATGTCCGCGTGATTCAATCTTTTCTTCTCTGTAAGTTTTTCCGTCCAATATTAATTTTTTGATAAGATCGCGCTCTCCGCAGTCCATTGCTTAATAATTTTTTTATTATAGAAAAAATTTGAGTTTTCACGTCAACTTGGTTATCAAGCAATCTGTTTAAAAATGAAATCTTCAACAACAAAGTGTACTGTGAAAAAATAAGCTGACATCGCTAGCCTAGTCCTAGGTCATGAGATTAACTAGTTACATAAAATTTCCAGTGTTGATTATCTTTTACAAAAGATAAAATAAAAATAGAAAAAAAGCAGGGAATCAAACCGGAACCGGAACCGTATACCGAAAAGAACCGATTGAAACTCAGAACCGGAACCGATATTTTTATTTTTTTGTATACCGGTATCCGAGAACCGATATTCTTGGAACCGAAAAGACCGAAAAGAACCTAAACGTTGTACCGGTACGGTTTCGGTACTGAGTTAAACCACTAGACTGCGAAGCGAGCAGTAAGATTTGGTGTATTTTTATATCAATTTGGCTCAATTGTTACCTTCAAATAAAAAAGATTCTGGCTTAGCAAAACTTTTGTTCAGTGAAAGAGAAAATCGCGAGACCAGTCTCTTTTCTTAGACCCTCGTTATAACGTCAGGCTAACCTCTGAACAGAAAAGTACATGTGTAACTGCTGTGACTGATATATATTCAAGAATTTTATCCACTTCTGTTCAGTTGCAAATAAATGAGGAGAGCAGCTCTGACCCAACTTCTTTGTCTGAAACCACTTTCCACTCCACAGATGAAGTCGATTTATATATAAATTTCTATGAAAAGAAACAGGACAATACAAATACTTAAGTATTTTTACAAAACAGTTTAATGACATTAATCAAGGGTTTTCTGAGCTTAAAAATGTAAATGGTGGTCGGAAAATTTGACAAAGTTTCTGGAATTGTATGAAGTGTCAAAAGTTATTCTTGCTGCTACACAAGTAAGCGTAAAACGTTTGTTTTCCGGTGTGAAGTTTACTCCGCAAAGAAATCATATGGACGGAAATACATTGAACGCTATTATGCTTCTAAGAAATAATCATTAATTTACCATCTTTGTAAATAATTTTTATTTTTTTATTTTAAGTAAATTTGGTGAAGACATTGTTAGTGAAATATCATTTTAATCATCTTATGAATACAAACATGCATAATTTTTATGGGAAAAAAACGCAAATGAAATTTATAATTTATATACACATACATGTCGCTCACTTAATTCAAGACTGGCATAAGTCAAAAAATACGATTTTTGACTTAATGGTGCAGTAATATACGCTCTCTTATACTTTTCATGTGAGATCAAAAACTATGTCGAAATATAATTTTAAAGGTTCATTTTCATGTTATTGCAACAGCGTCATATCGCAGTTGTCCTGCAGTCGATATTGCGCAAACAAACATCGGCTTTCAGTTAAAGCATCATATTTTCAAGATTGATTAATGACCCTTTTAAATTTCAAATAATTTACTAGATTAACTCGAAACTAAAAGAATCATTTTTTTCTGAGTTAAGTAGTTGAAGTAAGTGAGCGATGTGTACTGCTGCTTACCCACTTTGACTGGACTTAAGTTTTAAAATTTCTGTTAATTTGTTAGTCTGTACCGGTACGATACCGAAATAAAAGGGTACCGGAACCGGAACCGAATACCGAAACAGTAGCAGAACCAAAACAGAACCTTTTACCGAAACGTTAGTTTCGGTACGTACCGGAACCGGAACCGAAATTCGTTTCGGTTTGATTCCCTGAAAAAAAGGCTTTTGAGTTATAAAGCACATTTAGCTAATATATCTGTTTTTGTAGCTGTGGTGTAGTGGGTAAGGTATGAGGCTGAAAGTCGAACAGACCTGGGTTCAAGTCCGGTAAGACACGTACCGGATTTTTTTTTAGAGCAAAGCTCTTTTACGGACGTCACACTGGGGGGTAAATCTTGAAAAATTTTGTCTTTGCGACAAATTCTTTTGGGGTATGTCTTTGATTTTGTGTTTTGTATTTTGTATTTGCAAAATCAGCTGCTTTTACCATTACCGCGTAGTAGTAGGTGGGTTGTGTGTGGAGTGAGATAGTGTGAGGTGGAAGTGGGGGAAGGTGATGGGTATTTGGTAGAGACCTGGTGGGGATCTGGTGAAGATTTGGTGAGGATCTGGCGGCGATTGGGTGCTGATCTGGTGGGGTTCTGGTGGGGTTCTGGTGGTGATGATCTGGTAGGGACCTGGCGAGCTCTGGTTTGGTACTGGTGGAGATTAGGTGGGGATCTGGTGTGAATCTGGTAGGGATCTGGTGAAGATCTGGTGTGGATTTTGTAGGGATCTGGTGGGGATTGGGTAGGAATCTGGTGGGGATCTACTGGGGACCTGGTGGAGATCTGGTGGGGATCTGGTGGGGATCTAATGGGGATCTGGTGGAGATCTTGTGGGGATCTGGTGGGGATTTGGTGAAGATCTGGTGGGGATCAGGTGGAGATCTGGTGGGGATCTGGTGGGGATCTGGTGTGGATTTGATAGGGATCTGGTGGGGATTGGATAGGGATTGGGTAGGGATCTGGTGGGGATCTGGTGGGGATCTAGTGGGGATCTGGTGGAGATCTGGTGGGGATATGGTGGAGATCAACTTTTAGGGGTTTGAGGGCAGGTGGTGGAGGGGATCTGGTGGGCTCTAGTTGGGATCCGGAGCGGATCTAGAGGGGATCGTGTGGGGACATTAACATAACAGTAACTTAACAGTGTCTTGACAGTGACAAAGACTTAACAGTGACTTAACAGGGACTTAACAGTGACTTAACAAAGACATTACAGAGACTTAAATGTGACTTAACAGTGGCTTGACAGTGACTTAACAGTGGCTTAACAATAATTTAACAGAGACTTAACAGTGGCATAACAGTGACTTAACAGTGACTTAACAGTGACTTTACAGTGACCTAGCAGTGACTTAACAGCGACTTAACAGTGATTTAACAGTGACTTAACAGTGACTTAACAGTGACTTAACAGTGACTTAACAGTGACTTAATAGTGAACTAACAGTTTCTTAACAGTGACTTTACAGTTCCCTAAAGCGACTTAACAGTGACTAAACAGTGACTTTACAGTGTTTTGAGAGTGACCTAATATTTGATAATTTAACATTTATTAATACAGAATCCAAATGTGTCTTTTTCCATTACTTAAATCGGATTCATCGTAAAGAGCTTCGCTCGTACCGTGCGTCTCATGACACACACTCTTTTTTTTTTAACAATTATTAAGTTATCATAATAAGTAAAAGATTACATTTAATTTTTAAGCAGATTACTTGATAACTAAACCTCGGCTTTTGCATATTTTTGGCATATTTGTTTTCATATCTTTTGCATATTTCCGATATGCATTAAAATTTGTTATATTTGAACGATAAAAGGTCTAAATACAAAGTTTGGTACCGATCTGATAAAAATTGTGCAAATATGCAAAATCCGAGGTCTATTGATAACCAGTTTGTCGTGAAAACTCTAAAGAAAACCTTAGTCAAAACTAATAAAGAAATGGTTTGTACAAAGGCTATCCCAGCGAACTACATAATTATCTTAAGAAAGAAATCTTTCGACTTTCCTGCCCTAATGGCGTGATTTTCAAATATAAGCGAATTGTACGATTCAAGTACTGTGAACAATTAAAAATTAAAACAGTTCAAACTACAAATAATTGTTATGGCATTATTGGAGAAGTAGTCACTCGGTGGAATTGTTTATTATTAATGATAAAGCTAGTTTTACTTCTGTCTGACCAATTTTACTCCAAACTCTACTAAGCTCTGAAAGTCCCTAAATAGAAGCTTTATAAAAATTTCAGAAATCCTTATCATTTTTAAAGATGCCACTTGGCAAATTTTTGGGAGAAAATATGCCACTAGTGTATTGAATTTACACTGCGGTCGCACGACTGAATCTGTGGCTACAACCTTTTCGGTGTTTACATTGAGCGAACAGTCGAAAATGGTACCAAACGTCAATCAGCTACGGTACTGTCCATAGCCAAATCCGTGGAGACAAGCTGAAGGTAGTCTGAGACTGAGCATATTATTAAACAAAACTGATTCAAACAGATTTGTGGATGCATGTTTGTTCAAAAACTCCCCTTCGAATGAATCATAAACTAATCTATTTTTTTTTTTATTTAAAGAAAACTTTTGACTTTGAATTTTTTGACTGTAACGGAATGACAGCTATCGATAAAAATGCACAAGGCTGCCACCTTTTTGGCAGCACGGATTTTTTTCGGTCGTATAGACTTTGAACGTCACAAATTTAAAGTCAACTGCTATAATTTTGTATGGGCGGACGACCAGTTTCAGGCAAAAAATACCAAAAACTGTCGTCTGTCCAAGCTGTCTGAGCACTCTGAAAGAAGTGGCCAAGAAAATATTTATGTATTTCGGCAAAATCCACAGCTTTTGAAAGGACATTCAGTAGAGCTGGACAGACCCTGGCTGGTTCCTAAATCCATATAATTTGGAGCGTTTAATGTTCCTTTACAAAAAATTTGAATAATTTTGAAAAGACTTTAAAAGAAATATTTAATCTAAAGCCTTGGAAGGGACATCGATGGGATACAAAACAATAAACAAGAAGAGACAAACAAGTGTTCGGACGTAACCTTGTTAATTCCACCATGCCATAGGTAAAATCAAACTATCGATTCATCGTCAAGTATCGATACTCACGTAGTAGTTTCCGCACATCACCAATTGCGAAACTCGCCAGTGAGCCAGGCGCGTGTAAAGAAAAACATTACTTTTATTGTTAAAAACAAATTAGATAGTTTTTATTGTCAAATAATATTACACCTATTATCTCATTTGTCCGCACGCCTTCAAGTGATGCGGCAATGTACGCTATTAATGGGTCCTGCTGCTGCTGTTACGCCGTCAACAACCACAACACCGCCAAGCCAATTAATAGCTAAACTACACATTCCAACAACAACACAAGTAGCACATAACACGTAGAAGAGACATACATACGTATATGTACGTTTAATATGGGCATAAGCCATGATTTAAGCGGTAAACAGCGAAGCCGCAGTTTAATGCTACAGCTGACTATGCTCACCTCGATTGTGGCGGCAGCAGCGGGAACGGGAGTGGGATCAACGCAAAAGGAAACGGAACTGCAACAAGCAGGCGCATCAGCTCCGTCTTTGACCTACTGCGTGGAGCAGGAAGAACGCCGCATAGGACGTAGGTAAGCAGACGGAATGTTCTCGAAAGTTCTCTTCCTCACACACACACGCACGCTCTGAGCAGCTAAGCAAACAAGTTGCGTTTTGTTTTAAGCAAATAAAAGAAAAAAATTCTTAGTGTGAATAATTATCAAGATCAAATGTAAAATTGACGAATTACACCTGAACTGTGTTGATTAGTGTGTGATTTGCTCTTATCAAAAATGCGGTGAGTCATGTTGACAGAAACAATAAACAGTAAAAGAAAATAGTTAAAACTCTCTTGGGCCAAACGAGAGCACGGCAAATAAAATTTTGTTTGTTGTTTAGTAAATTGGTTTGCGTTTGCTGATTTAAATACAATTTGAACGAATTTCACCATTCTGCTTTTGCCAGGGCCATGCGTGAGAGTGGGAAAGAGAGAGAAAGGGGGCCGCCAACTGACACTTGTTGCCATCAGCTGTGAGCTGTGCCGGACCCCCCTCTTCATCCCTTCCGTTTACTGTTCAGCGCGTTGATGTGCAGCTTTGTCATTGGCTGACCTGCTGATAGTGTGACCTGACCCTGTATTAAGAAAAGACCCAATTCTTATATCCTTTGTATACCCATTGAATGATGCAATTTAGAGTGATGAAATTTTAGATTGGGAAATACTTGAATTGTCATCTAAAACTAATCAATGAATTTGATAAGCTTGAAAATTGTTGAATAGGGTCAGTTATCTTTGGTATAAATAATATAATTTGAATTGCCATATCTAACGGCTTCATTTCATTTTTCAACTTTTTTTTCATTTCTTTTATTAGACTTCTCTATATTACCACCTTAGACGGTCGCCTGAATGCCTTGGATATAGCCAAATCCGGTAAGCTGCGCTGGAGCATACCGACAGCACCCGGACCACTAATCTCCTCCAGCATACATCGTCTGGAATTGACTAATAATGGACAATTTGTACGCATGATACCCTCGCTAAGTGGTGGCATTTATAAATTTGATGGCGATTCAATAGATCCCATTCCCATTACTGCAGACCATTTACTCAGTTCCAGTGCCAAGTTTAGTGATGATTTGGTCATTTCCGGTGGCAAGGAGACACGCACTTATGGGGTGTCAGTGCGTACGGGTCAGCTGTTGTATGAGTGCTCCATTAGTGGATGTGTCAATGCCACAGATGATATGGGAGCAATTAAACTGGAGGAAGAGATTGAGGAGGACGAGGAACAGCTGGAGAATGAGAGCAAAAATGTACACGATCCTTTGCTAGATGATGTCATAGTGGTGCGTCGCCAGACACAGACGGTTCGTGCTGTGGAATCCCGTACGGGCACGGAACGTTGGAATTTTAGTGTGGGTCAACATGAATTGGATGTGATACGAGCATCCGACTGCCAGGAGCAGCCGCGCAATGAGCTGGAACTGGCCGTGTTAGATGTGGACATACGTGTGGTGGTGCCGGAGGGTGTCATTTGTGCTGTCAGCAAGAGCAATCCTCAAGAAATACTCTGGAAATATCAGGTGAGTGAGTTTTTTTTTCAAAGATTTCTCTTAGCTAACGTTTTTTTTCCGCTTCCTAGTTCGATCATCCCATTGTGAGTGCCTGGAACACCAATGCTGCCGACGAACTGAAGCCCATAGATCTGTTCAGTTCAGCTCAGTGGCTTTGGGAACAGGAAGAACAACCTCTAAGTGCTCCCTCCATCTATTTGGGCATGTATGAAAAGCAATTGTATATACAGGAATCCATACGCCTGCGCCAGGAAATTGTGGATCAGACTCAGGTGTATCAACAGCTTACCGGAGATACCAGTCTAATGCCCAAAATTCCCTGGAAACCTATAGCAGCCAGTAGCAACTCATTGGTGATATTCCAAAACGAAAATCAGCGCGAACCGGAGGTAATAGCATCTGCTGTAGAAGGAGGAGGCGGCGGCGAACTGGTACCCTATGAAGATCAAAATATAGCCTTGGCCGCCCAATCAGTTTTAAATGCCTCGGAGTACGTAAATGGAAATGGTTTCTATTTCTATACAGACGCTCAATGGCAGCAGCAACCCTCAGAATGTGGCACTAATGAAATACCACCCACTGGCTTACCTGCCATACAGGCGGCTCCCCCAGCCGAGGGAAACGAAACGGTAGCTTCCACGGGAAATCACGATTTAAGTTTCAGTCTCGATGACATTGATGCTCCCGTCAAAGTGGTAATACTCTCACTGTGGTTCTGGTGGAAAGAAATTGTGGTCATAGCCTTCACCTCAGCGGTGCTGCTTAACATGTTCATGGGGCAACGGAATCAGCATGTAGAACGAGAATATTTGGTCATTGAACGACATGTGCCTGTCCAGACGGCTATTGAGGCGACCGAAGCCTCTACACAGGCTCTGTTAGGGCCAGTGGCCTTGCCCAGGCCGGGAAATCGTTTTAGCTTTCCAGGCAACGCTGGAACTCAACGTTCAATTTCGAGTCCACCACTCACTCGGGTGAACATTATACGTCCCGTTTCCAAACTGATTTTGACCTAATGCAGTGCCTTGGACGTGGTGGTTTTGGTGTGGTCTTTGAGGCCAAAAATAAGTTGGATGAGAACCGTTATGCCATTAAGAGGATTACATTGCCAAATAAGGAGGCTTCCAGACAGCGGGTATTAAGAGAGGCACGCACTTTGGCCAGCTGTGAGCATCATAATATTGTGCGCTATTTTCATGTGAGTAAATCGAATCGTACTTTATCCTTAAAATATAATATAGTACCTAGTATATATTTTATTTTCATTGATATCCATTAACGCGTGTATGTATGTATATAGTAACAAAAATATTAAGGTGACAAAATGTTTCAAATATTTAAGGATTTACAATGACTATAAAAATAATTAGCTTTGGCAAGTTGCTGTTAGCCAAATGTAGGAAACATTTTTATAAAGTATGATTCATCGATTTCGATCTCCAATTACATGTCTTCAAAATCCATAAAAAAATCGCGTCGATACTGCAGACACCGTCTAAGATAGGACGTGAGCGAACTCCAATTGCTTCCGTTTAAGAGTTTGTACATTTCCTGGTCGGTCAGAGCATCTTTTTCGCAGTATAGGACCCTGAGTTCCTTTAGAATTGAACAGCGAGAAAAGAAGTGGGCGGTGTCTTCTCCCTCTCCGGTGTTGCAGAGAGTGCAATGACTGGGCCTTATTTATTTATTTATTTAGTCGACAAAAAAAGGCTGTCACTCAATTTCACATACGTTATAAAAAAGCCTTATTGACTAAGAAAGCCTAACAAAGAAAAACTAACAAAATTCCAAAATAACTAACGCCTCCGACTCGATGGGGGAGTTTTATTTGCCCGTCCGGCCAGCTATGCCCCGATTCACAGCCAACTGTAGTCAGAGACGTTATTAGAGCTACCAAAAACTTTAATGATATAGAGATAGAGAAGAGGAAAAAAACGAAAACAGAATAGAGGCAAAGGAAAAAAATAATAATAAAACTAAAATAAATCAGATTTAAAGAGAAAAAAATTTAGGAGAAAACAATACAAAAAAAAAAAAAATACTAACTAAAAGTGAAATTTAAAACTAAATAAAAATACAAAATTTATAAGCTATACTTAAAATAAAATAACTAGAAATCTCTGACCCGGTGGGGGAAGATTTTTTAGCCAGTCCGGCAAGCTATGCCCCTACTCACAGCCAGGAGTGGTCAGAGATTTCTCCTAAGATAATTATAGAGATATGTTTTTAGAGAGAAGAGAGAGAGAGATCTGTTGAGAGCAGGTGATAGAGATCGTTATAATTTTGACATAAGACTCGAAATCGATTGTGCTGTGCATAATCAGTTGTGCATCTAGGCAATACTAATGGAAAATAGTTTCTGGTTGGCCTAGAAGGAACGGAGAAGTTAAGGCGACCTAAAAGTTCGGATGAATCTACATCACCGATAATTAGTTTATAAAGAAAAGAAACACCTAATACTGTTCTACGGTTGGCTAACGAAGGAAGGTCAATAAGCAAGAGTCTGTTAGAGTACGATGGCAGACGAAGTATAGGGTCCCAATTTAAGCCACGTAGGGCGAAAAGCAAGAATTGCTTCTGAACTGATTCAATACGATCTATATGCTTTTTATACTGCGGAGACCAGACGGACGAGCAGTATTCAAGTACAGGACGGACCAGAGCAGTGTATAAAAGCTTTGTGGTATATGGATCATTGAACTCTTTCGACCAACGTTTAATGAATCCGAGTACACCATTTGCTCTATTAACAATAGAGGAGATATGAGGATTGAAACTCAATTTTGGATCAAAAAGAATTCCAAGATCAATCACTGTAGAAGTTCGTTCCAAGGGTTCATTTCCAATCGTATAGGTAGCCAACGAAGGCTTGCAACGATGGAAAGTCATGAACATGCACTTGGAGCAATTAAGGTGTAATTGATTAATCAGACACCAGGACTGCAAGGTGTTTAAGTCATCTTGCAATCTGATGGAGTGCATCGGGTCGTTGAAAGATAAAATAAGTTTTACATCATCGGCGTACATAAGTATTCGAGAATTCGAAATTATTGTGGGAAGATCATTAATAAATAGAGTAAACAACAATGGGCCGAGGTGACTGCCTTGTGGCACACCAGAAGTGACAAAGACAGGCTTTGACGTATTAGAGCGTAGCAGAACTTTTTGAGTTCTATCTTTAAAATACGACGAAATCCAAAGTAGAAAAGGGGATGGAAATCCTAATCGATCAAGTTTAACGAGAAGAAGATCATGGTTCACAAAATCAAATGCTTTACTGAAGTCGGTGTAGATGACATCAGTTTGTTTTTGTAAAAGGAAACCATCGTGTACCATTGAGGTAAATTCAAGTAAATTGGTCGCAGTTGACCGACGCTTTGTAAATCCATGCTGGAAAGGTGACAAAATCGATTTACAATAGTGCTGGTGGGAAGAGGTAATAATCTGTTTAAATAATTTTGGAATAGCGGATAGTTCAGCTATGCCCCTATAATTGGATATATCAGACTTTCCACCTTTTTTATGAAGAGGAATAATATAGGATTCCTTCCAAAGATTTGGTAAAATACCAGATTCTAACGATAGATTAAAAAGTTTATGCAATGTATTGCACAAAGAAATACAACACTCTTTGAGCACACAACTAGGAATGTTGTCAGGCCCAGGGGAGTATGAAGATTTTAGTGATTTTAAATGAGAAAGTAAGGAGCTTTCGGAAATCGAGGGGGCAGTTATCGAGTTAGAAGAAGAAATGCTATAAGGATAAGAAGTATTAGTAAAGCGCGTAGAGGAATAAGTAGATTGAAAGAAGTCGGCGAACAGGTCAACGGCTGTGGAGTCATCGTTAGCCTTTTGGTCGCCCAGAAAAAAGAAGAAGGTAAAGAAGAAGACCTACGTTTAGAATTTACAAAGCTGTAGAATTGCTTAGGGTCCTCTGCGAATTGAATTTTGCATCGCACAAGATATTTCCTATAGCACTCAGAATTAAAAAGTGTAAAGTTCGATTTTGCAATTGAGTATTTAGAAAAGTCAACCGCAGAACCACTTCTTTTATACTTTTTAAAGCATCTAGACTTAATATTTTTCAAATTAGAAAGTCTAGGACCGAACCAAGGAGGATTAACTGACGCGGGAGAAGCAACGCTATTAGGAATACAAATATCTAAGAGAGAATTAATAGATTCATAGAAAAAGGTAAAAGCAAAATCTAAATCAACCGCATCGTACAAAGGAGTCCAGTCTGTTGCAAAAATAAGTTGATTTAATAACGTAAAGTTTCCTTTACGAAAACAACGACGAGGCTTATTAGAAATCATAACAGTCGAAGAGGTAGGTCCGATAACTGAAATGGAGATTTGAGATATGTGGCATATAGTTAAGATTAAGCAACTCTGTTCTCGTTCGAAAAATGACTGATATTGCTGCCACGTCTAAATTATCATTAAAATAATTTTTTTCCTTTAAAGTTATACTCCAGTTTGCTGTGATTCAAAGCTAATCCTTTCCCTGCTGTGTAAGCTCTGCAGCAGTTGTGTCTGCCAAAGGTTCCATGTACTGCAGTCCTCTATATTGCATCTTATATTGTGGTTTAACGCCATGTCTTCCCATCTGCCAACGAACTGTGATTTTTCTTCAAATAAGCGTTCTGTGTCAATTCTTGGAAGACGTGTGGCACGATGGCATTTCGATAGTTTTCTTAATATAATCGAAGTGCAGAAGTAGAGAAACATAGCTGGGAGACCCGTTTCCAAGTGTATAGCGTAGGCGGCATGTGAAACACCCTCTTTATATAAAAACGGAGGAGTTGTTCTACTTCTTCTTATTGACCAAAGCCCCATACTTGCTGCGGCTAAGACTAAGACGTTTTTCTAAGCAGTTTGTTCCACGTGGTATTGATCGCAATTTTCGAGTCGCTTAGTTCAAATGCTTGCGGAATGACACATTTGGTGTAAGAGTGATTCCAGGTACTGGAATTTAGTGACAATATCTAAATTCACTCCGTTGCTTTTTGACCCCTTGTATCTCGTATTACCATTTTACGATTACGATTTTTCGCAGTTAATTTAAAGACCCCACGCTTAGCAAGACGAGTGCATTGCGGCGATCATTTGCCAGAAGTACCATGTCATCCGCATACATTAGGACTTTGATTCGTTCCGAGATCCACACCTCCTGGCAGAATGGATGATATATCTTCGACGTACAGCGCGAAAAGTAACGGGCTCAGTAAGCAACCTTGTTTCAGTCCAAGGTTCGTCTCAAACCATCTGGATAGGTTGTGGCCATCCCAAACTGCGGTAGTAGATACTCCAATGTTGCTGAGTTTTAGGTAGAGGCTTCGTCTGTGAATCGTATCGAATGCGGCTTTAAAATCGACAAAGAACGCAAACATCTTTTTTTTTGTTTTCAAAGTAGGGGAGAATGGGGGGTTCTGAGCCGCTGGGGGTTGTAAGCCGCTTGAATATTGGCCACAAAAAAAAAATAGATTTTAACTTTTTATTTATGTCAAATGTCTCCCTTCTTATTACCTAACTTTTGGCTAGCAACCGATCAGTCAACACTTTCTTTAAGTTTGTGAACCAGAACTCGACTTTTTTTCAACAAATAAAGTTTTTTTTTCATTTTTTTTGACTTTTAAATATTATTAAAAAATTTTTCGTAATGTCAAAAGGAAGTATGAGGGAAATATCTTTGGTCAATTGTCTTTTTGATAGAAATATGATTTTTTTTTAAATAATTTTCTTTTGGTTATGGGTGACGTCACCAAAATAAAAGTGAGATATGGGGGGTTGTGAGCCACTTTGACTAAAAGTCGGATTTGACTTCCAGAGAGAATATTGCAATGATGCGCAATAAAACAGAGGAAAAACTTTCCAAAGAAGTAAAAAAAAACATTTAAAAAGGCAAACAAAAGAACAGCCACCAGCAAAAAGTGTTCGTATGTACAAGAAAACAAGCCTGATGCTGTCAATCAATTTTCACTTTTCATTATTATTTCTTAATTCAGAAAATGAGAAAAAAAAGTCAATTTTTTCATTTAATTAAGAATAATTGCTTAAAACCAAGAATTTAGAACTTTTAAATGGGTGGCTCACAACCCCCCACAAATGTTTGAAACTTCTAAAAATTACTTTTTTTTCAATATGAAATAAAGGTAGGTAGGTAGGTATTACCGGCTGGCCCCATGTAGGGGGGGGCCACACATAGACCTTACGGTCCTTAGTGAGGCCGGGTGCTTTATGGTACCATTTCCTTTAGAAATCCTGTAGGATTCTTGACGTTTTGGCAAATGCCAATAGTTGTTTGGGGGAGCTCTTGGCTGCCTCTTCCAGAGTGGTGAAGCTTGGGGAGTGCAGATGTTTTAATCTTGTCGTGGCGATTGCTGGGCAGCTGCAGATGAGGTGTTCTAGAGTTTCTGCTACTCCAGGTTCCTTGCATTTCCTGCAGGTGTCTGCTGTCGTGATGCCTAGCTTTATCGCGTGAGCGGCTGCTAGGCAGTGACCAGTTAATATGCCTATAAGCAGTCTGCAGTCTCTTCTTTGGAGCTGCAGCGTATAGTGCGTGAGTTTTTTGTCTCTCTTATTGCACATAATTTTAGAGATTCTGCAGCCGGTCGTGTTCTTCCACTTTTCCTCTGCTTCTTTCTCCGCTATCTCCTCCATCTTGCTGTATAGCGTCTGTAGGGAGATAGGTATATTTAGTGTTGCTTCTCGGCTTAGTGCGACCCCGGCTTTTGCAAGAGTGTCCGCCATTTCGTTTCCATCGATGCCCTGGTGGCTGGGAATCCAGTAGATTTGCACCTTGCTGGAGGTGCTGAGGGAATCTATTGCTTCTCTGCTTGCCAGAACATTTTGGAGTTGATGGCGTGACTCTGCATTGCTTTGATTGCCGCTTGACTGTCTACGTATATGTTGATTTGATCGTTTGGTGCGTGTAATTCTGCCAGTTCGGCTGCTTTCCTTATGGCGAAAACTTCCGCCTGGAATATAGTGCAGTGGTTTGGCAGTTTGTAGGAGAGTTTCAATTCCGGTTCCTTGCAGTACACGGCGGCTCCGACTCCTGAGGCCATCTTTGAGCCGTCCGTGAAAAGGTGCATTGCTTCCTGAGCCAGCCCTGTACGCCAGTCTTCTGGTCCCAGTAATGCTGATGCGCCTGTAAAGTTGGTTTTTGGGATCATGTAGTCCGTGCTACTGTTGATCTCTCTGCCCACTGTGCTGTGTCCATAGCTTTGTAGAGCCATGGTGCCAGCCGCGCAAAGACGTTGGGCCGTCCTGTGTGCAGTGAGGCGTGCTTGGATGTCCAGGGGGTTGACACCTAGAATGTGTTCCAGTGCTTTTGTTGGAGTAGACCGCAGCGCCCCCGTTATGCAGACCAGTGCCTGCCGCTGGGCCTTTTCCATCAGCTTTAGATATGTGGACTTCTCTGTGGCTTGCCACCATACCAATATACCGTGTAGTAGTATCGGTCGTATAACTGATATGAAGAGCCAGTGTGTTAGTCTTGGTGATAGGCCCCAAGTGCTGCTTAGCATCTTCTGGGATGCATATAGCGCATTGGTTGCCTTTTTCACCCTTTCCTCCACATTGAGTCTCCAGGATAGTTTACTATCGATTACTACTCCAAGGTATTTTACGTTGTTTTTTGGCGTTAGCGGTGTTCCATTTATCGTGGGTGGAGTCCATTGCGGTACCTTGTATCTCTTGGTGAAGAGAATGAGGTCCGTCTTCTCCGCATTGATGCTAAGTCCGGCTTCTGTGGCCCACTTTAGTATCTCTCTGAGAGTAGAGTCCATGATTGAGCTGACAGTCGATGGACATTTTCCCATAATAATTATGCTTATGTCGTCGGCATATGCGGTTATCTTGGGTGCTTTCCTGCGAAATTTTTTAAGTAATTCGTTGACCACAAGGTTCCATAGAAGAGGTGACAGGACTCCGCCCTGGGGCGTTCCGCCGTGTGCCTCTCTTGTAATGGTTGTGGTACCCCACTCGGCTTGTACTCTTCTGCAGCTCAGCAGGTTATATATCCAGGAGTCCAATGCCGTGTGTATTGCTAGGGCTCTTAGGCTTCGCATTATTGCTTCTGTAGTGACGTTGTTGAATGCACCCGAAATGTCAAGGAATGCTCCCAGGGCAAATTCTTGATGGTACAGTGCCTTCTCGATGGTGGCTACTAGGGAGTGTAGCGCTGTTTCCACCGATTTCCCTTTCGTGTAGGCGTGCTGGTTTCCCTCCAAGGTCAGGTTCATGCCTTCTTATGTGAAGGTCCAGTAGCTTCTCCATTGTTTTGAGCAGGAATGATGTGAGGCTGATGGGCCTGTAGTCTTTTGGTTGCACGTGACTGCATTTCCCTGCTTTGGGCAGGAATACAACGCGTGCTGTCCTCCAGGCCACAGGTACATAGCTCCACCTCAAGCATGCTATAAAATGGATCGTAGCCATGGGACGATTGCGCATTTGATCGTTTTTAGCATGGCTGGGAATATTCCATCTAGCCCTGGGGATTTATAACTCGCGAACGAGTCGATCGCCCATCGGATCTTTCTGGAGTGATGATATCGTCTGGGATGCTGACTTGTTGCGTGTGTAGGTCTTGAGGCGTATCTGCCTCAGTGACTGGAGTGCAGCCTGGAAAGTGCGCATCAAGTAGAGCACATGTCGCTTCCCTGCTGCTTTCTGTCCAGTGTCCGTCGTTCGTTTTTAGCTGACTCTGCATGGGTGGCTGCTTTGAAAGCAGTTTCCTGAGTCTAGCTGTTTCGGAGACCTTCTCTATGCTGGAGCAGAAGTTTCTCCAAGAGTTCTGTTTTGCCTTCCGTACTTCTTTTTTGAAGACGCGAAGTCTAATCTTGTATTCCTCCCAGATTATTTGCTCATCCGCTTGTTTGGCGAGTTTGAAGCATTCTTGCACGTCATTCCTCTGCTCTTTCAGCGCTGGGGTCCACCAGGGGGGTCTGGTTCTCCTTTTGCTAACTGTGAGTTTGCAGGAGGTTTTGTATGCTGCGGTTAGGTTGGCTGTGAGCGTCTCCACGGACCTCTCAATGTCGCCTACCGAGCAGATACTCGTTGGCTTTGGTAGTTTTGATTCTACCGTTCTAAGGTACTTCACCCAGTCTGTGTTCCGGGGGTTCCTATAGGCGTTTCTGGTTTGGTTGTGGTTGAACTCGATCTTAAATTGGATGTACTTGTGGTCTGAGAAGGAGTTTCTATCAAGGACTCTCCATTCTGATGCCTGTGTACTATTCCCTAAGGTCAGAGTTAGGTCTAGGACATTGGCCGATGTTGGTCCCACATATGTGGGCACATCTCCAACGTTTTCTATTTTAAGGTTAGTTTGTAGGATAAAGCTTAAGAGTGACTCACCTCTGTCATTGATGTCTGGACTACCCCACACGGTGTGATGTGCGTTGGCGTCCGTTCCGACGACGAGTGGTTGTTTTCTCCTGCTCGCCTCAGCCGTTAAGTGTTCGAGCTCGGGCGGTGGCGACTCTCGCTCGTGTGCCATGTAGCAGGATGCCAATAGTATTGGCTCATCATCACGACCTTCCAGGGCCACAACTGTGAGGTCATCCGTGCTGTAATTAGACATAAGGTAAGCATAGATGCCTTTTCTTACCAGAATGGCCGTCCTTGCCTTACTTACTGCGGTGGGATAGAAAACGTTGTAGTTTTGTGACCTTAGCCCTGAGACCTTGTTCCCTGCCGCAATCCAAGGTTCCTGAACTAAGGCCACTTCGGCGGGCCCTGTCTCAAGGGTTAATAGGAGCTCCGCCGACGCAAGCTTGCTTTTATGCAAGTTGACCTGGAGGACCTTCAACTGCATGGTCGTTGTCGGCGTCCCCAGGCCTGGATGGGTCAACTACCATGGTTGCGTCCACATCCTCATCGTCCTCCATACTGGGTGGGTCAGCTGCTGTGGCTGATTCCTCATCCCTTTCGGTCTCTACCTCCGTTATATCGAGGCTGCTGGCTTTATCGACCATCTCGTCGATGCCTAGGTCTTTCTCGACCTCTCCAGCCTCTAGCGTGTGCTCGTTCTTGTCTTCGGGATGGCGCTTTTTGAGTCGTAGGTGCACGCTTCCTACTCCCACGCCATCTTCCCGAATTTAGGGTAGAGCAAATCATCGGCCTCCTTGTTGATCTGGAGGACCATGTGCTGCCCGTTCTTGTCGGGCTTAGCAACATGCAGTACCTTCCAGTCAGCTGTTGGCACGTCTGGGTTTTGCCACCTTAATAGTTTCAGCGCCTGCTCCTTTGGTACAACCCTTGGGAAGAGTACTTTCGCTTTCGGCACTGACGGAATACAAGTTCTGTCAACTACTTCCAGCTGGGCACCCTCCCATGGGCTTCCCATGTCTGCAACGACGCTGGTGACCCACTTGAGGGTGAGGTCGTCCTTACATTTAAGGATTTTGACTCCAAACAGCCAGCCTGCTCCGTCAAACGTGACAGGTTGCGCTGCTGGGTCGTCCATCCTTTTGAAAATCTCCTCGAACAGCTTCCCCTCCACTAGCTTCCACTGTTCCAGGGTCATTTTGCCGAAAGGGTCGCTTTTGTCGACGAGGGCTACGGTCAGATGCCGTTTCGCCACGTCACTGGCTGACTCCTTTCCCGGCGTTTTTCCCTTTGGAGTAGAGCTTGGTGGAGCCTTGCTCTGCGGTCTTGGGCGTGGCCTTTTGCTCGCTGGGGCCTCCGCCTTCGCTGGCTCAGTTGAGCGCTGCCGCTTGACAGCCAAGCTCTCCTCCACTTTGTTGGCGTATAATGCGGAGGTGGCTTGCATCGCCTGTCTCTCCGCAAAGTGTTTGCGACCCTCCTTGATCTTTTGCTCGGCCCACGCCAGCTTGTTGCTCTCCTCTAGGGTGAGCTTACCGCTGCCATCGAGCCTCGCTTTAATCTTGAGGGCCGCCTTATATTGGGCCTTCGCTCGCATGCCTTCCTTCGTCCTTTTGGGCCTTACCTTACAAGAGGTGCTAGAACCCGACAGGACTGGGGAAAGCAGCAGCTTTTCCTCGGCCTCCGTGTTTATAGAGCCGCCGTGCGACTCGCAGTCCGAGTCTGTATCGACTGCGGTACCACGCCACACTTTGGCTTTTGACGTTGCGGCAGTAGCTGTACAACTGTCTTGGCCTGCTCCAACCGCGACAGAGGTGTGACCGCTGGCGACACGAAGAGGGGATTTCTCCCCACCGTGCCCGCCGGTGGTAGCAGTCACGCCTTCCACCGACGTTTGGGCTGATATCCCAGCCCGAGTTTGGTTCCTTTATGTTGTGATTTTGGAAATGACCATGGTGGTTGCTTTTTTTTTTCACCATTTTGTTCTTGAGTACCACCCCATTTATGCCTACTGCCAGGCACCTCGTAACCATGGCTCTTGCTCAACTCTGCCCAACTAAAGCTGGACGAGAACTGGCCGTCACCTTAGCTAGACACTCCATTTCTTGGTTAAAAACCCAAAAAAAAAAAAATAATTATAACCCTCCCTTCCCCCGGTACAATACAGTGTCCATTGCCCAGCCGACACCCTCGGGGAGGGTTCAGTTAGAGGATTTCCGTGAAATAAAAAAACCCCAAAAATTTGTTTTTTAAAACTAATGATGAGGAAAGTTTCGTGTATCTTTTACCTAAAATACAAAATTTACAGAACGAAAAAATATTGATTTTTGGCGAATTTTTTTTGCGAAAAAACAAAACTATGATCACAACCCCCAACTCTCCCCTACTGTTTTGCAACGGCGCACAGTGGGGCGAAAAGTCCAAAATCGAGCCATAATTCAGCGGAGCCCTGTAGCAAAAAACTGTTGATGCCATCTTTTTAAGAGGATTAAAGTATTGAATAAGAATTAAAAATAAAATTTTTTTAATTGTTTCTGCGAAATAAATTTTTTTTTCGAAACATAGGAAGCTAAAAACTGGCCAATACGATTTTCTTTCTAATATTAATAACTTGAAATTATTTTTTCGCAGTCGAAAGAGTCTATCATATAGTTTTCGTTGGAAAACTTTTTAGATTTTAGAGATAATTATAATAAAAAACAACATAACCAAGTTCGTATTATATTCAACAATTTTCTTTATTCCTCATCGCTACTTTCACTTGAATTAGAGTACTCCTCTTGAACTTTAGGTACATTTTCTAAAAGATCTAAAGCTGATTTTGGCATTTGATTTATTTGTTTTTCCTGTCTCTTGAAATGTATCGATACTAGAGGATTCGAGGTAATGAACATTCTATTCAGAACATCGAGTTTGCACTTTTCCCGGCTGCATTTTCTCGAAAAGTGTTCTCTGTAAAGCTTGAAATTTTTGTTTCGTCCTTCCTGGGCTTCCTCGGTTAATTGACCAATTGGGAGCAATGCATAATTGCCTTGAATAAAAAATTTACTCAAAGTCGGCGTCATATTGTACCAAGGGTACAAGTTTACGAAATGCCAACCAGTTTCCAAGGCATATTTTTAAATTTTTCTATATTAATATCATAGTTGCATGAAACAACTATTAATCTTAGTTATCTCTGCAGTCAGTTCTGCGTTTTAAAAAATCGCCTAGCAGTGTTACCATCGTTACTACTTCCAAATCCAGGTTTCGGGAGATCAATCAGTAAACCTAATTTTTCCCTGAATTTGTTCTGAATCCGATTTTTTGTCTGGCCTACAATTTCTTTGTCCTCTGCCGAGCTGGCTTGACACCTTCTTATAGGCATTTCACGGCAGGCAATAACATAACTTAATTAAACACTGCCTACTTCATTTTCCATTTTCTATAAACTAAGAAAAGAATTTTTAAATTTAATCTACTCCCAAATATCAAGAAAGTAAAAAAACAAAACAGATGTAAGAACAGCTGATTAATGACATTCAACATGCGCGCGAATGTTCCAGGGCTGGCAATGTTTGAATTTTGAAAATGACTTCACTTACTAAAACTCAATTTTCTCAGAAAAGGCAAAAAAGGGCACGCTTACTTTTTCAGGACATAAAGTTTAATATTGAAACTTTTTGTTTAAATTTATTTCAAAGAGCGATCGCGCGCGGGCGATTATATGTCCAACAGTTTAGTTTTTTTGGACCTTTTTTGAAAAATTAAAAAAAAATATTAAATATTTTTTATGAAATTTTTATTTATACTAATGAACTAAGAATAGTCAAAAGTAATACTTCCAATCGCCACATATCCGCATAAAAGTTTCATATTCATGAAAAACGATTGCGAACATACAATTAAATGCCCTATTTTATGAATTTCTTGAAATCGAGTTCGAAAGGTGAAATTTAAATGCGTGTTGTGGGAGAACCAAATATCCTTGACTATTACGCAAAATTTAATCATCTTTCAAGTTGCATTTAAGCTTTCTTCAATATCTCAAAAAAAAAAATAAATTTTGGCGCGGAATTTGATCTAGTCGCCCCAACGTGCGGCGGTGAAGGTGAAGACGCTGTCAACAGTGCAGTAGCCTTCTCGAAATCCGGATTGGCATACCCTTAAAATATCGTGGTTTTTGACCCAGTTACCTTCGCTTGCCTCTCCTTTTTTAAAGATTGAGTATATAACATTTCGTCTGAAGTTTTCTGGTGCATTTCCCGTACAAAAAATTGTAATATATTCGTTCGTAAGAAGTTGTACAAAGTAAGGTGGCATTTTTCAGGAATTCTGCTGGGACTCTATCCTCTCCGGGTGCCTTATTTCGTTTACCGCGCGATATTGCTGATGTTACCTCCGTGATATCAATTCCCATATCTAGCTCCGGGACACTGGTTAATGGCAAGCCAAACAGGTGTTGCATTGGAGGAGCATCTAAAAACAACAGGCTTTGCAAATGCGCCGACAGTTTGTTTGCATCAATCCTGATTGGTTTGCTAGTCGCGGTTCCATTTACCTGCCTCAGCAGTGTCCAGAGGGCTTTGCTGTCCTTTACAGCGTTTAAGGCTATTTCCATCTGCCTAAAGTATTCGTTTTGCGTGCGCTAACATAAAGTCTCGTAATCTGGCGGTTTTTGACAGGCTCGTGGTAGATTTCTGCACCTGACTCAATAGGCACATGGCTTTGCTTCTTGATTCTGCCCATTCTCTTCCAAACCATGGTTGTTGTCTAATAGAATCATTTTTTTCGGTCTTTGCATAAATTGTGCTGTCTTTGTGATGCATTCTGTTAGGGTCTCTACCGATGTCTGAAATCCAAGTCGGTCCCTCAGATTTAAATTTTTGTCTTACTCTGCCGCAAACCTTCCAGCTCTTTCGTGTTCTTTCCACATTAACTTGGTTAGTGTCGGTGTGATCTCAACGCTGACTATGAAAGGCAAATGATCTGAGTATATTTCGTTTTTAATTTGCATATCTGTCACAAACTGGTGCTTAAAAGTAATGTGTTCCCTCTTTTCCTTTGCAGTCCTGGGTCGAAACGCCGCCCGTTGGCTGGCAAGAGGAGGAGGATCGCAAACTTTTGGCCCATGAACTATCAACTTCCATACAAATTGAAACACCAGATGGTAGTACTCTGCCATCCTTGGCTGACCATTTGCAAGAGCGACGCCATCAGCAGCTATTATCCTGGGTATCAGATGCTGCCAATAGCACTGCCTGTAGTCATGATTTTCAAGGACATAACCACCTAAACGGAAAGTTTAACGAGGAAGAGGAGGAGGAAGAGGAGGACTCTCTAATAGAGTTTCGCAGTGAATCGCAGTCGGCTGCTTTAAGAGCCGAACAGGATGATGATGACGACGATGACAATGATGAAGAAGAGGCCGAGAAAGAAGAGCCATTTAAACCCAACTCTGTTTCCATAGATATACACTCAGCCTCGTTCGATCTGAAGAACATCAACTATACACAGCATCAGCTGGTGTCCAACTCATTTCAAATTGAATCTGTGCGCCCCCAGGGTGGTGGCGATGAAAGCGAAGACGCTGATACCAAGAGCCGCCGCAAAGCTCTCACCTTAGCCCTGGCTAAGAACCATAATGGTGGCAGCCAGTTTACCCCCACCCCACCCAGTGCCAATAGTGTCTTGGCCAAGCCCAGCAAGGTTTATTTGTACATACAGATGCAGTTGTGCCGCAAGGAAAGCTTGCGGGACTGGCTAAGAGATAATCGCACCGAGGCTCGTGCCTCCCATATAGCTTATATCTTTCATCAGATTGTAGATGCAGTGGATTATGTGCACCTGAAGGGACTCATACATCGTGATTTGAAGCCAAGTAACATATTCTTCTCGCAGGATGGACAAATCAAGATTGGAGATTTTGGCCTGGTCACCGACATGTCGGATATTCCCAATCTGGTGGCTAAGTGTGGAGATCAAAGTGGATTGCCCTCTTGTGCACGACACACCCAACAGGTGGGCACACATCTGTATATGTCGCCTGAGCAACTCATGGGTCAACATTATGATTATAAAGTGGATATCTATTCCCTGGGTTTGATCTTCTTTGAGTTGCATGTGTACTTTAGCACCGAAATGGAGCGCATCAAGACTTTGCGTAGCCTCAGAGATGGTCAATATCCCAAAGACTTTGCCGAGAAGCATCCAGAGCAATATGAACTTCTTAAACAGATGCTTAGCTCTCAACCCGATCAGCGTCCTCAAACTAAGCAGTTGAAGCAACAGTTGCATGATATACTTCAGCTGCCCAATCATTTGGTGGATGGACGCAGTGAACAGGCAGCTTTGGCAGAGGCCACCAGACGACTCAGCCGTAGTCGCACTTTCAGCAGCTCCAGCGACCCGCAACAGCACTAGTAGGCTGTGATACCTAATCAGGACCAAGTCATCATCTTCGGCAACTTTTATCATTTTAAGCTCTTCATCTGTTTCTGTTACTTTCTTTTACTCATGTCGTTGTCATTTGGCTATGCTTCATTTTCTACTTTCTACAACTAAGTTTTTGTATTATGTTTGAATAGATTTTTTTTTTTACACTCTTGCGTGTCACAAAACAAGAACAGCAACAAAAAATCCCTTTTGTTTCTAAGACTTAACGCTAGCCATTATTAATATTAGTTTAGTATACCTCATTATCATCATTAATGTAATCAAGTCCTTAGCATTTGGAGTTACAAAGTGTTTGTCAATTCATTTTCGCTGAATCCCAGCGTATAACTACAACAAAAAGCAAATGTTTGTTTTTAGTCCTAAGTGATAAAAGCTAAAATAAAACAAAAAGAAAATATACATTTTTAGTTTCAGCTTCAAAAATGAGGGACTAGTTCGCGTAGAAACAGACAGACAGACAGACGGACGCACAAAGCTTAATCGACTCAGCTCGTCATGCTGATCAAGAATTGATATACTTTATGTGGTCGGAGATGATTCCTTCTATTCGTTGACAACTTCTGAGCAAAATTATAATACACTTTTCAAGTGTATAAAAATCTTATCTGTAACCGCAAGGAGTTTTTCAAACTCAGTTTTTTGTATTATGTTACAAACAGATTGAAGTAAACAAAAAATATTTTACTGCTTCAATACGAGGGCTGTTCAAAAAGTTCTCGGCCGTCAAACAGATTGAAGTAAACAAAAAATATTTTACTGCTTCAATACGAGGGCTGTTCAAAAAGTTCTCGGCCGTCAAAGTGGGGGGTCCAAAAACAAGGTATGCAAGGTAGAGTTGGAAATTTTAGTTCATTTTAATGACCTAGTTCATTAGTTCATTTTTTGAACTATAGTTCATTTGAGCTTTAGTTCATTTTTTGAACTATAGTTCATTTGAGCTATAGTTCATTTTTTGAAGTTGTTGAGATTAAACTGTTTTACTATCTACATAAATGTTAGCAGCGATTTCTTAATGTTGTTATAGGCAAAATGAAAAGCTACATCTTCATAGATGTCGCAGCCATGAATCACACATGTCGCGCTGGGGGAATCTTTACACAATCAGCGAGTCACCCTTAACCCGTGCCTCTTAGTAAATTCAAGTTAACATGTCAGCCAGTTGGGAAGCCGGCTCGTTAATACCAATAGCGTTGGCGCGCTTTACCGAAATTTTCTCCTCACGTACGACTACCTCTAAATAAGAGAGTGTTACCATTTGGTTGGACCACTTTAGGCTCAACTGGCAACTTCTGGCTATGCTCGAAGAGGAAAAAAGTAACACCTAGGCCTTGGCTAAATCCGTGGCTGTGCACTCGAAAAACACCTTCTTGGTCTTAGGCAAGTTCTTCGATCGTTCACCATTAATGATGGGCAGCAGTGAGAGAACTACACGATTGGCACCATAGATCACTGGGTAGACTGAAGAGCCACGAATGATGTGGCTTAAGCTGGGCATATAAGTTATGCGGTTTGAATTTGATTCCCTCTGACGCCAAATCCTCGCTGCTGAAGGCTCCCTGTAATGTGTCAATGTCGTGGGTGCCCATGGCCACCAGGGTAAATGTTTTGGAGCAGCTTATTCTGCGGATCAATGAAATTTTTGCAGAACTCTGGGGTAAAGGACACATTGCGAAGCAAAGCGGCCACAGCATGTGGAAGAATCTGTGCTGAGGAGGAGGCAACACTTAGCACCTGCTGCTGGGTTGGCTCGAAAATCTCACACTTTGGCTTTGAGAAATGATAGTCTCGTAGTCCTGCTATTTGTAATTTTTAAAATGTGAATAGCTTGTTAAATTCATAGAAAATCATTATTAAATGCAGACCCAATAGATTTTCATATCTCATGTATCAGACAATGAGTAAACGCCTTAAAATTTGCTTCAGTGGTAAAAAAAAATGATGAACTATAGTTCAAATTGAACTATAGTTCAAAAAATGAACTATAGTTAAAAAAATGAACTATAGTTCAAATGAACTATAGTTCAAAATATGAACTATAGTTCAAAATATGAACTATAGTTCAAAAACTGAGAAATACATAGTTCAAAATATGAACTATAGCTCAAAACCAAGACCTAGTTCATTAGCTCATTTTAAAGACTAGTTCATTTGAACTAGTTCTACAAAATCGGCACAACTCTAATGCAAGGTACTGGCGGACACATTTCCACGTCTTCAGGTTGTGTGAAATGAAAACTAAGAACGGGGCTATAGTCAGTACAGATGTCATTCTGTTCTGACCCTCGAAAAAAATTTTGTGAAGTTTTTTGACAAAATGGCGGCCATTGAAAAATTATAATATATACTCTGTACCGAAGGTACATAGAGTATATTAAGTTTGTACAAAAGTATGTAACAGGGAGAAGGAATCATTTCCGACTATATAAAGTATATATATTCTTGATCAGCATCAACAACCGAGTCGATATAGCCATGTACGTCTGTACGTCCGTCTGTCCGTCCGTATGAACAAACAGATCTCGAAGATGGTAAGAGATAGAGGTTTGACATGTATGGGACAAATGTTTCTTATAGCTGCAGGCAGATCAAGTTTATTTTCAATTTTTGCCACACCCCCTCCTGCCCCCACAATTCGGAAAAAACGTTTTATCTCCTACAGTTTTGATAGACGTTTCGTACCTTTTAGAAATAGTTAGTAATTAGCAAAATGTATCGATTTGCCGAAGAAATGATGGCGGCCCGCCCCGGGCGGCAAATTTTTAGGGGCGGCAATTTTTGAGGGCTGTGAGTTTCAGGGGCGGGAAGTTTTTGGGGCGGCAAGTTTTAGGGGCAGCAAATTTCAGGGGCGGTAAATAATTACAAAATGTATATTGATTATTCTCTTAAATTAAGAAATAGTGGTATTTCTGAAAGTGATTTAAACTTTGCTGTCATTTTTGTTTGTTTTTATCAAAAAAAATAACTACAATTTCCATATTAAAGTCCAAAAATTTCATTCCAATGAGCAAAATCAGAAAGTTGTTTTCAAATATACTTTGTAATCGATACAGAATGAGTCCTTTAATAGTTTGTTACATGGACTAAAAAAAACAATGTATAGTGTTAATTATAAAAGAATAATTATCAAACAAGAATAAATATTTTCACATTAATTCATCATAGTTCGCGTCCATCTATTTCGCGATATTTTCCGATTTTTTGGAGCTTACAATTCTATACTGCCATTGAATTATGTTTCCAAAAAACGTAGTCCAACTCGTCCAATTATATCAGCCTCCAGTAAAAACCTCTGCAGGCACCCTACAAGGAACGTTTTTTTGGAGTAAAAAATTAATTTCGAAACGCATTTGCCATCAAACTAGAAAACCATGTTCGACCTCAAAACAATTTTTTTTCGGCCCATCGAAGTCAATTTGTATTTAAATTTTGGTTAAGAAGATATGTAAAATACGTTTCCGCGGATTTCGCGAAAAAATTTTCGCCTGCGCCGCACCTTTATTATACATCCCCAAGAATTTTTTCCAATAATGATAGCAACTTTTGCAAAATAATACTCCCCTCACTATTAAGGCCTTCGTCATTCCTAATCAAAATCCAGCGTACGTCCCTTTATGTTACAGAGAAGTTTATGATGGAAAGAATTAGAAAAACTTAATTGTAATTATAGAAAAAAGGTTAAAATTTAGGACTATTCAAGGGGGAAGGGGGGCGGCAAAGTCGACTTCCGCCCCGGGCGGCATAACTACACGATACGCCACTGCATTCAGCTTCTACTCCAGGTACAGAGTATGTTATAGTCTGGCTTGACCGACTTTCTCACTTGTTTTTGTGTAGTTTAGTGTAAAAAATATAGTACATTTTTATACCCTTGGAGAGGGTATATTAAAATTGTCCGGATGTTTGTAACGCATAGAAGGAAGCATCTCCGACCACATAAAGTATATATATTCTTGATCAGCATGCCGAGCTGAGTTGATATAGCCATGTCCGTCTGTCCGTCTGTCCGTCTGTCCGTCCGTCTGTTTCTATGCTATCTCCTCCGTCAGTTTTAAAGCTATCGTAACCAAACTTTGCACGAAGTCTTTTGGTATAAATACGCTGCACATTTGTCGGAACCGGCCGGATCGGATGACTATAGCATATAGCTCCCATAAGAACGATCGGTTGAAAAACTAGTTTTAGTGAGAAAAACTTTTTTGTTTTCAATGTTATCGCTCCCAACGCTCGTATTTATAAGTTTTTAGTGATTTCACATAATTTCACCAAGCCATGTCGAAATCGGACAACTATATAGTATAGCTGCCATACAAAAGTTAGGTCTGGAAAAAAGTCTTAGTGAGAAAAACTTTTTTGTTTTCAATGTTATAGCTCCCAACGCCCGTATTTATAAGTTTTTAATGATTTTACATCATTTCACCAAAATTTTTCGAAATCGGACCACTATATAGTATAGCTGCCATACAAACTGTCAGGCACATATCAAGCTCCAAGGGTATATAACCTTCGGTCGAGCCGAAGTTAGCTTGCCTCTATTTTTTTTTTTATTATTATGATTGAGGGAATAGTGACCAGAATAAAATCAATTTGAATCATCAATGTCGGTTCAGTGGAACTAGAGATATCATGGCCGCCGGTTCGAAAAACGTAGTTTCGAGATAAATGCGTTTAAAGTTTGAAGTAGTTTAAAAAATTGCTTGTTTTATCGTTGACATGGGTCGACTAAAGAGGACATCTTTTCTAAAGTATTTCGAATTTAAAAAAAATCCTTTTAGGGCGATATTCTCAAATATCCAGATACTAAGAAATGCAAGAAAACAATTTTTTTACGCTGTTTGACTAGTCGTACAGCAAAGTTGACTTTTAAAAAAATTTTCTGTAGGATCTAGTGACACCAATTGTTTACGTAATTACATTATACTATAGTAAATTTCATCGGCTTTCAGATAAAAATTATTGCGGACACCCCCCAACCTTGGGTGGTTGAAAAAAAACCTTACAAAAAGATGAATTTTAGACAAAAAAAAGTAAAAACACCTCACCATAAGTATTTTATTCCGAAAGTCATATAAAATGTTAAGAAAAGGTCGAAAATAGTCCGTAATAATACAATCCGTGAAAAAAGTACAACTAGGAGACTCTAATACACCTGTGAATGTTACTTTTAGAGTAATTGAACCCATTATAGGTAGAATTTTATTGGGTCTTAATTACTCAAGAAAAGTTGCTTTCACCTCTAAATTAAAAACTTCGTGCAGCGCGGCGTGAAATGGGTTAAGGCATTTACAATTGCCATCTATAAAATCTTTATGAAATCCGTTTAAAGCTCTATTTACACGACCTGATCACTCATCTGAGTTTTCGTCTGATTTGCTGTCTGAGCGTGTAAAAAGGCGTCTGAGTAGACATGAAGCTACTCAGATGAGCGATCAGACGAAATAGAACCGGTTCTATTTGGCCTGAGCACTAATCTGAGTGGCATTTACAGTGTTACAGTGTTCGTCTGACGAAAACTCATCTGAGCGATCAGGTCGTGTAAATGAAGCTTACGTCAGTCAATCAGTCTACTACTACTTTTGCTATATGTATGAAAACCTTATGATAATCTGAACTCATGATTCGGTCTACCAGTTTGATCTATACCTCCTATTTACCGACCAGTTTACTCATCCTCTTGATAATTTTGAAATTTCGTTACAGTGCTTTTGAAAGTACACAAATGAAATATCGCGGTTTTTGGTCTACACTTCTTATATATGCGTCTGCAATTGCAATTTTCGAATTTTTTCGACAAAAAATACTCTCACTTGGTTATGTTCGCAAAATCATTGAGAACAATGTATAAAATGAGCATTTGGAAGCTTCTGATTCCACTTACCATGAATTGCCATATCGGCAAAAAAATTATAGCTTTGGCTTAGCTCTGACCGGGCCGAAATCTGACAATTTTGCAAATTTCATGGTTTCAGCTGCGAATCCTTTTAGAGCAATCGTCCAACTTGTCCCCAAAGTTTCATTACAATAGGATGAACGGTATAATTTTGCGAATTTCTTGGTTTTTGGAACGTTGTTCGCACATTTTTTTAAACTTGAAACCATGGCGGGCAAGAGTCCAACCATTCCCTAAAGTTTCATTACAAGTGGATGGCAGGCTTAAGGAACAGACAGACAGGCCTGTTCCCGATTCCGAAATCATACGGAATCGGAATTGATAAATGTATTTGCTTCCACAAAATCGACAGTGTTCCTCGGCTTTTAACTTCAAAAACCCCACTTACCTTTATTATACCCTCCTGATGACAAAGGATTTGCCCAAATTCATTAATAATTTCTGAGATATCACAGCTCTTACCAATTCTGATCAATCGAATTCAGATTATTATTAATTACATCACATTACACATTACTTGAAGTAAAATATAAAGCTTAAAAGCTTAAAGCTTAAAAAATGTAAGCTTAATAGATACTTTTGCAAAAAGGTACTAAAACTACCGGACTGCACACCGAACTACGTAGTAGCATTGGGAACGGGCATGGAAGATGGCCATTTTTATACCTATTCCCTTCACTTAAATTATGTCGGAAAAACTTTGTACGAATTCAGAAGTAATAGACTCCCTCATATATTGTCTAATAAAATTTTCGAAAGAAACATCGCTTGGAAAAAAGACATACAGACACATATCGAACACTACGGCGACGAGTTACGAAACAATGCATCACGAGAGGATTGGAGAAGAGTATGCAGAAATCTTATAGAAAAGCTTAGACAAGAACAAATAAAGAACTACACTGAAAAAGCAAGAGCTAGCGACAGTAGAATATACAAACATCTCGAATATACAAAAGGAGCACTATATTGTAACGACAGAAACACTCAAAGACACATAACATGGATTCTTAAAGCTAGGGGCGATTTGCTGAACCTAAAAGGCAATCAACAAACAACTTTAAGGCTCTGCAACTTGTGCAACATGACGGAGGACGAATCAATTCACCATTTTCTAGGACGATGTGCAGTACTAAACGAATTTCGAGTTAGGTTATTTAAAAATATCCATTGTAACGGAACGGCTGTGCACTCTCGGAACTCAATGGGAACGATCGGGTATCTCGCGAAGCGCTTGGCAGCCCGGTGTAGTACCAGACGGTTCAACGTGGGGTGCAAAGTCAAAAGATAGGCTGACGGTTCTTTAAAACCATGCCTTAGATATAATACAATTTTGTAACGAAATAATAAGAAAATAATAAAACTTACTACTACTACTAAAAAGTAAAATATTTTGGTTCCGCTTAAAAAAAAATAAATTTTATTTTAGTTGTGGCACATATTTTTCTTCTTCATCTTTTAGGTATTTGTCAAATTTTCATAACGATTTTAATTGATAATGTATGTTCCCCAGCACTTCGTCAAAGTCCAAACTGAAGCACCAACTTATCCTTATTAATAACAAATAAAACTCAAAAATATTTATATTTGTATCACTTTATTTGGTTTTATTTTTTTCTCGTTCCAGTTTAAATTTAATGGTTTTTTCCTGTTTAGTATTTTATGGCTACTGCGCATTTTCCAAAAACTTTCGCTACATTTCTAACGGATTAGTCGTCGATTAATCAGCGTTACGTGTAGAGGGCATTATGCTCTCGGCTCTATGTTTGTGCAAACATTTGGCGCTAGTGCAATGGCAAAACCTATACAATAAGTATACTTAGTAGTACTTAGCTCTTAGTACAATACAATTCAGTTAGAATCATGTTCTAGTGATGAGGCTTCATTTCGCATTGCTTAACATTTAAGGGGGGTCGGTCGATCAACAAATGAACAAAATACCATAGACCAGAGATCATGTTGTGTGGGTCTTATCTTATACATATTATAGTAATCATGTGGGTATCTAAAATGTAATTTGCTGTTGCCTTAAGATTAACGCTCGGGCACAAACAACAAAGCGTTTCAAGCGGATGATTTTTCTAAATGCTCAAAATTTCCAAGATTTGTTTAACTTGTTAAATTGCTACAAGTATTTCTTATTTATTAATACTGTTTTGCAGGCAACGCGTTTATTTGCTTAAATGTTTATCAACAATTAATTTGGTTGTTTTTATTTTGTTTTGGCTAATTATACATATAGTGTTAAACTGCATTTGTTTTATCCAAAAAAATTAACAGCCATTTTGACGAATCCGTAAATGTGGAAAATAATAAGTCGAAAATTTCAACCAAATGCATATACACTTAATTTTTTATGATACATACATACAACAATAAGTACGTGTATATGTAAATGTGGGTGTGTGCTTATATTCCATATAAATATGTCGATGTGCGAGCTGAATTGCTTACTTGTACAAATGCATTTTTAATCAAGCTAACTGAAACTTTTCTAAAATTTCGGCTAGAAATGAGCGTGTTTTTGTTTGTTTTTATTTTGTGTGTTTACAAGTAAGCAAATTCTCATAAATGTTGTTTATCAAAGCCAGATTTTCATATGATTTTTGTAAACAATTTTGCTTGTTTGTTATTTATTTAAATTTTATTATATTATTATCGCTATTGCCTTGATTACCCTTTATATACTGTCTAAAAATTTGTTTTGCCTTTTTGTTTGGAATTATTAACCCATCCCTCGCAGAGTCACTCATTTGGAATGAAACTCTTTCAATGGCAGTGCGCCCAGTGTATTCTCTTCTAGTTCAATTTGTTATACTTATATTGCTGTAAAAGTTGAATATTTATAGATAGCTTGCTTAGTAGTTCTTGAAATCTCTATGTACAAAGTCAGCCTTGATTGCTTTTCTTGTGAGTTGAGTTCGAGTTGTTTGTGGTTGAGGTAAAGAAATGGATTTTACCCAGATATTGTAAGTGTAATGCTTAGTATACACCTTAACAAAGGAACTGCCAAAACAAAAAAATCAATATGAAAATAGCTCACAAATCTTTTGATACCAAAGGAATTTGTTTTGTGAGCTATTTTTATATGGAGTTTTTTGTTTTGGCAGTTGCTTTGTTGAGGTGTAGTAATATTAGTGAAAACAGGGACTAGTATGTACTTCATATTAGCGGTGCAAATGCTTTCCATAAAATCTTTATTTACTGTGAAATCAAGCAATGATTCAGCGACACGGTTTATTCTAAGGGTGAAGCGGGCCATTCTCACTATTTTTAGTCCCACCGAGGAAAAGGGAGTATTAAGAACGTGCATAAAAAAGAAGCACCTTTGACTTCATAAAATATGTGTGTCATTCTTTTTCAAATCAAACGGTCTCAAAATTCAGATTTCTGTTCTGCTATGTGTCTATGTGTATTTTACACTATTATTTGTGAGTTTATGTGACAAATAGCTCTATGTAGAAGATGTGAAATCGGCCCTATATCTTTATTATTTATGGCAGAGAATCTCCTTTTTTTAGGAAAAAAAAGGAAGCAAAATTAAAATATCAATTGGATCGATATATCGATATTTTAAAAGTGATATCACATATCTTTTCATATTCTTTCAAATCAGAAAATATCATCGATACGATATTTGAAAATATTTGATAACCCTAGCGCAGACACTCACCGGATTTCTCAAATGTGAGCATACCGCAACCGGAACAACAATACAACAAACGGTTCAAGTTATAAATGTTGTACATAATTAACACACCTACGCACATAAAACTGAACTACAAAATGGACACAGAAAATTGTGCTCACATAGAAGCAAATAGACTCAGTTTCAATGCGTGCTGTTGCTCTTCTGCATATAATCATTTTGTGAACGTTTGGTTTTGTATCAATTATGACAATTTTGTGTTTTGGTTTTCTTGTGTTATTGTTGTACAGCCCTAATGACGAATGCCGATGGCATTTCGAAATTTATTGAAGATATAAACCAACTGTGCTTTAATTAAAATATACACGACCTTCCACAACTATTTCTTAAAAAAAGGAAGAAAAATATAATTTGATGGTTTTGAAAGTTCGCGTTGGAGCGCCACACAGTGTGAGATTTTGCCAATCTAGGGGGACTTAATTGAAAAAAAAATTGTTTTTAATGTTATGTTCAAAACAAAACAAAAAATTTTTGTTCAGAAGATAACGGTACTTTAACCGGTGCATTTGAAATGCATGCAAAATTGCATTGCACAACAATCATCAGTTGAGAAAGTTTAGTGTTCTCAATTGGATCGTGTGGCCGCTGTGAGCGGTTGAACTTATTTTTCCCATAATTGTGGAAACAATAGATTTTTAGCGCTTTTAAGGGACTTCATAAGTGGCATACAACATTTTTGTTATTTTTTCGAAATAAGTGCCAAAAAGTAGATATATTTTTTACAATATTTTGTTTTTGGTGGAAAAAAACTAACAACATTCAATCACATTCAAATCAACCAAAACAAACGTACTTTGCAGAAAACTATTCTGAATCAGGATCAGAAATAAAAAGTATTCCATATTTTGCCCAAAGACCTTCAATTAAACAATGAGTGAAATAAAACGGCCAGATTTTTTCGAGGTTTGGGTAAGAAACGCAAAAACCGTTAAGCTTAAATCACTCCTAGAGCACGCAGCGATCATTTTGGCAATGATATTGATCATAAAAAGTTAATGTTGCATTTAAAACACATTGTGCCATGAATTTGAGTCGAGGTGGACTAAATCTAGGAGAGATAAGTCCACAATTATGACCGATAATGCAAGTTGGCTTCAGGGCAAAATAATAGGCGATGCTATAGGATTTATGTCGCGCCTTCAACCTCAAACCGCATCGAAAGAGCTATAAAACTATTTTCTGATCAATCTAGTGAAGAAAGTTGTGATTCAAATTCAGATTTTGATTAAATTTGTAAAAAAAAATTTCGCATAATCTTTTTATCAACTTTGAGTTGTTTTTTTTTAATTAAGAAAATTCTGAAAAATATGGAAGTCGCTTTTTTCTTTCAATAAATGAATTACATTTGAAACGCATACATTTTTATATTTGTACGGCCAATACTTTTAAAGTTACAATCAAAAACATGAACATTTAACAAATATCGTAAATTTCATGATTAATTTAAAAAAAATATTTTTAAATTGGCTAAAATCAGAACAAAAAATACTAACCTGACACTTTTTTGAATAAAATTTTTTTTCTATTTTTTATTGCGGATTGTATGTTAAAAAAGTAAAAATTTTCTGGTTTTTACGTACTTTACGCCTTTTAAGGTGCCACGACCACTTTAACTTTTCGTCCAAAAATTTCTTTGGGAAATTTTTGAACATACAGTCCTAGATTGGCAAAATCTTACACTGTGCGCCACCTTAAATCATTTCCTGAAACTTCCCCCAACTTTAAAGCCTTTAACCCGAAAGTTGGACAAAAATCGAAGATCCGCTGCATAAAAATAAATTTAAAAATATACATTAATACCCTGAATCACTTAAAAAATCGTATGAAAACTTTGAACTCCTTTGGTCTGAAGAAATTGAGAAAGACCGTTGTCAAAAGAAAAAGTTTTATTCAGTGAATTAAATAAATTATCGCTTTTGAAATAATACGTTTTTGGAAAGCTTGCTACGCCATTGACTAGGTTTGTGTGGGTTGGTAATAGATTAGTTTCAATAAACTGTCATTAGCTTATCTTTCTTTAACTCGTCTATTTAGTTATTCCATTTGTTCAACAAGCTTGTCCCTTCCTTGTTCATAAACTTGAAGTTCTTATCTTGCTAGTGGCTCCAATTTGTTAAGCCTTTCATTCAAAATACAAATGTACAAACTAAGAATTAAAAGAAGGAAACATAATTGCTGCGAACTAAGACCAAATGAATGAATATAATCAGTACACCAATCAACTCTAATTGTTACCTAACTAATCAGCTAGTCCATATGGTAATGTTCTATGCTATATGTTTACGCTACACTACACAGAATCTCTCACTAATTTTATATTTTCGGGTATTCGAATATTTTAATCATACACTAAAAATAATAACACAATTTTCGGTTTTTTCTTTGTGCGCTTAATCAAGTGTATATTCTTTTGCTTAAGGCTTGATGCCACAATTTTTGATTCGAATTTCTAAAAACAGTTTCGAAAGATTATAATAAAATGAGGTGCAGTAATAATTATCAGTTTTCAAAAATTGTTACACGCATTTGTGACATCAGTCTATGTAGTTGAAGAAGAGTTGGAAAAATAGTGTTAGCTTATACTCCAACGCTCAGTCCACTATCCAACCCGTCCATGTACGTGGACTGTCTCAAAAGGTGAAGAATATCTGACTGCATTAACGGACGCTTACTTTCCAGGTGGGAAACAACGGTCGCTGATGTCAGCAAACTACAGGATCTAGCTAAACAAAAGAATGACTTCAAATATACATAACTTTGTCAAATTTTTACCAAGCCGGACCTAAACTCGTCCAACCAATTTAACTGAATCAATTTAAAAATAATTTTTATCCATCTTGCAGTAAATAGAACTTGTAAGATATCTGAATCAAACTCAAATAATTTTTCTGCACCTCAAAATATTTTGAATTCTTATCATTTGATTGAAAAATATTTGAATTTTTCTTTTTTGATTGAATGATATTTTTCTTTGTTTTATCTAAAATTACGTATGCATAAAACTTAACTTTCTTTTGAGTATTTTGAATTTTACTTGACTTTTTTTTGGCTTGACCTTTTTGCTGTGGGCTTTTGTCTTTTGTTGTCTTCTGTTGGGCTTACGGACTAATTCTTGAAATGATCACAACGTTAAAGTATGTTTATTAATAACTACATATATGTATAGTTAGGTATGCATGTATGTGTATAAGTATAGAGGTTATTGTAATGTATATACTTATTTATACTAAGACAATTGTTGTGTTGTTGTTGTTGTCAATAACAAGGTGTATTGTAAATTATGGTGGGATAATTGCCTATTTACGTTCCATGAAAACAAACTACAAGTGAAATGATTATTAAAATCTATAATAATTGTGGAAAAGATTTAACAATTGGAATATGGCTATTCGACTGTACGCATATTCAGCATGGCCATGGTCATTAAATTGCAAATTGCGTGAAGATGCACAAGTGTTGTCAACTATGCAACAGCCAGGGCCATTTCAATGAGAGGGTTGGGTGGGTCGTTTCTAAAGTGTTGCAGTAATGGATAAACAAAGGAAACAGAGAAAGAGAGAGCAAGAGAGCCACTAACAATGTATGCAAAACTATGCAACCCAAAGGGTAAGGAGGGGTGGGGTTAGGACCAACAAGAAACTGAGAAAAATTCACTTGGGGTTTACGCGCTAGATCAAAACGTTTGCTTTAAAAACTTATGCAAAATTTGCTAAAGTATTGTACAGCGTCCTTTATTCCTAGTTGATTGTGAGTACTCAGTGCCAACCAAGCCAGCTCCACCCATGCCTACGGCCAGGCCACCCGTTGCATTGCTGCCGCTGCCCGAGCAGCCCATTAGCTCACGGAATACGTCGCCAATTTTATAGTTGAATCTGTGACAATCAAAAATAATAAATTACATATTGAAAACCAACATAAAAACACACCCAGAAAAATTGTTTTTAACAATATCACCTTCTCTTACTCCATTAATGCACTGATCGGTCTGAAAGCAACCTCATACCAGTTCCATGGTGGAATTGACAAGGTGAAGTCGTCAGCTCTGCTGAGGGTCAGTTGATGTATGCCTGGGAGATAGAAAGAGACGGCAGAACATTTGTTTGTCTTTGTTTGTGAATGACCGTTTGCTTCTAGCATTCACAAAGCACTGGCCCTTTAATCTCTCGGCTTCCACCTTATTAATTCCACTTTGACCAGGCCCAATTCATAAAATGCGTACTTCTCGAAGACCAAACTGTAAAAATGTTAGTTAAAAAGGTCGCAGACTCTAAAGAGCTTCAGATTTTTGATCTCGAGCATTGTTCGCGTTTTTTTCTTTTCGGAAGTTAAATTGCAAAATGGAGCGAAAATGGTCTAAGTCAAGATAATTGTAGGAGTTTACCGATGGGGTTCCTTTGTGAAAGAGGTCGTAAATATTCGACCGAAGGACGGCAGATTTAAAAACAATTTTCATGATTTTTAAGATGCAGGAGATATATTTTAACCTGGTGCAACTAAGCGCCGACCCATATTTTTTTGTTGAGTTTTTTGTTTTTTTTTTATCGCTTCAAGTGTTTTAGTTTTCTGTTTCTTTTCTCAAACTTTGAATCGACTCTTATTACTCCATACAACTTGTATTACCCAGGTATACCGGCTACCCTCTAAATCGTAGTTCACTCCGGGGTTCGAACCCGTGAGATTTTTTGGGTTTCGTGTTCCGGGCGGTTCTGGTCGTGAACCTGGTTCGGTTCGAACCTTCAAATAGTTTTGTTTTTGCTCTTAAAAACGGAATGCCAATTTAACAACTTAGTCAACTTTGTTTTTCCATAATATTCGAACTTCAAAGTCTATGGTTAAAAAAATTAACTACTATGAAAAATTTCCTTACTTGTTTTGCACTTGCCTTTTTGTTTTTACTTGTGTTTACCCAAACCTTTACACTTTTTTTGGCAATCTTGATTCCTTCAATAAACTCAAGTCTTCTTATAATGTTTTGTCACTAATTCTTTATATTCTAGATCTTTACTTTACTTTCTGATCTAAAATAATCGTGATGCTTTTGTTCTTTTTGGGTTCTACATTCCATTTTTCTCTTTGCTTCAGGTCAAAATTAAGTTTCTTGGTTCAAAAAAAAAAAAATTTATTTATGTGTGTCTTTTGCTCAGCCTGCCTTTGGGTTCCCAGCGGTCTAAGTTCTTCTGGGTACTTTCTCCAACACACTGCAGACACTAAGATTGATTTTTTTGAAATAGCTATACTGTCAACCAGCCTCCTTTGTGGTGTTGTTCGTATCTTGTTTTCAGTTTGGACAAAATCTCAAATGACCTTGCTTAAAAGTTCTTGATTTTATTTGAGATTGAATGTAAAAAGTAAAAACGTTTTTGTAAGAACTTTCAGTATTAACGATCATTCAAACCTTAAAGCACCAATACATAAGTCAGCCCGAAAAAAGTAATAGGAATTTTTTGCTGAATCGAACCACTTTTAACTTTTTTTTTGCTCCGGTTCAGGTTCGGTTCGGGACTCTCGAAAATCTCGTTTTCCCCGACCGGTTTGCAGCCCTGATATAAACTAAAAGACGAAGTTAGCTTGCCCCTATTTTTTTATTTAGTTTTTCTAATACTTTGTATAAGGTTAATTTATGCGCTAATTTTTTGTAAATGATAAATTGGCTATATAGCCCCAAAGGGCAAAGCCAAACTTCTCGAAACCTCTTGGCGTATGGGATTATAATTTTTCGCACAAGAGAAAGGGTCCTACAGTTTAACTCCGAATCCGAACGGCAAAGTTTTGAAAAGCTTTTTTATGGCTAGTTAAAGCTTTTTTCTAAAAAAAAAGAAAAAAAATATTTTTATGTTCCGTTGCGGGATCGAACCCACGACCTAACAAATTTTTTGTATAATTTTAGAAAAAATTTCTGTTTTCAATATTTCTTTATAACCCAAAAATATTTTTTTTTAATTTTCATTGGGACTAAATTTTTGTAGAATAAAAAAAAAACAATTTTTCTGGGTGCACACGGATCAATTTTGGAACTATAAAACTCACTGCGCCGAGCACTCGACATAGCCACAACGCCAATGTTTGCGTACCAGCGTGGATATATCCTTGAGCTCCTGCCAGCGTAATGGAAGAGAGGGAGAGAGAGAGACTTAAAGATGTTGTTCAAGAAATTCATCATAATGTTAACTCACCTGCGAATTGGCCTGCGCCTCAGTCACATTGTCAAATTTATTGCCAACCACAATTATGCTAAAATCACGATGACTGAAACTGTCCAAGATTTGATCTCTCATCGAGCGGCAGTACTGTAAAATGTATAAGTACCTTCATTCACATTCACACACTTTCTTTGCTCTTCACTTACCTGAAACGTTTCCAAATTACCCATGTCATAGACTAGAACATAGGCGTGCACCGTTCGCAACCCCAGCGGATGTCCATTATTCCATTCAGCAAAGTTATCAGCAGGAAATCGCTTCTGGCAAGATTGCCATGCCAATTGGTTGAGTGTTTGTTTTTCATCAGCAATAGCAGGAGCAGAATCGTCGTTGTGTGTGTGTGTGTTCGTGTTTACACACATTCAAACATATGTGACATTCGGTAGAGTTGTTTTTTTATTTTTTGGCACGCATGTGAAAGGCAAATAAAGAAACGGTAGGGAAAAATGTTTATGTCATTTTTTTGTTGAAAGAAAATTTAAAATTAATTTTTAGATCAACTTTCAAGAATACCAAAATTCCACAATTAGGCGATGAGAGAACAAACCATTCTCTCATACTCATGAGGATTTCTGCAACCAAAAAGTCACAAGGGTATAATCAATGTCCCGAATAAAACAGCTCGGAAAGTTTGACAAGATGAATTAAAAGAACATTGGGCCTAAGATGAGCACAAACTCAAATTGATTTAATACTGTTCCGGTTTCAAGAACATTTTAAACACAACTAGGCAAATAATTTTGATTCACTTTGGATAAGTTTAAAAAAGCGGATCTTCACATTTTGGGTCTTCGGATGAATAGGGAACGGGTCATACTCCTTTGGATTGGAGGAAAAGCGGCAACAATTTTTGTGACAAGTGCAGAATATGCTTATACCGCTCTTCCGTCCTTATCTCCCCACAGGACCAGAGGAAAAAATCAGGGTTCGTAAAATAACACACATTTGTTTTTTTCACGCCGTATATTAACACAAAAAAATTCAGTCTGTAAAAAATTTTATTTTACACGTGTTACTAACAATTTTTTTCAGAAGAAAATAAAAATTTTTTCATGATATTATCACGAGAATTTTTTTCACGCGTGTTACTAACACGAGTGAAACAAATTTTTGCTAACATCTGTGAAAAAAAAAATCCAGAAAATTTTTCACACAATATTTTTCTCGCGCGTGTGAAAAATTTTCAGAAATTTTTTTCATTGCAATAGTATTGGTGTGTATGTGAGACGCGTCGGCTAGCCTGAGCTGAGGCCGACTACAAACGGGGGTGGGTAAAAGGCACACACTCTTTGTGCGATCGAGTAGATTTGGGTTCATTACGAATTTCGTAATGACCTGCTGCAGCTGTGACCGCAAATATCCAGAATGAAGCAAAACATTCGACCTTTAACTCTGTCAGCAATGGTGACGCATGAGAGGGAATATCCCTTTTTATGAGGGCCATAAAAATTGGCGTACCTCAGTTTTCGCAGCTACCTGTTAACCGTCAATGGGTAAGGTAAGAGTTAACCATTTTAATAAGACAAATGCATATTGCAAATGAAATTGATTTTTTGTCTTGCCAAACCTGGTATTTTCATTTAGAGTACATTAAAAAATGGTTTCAAATAATTTGTTTTGAATTTTATTCGTAATTAATACAATTTCTTTTTACTATTACTATTTAATAGTCGAATGTTTGGACTCAATATGGATATTTGCGGTCACAGCTCCATAGTTCTGCTGTGGGCAGGTCATTAAACAAATCTACTCGATCACACAAAGAGTGTGTGCCTTTTACCCACCCCCGTTTGTAGTCGGCCTCAGCTCAGGCTAGCCGACGCGTCTCACATACACACCAATACTATTGCAATGAAAAAATTTCTGAAAATTTTTCACACGCGCGAGAAAATATTGTGTGAAAAATTTTCTGGATTTTTTTTTTCACAGATGTTAGCAAAAAATTTTTTCACTCGTGTTAGTAACACGCATGAAAAAATTCTCGTGATAATATCATGAAAAAAATTTTTATTTTCTTCTGAAAAAAATTGTTAGTAACACGTGTGAAAATTAAAATTTTTTTTCATTGATGTTAATTATCATGGCAGAAAAATATCTTTTGAGCATTTTACGAACCCTGGAAAAAATCACATACAAGCTGCTTTACTTGGCTATATGCTTGACCAATTTGAAAACGGGGTGCCCACAGCCTGCATTACCAGTTATAAAGATATATGGGTCATTCTTTTTAAAATCGAACAGTCTCAAAATTCAAAATTTTTTGTTTCAATAAACAAAAAAACCGAAATTAGATCTCGACACTCCCACCGAAACGTGATTTGCAGTTTTGCAAAAAAATTTTTGTTAAACTTATAAACAATTTTAAAAATCGTCAAAAACGAAAAAATGAAAAACGAGAAGGCCAAGCTAACTTCGTCTTTGCCGAAGTTTTTATACCCTTGCAAATGTTTTAATACATCAGAGTTTACGAACGTCAGCATTAAAACAAAAAATTTTTCCAAATAAAACCCACTTTTCGACCAAAAGTTTCTATGGCAGCTATAAGATATAGTCATCCGATTTTGACCAAAACTTCCAAATCTGTGTAAAAGCGTAAAAAACTAATAATTGTCGACGCGGAAGGCGTTTACATTAAAAACAAAAAAGTTTTCTCACAAAAACCCACTTTTCGACCGATAGGTCCTATGGCAGCTATAAGATATAGTCATCCGATCCGGTCGGTTCCGACATATTAGCAGAGTGCAGTAAAAAGAAGACTTTGTGCAAAGTTTCAGCTCGATAGCTTTAAAACTGAGAGACTAGTTTGCGTAGAAACAGACAGACGGACGGACGGACAAAGCTCAATCGACTCAGCTCGTCGCTGAGTCCTGATCAAGAATATATATAGTTTATGGGGTCGGAAATGAATATTTCTATGCGTTGCAAACTTCTGGGCAAAATTATAATACCCTTTGCAAGGGTATAAAAATGATACTAGTTTCAGTTTCAATTAAAGACAATTTGTTTCAAATTGTTATTAATAAGAAAATTTTTAGTTGTAGTATTGTAAATATAAACAAAATAAAAAACAATTAATTTTTTATTTTAAAGCTGAATTGAAATATGTCAAAAAAGTTGGCTCTTTAAATGACCTAAAATTGTTATTTATACCCGTTACTCGAAGAGCGTATGTAAACGGGCAAAATCATTCCCAGCCGTATAAAGTATATGGGTGATTCCATGAAAAATCGCCGACTGGGATTTTTTTGAATCGAAATAATTTTGTTCGCATTCCTTGTAGTAAAATAGTATATATGTATTTTCAGCATTTTGGCGAAATATACTTAATTCGTGGGTAAAGTCGATTTGAAAATTTACATATTTAAAAAATGTAAGAATTTTTAATTGCTTTCCAAAGCCATTGGTAATAAAAATTTTTCAAAAATCTGAACATTAACATCTGAATCCTCAAATGAAAAAAGACCATAGCTCTGGAACTATTGGATTTCCCATTTACAGCTTAATACAGTAAATTACTGGATACAAGACCAAATATTGAGAAAAAAATGAAGAAAAAAATCCCTTTCGCGGCAATTAATTTTTGTTTACTTATTGTCGCGATTTGAAGACCAAAGAAAAATTTTACATTTTTTAAGTGTAAGGTATTTGAAAGTTTGAATTCAGATGTTAATTTTCAGATTTATATACCCGTTACTCGTAGAGTAAAAAGGGTATACTAAAGTCGTGCAAATGTATGTAACAGGCAGAAGGAATCATTTCCGACCATATAAAGTATATATATTTTTATTAGCCTCAACAGCCGAGTCGATATAGACATGTTCGTCTGTCCGTCCGTCCGTCTGTATAAACACCTAGATCTCAGAGATGGTAAGATATAGAGGTTTGACATGTATGAGACAAATGCTTCTTATACTTGCAGGCATATCAAGTTTATTTCAATTTTGGCCACGTCCCCTCCCGCCCCCGCAATTCGGAAAAAACGTTATATCTCCTACAGTTTTAAAAATAGACGATTCGTACCTTTAAGAGATAGTTAGTAATTAGCAAACCGAATAAATTTGCCGAAGAAATAATAAGGATCAGAAGAGCGGTTCTCAAGTTATGAGCAAAAATGTGAAAAATAGCCGAGTTAAAAAAGTTATGCATACTTTTCAGATGTTCACCCTAATGAACGCAGGAACCCTGTTAAACATGTTTTTTCATGAGTAACGGGTATATCGAAGCCGGTTAGAGCCGACTTTAACTTGCGCTCTCGTTTTTATTATTTGTATTACCAATGGCTTTGGATAGCAAACAATTGAAAATAAAATAAAGTTTTTAAATATGTAAATTTTCAAATCGAATTCACCCACGAATTAAGTATATTTCGCCAAAATGCTGAAAATATGTATATACCAGGGACCGTAACTGTTATAATTTTTTTTATAAAAATTACAAAATAAGAGTTATTTCGAAATTTTTTTGAAAAAAATTTATTTTAATTTATATTTTTTTAATTTTTATGTAAAAATTTTTTGGAAAAAAATTGTTTTCAATTTTTACAATAAAAATTGAATTTAATTTTAATTTTTATTTTTAATTTTTAAAATAAAAATTATCAAACAATTTTTATTCATAAAAATTAAAAATAACAGTTATCCAACAATTTTTATTATAAAAATTAAAATAAAAATTAAACTCAAATAACTTTTTAACCAAGCGGCCAATTACAAATATTTTTACATATATGTGATCTATGGGTCACCAAGTATGTATACACATGTCTACACGGTCCTAGAAGCCTTCCAAAGGTACTTATTTCGCGTTTATTTCTCTCGTATCAAAGCCTGAGAAAATCAATGCGCCTGCTTAGATTTTATGAACACCGAAAAACTTAAACCTTATTGTAGTAACCTTTGGGTGACTTTTGTTAACAGATCATTATCGAAGCATATAGCCCAGCGGTACTGGAGCTAACGCATAGTTGTAGAGAATCGAGTTCAAATCCTGTAATGGGGGAAAGGTTTTTTTTTTCTCTTAGTTAAATAAGTAAGTTCATGAGGGCATGAAATTGATTTATTTGGCTAATAATTTCATGACATGTATACAATGATTTAGGTAGTTACTTATAAATTGACAATTAATTTTTAATTTATATGACACAGCCAGTTACAGAAGAGGAAGAGCTAGTTCCTACGGTGGAGCCTTCTACAAGTCAGTCGGAGAACCCATCTCAAGGCAACTTTTCTAACTTGAGCTTACTTATTAACTCGGTGCAGATGGAACTGAACGAGGAAGAACTAATTGAAGATAACAACGCTGACTTGGAAAAAGCCATTTCAGAGATAAACTTATACAACCCCAAAACCATCAATATAAGTGCCAATATTATGGATTATTGGGAAGAACAAAAATTTAGGTTCCCTTGGCTGCACCAATTGGTCAAAATTGTACACGCAGTGCCTGCGACTCAAGTCAGTGTGGAGAGGTCATTTTCCGCCTTGAAATTGGTGCTTTCCGATTTGAGGTGTAACCTTTCTGGAGAATCAATAAGAAAAATTCTTTTTGTCAAGCTCAATAAATAATGACATAAAAACAATTAAATGAATTTGATTATTTGATTACACAGGCCAACAAAATGACCATCTTTGTGAGGTGCAGCCCTGTTGATTTAAAAATATGATAAGTTTATGTTTACTGATTCCTAAACTGGTTTCGGTTTCGTTCCATCAGCTCTTGTTTCCAAGATATAGCGGAAAAACGAAAATCTTGCATTTTGGCACTCTAGAATTTATGGAGGCCACACTAGGCATAAATGTCTGAGTTTATGAGCTATTTACGATAAAGGACATATCATTGCAAATTAAAAAAATCATAGGGACCATATAAGTCCAGCGGAAAGTGTTTAATTTGGCCTTTTAAGAGAGACATTTTTCGATTTATACCATTTTTATAAAAATAAATCATCCCGTTTAAGGAAGCGCGTTAATTGGATTAATATTTTCGCCATCTGAGCATATAACCAAACATATGATCTAATTTTGTGATTTTTATGGCATTTAAATAAGTTTATTTGGCAAAGATATGGCGTGTTTAAGACGAAAATACATATTTAAATTTATGGGAGGAAAACTAGATTGTTACTCTAAATCTGTATAGGAACTGTAAAGGGGCTACTTGGTTCGGCATAAATTGTTATATGTTTACATGTAGATGATAAATTATATTTGGAAACAAGTAGCCTTTTCACAGTTCCTATAAAAATTTGAGTTACAAATCTAGTTTTCCTCCCATAAATTTAAATATGTAATTTCGTCTTTAAGAGGCTATAACTTTGCCAAATAAATTGATTTAATCTCCATAAAAATCACAAAATTAGATCATATGTTTGGTTATAGGCTCAGATGGCGAAAATATTAATTCAATAACTGCGCTAGCTTTAACGGGCTATAAAAAATGCTAAAAATGCTATAAATCGAAAAATGTCTGTCTTTAGAGGCCAATTTAGACACTTTCCGCTGTACTAATATAGCGGCTATGATTTTTAAAATTTGCATTGATATGTACTTTATCGCAATTAGTTCATAAATTCAGATAATTATGCCTAGTGTGGCCTCCATAAATCCTAGAGTGCCAAAAAGTCGACTTTTTGGTTTTTCCGCGATATCTTGGAAACAAGAGCTGATAGAACAAAACCAATGATACAGTTTTGTTCAGTAAAGTCTATATTAACATAATCTGTTAAAAATAGACCTGCACCAAAATCACTGTTGGGCTGTGTTATGGGCAAAATTTATTAAGAAGCCTTCTAAATCATTGTGTTCATGTCATGAACTTAATAGCCAAATAAATCAATTTCATGCCCTCATGAACTTACTTATTTAACTAAGAGAAAAAAAAAACCTTTCCCCCATTACAGGATTTGAACTCGATTCTCTACAACTATGCGTTAGCTCCAGTACCGCTGGGCTATATGCTTCGATAATGATCTGTTAACAAAAGTCACCCAAAGGTTACTACAATAAGGTTTAAGTTTTTCGGTGTTCATAAAATCTAAGCAGGCGCATTGATTTTCTCAGGCTTTGATACGAGAGAAATAAACGCGAAATAAGTACCTTTGGAATGCTTCTAGGACCGTGTAGACATGTGTATACATACTTGGTGACCCATAGATCACATATGTGTAAAAATACATATTTGTAATTGGCCGCTTGGTTAAAAAGTTATTTGAGTTTAATTTTTATTTTAATTTTTATAATAAAAATTGTTGGATAACTGTTATTTTTAATTTTTATGAATAAAAATTGTTTGATAATTTTTATTTTAAAAATTAAAAATAAAAATTAAAATTAAATTCAATTTTTATTGTAAAAATTGAAAACAATTTTTTTCAAAAAAATTTTTACATAAAAATTAAAAAAATAAAAATTAAAAATAATTTTTTCGATAAAAATTGGATATATAAATTTATGCCCATTTTAAATAGCTGACCAAAAAAATTAATTCTGGTGCCTCCCCTGTCATATAGGTCCTAAAGATTAAATAAATTTTTATCATTTATTTTTTGTCCATAACTGTTATTTGCAGTCCCTGGTATATACTATTTTACTACAAGGAATACGAAAAAAATTATTTCGATTAAAAAAAATCCCAGTGGGCGATTTTTCATGGAATCACCCATATATATTCTTGATCAGCATCAAGAACAGAGTCAATATAGCCTTCTCCGTCTGTCTGTATGAACACATAGATCTCAGATACTAGAAGAGCTAGAGCACGTAAAATTTGAAATGTAGAGTCCTATTGTATGCACGCAGATCAAGTTTATTTCAAATTTTTGCCAGGCCCAACCTCGCCCCACCCAACTCCCACAATTTCTACGATATAGAGCTCAAATGTTACACTTAAATTTAATTTGAGGACGAATGCTGTTGAAAAAAAGTTTATTCGATATTGAGTTTTTAAGAATTTTGCTCTTGGAATCGAGCTAAATTCGTTTTCAATTTGGTTCTTTTAGGCAAGGAGTGAGGGGAAAATAACTTTAAGAAAATAGCGTTGGACCCGCTCTCCCAGAGAGAGAGAACGCATACGCTGTCTGCCGTTGTCGATGTGAGCGATCAGCCGGTTAATTCACTTTAGGATCAAGAATTTCATTCTTACCGCACACTTGATTCAAGAATGAAATTGTTAATTTGTTCTCTGAGTGCAATATCTACAATGCCTGAAATTTTCTTCCCGATCGGATAATAAATAGTCAAAAAATGTTGGGAAAGAAGCAGAGGAAAAGTAGGAACAAGTGGACTCCTGCAGAAAATGTAAGAACGGTTTTATTTTAATCACAAGAGAGAGCGACTAAGGACTTTCTTACAGATTAGTTGGCCTGTAGAGCAGGGACTAGTCCCGTAACAAATTTCGGTTCCGGTTCTATTATTAAAGATAAGTATTAAGGAAATTAGCAGTGAATTTAAAATCCATTAGCCACATCCCCCAGCAGCATCATCACTGCTGTTGCAGTTCACTTCAAACTGTTCCCTGAAGACAAATCACTATCTCTGTCAGGTGCTACATCCCTTCCAGCCCGTTAATGAGCAGGGCAATGCCGCCCAGTTTTGCTATTCTGGCTGGTAAGTAAACGTTATAATTAAATTTACGCAACAACATTTTAGGCACAAACAAAAGTCAAAGGCCGTCAAGAGACACGGAAGACAGGAACAAGAGGCGAATGGACAAGAGTCAAGAGCCCGGTTTGCTTTGGCGCCCAGGCGTCTGGCCTACCAACGACCAGTCTCTGCGTCTATTTCACTGTTTGTTTTGTGTTTTGTGTCATTCTGGTTTACTGCCAGCCAGTCGACGCCAATTGGATGGCGGTCTCCATCTTCCACTTGGCCAGTAACTTGGCTAGATTTACGTTTTTGATTAAATTTCATTTAATTTGCGCTTTTCCTGCTTCCGTTGTGATTGCTGTTGTTGTTGTTGTTAATTAACGGCCATGTTAGGATGAAATGCGAGCAGCTCGTTAGCCAAGTGAACAAAAACAATTGGTCCTTTTTCTTTCCTGCTGTAATTGTTGCATTGTACCATTGAGATGGGTTTAGAGTTTGGAGCCATTGTTTTCAAGGGTTGAATGCATTTAAATGGATATGGGATAATAAGCCAATCGCTGATTAGAAATCGTATTTAGGAAAGGCCAAAAGGGAATTCTTAGTTTATATAAATTCCATTTTCAAATTAGGTTAAGCCATAAAAAAGGTGACACTTTTACGCTTTCGCAAAACCTTAGATGACCTTACTTAAAGCTTAAATAGGTACGATTGTACAATCCTATCGCAAAGACTAAGAATTTCGAACCATTACGTTTTTTACAACATAACGCTAAGCTCCAAAACTTAGATTAAGACTCATTTATCTTACCTTAGGTAAATAAGGTTAAAGATTTTCAATCCCGAAAAACGTGTGAAATGGTTTTTAGGGGCCCTAACTGTTGGGCCATCAGTCGGGTCCAAGGTTCCGGATAGCATGGTCCTCGGCCGGTGATCGACCATCTAAAAGCCCCAAGAAAAATCTCATTTTAATAAAAACAGGATATCCCTGCAACCGCTATCGCGAGACAAGTTGATTAGATTTAGTTGGACCGGGAGCATGTAGGCTTCATTAGAGATGCGCAAGCGCGCAAAGGTCTCCTCCCTCCGTGGACAAACGTTTCAAGGAAGACGCCTTGCCTTCAAGGGGTCACCCGAACACTATCAGTAACCTAGAACCCACGAAAATGCTGACCTTTGTAAGGGAACTAGCGCTACTAGGGGAATTGTAACCTTGTGAGCTCAGAAATCACATATATTCTTGTATTGTGTTGAGTTTTTCAAGAGTGAGTGAACAAAACGGAGTTGAACATCTTTAATGAATTGCAGTATTCGTTCTACCTTTTGTTCGAACTTCAATTCGATCATCTGGTGTTCAAACTTCTTCTTCTTCTTTATTGGCCATCACAACCGTTTGACGGTCTGGGCCCCTGCGATTAACGCTCTCCATTCGCTACGAGTTTAGCTGTGTAGGCTTCGGAGGTCCATTGTGATGGCAGCTTCTCTACGTTTAGATTTCGACGTGTGGCAGAGATTGAGGAATGTGCCACACTGAGCCGTGTGCGTACCTAGGCTGCGACAAGGCAATGATCCGTGTATATATTGGCTCCTCGAATTGCGCGCACATCTAGTACACTTGATGAATGTCTTCCGTCGATCACAACGTGATCAATCTGGTTTCGAGTTCGTTGTTCAGGGGACTTCCAGGTCGAATTATGGATGTCTCTATGTTCAAATCTGGTACTGCTTACGACCAAGTTCCGGCCCGCAGCGAAGTCTATTAGCCTCTCTCGAACCAAAAACTCCTTCTCTCCCGACTTTCGCGTTTAAATCGCCAAGCACGATCTTTAAATCGTGATCGGGGCAGCGCTCGTATAGTTGTTCTAGGCGCTCATAGAATTCGTCTTTCATCGGGTCTTTCTTGTCTTCTGTTGACTCGTGAGCACAGATAAGACTAATATTAAAATATTTTCGACTAGTGTGAAGCTGATGACAGAGCGACGCAGTCTATCACTCACTGCAAAGCCACACCCAAGCTCGTGCTTGGAAGCATGCCCGCTGTAGTAGATCTCCCAGGGGAGTTGTGTTTTCTTTACGGTCTTCTCCTTTGGCAGCTTTCCATATCCAATCCATCGCATTTCCTGGAGTGCGGTAACGTTCGATGAATATTTCTTAAGGACATTCACCACGGCAATATCATCACCATCTCTGTTGAGGGTGCGGACATTCCAGGGGCATATTCTCAAATAGTGGTCCTTAAAACGTTTGCGTGGCTCGTCGTCAGAGGGGGTCCGTATCCGAGGCATTATAGTCGTGGAGTTGGTGGAGATTTTTTACGGTGGTGGGTACCAAACCCGACGCAATAACCCTATATATTATACCCTGTAGGGAAGGGGGCGGGACGCCGCTCACGTTAGTCAGCAGCTTTGCGGTCTTCTTTGACTAGAAGTTCTTACTAGATTTTCTAATAAGAAAATGAAATGTCTCGAAGTTCTGTGTCACAGAGGAATTTTTCGTGAGATTTCTGTGGCACCCTTGATTAAGGGAAATTGAACATATTAAAGCTTTGTCGAGGCCATAAAACGTTTTTTTTATTAATTGTTGTTGGGGAAGTGGTAACCTATTGTGCCCCCTACTGAGTTTACAACTCTTCTAGCAGCCCTATTTTCTGTTAAAGAGCCAGGATTTTGTGGGTTCTAAATTACTGATATTGCTTGGGTGTAGAATGTGTATACCAAATCTGCTAAGTTTGCGCATCGCTGTGTGCTAGTAAGTATATGTTTAAAAGACTCCTCCTTCTCTTCACAACTTCTGCAAAGTCATCAAACCTTAAAATATCTGATTATGGTTTTTTGATAAGTTCTCTATAAAATATCAAAAATTTTTCAGCCATGTTGTGCAAAGAACCAGAAAAAATATAACTTTTCATATGAGACAGGTACACAGATGTTCAGATGTCAACTAATATTGAAAAAGAAATATTCTCAAATTTCATGAGCGAAAATGCTCTTAAAGTTCTAGAAATGATGAAAGTTTAACTTGATTGTAAAATATTTTTTTTTTGCAGAAGTGAAAATATTGTACTACAAATGAGAAAACCCGTTATGCATAGTGCTCATTTTGAGTCAAATGTTCTCGAATTTTTCCCTCTGTGTACTGTCTAGTGAACATGTTCAGTGAATTGAGCATTAGGTAAAGCCCAACACTGTATTCTTGATCAGCATCAGCAGGCAAGTCGATATAGCCATGTCCGCCTGTCTGTCTGTCTGTCAGTAAATTGTAATTGTGTGTAAATTCACTTCCAGATAACCACCAATAATTAAGTCTCTTTTAGACTTAGTTTCAAATGAATCTTTCAATTTATTTGTTCGTTTCTCTTGCGCGTCAACTTGTCACTACTATGCCTCAACTCCGACTGTACTTGAGCTATAAGAGTATGGCAGGGCCAAGCCACAATGAGCAGAAGATCCCGTTACTTAATTGCTCTCTCTCTCATTCTCGTGTTCTGTGCACTGTGGTCATTGTAGCTTTTTCATTTAGAGGTATTTCACAATATTATTCAAGTAATATTTACTGATAATTTCAACAGTATGAATGCACAGATCTGAGATAGTAAGTTCGTCTGGCGCTACATTTAGATGTGTTCACTGTTCATACACATAATTTGGCATTTGATGCTGTTGACAAATCAAAATTACAGCTAGAAAATGTTTGGGCTTAATTTTTGTACACAGGAGACGAAAAGTTTAAAATAGCCAAATGATAAGCATTTTGTTAACATGTGCTACTTATTCTTAAAACTTAAGAAATAATCACCTTGATTCTTTTTAAATCGAGTCAGATTATTTAACTTTTCGTTTAGTTGATCAAATTTTCATCTTGAGCTGGTTAAATAAATTTTTGATACGAACATTTCCAACCGCACGAGGCAGGTGGCCGACATTGAAGGTGGATTTTTATTAATTTTTAATTGCCCGTGTGAGTGTGTGTATCGCAGTGTTCGTCCTTGCCAGCCTTGTACGGTTTACGGTGCTATTATTCGCATGAAAGCGCAATTATTGCCTGCCATAAACTTCGTCCTGTGTCCTGTGCTCTATGGTGCTCTGCTGTGCTGTATTCATGTGGATACACTGTGCGCTGTGAGTATCTTGTGGGCAGTTTATTATGCAAAAAGCTTAAGGCTCAAGGCACTACTAGCCAAAAGTAACCTTGAGGACTCGGACTCTGCCTGAGCAATTAAAGAAAATTTGGGCCAAGCGGCAAATCACAAAACTGACACCAACAATGTTGGCCCAGTTAAGTTCGACTTTTAGTGGTCTCTGTCCTAGTGCTTGCAAGCAGCATTTAACAATCGTAAAATATTTATGAGAACATAATCTCGTCTTTATTTTTAAGATTGACTTCTCGACTATGCAAAGTGGCAAAATATAAACTTTATTTAGGGACAAATTTATCTGAAGTGGTGCTTAATATTACCGTCGTAAAAATTATATTAATAAAATTGTTTAAAAAGGAAAGTATACGTAGCAGGTCTGCAAGCTGAAGTTGTCGAAGTTTTCCACAATATCTAAGTAGATTATATTTATCTCCAAATCTATAAAAAAAAGGGGTCCTGACTGACTAAATGACAGTCTGATTCACTGATCGGCAATCATCGCACAGCCTAAACGGTAAGAGATAGAAAGCTGAATTTTGAACAGGAGTTTCTGTTGGTGGTGAAAGTGCATACTTCCGCTCGAAAAAGTCGGAAAAGCGTCGGAAAAGTTTGTATGGGAAATATATTATTTTTCGTCCAATTGATTTGAAACTTGATTTGTAAGCATAGTACGTGAAATAATTTGACACGTGTTTTTCAGATTTTGGAAAATCCGCCCACGGGGAAAATGGCCGGAAAATTCCGCATGAAAAAAACTATTTTTCATCCGATTGGCTTGAAATCCGGTTTGTTAGGATAGAATACGAAATAATTTGAAATATAATTTTTCAATGTCGGAAAATCCGCCTATAAGGAAAACGGCCGGAAATGCAAAAAACTATTTTTCCTCCGATTGGGTTCAAACTCGGTTTGTAAGGATAGAATACGATACCTATAGTTTGAAATATGATTATCCGATGTGGAAAACTTGACCCAACGGTCGGAAAATTCACGGAAAATGCTGCATGAAAAAATCTATTTTTCATCCGATTTTCTTGAAACTCGGCTTGTAAGGATAAAATGCGAATTCATTTGTGATTTCATCTTGCGATATTGGGTGGGATGTGTGGGGGAAGTGCTGGGAAATGGAGGAAAACCCCAGCAGCAAAGTCGAAATGGGGAAAAGCAAAGTAGTAAAACGTTGATTTCAAGCGTTTGTATGGTGAGATTTCTGGGTTCTACTGGGGTCACAAGCATGCAAAATGTTTTTAAATTCGGTAATCCCAAGGTCGGAAAAATCAAATTATATTTACCTTTCACCATTGACTTTTACTAATTTGACTGATTCTGATACTCGTTCTATACTGTTGAAGGCGCCGCGAAGCCCAACGGGATATATATATGTATCCATAAATTCTATATATTAAAGCCTTTTAAAATCACTAAAAATTTGTATACTCAGTACCATGTGTAGGGAGGAAGGAATCATTTCCGACCCTATAAACGGAGAGATCTCAGAGATGGTAAGAGATATATGTTTGACATGATTAAGTCTATTTTAAATTTTGTCAATTTACTCCGGAAAGTAAGTTCAACACTTCATATCCGGTTCAGGTTCAGGTTCAAAGGACCCAAAAATCCCAAACCGAACAGGTTTTAATGTGGTCGGTTCAGGACCGGTTCGCAGCCTTGCTTTAGTATAAGAAATCTATCGAATAGTGATCGAGATATTATCGATAAACGGGTTTTTCTATGTTTCAACCAAATTAAATAGGTTTTTGAAGAAATTGTGCGCCATATTGGATCCTCTATTATGTTTTTCTGAATTTGAACTTTGAAATCGTAATCACCGACATTCAGCCAAATCAAATTCATTTTTGGACTTTTGGTCATCTCTAACATTTTGCGGATTGATAAGATGTTCGCATCTTATGCCTTTGATCTGAAAACAATCTTAAAACCAATTATTAAGATTGTCCGAGAGCCAACGTCATTTGCAACCAAAAAAGGTCTACCGTCCACTGTGTACATCAAAACGCAGGCATTCTTAATTTTTGGTCAACAGAAGGGTGTAAAAACAATTCCCGGAAAATACTTAGTTTTGATTGAGGCATCGCGCACTTCAAAAATGTTAGGGTAACAAGCAAACTTATCAAGAGTAAAAATTACCACCGAATACCGCCTACTCTTTTTCAAGCAGTGATTTATATAAATATACATTTGAAAAATTTTTTTCTGGGATTTGAACCTTTGACCTCCGATGACTGAACACATACGGACGACGGCATCTTAACCCATTCGACTATTAGCCGTAACCAAACTAAAGAATGTAGGCGGTGGGCATTTGGCTCTCATAGATGAACAAGGGTCGTGGTTGAGTGGAGTAGACATTCGCTAGCAAATCGTGTAGGCATAGTTCTTTTTCTTATTTAATGTTTTTATTTTTTTTTTTGGTCACTTTCACTGATAACCAAACAATACTTTTTCTGTATTGTGTACTATTTTGTGTAAAATTTTCATATTGATATCTATTATACTTTTCACGTGAGATCAAAATTTGTCAAAATATCATTTTGCAGGTTCATTTTCATGTTAATGCAAAAGCGTCATATCTCAGTTGTCCTGCAGTCGATATGACACAATCATACCTCGGCTTTCAGTTAAAACATCATATTTTCCAGTTTTATTAATGAGCATTTTAAATTTATAATATTTTACTAGATTAATTTGAAACTAAAAGAACCATTTTTTTCTGTAATAAATCCATTAAGAACTTTAAACGCGTTTTTCTCAAAATGGATTATTTTGAGTCATGCCAGTATTGAAGTAAGTGAGCGATATGTATTGATGTGCTTTTAACTTTGTCTATATTTTAGACAATCCCTTAATCGATTTTTCATTAATAACGCGCGAAGGTTCGAGTTCGAGCAGTTTTCTTCTTAAATGGCAAATTGTAATTTTGTTGGTTTATATAAGTATTCAAATTGAACCTGCAAATATAAAATTGATCTTAGAAATTCACTTTGTATCTTAAGAAGCAGAAAGAAGTATCACATTTTACATCGATTTTATATTTTCAAGGATATCCTTTCACGTTATTACAATTGTTGTTATCCTTTACTTTGAACAAAAACTGGGCCAAGTGTGTGCAGCACAAGTCGTCGTGGCCGTGGCCATCCGTATAAATATCAAAAAGCTTGCCAAAAGGGAGCAAAAACACGAGAATTTGCATTGAAATGGCAACGAGGCAAAAGAGTTGACAGGAAAACAAAAAGCAGTTGCCAGTCGGGCAGTCAGCCAACCACATCCATTGTCATATTAACTACATGCTCCTCCTGCTCCCCAGCATCCCACTTCACCCGCCACTGATCCATGCGCCTCCCCTTTGGCCACCTTTCAATGCCTCTCAACTTATTCATGTCCATTTTGGCGTGAATTTGTTTTCGAGTACAGTTTTTTTTCTGTATTTCTTTTTGTTGTCTCCCCATTGTGTTGACCAAATGGCTGCCTGTTGTCTAGAAGTGAGCCAAAAGAGGGGAAAGTCGGTGTGGACGGGCCTGTTTATTGTGGTAAATTTTTCATCGTCAAGTGCAATGCCTGGCAGTCATAACTCAAAGTCCACCTTAATGGTTTCCACTTGTGCAAACAACATTTATTTTTCAACAGATTTTTGCTCATATAAAATATGAACCAGATGTTGTGTGTGCGTACGTTTGTGTGTTGGAGGCCATTTAGTTGCCTATTGTTTACTTTAAGTGGTTGCCGCATCTAACGCTTCAAATGACAATTTATTGAGTGGATTTGGGGAATACCCATTCCCAAAGGGGTGGTTTTTGTTTGTGGGAAAAATAGGATCGATCATATAATGAATATCATATAACGTATCAGGTATAATATAATCAAGCCTGTTCCAAAATTTCAAAATTTCCGGTTCGCAATTCTACCCTTTGGGATTTGATATTATTTACTTTTGGAACTTGATTTCAACGTCCTGACTATATTCTTGTGGTTATCGCCACCAATCAGATTTGTCATCAATTTCCTTAACTGGTGTGTCACAGAAATCCCTAAAGAATTTCGTATAAGCGCCTGCATTTCGAATTAAAACTACTTGGCAAATTGGCCCGGCTACCATTGTGTATGATAAATGTTGAGCGATTCAGTGGCGTAGATAGCTTTTTGCAATGGGGGTCAAGAAATTTTTTTTGTTTCGGCTTAGTTTTATTTGTCGTTTAGTATGCCGGCCTTCCATCAGAAAATATAAAAACAGAGTCTTTCGATAGACCGAGAGTTATTAGGAATTTTAATTCAAACAAGTGAGAAAGTCGGTCAAGCCCGACTATAACATACTCTGTACCTGGAGTAGAAGCTGAATGCAATGCTGGTGCTGCGCTCATCTCAAAGTCTCTCTCTCTTTTTCTCTCTCTCTCTCACCCTTTCTCTCTCGCTCTCTCTCTCTAAGATTGTGTGGTGTTAGTTGTGAATGGGTGGGAGGGGGTGGGGCAAGGGCGAAGTACTTTTTTGCTCATAACTTGAGAACCGCTGATCCGATCTTTATCATTTATTCGGCAAATCGATACATTTTGCTAATTACTAACTATCTCTAAAGGGTACAAAACGTCTATCTTCAAAACTGTAGGAGATATAACGTTTTTTCCGAATTGCGGGGCGGGAGGGGGCGTGGCAAAAATTGAAAATAAACTTGATCTGCCTGCAGCTATAAGAAACATTTGTCCCATACATGTTAAACCTCTATCTCTTACCATCTCCGAGATCTGTTTGTTCATACGGACGGACGGACAGACGGACGGACAGACGGACAGACGGACATGGCTATATCGACTCGGCTGTTGATGCTGATCAAGAATATATATACTTTATATAGTCGGAAATGATTCCTTCTCCCTGTTACATGCTTTTGCACAAACTTAATATACTCTATGTACCTTTGGTACAGAGTATAAAAATGTTGGGTTTCATCTATGGTTTCTCTTTAAAAGAATTTTCTAAATTGCCAAATGTCAAATGAAATATAAATATTTAAACGACTTACTCCAAGAATATAAGGTAATGGCCCAGTATAAGTCCCTCTTAGCTCAAAAAATTCCTTTGCTGAACCGCGAACTATCAAGAACTAACATGCAATAAAGTCTCGGCGGTCAGCCATGGATTCTTTTTAAATCTTTCAGGCCTGTTTCCATATCCGAATCCGATTAATCGGAATCGGTAAGAGTTGTGATTTCTAAGAAACTATTAAAGATCGAAGGTAATTGGGTCCTGATTATCTTTAAATCATCTTATCTTTTAATAAAAGATTGGCTTAAATAGGCAACATTAGGGAATTTTTCGGCCATATCTTATCAACTGTTTCTTGGTCCAGTATTTCAAATAATTGGAAACACCTTTGCTTTGCTTTGATGCTCATGTGCTGTTAGAAAGGGTTTCTATCTATGTAAAGCACTGTGACGAAAGGATTTTTTTGCCGTTCTGAGTACTAAGCTTAAGTCATTTCAAAATTGTTATTTTTAGTAATTATTTGACATCGGAACTGAAACCTGAATTTTTCCAATTTTAGTTAAAAAGAAGCCATAAATATACATATGTAACAAACATCTACCCTGCGATCTTTTTGCATGCAAATTTTTTTATAAGTCGCGATTTATCGAATGAAATTTTTAACAAGTTTTTGAGAAAAGAGGTAAGGGGGGCGGGGGGGGGGATTAATCATCTTAATCACCCCCCTATCTACGCCACTGGAGCGATTTGAAACTGACTGCTCAAGGTATGTGGTAGCCATCAAGAAAGCGGCCACCTGCCTTAGCACACTTACGGTCAAGGAAGGAAACGTATTTATATACTCAGATAGTTAACCGGCCCTTAAGGGTTCTGTATACCCTCAGGGTACTCAAAAACTATAAGTGATATGTGGTTCCGAGATAATCGGTTTTAAAGTTTCGACATCTGTTTTCGATGATATAAAAATTAATTTAAATAAATGCAAAAAGATTTGGTGCATTTAGATGTTAGCTTGCACGGAAAAAAAAATATCAAAATCGAACACGCAGTTCTCCAGAATTTTGTTTCAAAGTGCGTCAAGACATGGTAAAAAATAAAATCTTCAATAAAATTTCCAAGTAAAATTTTTTTTTACGAAATATTGAACATTTTATAAATGTTTATAAAGTTTTTGACCAAAAAAGTGAAAAACTATAAATTCCCAAAAATACGAGGGTCGATAAAAAATTTCCATATAAAAGGGTGGGGAATAATAATTGTTTTTGTTTATTTCTGTAAAACTGAGTTTCGGATCTGCTTGAAAGTTTTGCAGGATGTTTATAAGATCCTAATAGAACGTTTAAGCAAATAAAAAAAAGATTAAAATAATTTTCTGAAGGTATACAGTACCCTTAAAGCACTCACATACCAAAAATGTTAAAATCGCACGGCATTTTAGTATAGGAACTACCAGCAAGCTCCTTTCACAACACAGCACGATAAGGATGCACATGGCGACATTTAAGCTTCACACAAAAGGATCGGTGAAAAAACCTTACTTTCTGTGGTATAGCTTTAGACTTACATGGCCAACATTCAATCAAAAACGTTTTAGCACACTTTTGAGTCACAGAAGGGATCACATATCACTTCTGGTGGGACCCTCACGGGTCTGCGGTTAGGAAGAAGAGGAGGAATCGCTTAAACATCTGTGCCATTGCCCCACCTTGAGTAGAACGAGACTCAGGACACTTGGTCAACCTTTGGTACTCAACCTCTTGGAGACATTTGAACTAGACTCAAATTTATTCTGTTCACACAATGGTTCAGTACTGAGGACAAAAATGAACTCAGTGGGAAAAATTAATAGCGGACAGCTGTGTCTCTGTATTGTCGTGGCTGTATGTCCAAATGATATCGATTGTACGAAAATCTCTAGAGATTTATGAGACGATCCCAATATAAACTTACACTTTAAAGGCCGATTTCTCATCTTCTACTTTGAGCTATAAACTGACAAACAGCAGAGTAAATTGTGAGCTTATCTGACACATAGCAGCTATCTGGAAGGAGAGAAATCGGCCCTTAGTCTATTTAATATCCCTTAAAACCATATTCTTAAAACGTTGATTTGGCGAACGTGTCGTATGGGTAACTATACCCTTGGAGAGGGTGTATTAAAATTGTGCTGGTGTTTGTACAGAAGGAAGCATCACCGACCACATAAAGTATATAAATTCTTGATCAGCATGACCAGCTGAGTTGATAAGCCATGTCCGTCTTTCCGTCTGTTTCTATGCTATCTTCTTCGACAGTTTTAAAGCTATCTTAACCAAACTTTTGGTACAACACATTTGTCGGAACCGGCCGGATCGGATGAGGATGAGGAGGCGCATATAGCTGCCATAGGAACGATCGGTTGAAAAACTAGTTTTAGTGAGAAAAATTTTTTTGAAAAGAAAATTTTTTTTGTTTTCAATGCCATCGCATCCAAACTTGTTACTAATCAATGTTATAGGCTATTCACACTGAGCACATCTAACATCTAACATCCAACATCCTGAGTTTAAATGCTTAATAACCATTTGCTATGCCAACATTTTTAACTTTCTTTGTAGAAATGTCGGATGACTAATTAAAGCTACAAATATAGCAATTAGCATGGGAAATATACCATTTGGATGTTAGATGTTAGATAGCGAAAGTCATTCAATTATATTAAGTTTGATCCAAATCGGATGACTATAGCATATAGCTAAAATAGGAACGAAAGGCCGAAAAAATATTTCTAGTGAGAAAACCTTTTTTAACACTTTACACTTTTCATTTATGAATATTATCTACTTCCACACACTCCACACAATTTTGGAGAGTTTGATCAAAATTGGATGAATATATTGTATGGCAGCCATATAACAAACTGACAGGCATATATTATGCTCCAAGGGTATATAAGCTTCGGATTCAAAATTTGTTTATAGTTAAATTGATACATTTTTCAATAAAAGAAATATAAGTTGCAGATTATTTTATTTCTATTTTACAAGCACAAAAGTTTCAAATTTACGACCAAACAAATATTTGAAACTTTTAGGTAACATTTTTCTTTATATTGACGGTATAAAAATTATATGTTTACTTTTTGATTTCAAATCGGTTGAAATTTGGTAAAGATGAAGCTAAAAAAATTTGGCCTTACAGTTCTTTTTTTGCGGTACTTTGAATATTTTCCCAACCCATCTCTAAACCTTTAACAGTCATATCATTGTCCTGCTGGGAAAGTTTAAAAAAGCTTTTAAAGTCGCTGCCATTTTGTTTTGTGGTTGCAGCCCCATGCCCGTAGTAAACTGTTGCTTCAGGCTCTGCTCGCGGGAACGTTGGATTATTAAAACCCAGCAAGGAGCCAAGAGAATAAGAAAGAGTAGAGAGAAATCTTTGCCCGTAATGAAAGTGCAGCCAGTCCCAGCTTGTGTCTAGACAGCCATAGCTACAAGCAGCCAACTGCCAGTACACGAACCGACTTTAATAGTCTGCCAAGGAAAATGTGTATTCTAATGCGACAGGTGTAAGCTTGCAGCTGGCCACGTTTTCCATGGCGTGTCTGTGGTAATTTTTGCATAAATTCATTTAAATGATTAAATAAAATATCATGGCAGACCGTGAAAGGAGAAACATTTCACTTTGTCTGAATAGAGCAAAGGCAACGCATAATTTTAATAAATATTTTGTTTATGTTTAAAAGTTTTTAAATCAAATTATGAGCAGGTGTGGGACTCACCTGGGGCGGAACGTCCAGTACCATCAGCTCCCGTATGCAGGTATCGCAGACCAAACAGTTTTTGTATATTTTCCGACGAGTTGTCGTTTGATGAGTCTTGGGAAAGTCATGGTAGAAAAATTGCTGCAATTGAAAGAATTTTAAAGAACGAATATTTATTTAATTTTATATTCCATTTTCTGTTGGGGAAATATTTAAAATATGAGTTTGGGCCAGATTTATGCGCACGTACATGCATTGCACACACATACCATTTTCGTTTTAGGTCACATTTAAGGCAAATTTTTAGCTTATTAAAAAATTGATTTTATGATTTGGGCTTACATAACCATAAAAGTGACTGAAAACAGCTGGAAAAAATGGGCAACACATTTGAGAGTGTGCTAAAAATGTGGCATTTGTAAGATATTTACAATATCGAAACCGCTTTACACGCTTTAGTATTAAGGATTAAAAAATCGCTTTAAATAAAAGAATAAGTAGGCGATAGGCCGCATATGGGGATGTCCCCCAGCAAATGTTCATTGGCCTTACACAGCCATAGTACGTCCCATACTACTCTATGAAGTATGGTGGCCAGCACTCGAGAAACCATCAGTGCTGAGCACTTTACACAAGGTATAGAGAAGTGCTGAAATATGTATGAGGGGTGCGCTCCAAACCACCACAACGGATGCACTAAACACCATATTTCATCTGCTTCTTGTAGACTTGATGCCTAAACAGTTAGCGTTCATTACAGCCTTGAGATGAGAAGAGTCTGAAGCCTGGAACACGGGTAAATCAGGACACTCAATGGCGGTTCCCGCCAGTAGAGACAACGACGCGTCGTTCCACAAACTTTATGACGTCAACCCCAGCCTCACAGCAGAGCAAATTCCATCAATATTTACAGATGGATCAAAGCTCGATAACAAAATAATCCCCATTCCACAGACCTAAATATGGAAATCTCTTTCCGGCTCCCTGATCATTGCAGTGTGTACCAATCAGAATTGGTCGCCGTCAAGGAGGCCGCCTAATACATTAGCACACTCATATACATTAACTCAGATAGTCAAGCAGCTCTAAGGGCTCTTGACTCGCACACCAATAATGCCAAAACACTCACGGAATGATCCTTAAATACGATTGCTCAGCATCTTGGTCGTAGCTGGAGGAGACATTACAACATCTTCATTGCCATTGCCCAGCTCCTTGTAGAAGGAGTCCTTAAACTCTTGGTCACCCATTTCTACTCAACCTCTCGGAAATATCCGTTATAAAGATTCCAATGGTTCAGTCGGGTGGAACCCCTAATGGCTTAATTAGGGAGACTAATCTCAAAACTTCAATAATTTGAGATTTGATTTATTGTCAAAGGTTTTAATATTAGCGGTATTCCTAAAATTTGATTTGCTTTCGTGAAAGCAAAAGGAAAGCAGTTGGTGAGACGACCCAGGTTTCATTTTGATTTGCTTTCAATTGGCGCAAAATTTAAACAAGGGCGCGAAAGCAAAAAATGCCGAATAACCTTCTTAAATAATAGTATGTGGTCAGAATCTGCAGTAGAAGTTTGCAGAAGTCTTATGCACTTTGACAGATTCAAAGAGGAAGAGGCTGGATAAAATTGTGGAGGAATTTGGAACATCGAACATTCCAGGAGAGCTGTGATGATATGTAACCCTGAACATCTTTGACCATGTCAAGCACAAGCTCCAAGAACTCGAGCACTTATGACTCTGTCCACTTTAGGCCGCTGACCTATTTTTCAGAAGTCTCGTATGCAGTCTAAGATGCAACAAATAATTATCGTTTAATTACTAAAATATGGAACGCAAAATAAATCACTACACTGAGAAAAAAAAGGATAGTTTTGATGATCCTTACGATATTTAACTATCCATTTGGACTGGACAGTTAACTATCCTTTTTTGGGATCCATCGGATATTTTCGAAGTCGATTTATTTTCGCCTTAAAAGGATATATCAGCTGAAAATGTGAAAAGGATATTTAAAAAATGGATCTCAAGGTGGATATTTAAATATCCATTCTACGGGGATCTTTTTTTTCTCTGTGTACTTAATTTAAACAAACACCATGCGCGCGGATATTTATACCCGTTACTCGTAGAGTAAAAAGGGTATACTAAAGTCGTGCAAATGTATGTAACAGGCAGAAGGAATCATTTTCGACCATATAAAGAATATATATTCTTGATCAGCATCAACAGCCGAGTCGATATAGACGTGTCCGTCTGACCGTCTGTCCGTCCGTCTGTAGGAACACCTAGATCTCAGAGATGGTAAGAGATAGAGGTTTGATTTGTATGGGAAAAATGCTTCTTTTATCGCACGCAGATCAAGTTTGTTTTAAATTTTGGCCACGCTCCCTCCCGCCCCCGAAATTTGGAAAAAACGTTACATCTCCTACAGTTTTGAAGATAGACGATTTGTACCTTATAGAGATAGTTAGTAATGAGAAAAATGAATCGATTTGCCGAAGAAATGATAAAGATCGGATGAACGGTTTTCAAGTTATGAGAAAAAAATGAACCAAGCCCCCCCGCTAAAAAAAAAATACTTTTCGGAGGGTCACCCTAAGGAACGAAGGAACACTGGTAAACATGTTTTTTCATGAGTAACGGGTATATAGAAGTCGGTTAGAGCCGACTTTAACTTATGCTCTCGTTTTTCTAATCAGCATCGAGGCTGATTTCCCGAAATCAATTAGTATGACCTTAATTTCCTTACATTTTCTGGGCACACTGCTCATTTTGCATAAAGCATCTGTGATCAGCTGTTTTACGAAATCAAATCGAAAACTAATCAAAAGCAAATCACTTTCAGGAATACCACTATTATTGTTTGTTTGTTTTAGTAATTTTAATAGGTTCAGTTTAACTAGGGTGGACGCCGATAAAAAGTTAACTAATACCATTTTAAATGATTACTACTTAATAAAAAAATCAGCAAAAAGCCTTTAAAGTTTCCAAAAATATTACGTATACGACACGTTCACCGAATCGAAATTTTGTCGACGAATTCTAGGTATCATTTTTAAAGACGTTAAATTAGAATTTAATCGAGCAACAAATATAAATGGAGCAGGAATCGAATGTATTTGTGGTTTTTTAATGGTCATGGTACCTTTATGACAAATGTTAGTCAACGTCGACTACTTTAAAATTAATCATGTAGGCTAGGGCAACAGTACGTAAGAGTAATAAACTTTGAGTCCAAGTCGCAGACCCTTAAACTAGTTTTTTCTCAAACATTTTGTTTGCTATTCCTTTTTTACACAAATATGCATCGTATCTTCAGTATGGTCTTACATTTTTCCATATATAAGGGTACACTTTGAATTGAAGTTATGTAGCTGGAAAAATAGTGATCTCTTGGTAATCTGAATTTGTAGATATAAGCATACTTTCTCGTTTTCTCAATATACGGTTATCGTATATGCATGCAAGTAGGCACTGCCTACTAGTCAGTTTCTATAGCGAGTTATTCGACAGACTTGTGAAAAGGATGTGACAGAATAAAGCAAGGAGGTGGAATGTGTCTGAGGTTGGAAGGAGGAAGGAAGAAAGGAACAATAACAGAAGAAGAAAGTAAGGAATAAGGAAGGAAGAAGAAAGAAAGCGGCGAGGAAGCTAGGAATGTATAAGAAAGGAAGGAGGAAGACAGGAGTTAGATAGAGAGGTAGAAATGAAGAGGAAAGCAGATAGGTCCTCTACTCTTTCTATGCTGGAACGACTGCAGTAAAATAACTTTCTATCTCTGGGAACTCAAATTAAATTCGATTCACCCTACAAAAGTTCCAAATACTTACGATAAACTTGATATGCAAAGTTGAGAGCGGGTTAATGCAAAGCTTACATATAACAAGCATCTAAGTTTATAATTAAATGCAGTTTGTACTAGACTGTCTCTTTAGTCCAGAATGTTCAAATAAAATGCAATGCCTCATATAAATAAAGTAAACGCGCCGTGAATAACCATTTGTGTAAAAACGCAAACCTTTTCGTTTCTCCCCACAGTTGAGTTGGCCAGCTTATTTATATGACAGATAATGTAGCCAACTTTATGGCGTGCAGCAGCAAGACGCATAAAAAGGCGCAAAGCCAACGTTATGGCAGCGACCGGGGAGTAAGAGCAAGGCCATCAATGTCATTTCTTATTCAATTACCAGTTCAATAAAAATAAAACTCAATGATATGCGGGGCGAAGCATAAAAACGCCTCTCGCTCCACCAATGCATCTTCTCTTTGAGTGCATATCAGGTAGGTCGGCAGCTGCGGTGGAAATAACTTAAAGTTGCCTGTTTTAACGACATTTCTTGTGGCCTTTTCTGGATAATTGAATTGTAGAAAAAAAACTGGCACTTGATTTCATTGCACTGATTGACAGTACGGAATTTGCATTTATATTACGAAAGAGAAGGCGGGAATCCGTATAGAAACCCCAAAATGATTTTGACTTTATTATTCGACTTATCACACACCACACACACACTCTCGAATCGACGACAATCTCAAATGGTGGCAGGGAAAATGACAAGGCATCACTTTAAAATGCAATCAGGCGTTAAATATCCTTTGAGCCTGTCACTCATTGGCTCATGCATTGATATCCACACACAGACACACCCACACACTGTAGTCGTTTTTCACAATGGCTTTTCTTTTTTGCTTCCCTCAGCTTCTTGGCCTTTTTCTTATTTTGCTGTTGGGGACGAAATTTATTTTATGCCTTTGCCGGCCTTGTTTTTTATTTTGTTTGTATTTTTTTTCCTATCGACTCCCCGCTTTTAGTGGAAAATTACACGATGGCCCTGGTGGCCTTTAAAGTGACTGAAAGACGCGGGCTAATAGGGGGTCATTTCCAGCATGTTTCAGCGTTTTTCACCAGAGTGTTGGTTATGACCTAGTATATGGAGTTATGAGATAGCTTAGCGATTCATACACTCAGAAAAAATTGCGTTCTGAAAGGTAGCACAAATTTCTTACTTTTATACCCATTTCGTTTTCAACTTTCCATTCTTAAGCCGTTCTCAAAAAGTGCAAGTGCTTTTGCCTGCTGTGCTTTAACTGTGATTTAAGCGCGACCTTTAGCGTGTGAGTAATATCCGTGTAAGCTAAAGCGCTGTCGTCGTTCATTAGTGTTCTGTTATTCCAAAGTCCCGAACTTTAGTCCCAGCATACCATAACGATTTTCATCAGTTCCAAAAACAAGAACGGAGAGTTCTTAAAACTAGAAAAGCGTACTCAAAAAATACTCTCAGAAATAAAACTAAGAACTTTGTACTTGAATCAAGAACAAACGTTGTCAGCAGTACGGTAAGTACGGAAATACTAGATTCCATTACAAAATTCTTATATTAAGTACGGTTTTTTGAATCCAGGAATACTTATTTTAAGACTGTTTCGGACTATTACAATATCTTTTTGGACATACTATTAAAATCTCATGGTCTAATGTTTGTTTGGTCCTAATAGGCGTCTAAACCACTGAGCCTATCTTCACGAAATTTTGCAGAATGTTCAAGGCGATCAGAAAAAAGTCATAGGCTATAATTGAACTTTTGAATGGTCCAAAAAACTGCGAAATTTGCACCCGTCTCTAACAAGTCGTTAAAGCTCAGAACGTTAAATTTGGTCTGTAGGGTGGAAAAATTATGTTGGATATCTCACTGGATCAGGACCAATCCAACCGAGATCAAAAACTCAAGAGATTTGTGAAACATTTTTTTCTGAAAATCTCTATAGTTCAAAGTCGATTTTGTTTTGTAGTTCTTAAGCTGATATTATGATAAATTTTTTAAAATTTGTTCCATACCCACATTACATTCAACATTTCAATTCAGTTGCCATTCCATCCTTCCTTTCCATTCTGTTGGCAGCTGTGGTCAACAAACAGCCATTAAACAGCGCGTAATTGATTTTCCAGTACTTAAAATGCCATAAAAATGCACAAATCTCACATCACACACACAATGAATGGCGGCCCCGCTTGGGCGGTACGGGAGGAGAGTTCTAAAAGCATAAACAGGCATCAACTTAATGCACACACACACACTCATGCGCTCTCTGATATCGTCGATGAGATTTAATGCAGCTGTAAAACGCACACAAGCAAATAAATACAAAGAAAATAATGTAGAGCGAACAGCGAAACGCAAAGCAAATGGCAAAACTCGAAATTGGCGACTGTCGACTGCAGTTAATTGAATTTGCAGAGCCAACCGCCAAAGTGTACAATGCGATGGGCATCCGGAATGGGACAGTAAAAAAGGGCAAGGATATAGCATATTGTCTGTATAGTAAAGAGCTTCTCATTTGAATTTGTTGACCAACGCACAATGAGTTGAGGTAATTTTCAGCCATATCATACGAAATTACCAGATAAGTATAAATGCAGCTTATGTATTAAAACAACCTCTAAGATCATTAAAAACTCAATGTCACAATTCGATTCTTCATAGTAATCTATGTCGCCACTTTGCGTTGAAGTCAATATAGCCAAAATTAAGATTATCTCATAACAATTCCAATTTCCCAAAAGGACGAAATCAAATCTGAATTTATAACTCTATACGGTACAACAAGTCGCTAACTAAATAAATCTGAAAAAAATTTGGTGAAGTCTTGCAAGGTAGATTTTTTTAATTATTGGGTGAGATGCCCTACAAATACTGGCAATTACACGGACACCACGAATTTCTACCGACCAAAAGTACTAAACACAAAACATAGCAAATTTATTTAATATTATTATATTTGATCGAAACAATTTTTATACATTTAAAATGTGTATTATAATTTTCACCAGAAGTTTGCAACGCATAGAAGGAATCATCTCCGACCACTTAAGGTATATATATTCTTGACGTGCTGAGTTAACTCAGAATTGTTGGTCTAATGAAACTGGTCCCTGAAGCTGTCGAGATGAAATTTTGCACAGAAGAGTGTACTTCGCTAATCTGTCGGAACTGTCCGGATCGGATGGTGACACTGTTATTTGCTCTTAACATTTAACAATTACACAGGCCAACAGCCATTTTGGTCCAACCCTATTGATGACAAATTCTGATCCAGTTGTAGTGGCGCTTGTCTCATAAGTTCCACCAAGCCTAAAAGTAGGCAACAAAAAAATCCCGTCCCTCAGCATAGCATCAAAACTTCATTTAGGAAATTTTACAAGAAAGCGAGTGCACCTATTTGTGTGCACCATTAAGTAAAATCGGTTAACATTTTTCATAGCCTATAGCATATTCTGTTAATACCGATTGTTGGATGCACTATCGAATCACCCTTTATTCGATCTATGCGATAAGGCACTATATCGATTACCAATCGAAAAACGCAGCCACGTATTTCCGTTCTAGCTGAGCACGCCAACTTTCAACCTCGTTCTTTTCGCTAAAAAGTTCTTGAGCTACGCAGACGTGTCAGCGGAAAAATTATAATAGTCCGCTTTTGACTTAACCTAATTGTTCCCGATCACCTTAGTGGAAAGTTTAATCACCCGGCCCACCAAAAAGCAGCAGCAATTAATAATCATTAAATCTGCCGTCAAAAGAAATAAATCCCAAGATTTACTTTTCGCTGCTACCGATCAAATTCTCTTTGGCATTGCTCCACGCCAATAGCCGCCCACAATTGGTGAGTTATGCCGTTGCCTCGTCCAATTGCGTCAGCTAATTATTGTTTTGCGGCAGACCCACCAAACCAATCCAGGCAAAGGTTAAACCGGATCTTTTCAGAATCCCTAACCTCTAACCCGGAGCCTCTCTAAACAGGCACCTCAAACGGCAAATAACAGCTTTGGGGCCAGCCAGCTCATGGTAACTATATGATCCTCTCTTTCCACCAGCCCTATTCTAATTATACCTTACGTGGCACCTCCTTTTGCTCCAATATAAAGGTCTGGCCCCTTGTCCCAGATTGCCAGTCCTCGAGCTCCAGCTCCCCGCCGAAACGACAATCTGCATTATATATCTTCAAATCTTCGGCCTAGCTACTCACTACCAACGGAATCCGTGGATACCAGCTCCCGCCAGCAACCTAATCCAGCTAGTGTTCTCCGCTTTAAAATAATCTTTAACTAAGCTCAAAGCTTCCCCCAAAGTGACTAAAGCAAAGAAAGCCAAGTGAAATTAAAAGTAAAAGAGCTAAAGTAATGGTTAATTCTGGTGTTCAGTAAAAATAGTTATTTGTGGCCCATTTGGCAAAACGCTCTCCCAGTGCAATGAGAGTTCTGTAAAGATTTTGTTTTTGCTTTTATATAAACCTTCTCTTGGCTAAATCTGCTTTGATGTGGCTACTGTGCTCCTCTTGAACTCACACCAACAACAACAAGCTTAATATGAATTCCTAATCCAAAAAACGAGATTCAACCCCCCACAGCTGATCATCTGGAGAAAGGCCTTTCCCCGCTGGATCATCAAGCCGTAAGTGAAGCCCTTCAGGCCATAATTAATGCATATTTTGTTTGATTTGAAAGAGTAAGCGCAGCTTTTGTCATCCGCTCTTACTCTGTCAAACAGTTGGTTTTTTTTTATTTTACAACCACAAAGTAAAGAGAAATGTGCACACATCCCAACCGCAAAGTAAATTGAAGCCATAAGAGAAACCGTAAGGAGTGTCCCACTGATCCCAGCCGTGCTCTCTTAAATTTATTTTTACTCCATCCTACTCTTACTTGAGCGCCGGCACGGATCGCCGTTAAATCGCTGCTGATAAGACAGAGCAAATGCACACAACGAAAACTAACGGAAGATCTTGGTTTATCTTTCTGTTCCCACTTGGAGCTTGTAACCAAAACCCTGACCTAGATCAACTCAGCTGTTTAGCTGCGTACAGTGGTACCTCGTTGAGGAAGACCAAATAGCTCACGAAGAGTTAAAATGGAAACTTAAATATTTTTAAATTAAATTTAATTCATTTACTTATACTATAATTACATAAACATACATAATAGGCCTACATACCCAATGGCGAACTGTCATTTATAATTAATTTACATTTACTTTACAGCTAACTTTTGGTTTTTATTTCACTTGCGCTCAGTTTAAACCTTTTTTATAGATATTAAAGTTAGTACCGAACAAAGAATGAATTGAATATGAAATTTAGTCCCTAAATCTATAAAGTAAATATACCTATAAATAATGCTTAGACTAACAGATACCCTTTAATGCTAAAAATAGTTCCTTAAAATTATTTCTTATTATTTTCTTACTTTAGATTACAATGCTACCCCTTTTCAATCATGAATTCAATGAATAAAATTATAATGAAGTCCGAATAAGTGAAACTTTTCGTCCGGAAATCGTAATGAGCCGCCATGGGATGAAGTGAACTACGCTTCATTGTTTTAGGGATCACCAATGGACATAGTTCCATACCTGCAAGTGGTGATCATGGTAGGGTGGGGAATGTGGCCACTGAACAACACCTCAGTGTGGCCAGAACATGTTATGTCCTTCTGAGTCTTCTTTTTTTTTCTCTTCTCTTCTATACTACTCTTCTAACCCCTTTCATTCCTCCTTGGCTAAATAATAGGCTTTCGATACCCTATAGAATCAAAACAACCCGTGAATATTAAAGTTAAATAAGTATGCCCTATTCCACGAGCTAGTAGCCGGCGGTAACAGACTTTGAACCTCCCCCACATTGCCGACGAAGATAGCCGGATCAAGCACGGGTTCCGCACAGGCCTACTTCTTCCATCAGCTCGAACAGGATACAACTATCCGTTGTATGCTACACAGTTTTGTGCACTAATTCCAAAACTGGTCTCGGTTTTTCCCCATCAGCTCTTGTTTTCAAGATATCGCGGAAAAACCATTTAGCAGTATTTTTGGCTTTTAAAAAATTCTGGAGGTTACACCGAGCAATAATATCTGTATTTATGAACTCTATGCGACAGTATACATATTAAGGTCGCTTAAAAAAATCAATGGAGCATCATCGGCAAACCCTAAAGCGCCTATATTGGCCTTTGAAGAGAAATATTCATCAAATTATAGCAAATTTTACAAACTTAATCGCCGTGTACCAGCCATTTGGGGTGCTTGCATTTTAATGAAAACCACTTTAGCATGCAGCCCAATGGTTCTTCTAATTTCACAAATTTTGTTGCATTTAAATCTTCTTGATGGACAAAGTTACAAGCGTTTAATCCCGAAATAATGAATTAAAATTTATGGCAGGATAACTAGATTGATACACAAAATCTGTATAGGAAATATTAAAAGACTACTTGATCTTACATAGTACTTACATTAATTGTCAGGCAAATGTACAATAACATTCAATCAGTACTAGATTCAAACAATATTCCCCAAATTCATATTTAATATATATAAATTGAGCCAAATGTGTTCCGCACTCACTATAATCTACGGATTAAGCCCCTTGTGACTATTCCCTATTTATCTAAACTATAGATGCTTGTCTATTACTGGAGTGACTTCGGATGCTTGCATTGTGCCCATCCAGTGCACATTTCACAAGAATGAAATTTTAACGTCCCACAGCAAGGTGAAGATGTGCCTTTGGAGAAAGAGCTCAACCATGGCTTTTATATTTACAAGGCTGTAACCAAAGCATCATATTGCCTTGCTTATGCCTCCAGAAGCTTGGCATTATTATTCCGGTAACCGTCAAGCGAAAGTGTTAACGGGCCATAATAACGGATTTTGTCATACCAATTCGGACTGCTAACGAAATAGAAAGTGCAGATATATAAGCTCATTGCTATAAAAAGTGATAAAAACCTAAAAACTTATTTTCCAAAAACTTGATTTTTATTTAAGCTCTATTTACACGACCTGATCCCTCATCTGAGTTTTCGTCTGATTTGCTGTCTAACCGTGTAAAAAGGCGTCTGAGTAGACATAAAGCTACTCAGAAGAGCGATCAGACGAAATAGAACCGGTTCTATTTGGCCTGAGCACTCATCTGAGTGGCATTTATCGAGTTACACTGTTCGTCTGACGAAAACTCATCTGAGCGATCAGGTCGTGTAAATGGAGCTTTATTGCCAAGAAACATCTGCATAAGAACTGCCTATTGTGTCTTTTGTATTTGGTTGCACAATTCATTAAAAACATACGAAATTAAAAATGTGTGACAGCTTGGGGTGTTGAAAAAGTTCTTTTGAAAAATGGTGTATTGATGGTTCGCAGCTTTCCGGGAGTCACCGTTATGTCGAGGGCAAGCGTAAAAAGAAAAATTGGTTAGTTTAAATGCCTTAATGTCCCGAAGCAGAATCATGGAAAAAATTCAATTTACCATTGAAAACAAAAAATTACCTTAAGTGGTGGGAATTTTTTTACATAATTTAATTAAGACGTCTTCCTATGAAAAATTCGTCAAATGACGTGACAGATTCACAAAGTTATTCGCTTGCGAAATGGAACGAGTTTTTGCACTACCTTGCACGAATGAGCATTCCTCCAAATAATAAGAATGGCCAACTTCCTCGACATATACATTCGTTTCACAGATAGAGTCTTGACTAAAATCATAACAGTCACAAGGGCTTAATCCGTAGATTATGGTGAGTGCGGGAATACATTTGGCTCATTTGTAGCCCAATTCATATAATTTTAATGTTATTCTCGAAAAGTTAAGCAAATATGAATTTGGGGAAAATTGTTTGAATCTAGTACTGATTGAATGTTATTGTACATTTGCCTGACAATTAATGTAAGTACTATGTAAGATCAAGTAGTCTTTTAATATTTCCTATACAGATTTTGTGTATCAATATAGTTATCCTGCAATAAATTTTAATTCATTATTTCGGGATTAAACGCTTGTAACTTTGTCCATCAACAAGATTTAAATGCAACAAAATTTGTGAAATTAGAAGAACCATTGGGCTGCATGCTAAAGTGGTTTTCATTAAAATGCAAGCACCCCAAATGGCTGGTACACGATTAAGTTTGTAAAATTTGCTATAATTTGATGAATATTTCTCTTCAAAGGCCAATTTAGGCGCTTTTGGGTTTGCCGATGATGCTCCATTGATTTTTTTAAGCGACCTTAATATGTATACTTTCGCATAGAGCTCATAAATACAGATATTATTGCTCGGTGTAACCTCCAGAATTTTTTAAAAGCCAAAAATACTGCTAAATGGTTTTTCCGCGATATCTTGAAAACAAGAGCTGATGGGGAAAAACCGAGACCAGTTTTGGAATCAGTGCACAAAACGGGAACAGAATTTAATACAAATAGGGCTGGACCTCACAAAAGTGGTAATTTTGTTGGCCTGTGTTATTCGTTAACATAAGCTGACTTAAGCAGCCGCTGTAATAACAGGACTCTGTTGAATCAACATTTCTGCTATGTAACATTGAAGAACATTGTCATGCTACCAAGCACGAGTTTGGGTGCGGCTTTGCAGTGAGTGATAAACTGCGCCACTCTGTCATCAGCTTTACACCAGTTGACGAGCGGCTTGCCGCGCTCAGACTTAAGGCAAAATATTTTTAATATTAGTCTTATCTGTGCTCACGCGCCAACAGAGGACAAGATAGACCCGATAAAAGACGAATTCTATGAGCGCCTGGAACAACTATATGAGCGCTGTCCCAACCCCACCACAAAATCTAGGGGGGGATTCGAAAATCGGGAGAGAAGGGGTTTTTGGTTCGACAGTCGGACGCTTTTGCCTTCATAAAGCAACCTCTGGTAACGGAGAGAGGCTAATAGACTTCGCCGCGGGCAGGAACATGGTCGTAAGTAGTACCAGATTTGAACATAGAGACATCCCTAAGGCGACCTGGAAGTCCCTGATCAACGAACTCGAAACCAGATTGATCACGTTGTGATCGACGGAAGGCATTCATCAAGTGTACTAATTGCGCGCGTTGGAGCCAATATTGACTCGGATCATTGCCTTGTTGCAGCCAAGGTACGCACACGGCTCAGTGTGGCGCATGCCGCACGCACTGGCACACGTCAGCTAAACGTCGAGATGCTGCAATCACAAGGGACCTCCGAAGCCTACAAAGCTAAACTCGCCCAACTGCTCAAGGAATCCTCCCCATCCCCTCCCGATATAGGTGAACAATGGAATCAAATATCACACTCCATGAGAGCAGCTGCCGAGGAGGTACTCGGGTACTCGAGTCCCCTCAAAGGCGGTCTTGGTACGATGAGGAGTGCCGACGCTACTGCAGAGAAAAACGTGGTGTACAAGACATTTCTGCAGACGAGAGCGGATGCTGATAAAATTGTTTACAAGAAGAAAAGGAAGAGGAGAAGCGCCTATTTAGAAGAAAAAGAATGAGCAGGAAGGCGCTTGCGCGAGGAAGTCGAGATGTTATTCGGCATGAGCGAGACTCGAAAATTTTACCAAAAGATTAAGCAATTAACAGAAGGTTTCAAGCCCAGAGTCCCACAATGCAAAGACGAACACGGGAATCTAGTCACAGATCCGCAAGTGGCGCTTAACAAATGGAGAAGTTACTTCTCAACCTACTGGGAGGCGATGACGAACAGGATGCCGCCACTAGAGAAGTAACGATGCCACCGATCGACAACATAGAGATAGACCCGCCGACCCAACAGGAAGTCTGTTTAGCCATACGAAGGCTAAAGAACAACAAATCACCAGGCGCTGATGAGCTGCCCGCTGAATTGTTCAAGGCTGGAGGCGATGAGTTGGTAAGGTGCATGCACCAACTTCTGTGCCGTATATGGGTTGACGAAAGCATGCCCGACGATTGGAATCTAAGTGTTCTCTGTCCAATCTTTAAAAAAGGAGACCCTGCAGTTTGCGCCAACTACCGCGGGATCAGTCTCCTCCCCATCGCATATAAGGTTCTGTCCCGCATTATTTGTGAACGTCTAAAGCCGTTTATTGATACACTGATTGGACCTTATCAGTGTGGCTTTAGACCTGGTAAATCCACCACAGACCAGATTTTCACACTTCGACAAATCCTGGAGAAAACCTATGAAAGAGGCAACCAAACACACCATCTTTTTGTTGATTATAAATCAGCCTTCGACACACCGATAAGGTCAAGCTTCTTCAAAGCCCTGTCTACTTTAGGTATTCCAGCAAAGTACGTTCGACTTTGCATGATGACGTTGAGAAGTACGCAAAGCTCCGTCAAAATAGGAAAGAACCTCTCCGAACCATTTGATACCAAAAGAGGTTTTAGGCAGGGCGATACCTTATCGTGTGACTTCTTTAATCTACTGATGGAAGATATACTGCGCAAGTGCGAACATGCCAACAGAACCGGCGGATTTATTTATAAAAATCTAATGCTACTTGCATATGCCGATGATATTGACATTATCGGCAAAACCACACGGGCAGTAAGCAAGGCGTTTTCAGAGATTGAGAAGGAGTCTAGATTAATGGGTTTAGCGGTAAATGAGGACAAGACGAAGTACCTAGTAACCGCGGACAAAAGTCATTGCGACTTGGGCAATCTGTTACAATGGAGGGTACAACTTTAATGTTGTAGAGGATTTCGTCTACCTCGGAACGATGATAACCAGCAAGAACAACATCAGTCTGGAAATCCGACGAAGAATCACTCTTGCGAACCGATGCTACTATGGGCTAAGTAGGGAGTTCAAGAGCAAAGACCTCAAGCGAAGAACAAAAATAGCCCTGTACAAGTCGCTTATCATCCCAGTCCTGCAATATGGCGCAGAAGCATGGACAATGACAGCAGCGGATGAAGCGGCGATTGGCGTGTTTGAACGAAAAATTCTTCGGAGGATTTATGGACCTTTAAAAGTCGGCGATGATTTCCGCATTCGAAGAAACGACGAACTGTATAAGCTCTATGGGGACACCAGCCTGGTTAAGCGCATAAAGCAGCAGCGGCTGCGCTGGCTAGGACATGTCGCCAGGATGAAGGAAGAAGCTCCAGCAAAAAAGGCGTATAAATCGAAGGCGGCTGACTATGGAGGCGGCAAGGTGGGAAGACCACCACTAAGATGGGAAGACCAGGTGCGGGAAGACATTGCCGAGCTTGGTGTGACCAACTGGTGGCAGCTCGCACAGAACAGAAGCGAATGGAGAGCGTTAATCGCAGAGGCCCAGACCGTCTAACGGTTGTAATGGCCATTAAAGAAGAAGAAGAAGAAGAAGAACATTAAAGAATAATAAAGGTGTTCCTGCAAGTAATTTTGATTCTGATTTTGATTTTAATTTCGGTGTGACCATTTAACCTGTAGAAAATGACAGAAAAAACTGTCACACAAAATAAAAATCAAAATACATTGCCGGAACGACCCAAAAGTTTATGATGAATTTAAAAAAAAAAATAGAGGCAAGCTAACTTCTGCTTGACAGAAGGTTATATACCCTTGGAGCATGATATAATATATGCCTGCCATTTTGTTCTATTCACTTATATATTCATAGCTGAAAAATGTAGAGTTAAAAAACCATAGTAGTTCTCACTAGAATTATAATTATGCTATAGTCATCCGATTTGGATCAAACTTGACAGAATTGTGTGGTAGCATATAGTATTGATTACACTGTGACACATTTTTGAACTTAAAAAAGTTGATACGGTCGAGACCAAAAAATTCTGAAAGGGTGTGATGGTAGTATAAAAACGCTGCATGGGTTTGGTCTGATTAGCTGCCGTTTTCTTTTTATTGACCTTTGAATTTTTCAGCTTCAGTGTAGGATTAATGATTCCATATCTCGTAAGCTATATTGAATTTTGCTTTTGTGTCTTTAGCAAAGTTGTTGCTCTTGGCTTGGCCTACAAAACATTTCTTAGTAGCAAATCAAAAAAATTACGTCTTGGTACTTAAAATTACAAAAGATGTCCAAAAAAATCAATTTTTCACAACTTTTTTCACAACTTTTTTCAGTTTTTCAACTTTTTCCTGAAATCCTTTAGAAATTTGGACAAGTAATGTAGGTAAAAGTTTTTGCTTAGACCAAAATAAACAAACCGTTAGTACGAACACACTTCATTTAAGTACTCTTTGATATAGTAAAAAGACCAAAAGCATGAAAAACTTTCAAAAAAATCTAAAAAAAAATTCATTTTATCGTTAAAAAAGTAAATAAATTAAATTTCTTTAGCTACATTTTTTAAGTTATATTTTTTGACAATTTTATGTATTTAATACAAACTTTTCGAGTTTTGGTTGAAATAATTCATCTTTCAGGGTCTTTAACTATATAAAGACCATTCGAATGAAGTTGGTATGTTCCAACCGATTGTTTACGTTAGTCTATGCTACTTTTTCGTCCTTCATTGCTTGGTAAAATTCGTTATAGTTTTCAAGAAAAAGTTAAAAAACAGTACAAAATGAGGGGAAAACATGATGAGTTTACGACATTTTTGCAATTTTGAGTTTAAAGATGTGACTATTTTGACTTGTTACTTAGAAATGTTTTGTAAATTAAGTCAAGAGCAACAACTTCTTTTCAGACGTCAAGGCGAAATTCCAAATAGTTTACGAGAAAGGGAGTTACAAGTCCCAATCATATGCTTCAAACTTCAAAGTGCTATAAAAAGAAATCGGCAGCTAACCAGACCAAACCCAGGGAAGGTTTTTGTACTACTATCATACCCTTTCAGAATTTTTTGGTCTCGACCGTATCAACTTTTTAGTGTTACACAGTGTTAGTAGCGCTTGGGAGCGATAAAAACAAAAAAGTTTTTCTAACAAAGATTTTTTTTCAGACCTATCTTTTGTATGGGAGCTATTCAATATAGTTGTCCGATTTCGACAAATCTTGGTAAAATTATGTGAAATCATTAAGAACTTATAAATACGAGCGTTGGGAGCGATAGAACTGTAAACAAAAAGTTGTTCTCAGTAAAACTTGTTTTTTGACCGATCGTTCCTATGGCAGCTATATGCTATAGTCATCCGATCCGGCCGGTTCCGACAAATGTGCAGCGTATTTGTACCAAAAGACTTCGTGCTAAGTTTGGTTAAGATAGCTTTATGACTGACGGAGGAAATAACATAGAAACAGATGGACGGACAGACGGACGTACAGACGGACGGACAGACGGACGGACAGACGGACGGACAGACGGACGGACAGACGGACGTATAGACGGACGTAAAGACGGACGGACAGACGGACATGGCTATATCGACTCAGCTCGTCATGCTGATCAAAAATATATATACTTTATGTGGTCGGAGATGCTTCCTTCTATGTGTTACAAACATCCGGAAAATTTTAATATGCCCTCTCCAAGGGTATAAAAATAAATAGTTTAATAAATTTCAGAATATGCCATAGAAAATTGGTAAGACAGCGTTAATTGAAACAAGCAAAAACAGTTTACTCGTGGAGTACCTAACTTTGGAGTTTTCGCAGTTTTGTAAAGGTACATTGAAATTTCACTTTTTATGGTTTTGTGAGCGTGTTATGTAATAATGCAGATCGTTTGAGGCAATGACAAAACCAAATGTTTAACGATCTGTTAATGTATGGTATTCATGGAGAACCATATCGATAAGGCATTTCAAACATTAAGCAATCTGTCCCAAAATGCAAGCAATTCATAACCGATGTACTACCAATTCTTTATGAGGGTAAACTTGGAAAGCCGCAACGGTACTTTGAGCTTAAAAGAAAATTATGATGTTTCTAATGGTTTGCGCAGCGGTAAACAGATCCCAACTAACGTAAGACTTATGGTGGTTTGCTTCAAGGTTAAAACGACAGCATGGTTAGGGTTTGGTGGCACCATTTAACGAATTACTCGAAGGAGCAGCTATTTTGAAGCTATTTACGGTGGCCCAATTGCGCAAAGCGTGAGGCCCTTGCAGAAGCATCAACTTATGGATTGCCGGAATGCATTGGCTATGTTGATAGCACAGAAAAAAAGCTAGCTGAAAAGCCGTTGCCAGATCCGGAGGAGAGAAGTATGGGAACAACAATATAGCCAAAAGCTACTTACTTACATGTGACAATTGTTTTTCACGTTAGGCAGAAAAATCTAAATTAGTTGTTGATATTGATTTTATATTCGATTATGAATTTCATTTTATTTGACAGTTTTTGTAATTTTCTTTAGGTTATCTGGTCACACCGAAATTATAATCAGAACTAGAATCAAAATCACTTGCAGGAATTCTCCTAATATATTTATGAATTAATGACACAAAATTTTTAGTTTTGAACACTTTTGGACAAGAGCTTTATGCCTAAAAGATGATGAGGTCTACGAGAGAAAACTTTGAAGTAATGAGAGACAATGTATAACTTGTATACAAATAATGTAGAAGAGTAAGCAGACAAAAAAAATTGATATTCGAAAATTTTACATTACTTCTCATTACTTCACAACTGCGTGGGTCTTGAAGTCGTAATGAACATGAAATATTGCTTTTGTAATAAGGACATGTGGAGCATGAAGAAGATTTCACATAGAAACACAGTTTGCTGCGTCGACAGCTTTTAACTCAGATATTAGTCAGCTGTTCGCTGTCATTTTGGCTCTCTAAATTATTTTTGGACTATTTTCGTCTCGCTCTAACCACCGTGCTTTCATATTACACAATTATTTTTGTATACATGTCACTAGAGAGCAAGTTAAATCTTTAATTTTTTTTTCGTTTGAAGGTAGGTAGGGACAGAAGCGTTACATAGGTCCAAGGCAAAATGAATTTTAAGAATCGGGTGATAGATTTAACATTCATACATACATTTCTTATGTTTTCCAGCTGCTTACCGTAGTTGTATTTTTTTCCAAAAACAGTTTGATTTAACCCACACCCCATCAGCCAAAACCATAGTCTTTATATAGTCCATGACCCTTCCAATTTGAAGCTAAGTTAAGTTCAACACGCATGTGTTTCCATTTTTCCATTGTCTAATTACAAAAGTTAAGTCGCAAAGATACGAAGCGATGCACAAATCAAGTTAATAATGCCCCAAGCAGCACCCTTGCAATTGTTGGTCGAGGTGGAAGAAGACCAGGTTACCCACAATAGGGAAGGCAGCTGCTATGGGGACTAGCCTATTAAAAGTTTACTCGCTAACCTGCCGGTAAACTTGTTAGCTTTCAGCAGGTTCGCTCGACCATTTGGCCATTAATAATTTAATGCCCCACAGTTGAAGCACGAAAAGTGCTGCAGCAGCTTTTTGGTAAGTTTTAATTAGGAATTGTGTTAATTAAGGTACAAAGGTCAGACATTTAATTGAATGCATTTCAATTTAAAGGTCTTTGGGGTTTTGGCCAATTTGATTCTTTCTCACCTGTAAGATGCTTGTTTTGCCGACGCCAGTAGCCCCCAAAAATGCTGCTTTAAGGGGGCCCTGCAGCCATGGCGGCTCCTCCAGAGTGATGCGCTATGCCGAAATGCACTTATTTTGTATATGAAGCTCCATTTCAATTGAGATTTTGGTTGTTGCTTTGATTCCTGTTTTGGCTCCTGCTCCGGCTGCTGCTGCTCCAGTTTTTGTATTGCCTGCTGCTGTTGTCTTTGCACTATCACCGACATAATCAACGCTTCGTGTGCTACCGATCAATAGTTTCTTAGAGTTGGTTGGTGATATTGTACTACTCCACATTATATTGTTATTGTAATTGCTTATGGTGTTCGTATTGTTGTTATTCCTATTATTATAACTACTAATGTTTTTATGTCCTTGCTTTAACGACGCCAGCTTGACTGATTTTACGGATGAGGCTGCTTGATGTTGAATGTGTAATGCTAGAGTAGCATTTTATAAGGAAGTTCTTGAGAGGCAAGAGAAGGCATATCTGTGTATTAGTTGCTGATTGTGTCCAGTTCAATGAGTGCTGCAAAGAACAAAAAGATCATGAAATTGTTATTTAAAGTGATTTTGTTGTACATTTATGTGAACTATTATAGTATTTGATCAATTCTTTAACAAAATAAAACGAAAAATTGTCGCTTACATAGACTAGCACTATCCATGGGTCAATGTATATTTAATATTTAATAGCGATGAAAAGATGAATGGTGTAGCAGCAGTGACCTAAACATTCGTAATTTTTTAGCGATGATTCACGAAGAACACTTTTGTACCCTTTATACCCTCTGATATCACTGTGCAACAGTCAAAAAAACTACCAAGCTACACTATGCGGAATCGATAGTGCTACCCGAACTGTGTAAATCCCTATCAGCGTTTGGCTAGATTGGTAGCACTTTTTTTATGGACCATCAAAGTTTTTGAAATTGGGTGTGATAACAAAAATAAGGTGTCATCAGATTTGGGCATACATCTCATTCAGTTTAAGTGATAGCTGCAAACTGTCTTCGGCAAAGTTGTAGCAGACAGTCCGCAAAATAAATTTTTCTTACAAAGATTTTCAAAAAAATATTGTTTTCCGGGAGTTTTTCTTAAAAAACTTTTATGAAAAATCGTATTTTTTTACTTTTTCGAGTATAGTTTTAAAAAATCAGAATTTTTGTCATGCACCCTTTGAGAAAAATGAAGCTTTTGAGATAACAAACATTTGAACAAGGTTTTACAATCTGAACACTTCTACATCCTCTAAAGCGACCCCAAAAGTGTGCATTTCCAAAAAAATTCACTGTCTTGGTTTTAGCGACCTGATCTGTGTAAATCCAAATGGTTGGTTATTCTGGCTCAAGGGCATCCGTCCCATCCAAGGAATGAAAAACGGTGGATTCTTTTTTATTTCCCAATATATTTCGAGCCCACATCGGGGTCCGTCTTCAGGGGGCTATTAAACAACATTGAACATTTATAATTAACAAGATTTTAGCTAACAAAAAGTAAACAACATTCGAACCTATACATACATTGATACGGGACAAGAAACAAGTGCTCGCCACGGAGTTTGATGTGAAACTAATTAATCCTAATGTGTGTTTTGGTCAAGTAAGTGCCTATATATGTGTGCGCAGTTCTCTGTATCAGATTTAAAATTCAGCCTAATATTTGTTGGTGTATTGATTATGTGCAACATTTTCAGAGTAAATCTCTTATTATAGTTACGCTCTTGTTGTAGAATACTTGTGGCATCAAAATCAGGAGAATGTCCGCTCTCTGCTCTCTGCATACCAGTTAACCTTAAGAGTGTTGTCAATCCTGTGCACTGCAGCGTCTAGAAATGGTAGTTTGTTGTCAGCTTCTAATTCTATGGTGAATTGTATGTCCTTGTGATATGAATTTAGCACCTGTAGAGTTGTTTGGATGTCCTCTTCTCTGACTATTGCAAAGAGATCGTCAACATATTTGGTTAAGAGTCGGGTAGTTTTTACCCTCTTAAGGACTTCTTCCATGACGATATCTGCTATAATTGGTGACGCTGGAGATCCCATGGGGAGACCTTTCAACTGAACATAGAGTTCGTCTTTAAACTTGAAATATCGGTTCTTATTTATACAAAATGTTAACGCTTCCAGAAATAGTTTTTTTTGGCATATTCGAGTGGTTTTTGATTAATTCCCATTTGTCACGAATTATGTCAATTGCCAGGTCTGTGGGGATACTAGGGAATTGTGATATCACGTCGAAAGAAATAAATTTTTCATCGCCAAAAATGTGGGAGTCATTTATCCTTGTCTTAAATTCTGTTGCGTTTTTTACGTTGAATGTGGAGTCTATCGTCAAGTTTTTTAAAATTTAATTCAATTTAATTTAATTTCTTCGTTAAGCTAAGTATCAAGACAACTAAATCTCTAAATCAGTGCTGTGTGACCATTTCAAATTTTGTGGTATTTTGATAAAGGGTGGTATTTTGGCGTTGAACCGTCACACTACGGAAAAGCGAACAGAAAAGCAAAATAAACAAGTATAAAGGAAACATTAACAATTTTTGCTATGTGTGCGGAAAATTTATTACAAAAATGGACTCGCGCATGAGATACAAAAAAAATGCTTGTGGTTTCAGTAAAGTTTTTAAAAAAGAATACCAAAAAAGCTACAAAAAAAGTATTTTTAAAAAAATACATTGGCACCGAATTTAGTATGTTTGATATGTTCAATAAATGTCCTCGAATACGAAATCGGAAAGCAGCGGTTTCTTCGCTATGATACCCCTGTCCTTTGGACGAGTCCGGGCAGGAAGCATAATCCCGAGGACTGCTATGCTTGTAAAAATAAAGTGCGGGGCATGATTGCCATAAAAGCAAAAACTTTCCAAGTGTTCAGTTGCAGAAAGAGCGTTCAGTAGACACTTCATTGCCACTTGAACTTCAGCAAAGTGTGCCCACTGACAGTCAAGCTGCTGAAGACATGTGCTGCGACAGCGATGAAACAGAGACTGTGTCTGACTTTAGTCCGGGATCATCATATTCACAAAGGGGACCAATTCTGATATCGCAAGCCCGGCTCGATTTTTTTGTTGAGAAACTAGAATTGTCTCAATGCAAGTCGGAAGAACAGGCTAAACTGCACAGAGAAAAAAGAAGATCCCCGTAGAATGGATATTCAAATACCCACTTTTTGAAATATCCTTTTCACATTTTTCAGCTCCTTTGAATGAAGAGTAAAGATCAATGAAAAATTTTTTTCCTGATATATTCTTTTTTAGCGAAAATAAATCGACTTCGAAAATATCCAATGGATCCCAAAAAATAGTTAACTATCCAGTCCAAATGTATAGTTAAATATCATTAGGATCATCAAAAACTATCCTCTTTTTTCTCAGTGTGGTTACAGAAAACGTTTAAACTTGTTAAAAAATGTATTAGTATAGTACATTAGTACAGTATTAAATTGGCAACATTTTTGCTGATAAATTACAGAATTTTAACAAAAACCAATTTTGTGGCTTTAGTAATGTTTTTGTTTTAAAATTTTTCCCAAAGAATTAGCCAAAAAAATTAATTGGCAGATTTCTATTTTGGTGAAAAACTATGAGTACACTAAATGAGCTGTATGCCCAAATCTGATGACACCTTTTTTTTTTTTTTATTTGAAGTACACACTTTTTGGGCCGACTTTAGAGGATGTAGAAGTGTCAATCGATATAAATCTCTTAGATTATCAACTCAAAGCCTAGCTTATTAACAAAGACTCGCAAATGAGGTAAGGAGGCAACTAATTTTAAGAAAACAGCTTACGACATGAGTGCCATCACTTTTTATCTCACCTCTAACAAAAGACGAACGCCTGGCACCCTGTGTCTGTTGTGCATATGACAGAAAAAACACACACGCAATTTTTGGCTTCTAGCTCTGTGTATTTTTAACTACTTTATTGTGATATACGGTCAACATATTGTGAAAGCTATCGATGTGCCACAAGATTCAATGCAAATGCATAAGGCTATTCTCAATTTTATTTATTGTTTGTTTTTGTGAAAAGAAAAACACACACATACATATACACGCACTCAGCGCGCTTTCACTCTCTTTCGCGTTCTCAGCGAAACAACTTATTCGCTATGTTCTCATACAAAATTTTCATTGGCCTTTTCAGACGATTGGAGAAAATTTTTCCAAATTTTCCTTCTTAGTGCGCGCCTGCATAACTAAACGAAGGTCTAGGCTGTGGGTTGATAGTATGTCAGTCAGTCGGGCCTACAGAATTAAAAGTATTGATGTTTTTATTAAGTGCAAAAACAGATCAAATCTGAGGAAAAACATAGTATTTAGGGTAGGTATGTCCTAAAAATTAGGACCCCTATAGCCTTGGCGACTTTTTAGGTAATTTTTCCTAAATATATAGGCAATTTTTCACCTTTTTGGGCAATACCTTTTTTTGAGTGCAGGTCATTATTTCATGCATCGAAAAACTAATTAGACTGGACTAATATGATTTATTCCAATTTACTTTTTTCCGATGATACTTTAAGCTTACAGAAACTACTATGATTCTTTCCGATAAAAAACTTTTACCTTAAAGATTTGAATAAGTGTTCTCCTACGACTATTTCTGCTCTTTGACTCAAAGCGTTCTCTTTGAAATAAACCTTTTTTAAGATGGAGGTCAGTATAACAATCGGAGTTTCATTGACTTAATACATTGGACAGTAACAACTGAACCTTTGCTGTTGCTTAGCAAATTTATTGAGGGCCCTACGGATATTGCACTTTGATTTCATTTTAATAACATAAATATTGTGTATGCCTTCAGCCCCTAGGGCCTTGATTTGTTTGCTTCGCTTTTTTTTGACATTTTTTTCCAATAATAAATTTTCAAATTTCACATTTCACTTCCGCTGCACAACGGAAGTTGATTTCTTGCTCTCTCACCGAGGCCAAAGCATCGTTGTTCGTAGGGCTTATTTTCTTATGGCCTATTTGGAGGGAAAACATTAAGTGAGGCGTGAAAAATGTTTGCCAATTTTTATCCAATTGTTGTTGAACGTAAATTACAACAGAACAGCTTTATAATTAGAAAAGTTTTTTCGGTGTTTTGAATGAAACGAAATTTAGATTTGATTAACGCAGACAAAAAGTATTTGACAGTTAGGGCGTTATTTTGTTGGCTGTAAGTACATGCTTGTCACATTTAATTAGATAGACAGCATCTGTGGCAAAACCAAATTTCATCTATCATCCGTCCACTCAACGCCTACATACACATTTCGGGGCAGGCGTAATAAATTTAATAACCGCAAAATATGCCGTGAGCCAGGCGCTCTTAAAAATGCCAGACAGCGCTATTTATGGCCTGTATACCCGAAAAAGTATGCGTCATCGACACAACGCCCACAATACCAACAACTTATGGACGTACGTATGTCTTAAAGGATGCCAGAAGCAAGTCAGAAGACGCTGCTGATTTGATTTCATATGATTGAGAGCGCCCGCAAATGGGCGTGCCATAACAACGCCCACATCCCCACACATAGATGCGGAGTTTTCCTAAGGAGCAAAACAAAGAGTGAGTCACACCGTTGAATTTGTGGGTTATTTAGAAGGCGTGTGAGAGGGATCTTTTGGGTGCTCACAAAAACAAGAAAAGTTGACGCCAAAATTGCTGATGTAGAGTTTATACACTTACTTAAGGACAGCAGGAAGAGAAAGTCAAAAGTTAAATAAAATATAGTATTTATTTTTCACAATAAAATAGATTTCAATATATTTTTATAGGAAGAGGAGTTTAAAAGTTATAAAATCATGTCCTCATGGCTTAGTAAGAAAATGCAACAGTTTTTATCAAATCAAAATAAACCATTTGAATTAACGTTTTCATATGTTGCCAAAGCAGTAAAATTAATGCACGAGGCAGCTTGTGCTGCTTTTTCATTCGCCATTTCAGGGGTAGACAGAGAATCTCATTTAAAACTTGCTAAACAAAGCAATTTGCGTTTTAATCTTCTTGCGTTATCTCAAATTATGATGATAATAAAGCACCGGGGTTTAATCAAGTTGCTTAAGTGAATATACACACACACAGACACAGACACCGTAAAATGTAAGACCAGCCCGCGCAGCAAAGTATGCTACAGTTTATGTCATTTGCATTTTAGTATAAGTTTTTAGCTCGGTATTTCATGCAAGCTAATTTTTTTACGATTATATTCGCTTAATAAACGCCAACGCCATTGCCTGTGGAGTCACGATGTAAAATCCAGCTCGTGCTGTGCCCACTGCTTAGCTTGGGGATTATCTTAACCAGCGCAGCGGAAGCAATGCCAGACAGCAACAGCACCGGAAGTTGCTACACACACGCACACACATACACACTGGCAGGCAGGCACGCACGTAAACTAAGCTGAGTTAAAGTCAAGCAGATAGCGAACACATTCCGTCGGAGTTACTGGCGACTTGAAGCTGTAGATTCAAGGTATTAGTCTAATGTTGCCAGTGAAAATTGATTTTATTATACATATCCAAACTCGGGAGAGATACCAAACATTTGGAATCTGTGGGATGGGATCGTCAAGTGAAGTAGGGTTTTTTATGAAACAGTGCCAAGGAACTCCTGAATCAGACTGACTGGATAGGATCGAATTAGATTTCTCGGAAACTGTTATCAAGGAATAGTTTTGCTGAAACTTGTTTTCAGGAATATAAATTCTTTTGATGGTTGCTACTGTGGGTGGTGTTGGCCGTCGTTCCTCATCTAAAATAAAACTTGTTTCTATGTCTTGTCTCTGTTATCGGGTTCACTGGTTCTTGTTTGGGAAGTGTTCGTTATTAGTCTTTCAAAATACATAAATAATGTTTGGCATTATGCTTTAATTTTCTTTATTTTTTTGTATACCAATTTCCTCTGTCTTTTCATTGTCTTCTCCGTTGATTTCGGTGGTTTTGGACTAATACTTGAGCCGTTTCAATGTGTTTGAATTTCGTTGATTTTGCTTGCACCCCTTACTTCCTCTCCCAACTCTCCTCCACTTCCGCCCACCTTCACAAGTACAACTACAAGCTGCTGCTGCTGTTGGAATACAAAACGTTTTACTCCGTTTTGCATACATTTGTTCTTCATGTTCGGTCGTTGTGTCGTTTAAGTGAGCGTTTTGAGTGTTCAGCAAATACGCGACTACTTACCGCTTGCCTTGTACCTACACACCTACCACTCTTTATTATCTGCCATCTGGGAACTTGAGCTGTTCAGAGATTCATTTCGAGAGACCTCTGGTTGCCTTTTGTTTAGTTTGAGGTTAGTTTTATATTTAGTGAAAATCATTTACCACCTGCCAGCCAAATGTTTGATTAACTAAACGATTTTTCTTCTCCCTTTAGCTGCTTCCTCAATAAATAAAAAACTTTTCCAATACTTTAAAAACTTTCTGCGTTTTGTATTTTTTTACCTTATTTTTTTTTTTTGGTCTATATAATTGAGTGGAAGGAAGCAGCTTTAAGCGCACGAGTTAACCCTGAAGAGGCGTTGCAAATGGACGCGGGGGCTGGGCAATAAGCTGCCTCTTAAGTATCAGCGGCAGTCAGCAGCTCAGGAGAAATGTATATCTGTGATTAGCCAATGGGCTTGATATTTTTTTTATAAATACGTTGAATGTATTTTTGTTAGTTCTAAAAGTACAATATGACTTTACGAACAACAACACTCGATTGGATTATTAATGTTTTGTCGTTTAAATAACATTTTCTTAACAATTTCTTAAGGTTTTTGTATAAACTCTTGCTTTTTAAACTAAAACTGTAAAACTCTATATATGGTTACTAGATCATTTTAAAAATGTTAACAGAATTTTTAAAACGGTTTGGCTTCAGTATAATTTAGTACTGTACTTTCTATTGTTTCTTTACCTTTAAAATGATCGAAGTTTAGGTTGATTTGCCATCGATTTTATGTAGCATATGTGGATGAATCTCAATTTGTTGTCATAAAAAATCACTAGAAACTAATTTCCTAGAGAGTAGGAGACAATGTAAAGTGAGCTACGATAGAACGTCATAATTTGACATTTATAATGATTTAAGAACAGAAGGAAATTTAACCACAACTTTTGCAGTTCATTAAGCTCCAGTCGTGTACTACAATAAATTAAAGATCAGCAGACAGCTCTTAAAGTCATCTGCTCAAATCAGCAGTGTGATCTGACCGCATCGCAGGCTAGTCAGCGACTGAAGGCCTGTTTACTCTCTTGGCATCAGCTTCGGCATGCGCTCGGTTCGTGTATGTGTAAATAGCGAAATGTCTTCGGCCGCTGCCATCCGGCGACAATCGCTGGGTTAAAATTTAAATACATATTGTTAACTGGGATAAGACTGCTAAAAGTTCGTTCACAAAGAGTGACTCCTCGTTGTCTCCGATGTCTCATTTACAACTGTGGACTGAACATTATTATGAATAATTCTCGTGTGATATGTAAGCTGAGAACCATTTTATTAGGATTTTTAGCCCTTATAAAATCAGTAAAAATGACATCAGTTTTTGAACGACTCAAGAAGATTTGTATCGATAGACATTTGACAAAGCCATTTTAAGGGGGAGGGAGGAGGTTGCCACAGAGATACAGCAAGTTAATCATCATTACTAACCCAAAAGCTATCTGGCTGTCGCAAAAATAGGAGCTGACCTAAGGACCTTTTACAATCCCGTTCGTACAGCATTAATACTACTAAAAACATACCCGGAAAGCAGTAGAGTCGAGAAAGTCAATTTCTAGGACTCTACTATTTGTGTAAATGACCTTCCTAATAATCTGTCAAATTGTGATGTATATGTTCGTGGTCCGTTAAGGGATGTAAATATTTGTGTCGGAGTGTATGTAACAATAAATTAGATGCAATAAACAACATGTCAGTTGCAAAATGGCTAGGACTTAAACCCTTAATGTCCAAATGATTTTAATTTACAAGAAAGCGATAGATAGAGGTCAGCTGGCTAATTTTACCATCAGCGTCACACAGACACAGTCCTACGGAGTTGAAATTTTTGGGAGCTGTGATGCAAGTAGCATGCGCAAATTGCTAGTGGCATGTAACTCGATAGCCATATATATTTATGACCGCAAACTCACGTATCATATAACACAGTCTCCAATAGCATTTTTGAACTTAATTTAAAATCGTGAATTATATCAAATTCTTGTTTTTCTACACAAAATAATGAGCGGAATCCGGAGTGAGTAGAAGTGGCGATTTGTCAATTGCAATCAATTCAATCTTTATTATAATCTAAACTGATACAATTTTTTTTAAAACTTCGCGATTTTTGGTTTTGTTTTATCTAAATAGAAAGTGTTATTTACCCGTCTTTCTTCTAACTTCATAAAAGAATATTCAAAATGTTAAATTTACTTTAAACCGATTCAACGACACCTTCTATTTACCGGTATTTAATTACCAATTAAATTAATTAAGTCTTCGTGATAATCTGAACTAATCATAAAATGTCGTGTATTTGATGCGACTTCAATTGGCATTAATACAATCTTCATAATAATCTTGAGTCCTATGTTCATTTTGCAAATTTCGGAATTTTTTTTACCATTGGATTTACCTTCTATTTACCAATCATTGTCATCTAATCATCAAGCGCTTTTTTAAATACTAGGTTACTAAGTTATATAGCATACGTTAAACTTAAGGTTATCAACTATCTGTGTTCCAACTTTCATCTGAATCCACTCAGTTATTTGTGCGGGAAACCGCTTTCATAAATTCTCTTATAAGAATTTTGCAAATTTCGCGGTTTTTTCGACCATTTAAATAAAAGTTATATAGCTATTTGTGAGTGATTGAGTAACAAACGCGAACAAAAAAACAAAAAAAATTCACATTTAGAATATTAGTAAGAATTTTCATCAGCATCAAAAGCCGAGTCAATGCCTGTCCGTCCGTCTGTCCGAATGAACATCTTGATCTCACAGTCTAGTAAAGCTAGAGTAATCAAATGTTAATTCAAGAGCATTAAGTAAGACTTAAATTAAAAATGAGAAGGTATATTTTAATTTAAAAAAAAAATTAGTATGCTGTTTAGTTCTTAATAGGCATAATATGATTACAGTTGTAGGTGCAAAATCTTTTGTTTGAATTAAATTTATTATGTTCTTAAACTAATGTTCTGAGGTTGTTCTGTTGAATGATCAATTTTAACACTTGATAAATACGTATACATTTAAATCTTTTAATTCTGAATATTTGATAAGCATTACCCTGCAAATGCTCCTGGGGTTCTTAAAATAATTTCGAACAATATTGATAAAAATTTAACCAATAAATAATTGCCCCTAAAAGTGTGCCCCACAAAATGAATCTTGTGTAATTTGAACCCAGGTACAATAAATTTTCCAACTGTAACTTTGATTAAATTCTGTAAAAAAAAACGACCTTATATAAGCAAACACAAACATTGGAGAGTGTATGGGGGGCAACTCTCGGAGTTTTTTGGCCATTTGCCATTGATTGATGCGCTCTCCAAAAAGCACGAGTAAACAGCTCTAAGGTGTTGTTCGATGAATCAAAACTCCCCTCAACCCTCTATAAATAAAATATCCTAAACAAAACCCAAAAGCCCGGCCATTGAAAACTTCCACTTTTGGCAACACTCAAGAGCCGGGCAGCATTGTCATTGAAATCAAAGTCAGAGTCGTACAATTGTAGCCCAGTTATTGTAATACTTTTATCTGCCAGCCTGCTCTTACTTCTGCTCGCTGCTTGCCTTGCTCAAATAACAACACAATGTATATGCTGACAGCCCCACACAGCAAACTCGTCGACCTGGCTCCAAGTCGAAGACGAAAGCGACCATTTCATGGTCTGTCTGCTGCCTTCCCGGGGTTGGCTTTGTTTTATGCCTCCTTCTTGCGTTGTCCATTGTTTTGTGTGCTGAGCTGGGATGTTTTTTATGCTACGTTCCACTAAAACTTTATTGGCTTATTTATTGTTTTTAGAGCAACTTGGCCATTTTCTTTAGTGAATTAAGCGCTCAGCGAATGACAAACAATTAAAACTTTCTCGGCCATTTTTTATTGCGCGGACTTCAGCTTGGAGAACCTTCCCCCTCCCTTTACACACCAAGTTGGCATTTTTACAAGCAAATCAAATAGCTGTCAAAGAAGCAGTATGCACAAAGCAAACTATTTTCATGTTGATTTTTTCTTCCTTTTTTGTAACATTTGGTAAAGAGACAGGAATGCTATGCAAATGTGTGAGCTTGGTCAGGAAGCGCAGAGATAGACGGAAATGAAGTGTATGGTGACATTTGATGCCAAGCCATAGTGCCACGTACATGTGTGTGCAGTTTAAAGCGGATATTGATTTTGCTGTAGTACGAGTAGAATGTGCCATGTGTACACAAACTTTACGAACTGTAGGGGGAATGAAATGTTCTACACGCTATTTATCTTATTGTGTGATAACACCAAATATATACCCACAAGTCACACTAAATTTTAGGTTTTCTGTCGCTTGGGTAAATTGTGAACGATAGCTGCTAACATATTTAATTAAGGGTTCGTTTAAAGTTTGATATTATAAATTCTACCTTGCTAAGCTATCTTTTATACCCGTTACTCGTAGAGTAAAAAGGGTATACTAAAGTCGTGCAAATGTATGTAACAGGCAGAATTTCCGACCATAAAGATATTCTTGATCAGCATCAACAGCCGAGTCGATATAGCCATTTCCGTCTGTCCGTCCGTCCGTCCGTATGAGCAAACAGTTCTCGGAGATGGTAAGAGATAGAGGTTTGACATGTATGGGACAAATGTTTCTTATAGCTGCAGGCAGATCAAGTTTATTTTCAATTTTTGCCACGCCCCCTCCCGCCCCGGCAATTTGAAAAAATATATCTCCTACAGTTTTAAAGATAGACGTTTCGTACCTTTTGGAGATAGTTAGTAATTAGCAAAATGTATCGATTTGCCGAAGAAATGATAAAGATCGGATGAGCGGTTCTCAAGTTGTAAGCAAAAATGTACATCGCCCTCGCCCCACCCCCTCCCACCAATTCACAACTAACACCACACAATCTTAGAGAGAGAGAGAGAGAGCGAGAGAGAGAGAGAGAGTAAGAGTAAGAGAAAGAGAAAAAGACAGAGAGACTTTGAGATGACCGCAGCACCAGCATTGCATTCAGCTTCTACTCCAGGTACAGAGTATGTTATAGTCGGGCTTGACCGACTTTCTCACTTGTTTTATTTTAGAAATATATTTTTAATTAAGATGTCAGATTATTGCTAAAACAAAAGCGTCTAATTTATTATAATTTTCCGACAATCAAATTATTGTTGTCAATTATTTGATTGTGCAGATTTCGTATCAATTTAATACAGTTAATTTTCTGCTCTGCTGATAAAGAAACATTATATCTCGGATCAAGAAATATTGCAAAGAAGTAAGCGTCAATCTCGAACAGACCAGGGTCTCTTAATTCTAACTCGGACGAAAAAAGTTAGGTTAATGCTGAGTTACTTCGATTTCAAAATATCATTAAAAAAAAAACGAAAATCCCCAAAAACAAAAAGTTTGCCCTGCATTCTTGTTGATGCAACTTTTGCTGGTGCTTAAATTCCGGTAATCTGGACCCACGCCTTAGGTTTGAGAAAAAAAAATCAGAATTAGCTGCTGCCAAATTAAAGCCTAAGGCGTGCATCTTTGGATCGGCTAAACTAGCCGGCATCCACAATCACATTAAATCACATATGTATAAGGAAATATGAGTAGGGTAAAGATTTAGGTTAGCTGCTCTCACTGTTTTACGTTCGCTCTCTTTTCTTTGTGCCCGTCAGCAGCCCGTTTGACGGTCTCACACCAAGATTGGGTATGTCTTTCCGCACCTGGTCGTCCAATCTTAGTGGTGCTCGTCCCAGATCTTTCACATTCTTCTTGTAGACCATTTTTGCTAAAGCTTGTTCGTCCGCTAGGGTAACATGTCCTAGCCAACGCAGCCGCTGTTGCTTTATGACTAGTCTAGTATTCCCATAGAGCTCATACAGCTCGTCATTCTTTTGGATGCGAAAATCCTCGCCAACTTTCGAAGGTCCATAAATCTTCCAAAGAACGCCAATCGCCGCCTCATCCGCTTATAGGACTGGGATGATAAGCGACTTCTATAGCGCTATTTTCTTTCTTCGAGCGAGGTCTCTGCTCTTGAATTCCCTAGCTCGATGTAGCATTGGTCTATGAGCGTGATTCTTCTTCGGATTTCCAGGCTGATGTTGTTGTCGCCGGTTATCATCGTTCCGAGGTAGACAATGAACTCTACAACTTTAAAGTAGTACTGTCCCATTGTAACAAGTTGCCCGAGACGAGTAGACTTCTGTTTCGAGGATCCCGCAGAAGTTGGCGCAAACTACTCTCCTTTTTTTAGCATTGGGCAAAAGGCCCATACTCAAATTAATCGTAGTAAGCATCGAAATTAAATTACAAAATGTAATGTCCACATAAATTCCGGACATATTGCTCATATCTCGTCGGACTTTTCGCCCAGTTTAATAAAAACACTGAAATTATAACCAGAAATATGTTGCTTTAATTGGAAAACGAATTGGAAAGAGACAGCTACTTTCATATCAGCGGCCTAAAGTGGACAAAGGCAGAAATGCTTGGAATAGCAAAAGCAGCGCTCTCAAGTATAAGATAATCTCAAAACCCAAGGAGAAGGTTAACTACGAAATGGTGTCCATGCCCTACAACGTGAAGTGCAGTATACAGCCTATTCGCCATGGCTGGACTTAGATGTGACTGCCCCGGCGACCAGCGCAGGTTAATATGGAATGATCTAGGCATAGTTGTGCTTCCACCATCCATGATGATCTACTGTCTACATCGGCATATCTTGTGGGAGGCGTTGAGGCCGAGGAGATAATCAAACTAGAGACCAAAATGGAGGCACCGCATCGCAACCTCATCTGCTAATTTTCGACCCTGACACTTGTGTGGGATATGAAGAAGTGATTGGAGTCAATTAATATTCAAATAAAGTTGAACTTCTGATTCATTTCCAAAAGACATCAATTTCGAATTTTATTTCATTTGCCATTGATTGCATTTTCCTTTTCTTTGCTTGTCAGTCAGATGTTCTTTCACACTTACAGCTGTTCACGAGTCTCAATCAAATCAATGTTTAGATTTGCTTAAAGTTTAAGCCATAACCGAAATCTAAATCAAATCTAAATCGCTTTCATAAATGCCACTAATAAAAAGCACAGTGCAGACGCGCTGTCATCCTACTATTGGTGCGTTTTCAGCCCTGCCGGTGTGACCGTAACTCAAATCCCCAAATTGAAAATCAATCTACATGAGACAACCAATTGCACAAAAACCACCTGGTTGCCAAATCACGTAGACTTTGATTTGAAAAAAAAAATCAGGAACATGAGAAAACGGCCTTAAGTCAGTGATTTTTCGCCAAGACTTGCAATGATTGTGCCGAAAATATTTCTATGCCCATTTTAAAGGGCATGCTTTCGTCAACCAATATACGGCACAAAAGTTGGTGCTTGCACCTTACCAATTCTTCACCTCAGCCTTGATCAATTCAGTGAGCAGCTCATCAGCGCCAGGTGATTTATTGTTCTTACGGCTTTCTATGGGTGAACTTACTTGTCGATTGGTGGCATCGCTACTTTTAAAATATTTTGCCCTAAGTCTGAGTCTGCCCTAGTCTTTTGTCAACTGGTGTGGACCTGATGACAGAGCTATGGAGTCTATCAGCTTTTCTCTAGAGCATAATAAAGGAATTTGTGTCAGGATAAATTTTTCTGTAACTTGTTAAAAACGCTTAAGACACATCAGTAGATTGTTACACAATCTTTATTTGAAAACGTAAAATTTTCGGATGTCGAGACGATTGACTTGAAAAGGGTGGGATCTAAATTTCTTTTCTGCTGCCATCTCTATGAGTTACTGATGACTTGTATAGAAATGAAAAAATAATTAGTCATACCTTCAAAAAATAATAGTGATTACTATTTTTTTCTGCTCTTCTGTTCTGTTATAAACAAAAACATTTTATTTTGGACTTTTGCTTGGATCCTTGAATTCTCTAACCCAGCTTAAAAATTGCGGTTTCTGTTTATTTGCCTGTTTTATGTTTGGCTTTTACTGATTATACATATTACTGCCTCATGCAGAGACGCACACACGCACCCACTCACTTGCTCAGACGTATGTAAATTGACGCCTCTAGTTGTTTATGTGTGAGAGTGTGTGTGGTTTATGTTGCCCAGATTTTCCCCCTCGTGTATTATTTTTAACGAGCCAGGCAGCTTGACTTTTGGGTTTCACTGTTCCTTGCCCTGGAGATGCAAATTAGTTCAATATGACTTGCTTAGATTTCTAGACGAGCTTTTTGGCTGTTTTGTTGTTGCCAGCATGAAAATTATAATCATGCTGACGATGCTCCATTGTCCTGTGCCCGATTATCACAGGCGACGAAAAATTGACTGACAAGGTGCCATGCTAACAGTACCCGAATATGGACAAAAAATATATAAAATAGACACTTAAGGCTGCTCTTTACTGTAAATAATGGCTTAAAAAACATTATAAAGCTTTTCTGCCAATTGCTTAAATGCATATTCAATTTGTACACGTACACCAACCAATACACTCGTAGTACAACATCTATTGTACATAATTTTGGCGTGTTTCGGCAATTTGAACACGCTCTACCCGCCATTTTTGTTAGCTATTTTTAAATTCTGTTGGCGTAACTAGAATTTAATTTCTTAGCTCCCAGGCACTGGGTTGTCTCTGGCTTGCCATTGAAACACGTACCACATAGACCTCGAATGGTTTGGGGGGTTTGGAAGGAGTAAGCAAACTCAAGACGCGAACAGGCGTAGGCGTCTCATGTTAAGCACCTCTAAGAGAAAACAAAACACATTTAATATACGCTCACCTAGAAGAAGTATATTCAATTCAATGAAAACAAAAAAAATTAACTTAACTTTAATATGGTATTTCAATTTAATAAAAATCGAGCAGGAAATCATCTTTAAACATTAAATTACATACATATGTGTATAGTTCTATCAACTCAAATAAAGATTTTATACAATTTTCTGAATTTTTATACTCTGTACCAAAGGTACAAAGAGTATATTAAGTTTGTGCAAAAGTATGTAACAGGGAGAAGGAATCATTTCCGACCATATAAAGTATATATATTCTTGATCAGCATCAACAGCCGAGTCGATATAGCCATGTCCGTCTGTCCTTCCGTCCGTCTGTCCGTCCTTTGAACAAACAGATCTCAGAGATGGTAAGAGATGGAGGTTTGACATGTATGGGACAAATGCTTCTTATAGCTGCAGGCAGATCAAGTTTATTTTCAATTTTTGCCACGCCCCCTTCCGCCCCCGCAATGCGGAAAAAACGTTATATCTCCTACAGTTTTGAAGATAGACGTTTCGTATTTTCTAGAGATAGTTAGTAATTAGCAAAATGTATCGATTTGCCGAAAAATTGATAAAGATCGGATCAGCGGTTCTCAAGTTATGAGCAAATAAGTAAACAACCCTCCCCCACCCAATCTCACCCTTAAAGACGAGAGAGAGAGAGAATTAGAGATGAGCGCAGCACCAGAATTGCATTCAGCTTCTACTCCAGGTACAGAGTATGTTATAGTCGGGCTTGACCGACTTTCTCACTTCTTCAACCTGAGTCAATCACAAAAAAACTTAAACAGGTAAAAAATAAATTTGCCAGGTCATTAAATAAAATAGTCCTACGACGAAAAATAAAACATTTAAAACAAGTCCATTTGCATGAACTTGAACGAACCGAACTTCGGTACAAACCGAAACTAACGTTTGTTATGATCCGACCTTCTTTCCCGGGTCCAACTATCTCTGTGGTTGTCGTGCTCTCGATGCGAATTTTTACAAAATCTTCCCTCTGGAATAAATTACTAAACTACTAGCAATAATTATATTAATTCTTACCGAGCTCAGCACCTCCACCTTTAATGCTCACGATCCGGCAAAAATATATATTGATAATTAAAATTGTGCCCAGTCGTGACGATGACTGTCGGAAAATTATAAGCCCTTCCTTACCTGGGCCACCTATTCACCCAGGACGGTCTCAATTTAAATTTTGGAGCCGCTCACTCCCTGAACCTTCGGAACTATGAACCAGACGACTCAGCTAACCCTCGTGCGCCCCACCATCCGTTTATCGGCGGAGTGTAAGCCGATAAATATTGAGATCAAAACAAAACAATTGTGTGGTCTCAATACCAGCACATAACACGTTTCGGTAAAAGGTTCTGTTTTGGTTCTGCTACTGTTTCGGTATTCGGTTCCGGTTCCGGTTTTAAAACTTAAGTCCAATCAAAGTGGGTACAGTTCACATGTATGTGTACATAAATTATCAATTTACTTTAAACTACTTTAAAATTAGTTACAAAGAAGGTAAATTAATGATTATTTTTTAGAAGCATGATAGCGGTCAATGTATTTCCGTCCATCTGATTTCTTAGCGGAGTCATAATAAACTTCACGCCGGAAAATAAATGTTCTACGCAGCAAGAATAACTTTTGATAGTTCGAATTTTCTGACCATTACTACATTATCTTTTTCAGTAAGCGTTTTAAGCTCAGGAAAACCTTGATCACGCATCATACATTGAACTGCCTTTGAAAATACTAAACTATTTGTATTGTCCCGATTCTTTTCTTAGAAGTTCATATATAAATCGACTTCATCTCCACTTTCAGACAAATTAGTTGTGTCAGAGCTGCTTTCCTCATTTAGTTTCAATTGAACAGAAGTGGATAAAATTCTTGAAAATATCATATAAATTATATAAATAAATATCAGTCGAAGCAGTTACACGTACTTTTCTGCTCAGAGGTTAGCCGTACATTATAACGAGTGTCTAAGAAAATACCACATAGGAATGCATTATTCGCGATTTTGTATTTCACTGAAGAAAAGTTCTGCTAAGCCAGAATCTTTTTTACGGAAAAAAATCCACCAAATCGAACTGCTTGTTTCGCAGTCAAGGGGTTTTACTCAGAGCCGAAACCGTACCGGTACAACGTTTAGGTTCTTTTCGGTTCTTAAAATATCGGATCTCGGATACCGGTATACCAAAAATTATGAATATCGGTTCCGCTTCTGGTACCGGTTTTGAGTTTCAATCGGTTCTTTTCGGTATACGGTTCCGGTTTGATTTCCTGATTAATATATTAATTATTTTTAAGTAACTAATAAAACTTAAAATATTATTGTCATTAATTAAACGAGGTTTATTTGTTCATACGGACGTTCTCCAGATATTCAGATACTCTTAAATATCATCAAGTCCTAGAGCATTTAATTTATTTAAGAGTATTTCAGTCTCGTTTTAAAATTTTTCTTACAGAATTCTTGTCTAAGGTTGCTTTAATTTTGATGTGTGTATGTATATTTAAGTGTGTGTTGTTGTTGTTTGGCTTTTATGTCATCCAAGTTGAAACATACCTCTTACCAGAAACATTCATCTCCCTCACTCCCCCTACCATTGAGATACATTTGCCTAAACATTTGCTTAAGCGTTTTAAATTTCTGTAGCGATATTTATTTTTTCTTATCTCCGTTGCTGTGAAAATCCGTTGAAATATCTACTTAGGCACAGGCATGCGAGATGATGTGTGCGTGTGTGTGTTTGCATTGGTATGTGTGAGTTAGCATCAGCTCGTGCGCAAAACAGTTTACGAAAATTTCATCTGTCTTGCATTTTAATGATTTAATTTAGCATAAGCTTATTTTGCCATGGGTTTTCCAGAGTCTTCTTGCTTCTACCAAGTTTGTTCATTGAGAAAAGTGAGATTCCATTGGATGACATTAGACCCAAAAGCTGGTTAAGTTTTTGGCGGCCTAATCTGTTGGAGTTCTTGTTAAAGGCAATGATTCGCATAATTCATTATTTAATTTTCCGCTACAATTTCTCGAAGGATATGCGTAATTTCCGCAGACCAAATGACAGCAGTACCTGAATAATGTGTCGTCCTGCTGCTAATGATGTCCTTGTCCAAGTCAACAGTAAGTTTCGTATTACTTCCTGTCCCAGATGTGGCACGCCCATACACATGCACACACGCCAGCCTCGATTCACACCTTTCGTTGACTTTTGGCACGCATTCGAAATGAATCCTGCTCATCAACGTGCAAAATGCTCGGCTTATTCTTGTTTGCTGTTGGAAAAAGAGTCAGAGACCGAGGGCACATCTGGTGTCATCTCGCTAGCTGTCCATTTTTTTTTTTTCCTTTTTGATTGTGTGGGGGAGGGGTTTATGATCAGCAATTGTTGTTGCCTCTTGTTTTAATGGCCACACGTACCACAGCCCTGATAGAGTGGGAGCTAGGGAGCATTGTCAATGGCAGAGGCGTGTCAGTGTCTCTCTTAATAATAGAAAAGGTGTTAATTTTAATGGTACACTAGTTGGTAATTGTTGTTGTTGGGTTTTTTATTATTATTATTATTATTGTCAATAGTTGTGATTATTGGCTTTCATATGCTGAAAGGTTGAAAGGATGTATTTGTCCTCTAAGTCCTCTAAATATACTAACATAATACAGAACAAATTGTTAGTATATCTGATCGGCCCTAAGTCTATTTCAATGACCATAAATTTGTCTGCATATCCCTCCACATTAAATCAGCTCAAATTGAGGTTGAATCATTTCCGCTTTGAAGTTACATAAGAGCAAATTCATTTTCCGCTAACTATGTTGTTTCGTGGAGGCATAAGCCGCAAAAATCCGTCGAAAATAGACGCATACACACATCCCCACACACATACAATGACGGCCCGGCCAAAAACCATAACCAACAGCCCCAACAATTAATACTCATCTACATATTTTGCTGTTTATAAACTGCAATAAAATAAAATAAATTGCCGCCTTGGCAATTTTAATGTAGAGTTTACTCGGACGATTTGCATAGAAAATTGTCACAGTGTCTGCCATGCGTAAACTGAGCTCTTATTTATGAGCAAAGCCGGCTTAGTTTCCTACTACATACATATGTATATGAGTTGCTTTATATACCGTGAATGTGTATGAAGTTTAGTAGTAGTTGTAGTCCAGTGTGTAGGCACAAAGCAGCATTAATTTAAGGCTTATGGCGCATTAATTTTAATTAAAATGCTGCCACAGCAACTAACAGCCACATCCTTCGCCTCCTTTGGTGTGCGAAAGTTTTGCTTGATGGAAAACTTTGGTCTCAAAAGCGTACAATGATTAGCCCCCGAGACGATTGTCTATGTTTCACCCTCGTGCTCCGTTTTCAATTTAGGTCTCGTTTGTCACCCGTCACATTTCCCTTTGTTTTTCGATTTTTTTTTCTGCTTGTTTTATCACACTTTGGTGGCCTCATCAACGTCTCCCTGTTTTCAGGCCAATTGAAAACTTGAGTCCTGTAGAAACTTATCCTTTTCAGTTGGTTTCCTCTCGTGATGCTTTATCAAAGGTTATGACCAAATTGTCTGCACATGTTTCGCATATTTCATAGTTTAACTAGGCTGAGGGGGTATTGGAAGACAAAAACATAACAAAGCACAGCTGAAAGTTGGCTCACATGTCGTATGAGCGATGCATGGTGTTGAGAAAGTTTTGGGTTCAAGTAATAGTTGATGATTATTTAGCATAAGCGAAGTTAATCAACCAAATTATATTAGATTCAGTTAAATCATAAATAGACAGCAGAATTTTGAATATTTTCAAACAGATAGCTCGATAGCTTCAAAACTGAGGGACTAGTTTGCGTAGAAACAGACAGACGGACGGACAAAGCTTCATCGACTCAGCTCGTATAAATTTAGATATAATTTATGTGGTCAGAGATGATTCCTTCCATGCGTTGCAAACTTCTGGGCAAATAGATGCTGAATTTCAAATTTATTTAGTTTTAGTCTTTCTCATGTTGCTGTTTTTGCAAATCTAGGTGGATTTGCTGTATTTGCTTTGCTCATGTTCAAGGCTAACCATCTAGATGGTTTTTGTTGCCATCTACTTCATCCTCATTAATTTCAAAACCATGTACATGCTTAACCAATTTATGTATTTATTTTTATGTATGCGCGCATATGGTCACATTGAAAAATATTTGAAATAAAAAAACATCTGCTGCTAAGAACAGTTAAGTCTGAATTGTTAATAAATAATCCAATATTCTAAATAACGTTAATAAGTAAACCAAATATGATAAATATTGGATGTGCCTTTTATATGCAAAAATTTATCATGCTCTTAAGTTAAAGTTTATTTATTTAACATCCCAACGCTACAAGTCAGGGGAGACTATAAATCGCTTATATATCGCTTTCCCTCGAACAAAAGAACACAAAAGTTACAGAATAAATAAATCTAAGTCTAAATGAAATTAATTTAAAACGAATAAAAAAGAAGTAGTGTAATTTAAATACTAAATACTAGGAAGATTATTCCATTTGCGAACAGCATATATAAAAAAATGTCTTTCAGAACTAGCTAGCTTGTATCTCGGGCTTATTATATTATGCGTTCTTCTTGTCGCACAATCAAAGCGGTTACGATCAAATATGTATCTTCCAGTATTATTAATCGCTGCTTTGAGTTTGTGCTGGCTTCTTGCGTCACAGTTACCTTTGACTTCAATGCCATAAAATAGTCTAGAAGTAAAGTAGGATCTAGCAATCAATAGCCTTAATTTAGATGGTATGAAGTTTTTGGTAATATACAATTGTCTGAGAAGTGCGTATATTTTTCCGACAACAGCAGTAATGTGATCGTTCGAAGTCAACGTTTGGTTAAAAATTAATCCTAAGTTGCTTGCCCACGCTTCATTGTCAATTACAAGTTTTGGCAAGCCATTAGTATCAATAATTTTGTTACCTATTAACAAGCAATTTGATCATATATGGCTAAATTTTCATCAAAATATGTCCAAATTATTTGCCTGCTTGAACTTATCTTTATACCAATTGCTTAATGTTACGACCACGACCAATTCATGATGCCGAGCCGTCCACATTAAATGAGAACGCAAGAGGTTTTGTTACGAACTGAATATATTTCTTACAAATTCTAGCTTATATTAACATTGGATTTATTTTTACCTAAGATCAGTCGCAGCAGGGGTTCTGTGCATGAGGTTTTTAGAAGTTTTAGAAGTTTTATTTATGCTAGCATGTGGCCGTGTTTACAATTTGTGTACATACATTTTTAGTTACATTTAGTTCTTATTTTGTGTTTAATATTTTAAACACTTAATCTCCCATCATGGTACAAGTGGTTAAAAAAATCCTTTTCTTCCTTGTGAAATGCATGCTTTGCTTTTTAAAATTGACGCTAAAAAAAAAATTAAGCGAGTTGCAGGGGGCTGCTAACTTACTTTAAGTTGGTTGGTTCACTTTTTTGCTCATAACTTGAGAACCGTTCATCCGATCTTTATTGTTTCTTCGGCAAAACGATTCATTTTGCTAATTACTAACTATCTCTAGAAGGTACAAATCTTTAGAAGGTACAATACTTTAAAAATGTAGGAGATATAACGTTTTTACCAAATTGCGGGGGCGGGAGGGGGCGCGGCCAAAATTTGAAACAAACTTGATCTGCGTGCAGAAAAAAACAGCATTTGTCCCATACATGTCAAACCTCTATCTCTTACCATCTCTGAGATCTAGGTGTTCATACAGACAGACGGACAGACGGACATGTCTATATCGACTCGGCTGTTGATGCTGATCAAGAATATATATACTTTATATGATCGGAAATGATTCCTTCTGCCTGTTACATACATTTGCACGACTTTAGTATACCCTTTTTACTCTACGAGTAACGGGTATAAAAAATAGAGGCAAGCTAACTTCGGCTCGACCGAAGTTTATATACCCTTGGACCATGATATCTGCCTGCCAGTTTGTTATATGGCACCACAATTTTGACGAAATTTTGAGAACAAAAAAGTTTTTCTCACTAGAACTACTTTTTCGACCGATCGTTTCTATGGCAGCTATACGATATAGTCATCCGATCCGGCCGATTCCGACAAATGTACGGCGCATTTGTACCAAAAGACTTCGTGCAAAGTTTGGATAAGATAGCTTTTACACTGAAGGAGGAGATAGCATAGAAACAGTCGGACAGACGGACATGGCTATATCAACTCAGCTCGTCATGCTGATCAAGAATATATATACTTTATGTGGTCGGAAATGCTTCCTTCTATGCGTTACAAACATCTGAACAATTTTAATATACCCTCTCCAAGGGTATAAAAAAAGGGGCTATGTGTTAGAACTCTCAATCAGTTGTATTTCTCAGTTCCGGGCCATGGTGTAAAGCAGAGTCCTGCACGTTCCTATCTAGTGTGTATACCACAGCCCTCTGCGGAAGCGATGCGCTACGACGTCGACACAACGACAGTATACGAGCTTTTACTTCTCACTTTTGCAAAAACAAAAGAGTGCTCAATGAGGTTAACCACACACAGAACGTCAAAACGAGCATGTGTGTTTTGCCGGCCCCTGGTGTAGAGGTTAAGGCTTGAGACTAAAATTCAACAAAACCTGAGTATCAATTTAGGTAAGACGTTAACAAATGTTTTCTTTGAATATAGAACGATCATCAAGATGACCACTAGAGCGGTCCCTATGTATATGAAATTTTTAAGGTCATACTCTCACCCCCTATCTGATACTTTTTCATGTATAATTAGCGTAAATAAAAACAAAAGATAAAAAAGTCGAGTTTTAACCGGCGCGACTGGCGTCTAAAGTTTTTGTATATAACTCATTCGCAGTGTTGCCTATTATCACACATTTTTTTTCATTTATAAGTAGTCGGCGATGATTTTATTTATTAACAAATGTAAATCCCTTTTTAAATTTCAAACAATGACAGCAATTGAAATGAACTTATACTTTGTTGTAAAAATTTGTATTTGGTGAACGTGTCGTATGATTAATATTTTTCAAATCTTTGAGGCCCTGTCGCGCCCATTTAAAATTAAAATAAAAATTTTTTTTTTCACAATTATTAATTATACAACAAATATTAGCTTTGGGAATGCTGAGACCTCCTTTTTTCCATTTTGCCGGTTTGGGGACCGGCCTAATGACCACACAGAAGTGTGTTCACAATAATTGAAGATTAAAATTAATTTCTAAACAGATTACTTGATGATCAAGTTGTCGTGCAAATTCTAATAGTTTTCTAGTCGACGATTTCGTTGATAAACTTACAAATGACTTTCTAATTTGTCAAAGTAGAAATCGAGGCTCAACAACCAGATTTGAAGATTTTAAAGATTTCGTGAATCCGATGTTTATTATTTCTACGGCAAGTCGATAAATAATGCCAATTACTAACTATTTCTGAAGGTATGACTTTTTCCAATTTGGGGGAGTTCGTGGCAAGAATTAAAAATAAACTTGATCTGCCTGCCTTCTCTGTGTACCTTTGGTATAGCGTATAAAAATATATATTTCCAATAAGATGCATTAAGGACATGTCCCAATTTCTGTATTTAAATTCAATATTTTTGATCTCGTTTCAAGACATTTTATACTTTAATTTGTATTCACGTCGAGTATATGTGAGAATGAAATTTTAAATAATACAATTTATTTTAAACTTGCTTGGCTATGACTATATAAATCTAATAAACTTAAAAGCACTCACGACGATGAGCCACCACATTGCAATTGCATAATGGCAAACTAAATAAATTTAATTGAAAGTGCACACCAAATGATGTAGGCGAATGCCAAATGCCAATAATCATGATTATGAAGCCCGACTCTGCCTTCTGGCCTGGTTGCCTTGGGCGTCTGCCCGTCAGGTTGTATAATCAATTTGGAAAATTAATCAAGTTTCAAGCAGCACAAGCTGCACGGAGCGTATGAGTGATGTGATGTGTGGATGAATAAACTTTGTTAACTCGGTTGCACTTAATAGAAAAATAAACTACCATTCGAGCCTTTCATTGTTTCCGAAGAAGCTGCTACCAGTTGTGAAAAGGAATCAGAACTCTTATTTGTTTTTTTTTTACATTTTAATAGCGGTTCGTGATAATTTGTTTTTGAGTGACAGCTTTAATTGACATTACCACAACAGGAATCCATTTCATTTTATTTATGTAAATATTGATATTTTCCGTATACGCTCAATTGACGTTGATTGCATAAGCTGGGTAAAGCGATAATAGAAAAAAAGTTTATTGCATTTGCTGCGTAAAAAGAGGAGAAGAAGAGAAATGCAACATTGAAATACAGAAATAGTCGAATGGATAAGTTCAATAGAGATTAAAGAACGCTGATACTGACTTTAAATACAAAAATTATAAATCCAAATATTTAATTGGAATGGTTTCTAGAGCATTCAAAACAAACATCAAAGTAATGAATCATTTTATGAAAACAACCAGCAAAAAATTGAGGCATCGCTTTTAAAGAAATCTATTCAATACAACACCTATCATAATATTGTCACATTACACTTTGTTCAAATATACATATATCTCTTCTCGTGAAGTGTATAGAACACAGAATCCCCACAAAGACGAAAGTAGGAGTAGACATGGCTCAAAAGGCAGAAAAGACACAAGTCAAGGTAACTGGTAAAGAGGATCAGCGCAGAACGAGTCGTCATCGTCATGAACGTGGCCAGTTGACCTATCAGACTGCACCCAGCAAACCGGATATAATTGTTGCGGGCAAATATCGCCTAGTGTGTCGCATAGGCAGCGGCTCTTTTGGAGAGCTCTATCGTGCCGAAGGCTTGAAGTATGGTGAAGAAGTGGCCGTTAAGTTGGAAAGTGCTATGATGCCCCATCCCCTGTTGCTGCGCGAGTCCAAGGTGTACAAAGCGTTACGCGGTGCTGTGGGATTTCCCCAAATCCGCTACTACGGCAAGGAGGGAATGTATTATTTTTTGGTGTTGGATCTATTGGGTCCCACTTTAGAGGATGTGTTTAACTTTTGTGCGCGCAGTTTTAGTTTGAAGACCACTTTGATGCTGGCCGATCAGATGTTGGCCCGATTGGAGTATGTTCATTTCAAGTGTTTCGTACATCGTGACATCAAGCCGGATAACTTCCTCATCGGCTTGGGTCGTCAAAGCAGTTGTGTGTTTCTGATTGATTTCGGGCTGGCAAAGAAGTTCTACAGCCCGCGAACTCAGCACATTGGTTATCATGAGAGTAATGAGTTGATAGGCACGGCACGTTATGCCTCCGTGCGGGCCCATTTTGCCGAACAGGGGCGACGCGATGATCTGGAGTCGGTGGGTTATTTGTTAATATATTTCCAAAAGGGTTCTTTGCCCTGGCAGGGCATTCGGGCGGAGACCCGCCAGCAAAAGTACGAGAGAATTGCCGCGTACAAGGCGAGTCTGCCATTGACCTCGCTCTGTGGTGAGCTGCCCTCGGAGTTCTACATGTACTTGAAGTACTGCCGCAGTCTGCTCTTTGCCGAACAGCCGGATTATATGTACCTGAGGCAGTTGTTTAAGGCCTTGTTCCGCAATCGTGCGTTTCTTTTGGACTATTTCTACGATTGGGAGGATCTGGAAAACCAGGCGGCCAGACGACGACGAAAGCATCGTGAGCGCAAGCTCTGTGCCTGCCGACGAAAGCAACATGAGAAACTGTGTGAGAAACAACAAGAAAGCCTAATCGAGCAGAAGAAGAAGGAGCAGGAACTATCTGGACTGAAACAGAGCACATGACTTTTCGATCTTTGTCTTTGTTGTTAATTAACTGCCATGCCACACACTACTTCTGCGGTTACTTCTATATTTAGCACATTACTTATCCCTATACCTCTACCATATTTCATTGTCTCCGGCTCAGCTATTGTTCGTCAAATCAATGGCTTGCATAATTGGCAAATGATGCCAATCGCACACAAAGGGGCTTGTAGGAAAATAAAAGCGAAAATTGGCGAAACTTTGTTACCCTGGAAACAACTTTTTGAAAGTAGCGAACGCATTCAGTAACTTCATGGCTGTGATATACATATTAAAGGATTGCAGAAAAAAATAACTCTTGTATGTAACTGCATTATTGTGTAGCGGGAGTTATTCAACATGTTGTATGGTAGGGGCGGTTTCGCTAGAGTCAAGTTTTAACTATTTTTTGAAACCCAAACCAACCAAATTCCAACCGAATTCCAATTCTTAGGTGCCACGGAAATTTCTTTTGGTTGGTTTCAAACCTCTCATGTGTTGTATGGAGATTTTGAAAACTCTTTTTTTCACGGGAGGGCCCTCTACATGACAGCTAGCGTATTAAGGGATGGAAACATATTCCTCGTGTTTTGCGCAAAACAAATTATTAAATTTTTCATTATATTTATACAAATTATGACTTAAATTTGAATTATTATTTTAAAATGCATCATAAAACATAAAACACAATCAAAAAATTTCACTAAATCATCAATTTAACCCACAACTAAAATAAGGGAAATTTTTCGGCGGGAGATTCAGCCCTGTTTTTAGAGATGGAACATCAATTGGAACATCTAGATTAACTAATTAGAAAATGAAATCTCTAGAACTTCTGTGGCACCAACGAATTTTTCGAGAGATTTACAAACCAACCATCGGCAAAATCTCTAGAGATTTCTGTGGCACCCCCGAATATTTATAAAGTTTGGACCAATATCTATATATTCTACATAACACAATTAGATCCGAGCAAAAACACCGAAGATTTGCCAATGCGCCTCCCAAATTTATTAAAACCACATTACTTGGTACAGGGTATTTTGCTGTGGGGGCACTCGACTGCAACACTCTTAATTGTTTTAGAATTTTGTAGACTAGGAAAAAAAATCTATTCAAAAAATAACCACATTTTCCATGCAAATATCTCGCAAAACCTAAAGTGCCCTAATCTGTAGTTTTATTTGAAACTTGGCCACCAATTATGGTGAGTTAAAAAGTATAAATAACGGTTAAAGTTTTTTCATTTTTCAATTGCAGAACAGATGGCTTGAATTCACCTATTTGCCTTTTTATGTCGTTCACTATGGTTGCTATCACCTCAGAAGATTCGTTTGCGTATTTAAACGAAAAGGCCAAGCTAACTTCGTCTTTGCCGAAGTTTTTATACATATAGTGGTCCGATTTCGACAAATCTTCTTGAATTTATGTAAAATCATTGAAAACTTATAAATACGAGCGTTGGGAGCGATAGCTTTAAAAACAGAAAAGTTTTTCTCACTAAAACTAATTTTTCAACCGATCGTTCCTATGGCAGCTATATGCTATAGTTATCCGATCCGGCCGGTTCCGACAAATGTGCAGCGTATTTGTACCAAAAGACTGCGTGCAGAGTTTGGTTAAGATAGCTTTAAAACTGACGGAGGAGATAGCATAGAAACAGACGGACGGACGGACAGACGGACAGACGGACGGACAGACGGACATGGCTATATTAACCCAGCTCGTCATGCTGATCAAGAATATATATACTTTATGTGGTCGGAGATGCTTCCTTCTATGCGTTACAAACACCCGGACAATTTTAATATACCCTCTCCAAGGTTATAAAAACAAAAAAAGATTTTTCTCACAAAGACCCACTTTTCGACCGATAGTTCCTATGGCAGCTATAAGATATAGTCGTCCGATCCGGTCGGTTCCGACATATTAGCACTGTGCAGTAAAAAGAAGACTCTGTGCCAAGTTTCAGCTCGATAGCTTTAAAACTGAGAGACTAGTTTGCGTAAAAACAAGGGTTGCCGAATATTTTTCAAAACATCGTATCGATGATATTCTGTGATTTGAAAAAATATCAAATGATAATAAATATATTACTTTTAAAACATCGATATATCGATATAATTGATATTTTAATTTTTTTCCTGTTTTTACCAAAAAGAGGAAATACTCTGCCCCAAAATAAAAAGATATAGTCTATATATAGTCTATTCGAGTTTTCTAGGTATTATACATATTAAATACTTTTAGTTTCAATATTTGGGCTAAATTTTACATGTTTTTTTAAAATTCGTGGAAAGAAATCGGGAAGAGATTTTTTAATTCTGTTTTTATACACTTGAAAAGTGTTATAATTCAGCTTTAAGTTGTATACAGCGGGAAATGGCATCACCCACAAAATATATTTTTTTTTTTTATCAGCGTGACGAGCTGAGTCGATTAAGCTTTGTCCGTCCGTCTGTCCGTCTGTCCGTCCGTCCGTCTGTCCGTCTGTCTGAACTGTCCGAACTAGTCCCTCAGTTTTGAAGCTAGCGAGCTGAAATTTTGCACAGAGTCTTTTTTTGTCTGCACGCTGCTAATATGTCGGAACCGAACGGATCGGATGGCTACTTCTTGTAGCTGCCATACAAATGATCGGTCGAAAAATGGATTTTAATAAGAAAATCTGGTTTTTTCTCAATATTACCGTTCTCAATCACGGTCTTGGGTAATATTAAATGTTTTTAAGCTGATCTGCGAAGTTTGGTCGAAGTCGCTAACCGTTGAGACAAGCGATTTCAAGTGTATAAAAACTTCGGCACGGACCAAGTTAGCCTTGCCTTTCTCGTTTGTATTTGAGTGTACAATTCATTATAAAAAACACAAAATTAAAAATTTGTGAATGCGAGGGCTGTTCAAAAAGTTCTCGGGATCCGAAGTAGGCTCTTCCAAAAAAAGATGTGTCGATGATACCCACGTTTCCGGGAGTTACAATTATCAGAAAGCAAAATGGAAGCTGGGAAGTTTTTTAGTATGAATGCCATTATCGTCCGTAGCAGAATTGTGAAAATAAAATTGAATTTAAAAAAAATAGAGGCGGCAGTCCAGTGTACAAAAAACATAGTAAAAACTTTTTCTCAAAGATTGAGGTAGGGACGATAGCCACGTTAATTCTGCGTTCATAAAGCCCTACATAATCAAAATCGGTTCGGTAGAACTTTAGAAAATGTGGGCACCAGTCCGAAAAACTCGGTTTCGAGATAAATGAGTTTAAAGTTTAAAGTAATTTGAAAATTGCTTGTTATACCGAAGTCATTGGTCGACAAGAAAAAAGCTATATAATCTAAAGTATTTCGCATTTTTAAAAATCCATTTGGGATAATATTTTTTAATATCTAAGCTAAAAAATAAAAACAAACCAAAAATTTTTGATAAAATTTTCTAGACCAGAAGAGGGCCTTAAAAGTCTTTAAAAAGACGCGTCGCTTTGACGCATATGGCGCATTTTATAGCAGAAGCAAGTCGCTCCGAAGGCACTGGGGTAATAAGATACCTTACGGCTAGTCTGGATAGTCCTGTCATGACTGCCTTATGCGAATTCCAGAATATTAAGAATTCGATATTTGGTCGAAAAAAAAATCACGATATAAATATATCAGTTTAAAAAAATATTATCGATATATTGATATTTTGATATATTTTCGACAACCCTAGTAAAAACAGACAGACGGACGGACAGACAGACCGACGGACAAAGCTCAATCGACTGAGCTCGTCGCCCTGATCAAGAATATATTTAGTTTATAGGGTCAACTTCAGTCAGAACTTGGTCAGCTGTACGCTCACTTACGCTCTCTGGATACATTTGGATCAGCCAGTTCCAACACAAATTAAGGGAAATTGGAAATTTTAAAGTCTTGTCGATGTCAAACAATGATTTTTGATTTTTGATAAGTTCTTTATAAAATATACTGAATTTAACGAGCCTTGTTGAGCAAAGAGCTTCACACGTTGAAAATCGTATGGAGAAAAGTCCGGTCTAATGTACTTGTTCGCATACCTCACAAAATAACAGGGCTAGACGCTTTTTAACAATCATAATAAAAATACCATTTTAGGCACAATTTTAACATTCTTATCTCTATTAACATCAACCTCATCGCATTGGCATTGACCTCCAAATTGCGCAATTTTCGTTAACTGGCCAATTTGAATGTCACAAAGTCCATTTGGGTGCCCGCTCACACACTCGAATTATGCGAATGGCCATTGGCTAGTGCTAACTTATAAATAAAACACAGATTTGTAGCCGTTTGCTCGACGCAGAAAAAAGTTAATTTGAAATGTGAATCTGAAAGGAAAACCAAAACCAAAAGCCCGCAAATATTTTTACGCTTCAGCGCACTGCGTGTGTGTGTGTGTGTGTGCTATTAGGCATGCATTCTTAGTGTGGGTCTGTCCACCAAGTCCATGGCTAGCCAGGCGGCAAACATACAAAAAAAAAAAAACAAGTAAGAGCGGTGCAGTCGAGTTTCCCGACTCCAAACTACCCTCTACCCTTGAGACACACATACAAATACATACACAACGCTCGCACATACTCTCACTCGAGCGCACTGGCTGCCTGCAGTAGCACAGAGCTTCCTTGTATTCCTTTGGTGTATAACTTTGGTGTTTTAGGCCAAGGATAATACATAATACATTTCAAATTATGTGCTCTTGCAGTTTTCTGTGGTTTTGCGGGAAAAGGGGAAATTTTTTAAAATCTAAAACAAAATTGATTTGGGTATACTTTTTAGAGTCGGACATGTTTTCTTTTCCATGGTACATACACTTTCACTAGTTCATGATCCCCTTTTTCCTATTTTTAATGGGTATATAGGGTATAAAAAACCCACATACACATGAATGCGTGGGTGTGTTAAATGGGCGTGGCATAGTAGATTCTAGGTAAGTTATTTATAGATTTATACACACTCACAACATGAGTCTCCTCTGAGCCCCAAAGCTCAAGGAGCTCTCCAAGAGCCGTTGGGCAAAATCGCTTAGGGGCAGCTAAATTGTGTGCGCTGTGAGTGTGTATGTGTACGTGTATGTGTATGTGTGGTGTGTTCCATTCGGTATTATTGCAGCGCGACTAAGCAAACTACTTTGGCTTGCTTGGTTTGACCTTCTTTTCCTTTAGCCAAAGCATCTGGGAAATTTGAACTAGCCATGACATGGCATCAGTAACAGGTCTTGAGTTGCCTTTATAATTAACCCTTTTATTAACATCCTTTACGCCTAGTTCATATTGTTGATAGAGATAGCTGCGTTCTTATGGTTTTGTGCGGTGGTCAACTTTCTTACATTTTACAGCTTTAGTTCTTTGGGTAAACCATCTCTTTCCAACACCCCAAATGGTCGCCTACGAATTAAAGCAACTAAGAGTGTTTCAGTTGAGTGCACCGACTGTAAAATACCCTGTACCAAGTACGACAAAAAAATTAAAATGTTTGGAGACTATGAAAATAAATAGTTGCCCACTTCCGAAATAATGACCCATATATAAATCTGTAAGCCCGACTGACTGACATATTATCAATCCATAGCCAAAACTGCTTATCGTACAGACTTAAGATTTGGTATGGACCTTCGATTAGTTATGCAGGTGCGCACGAAGAAAGAAAATATGGAAAAATTCTTCGCGAAAAAAGTTGTTGTGGACTGTTGTGAACTAAGAATGAAGAGCGGTGGGAGTTAGAAAGAAGGGTGGGGAAAGAGTGGAGAGCGGGTGAAGAGGAGGAGAGAAATAAACGGCAAAGCCAATTTGAATTGAATTATAATTGAAGAGAGCTGCTGCTGCTCTAAAATGCAGTCTTCATATAATAATAATAAAATACTATGTGGTCGTGCGTCAGAAGTATGCAGGGACTAACATATAATTCCGGAATTTTCGAGCGCCTAAAAAATTTGGTTTGGTCCTTTAGGACGGGATGACGGGGAACTCGAAACTGTCTACAAAATAAATCAACACAATTTCTTTAAATCTGGGACGCGGACAAAGTCGCGTTTTGTACTTTTTTTTTTTTTACATTAAAAAGAATCAGGTAGGGGTGAAACCATGACCGCAGAGGGGTCAAAGCAAATATAATTATAAATTATAAATAAAGTAAATTGACATTAGAGAAATTAAAATAAATACACTTCACAGCAGTCGCAAACTGGTCTACATGTATATTTTAATGTTTAATATGTACCTATATTTGTTCTTTTAAGCACCGTTGCTCAGATCCGATTTGATTCGCGGAGCGCGTGTGTGAAGTATCAAGGCTTTTTGCTGGCACAGCTACATATTTGTTCTGCAAGATTCACATTGGTCATTAAATCAGTTTCCATTGTTTTGGTTGAAGCTGCACATATGGATTTTTTTATTTTTTCTACTCGTAGACGGCACACAAGCAGATAACCTCTTTGGAAACACCGACCGATTTGGTGAATGAAGCCCATACGAACACCAGCGGCCAATGTGGCATTAACGGTGGATCTCATCTCAGGACTCGATGGCATGTTGACGGCCTCCTCCATGCTTAACATGGCTTCCTAAAGCCCTCCAGTAACTGCATAAGCAATTGTCCCATCTGATTGGTGCTGTTGGTTGTGAACCTAATAGAATAACCAGCTGAATCGAGACTAACGATTAACAAGAGAACTGCATACTCACTTGGGCATATTTGCTTAACATTCAAGTTGCTTTTAGATTTAGTTTTACGTTGTGCTTTCCTTTACGAAATGACTGACTTATCACGAAATATTTGCTTTGCCCACTTTGTTCTATAAATGTTTGTAGGTAAGAAAGTTAATTAAACTTTTCACATTCTACAATTAAGTTGCCTTAAGGCCACAATTTGTTTAAATGCGAAAAGAATATTAAATCTATTGTGCTGATGCGTTAATTGAAAATTCGTACGCAGCAAATATACGAAAATGTATATAAAATAAATCTCCATATCTTCATTGTGTAAAACAACATCGGGTGACAGATTTCAGTGCGACAAAGACTTAAGGGCCTTGCAGAACTTGGGACATCATATCACTACATGTATTGCTATTTCAGTAAATAAAATAGAAATCTATACTTATACCTCTGTAGGTCCGACTGACCGACATATTATCAGCCCCCAGCCAAAACTGCTTATTCCAGAGATCTAAGATTTATCATAGACCTTCGCTTAGTTATGCAGGCGCGCACTAAGAAAGAAACTTTGCAAAATTTGACAGCGAAGTAGGTGAAAACGCCAAAGAAAAGTTTGTATGGGGCACATAACAGAGCTGTGGCGCTCAGGCAAAATTTTAGTCTAAGCTGTTTCGCTAAGAGCGCGAAAGAGAGTGAGTTTAAGAGGAAACGACTTAAACTCACAAAAATTAGGTATGAGTTATTATGTATGTGTCTTGGCTCTCTGAGACTGATGACATCTATTATGAGAGTTATGTGAGAGAAGGAGAGGGAGTTTAGAGAGGGTAGAGAGAACAAAATGTCAATTACTGATTAAATTCTTGGACGCGGACAAAGTCGCGGCGAGTTCAGCTAGTAATTTATATATCTGGTATTCGAAATTGTTTTGAAACACAGATTTTGGTCATAAAATGAATTTTGAGTAAATTGTTCTACAATTTATTGCCATTAAGCAAACGAACATAAAAACGAAAAAAGTTTTAAAAAAATATTCATTCGTTTTCACTTTATGACTATACAATTGCGCTATAATTTATATTAAGATCGGATAATAAATAGCCGACTTAAAAAAATTTGGCATTCTTTTTGGCTGCCTCCCCACAAGAGCACAGAAAGGCTATAATTTAAATTTTTCTATGAGTAACGGGCATATCAATGTTGGTTAAAGCCGACTTTAACTTACGCTCGCGTCTTAGTTTTAATTTAATTTAATTGTTGTTCATTTTGTTACCCGCAGCAGCGATAACTCTTGTGGGACCCGCACTTAAATAAAGTCATAAATTTGCCTCAGCTCACAAACAGAATCTCACACACGCTACAATTTTCATTGCATAACTTTGTGCGACTTTGTGGCCATGTTTCTTAGTTGCTGCTGTTGCTGCTGCCTGTTGTAATGTATGGTCAGCATCTGTTGTGGCAAATCAGTCAACATGGCAAATGATTACCAGGGTCTGGACTGAAGCTGCCTGTGGCAGTCGTGTCGATAAGCAGACACCATGACCCTCGCGTCACATGTGGCGTATGATTAATGTGTCTTCAGTGCGCTTAATGCTTTTAAATACGCATAAATGATTGCGATTGGCCTGTTGGTTTGAGTGTCGTTTATCTTGTTCTTAATGCAACTGCTATCGCATCGGATCAACTAAATTGAGTGTTGAATTGGGTTAAGTTGAAGACCACAAAAGAAAGAATGATATAATGTTAAATTCTGATGATGCAGCTGACACCAGAGAATGTTTATAGTGAATACTTACTAAGTCTAGTACGCAAATCCACTCAATTCTAATTCCCTTATATGCGATTCAGTAAACAAATTTTACCAGCAGTTGGCCAGTGGCTTCCCTCGTGGGCTTAACTTATTAGCTAATTAGGCAAATATTTGCCAGTTAATCATACAGTAAATGTGCCGTCTACACATCATCAGAAAACCCATTTCAAGTCATTGTGGCTTTGATTGATGCGCTAATTGAACATTTGTCGCATAAGGCTAAGCCAATATTGATTTTATTCACATATCCATCGAAGGCATTAACAGACCAAACGACAACAATCACATTTGACAAAAAATAACACAAAAGTTCGTCTAAAGTTTTATTGTTGTTCTTCTTGTTGTTGTCGATAAGCTTGTTTTATTTGATTTATTTATTTAGCCGGAGAGAGAGAGAGACAGAGAAAGGGAGTGGAAATCGCGTGCAGGCCTTCAAATTGCCTCGATATGTGTGTGAGTTTGTGTTTGCCTAAGCGCTAGGCTATTAGACCAATTTTCAGGCAAACAAAAAATACTGCATAAAAACGAAAACGCCAAAAGCTTTTAAAGCGTTTGAGAGTTCAGTTTGTTTGGGGTATCTGAGTTTTACACTAAGTTCTTAGACAAAATAAGATCAGATTCTGTTTATTAAATTAATCATGGATCGTGTTTTCATTCAAGAACTACACTTAACAACTCTAACAACAAATTCTAGAATTCTTCTTAATGTGTTTCGAAACGGTCTAATATCAAGTGCTTCGAAACATTGCACTTGGATTAAACATTTTTGTCCTTAATTTGTAGTTGATTAAGCAACAAATTAACTATATCTTTTTCCTAAGAGTATGTATCGGTGCTTGCACTTGCTAGCCCTGAATTTGGTTGATTAGAGCAAAAACAAGTTCGACTTGATTCAGGACACTTTTTTGTTGTTGGCCTGCCACTTTTACTTTGACATTTTACACGACTTTCATTTTGTGCACCAGCAGATGACCCTTTCTAATTGCCCAAACATTTTTGTCAATTTTTTGTTGTTGTCTTTTTTTCCGTCTTTTGACTTTGAACTAGACTCGTGGCTAAAATTAGTTTATCAAAACGTGTCCATTTTTTTTTCGGGGACGCTTGTCATCCATTTGAGCTGCTCTAAGTCTTCATTAACAATTTTTTAGTACTCAAAGTAGCTTTTCAAGGTTGCATGTAACACTCAAACTGACGACATCTGCTCCTGGTTCTCATCGGCAAAGGTGGGTTGCATTATTAATGGCCTGGGAATCGCCTGACTGGCTGTCTGTTCCCGCTTTGACTGCGGTTTACGCTTAGCTAATGACTAGTTCGTGATTTAGGCCAAGATAAGTTGACGTGTCTCTAATTGGATATGCGCGTAAAATATGCTTTTAATTTTGGTATTAATACAAAATTAAAGAATTCCAATTAGGTGCTTGACAACGCACCCACCACTTAAATGTGGCCTAATTTGTAATCATCTGGTGAAAATTAAAAAAACGACTTTAATATACTCTGAATATGCAGTAGCAGCTGAATGCAGCGCTGCTGTTGTGATGGTTCTTTTGCTCATGGCTTGGCTAACGTTCATTCATTCTTAATCATTCCTTCGACAGATGGTTAAATATTGCTGATTACTTAATATTTTTGGTTGAGAAAATCGTATAATTGATTGCAACAATTTATTTTAGAGCTAAGAAATATTACTATAGGATATATAAAATAACATTCTTGTCGGTGGCTTAACTTCAGCTTTTCTATTAGCCCGATGTTTGCATTACATAGTCTGGACGGTCGCTCCTGTTCCATACGAGCTGGCACCAGCAGTTCACACCAAGCTTGAAAATGTCTTCTCTCATTTGGGTGTCCCTTACTAGTGGTGGTCGTCCCCACTTGCCGCCTCCTCCATATCCATCTGCATTCACTTTGTATTCCTAATTTTTGCTGAAGCTTCTTAATCCATCCGGTTGGCAGATCTTTGCAAATTTTGTGATTTTTTAACCATGGGTATAACTGTTCCCATTCAAAATGAAAAAACGGGGATTATGAAGTTGTGCAGATGTATGTAAAAGGGAGAAGGAAGGATCTCCAACCACATAAAATATATATATTCTTGATCAGCATCAACAGCCGAGTCGATTTAGCCATGTCCGTCTGTCTGTCTGTCCGTCTGTCTGTCAGTATGAACGCGTCGATCTCAGAGACTGTAATAGATAGAGCCACAAGTTTTGGAGTGTATATACTAGGTGTATACTGTACCCACATCGAGTTTGTTTCAGATTTGGAAAATTCCTCCTCCTCCATCTTTAAACAGCGAAAAACTGTCTTTTTCTCTGTATAAACGCGTTGATCTCACAGACTATAAGAAGAAGAGCCACAAATTTTAGCATATATGTAGGTGTACACCGTACCCAGATAAAGCTTGATCCAGGTTTGGCAAATACCTCCTCCATCTTCTTCTAACCGCGAAAAACTGCCAGAGCTACAATTTTTAAGTTTGAACCTAGTGACTTAATATACATTCAGTGAGGCCAACCATCTATCTATTCTGTGTATTACACTGAGATCCGAGCAAAATCACCGAAGATATGTACATAAGTGTGCCTGCCCATTTAATGAAATAAATTTTAAAATAAAAGGAATTCAAAGCTGTAGGAACCACATTACTTGGGACAGGGTATATTGCTGTCGAGGCACTCGACCGCAACACTCTTACTTGTTAGATTTTGTTTATGGCTTATATGAAATGATTTGTGGGTGAATGTAAAATTGGTTCTCCAATTCGCGAATTTTTGGCTGTCGAGTACCATCTCTTAGGGAAATGCTATAGCCCATTATACCGTCATACACAACGATTTTAACCAAAATCTACCGAGCGCTTTTAAAGACGTTCAAGAATAAAGGTTTAACCCCTTCTGAGGTATCTTAACCGCTTGCGCGAATTAAGTGAATTTTTTATATGTCGTTCCCAATAACCCTCTCCAGATTTGCTGAATTTTTGAGAATTTTATCTTAAGCCATTAAAAACTTAGTTAAAATTGTTGTTGTTAAACGCGAACTGAGGCTTCATTTGAAAAACTGGGTTTGAGGTGATGCTAACAAAGGCGTCTTTTATCATAATTTATGGGTCTTCCGCCGGGCTTTTATTTTTGGATTTTGTCGAACTGTGTAATCTTCTTCTTCGGCAAAGTTGAAGTTCGCAGGAGACGGAGGTTCTAAAGTTGCGATTAGGTCTTGTGGAAGTGGTATCTTTTTGACCTTGTTCTTGTTATTTATTAAGACTCTTGATAAAAGAGGATCTGATGTGTCCATAGCCCTGTGAAAAAAGTCACCCATATTGTTTAGACGACTGTTTTTTCTGCCATGTGATCTCCTTTCTCGTTTAAAAAATTTATTGCATGCTTCGGATTCGTTTTTTCCAAGACACTCAACGGGAAGAACTGCATTTTCTATTATTTGGTATCCATGAACCAATAATTTATGCAGGGTCGTTCATATACATGGAAGGCGTTTTTTCACACAATTCCTTAAAATTTGCAGAACTTATTTTATACTCTCAGGAAAGAGCCATTAAAATATTGTGGAAATTATAAATGACTTTTGCATCAAACTCCACTATTGAGCTAAACAACTCCACGTTTGAAAATAGCCTTCTACCCATTGAAAATGGGTAAAAGGGGATCATGAAGTTGTGCAAATGTATGTAACAGGGAGAAGGAAGCATTTCCGACCCTATAAAGTATATATATTCTTGATCAGCATCAACAGCCGAGTCGATTTAGCCATGTCCGTCTGTCCGTCCGTTCGTCTATCCGTCTGTCCATCCGACCGTCTGTGCGTCTGTCTGTATGAACGCGTCGATCTCAGAGACTATAAGAGATAGAGATACAAATTTTTGCATGTACATTTTACATAGGTATAGGCCGTACGCAGATCAAGTTTGTTTCAGATTTGCAAAAATTAAACCGCAAACAACTGTCAGAGCCACAATTTTAAAGTTGCAACCACGTCGCTTAAAATATATTATCTTGGGCCTTAAATCTATCTACTTTGAAACGCACAATGAGATCTGAGCTAAAACACCGAAGTTATTAAAGAAACAAATTTTGACCCCTCCCCCCACCACCGTACATATGTGTGTGTGTGTGTGTGTGCGTGCGCGTTTTTGTTTGCTAATATGTGTGTGTATGCGTTTGTGTATGTGTGTGTGTTTGTCAATTGTACATTATGAAGTCGGTCTACTCGACTGCAACGAGCTTACTTGTTTAATTAAATCCTTGTTAATTAAAATTTTTATATCATTTGAAAGATATTTTTCATTCTGTTTTTCAAATCCACTATTGCATTTTTGAAGTCCTTTCTTAACAAAATGTTGAAAAGCATGCATTTCCGATTTTATGTCAGATATGTTTTTGTTTGATAGTTTGATAAGTTGAAGACAGACGTTTTTTCATTGCCCAGTCCAACAGCGCACTTCTGTTCTGCTTTTTCTTCCTCCAAACGTCATTATTTCTACGGCAAAATACGACTTCACCTGCAATGATTCAATTTATTTAGCAATGGCGCGAATATGCACAGTTTTTGCGCACCTCGTTGTATACATGTTAAGCATTAATTGGACGTTTACAACTGGAGTTAATTGGATCTTATTCACTACTTCTGCTCCATAAAACACAATCAATTTTAGGTTAGGTCATACTAGAAAGACACCACGACAACAATACAAATAACAATTTACAATCTTTTTCCAAATACCTTGATCTTCGTTTTCCATGTTTGACACAAGCTGTACATAAAGAATTGAAAGAATGCCACAGCTATAAACATAGCCGAATATTTCTGGCAAACACCCCACGTGGCAAGCTTTTGGGAGAAAACTGACTTTAAAACCCTAAAGTAGCCACTCGGATGGCACGATAAAAATATTTTTCGGTATTTTACTGACTGATGTATTTAGAATCAAATAACACTAAAGACGTTTAAAAAAAATTCTTTAATTTTTGGGCTTTATGGCAAAAAAGGGCAATTGGGACCTCAGCGCATTGGATATATATACTCTATTTACTTCTGTATTTTCATCTTGGCAAATTTCGCGGTTCTTCGGACCATTTAAATAAAAGCTATGTAGTCTATGTGCAATTCCAGTTTATCAACTATCTTTGTGCGTGAAAGCGCTTTCATATGTAATACATGGTTTGTCCGGAAAGTAATAGGGCGGATTTTCTTCCGCCGCTACTGTACTTCGGACTAGATTCGGTAGAGGGCGTTCCTAGCTAACGAACGAGCGGCTGGTCAGTTGTCTCCGAGCACCTGAAGAGTCAGGACAGGAATTTTCGAGCGACGTGTTTCAAGCCATAAATGCTGAGCGATTAAATTCTGTGTAAAACTCGGGAAATCTGCGACAGACACGTTTGATATGATCAAGCAGGCTTACCCAGATGTTGCTTTAGCAAGACGTGGTGTTTTTTGGTGGCACAAGGGCTTTTTGGTGGGCAGGGAAGAGGTCGCCATTGAATATCGTGCTGCAAGACCTTAGACAAAAACCAACAATGCGACGCGTGTGTGTAAAGGTTTGTTTTTTATTGCCCAGATGTTAAATTAACCAAAATCTGTGGTTCATGACATTGTGACGGTGCATTTGAACATGCAAAGCAGAAGAAGGAAAGTGCCACCGAAGCTGGTCCCCACAAATTTTTAAAATTTTTTATTTTAAATCGACTCATTCCTATTACTTTCCGGACAAACCCGGTATATGTATGGACTAACACAATTGTGATCAAATTAGTCAACATTCATTGCAAGATTTGAAATTCAATCTAATAGACAGATGCCTCAAATTTTTGTTCGGATTGTGAAAAGACTCGCAATAAATTGCGTTCGTTTTCATAGTGAAAAGAATCTGCCCCAAAATTTAAAACTAAGAGCAAAAGCTCCGCATTGACATCATTTTAATGCATTTTATATGCTTACTCTGTCAGTCCATTAACAAATTTACTCCGTCCCTCTGTTGCCGTGCTTATTCACTCACCAAATAGTGGCAGTAGCAGATCTACCTGAAATTAATAACCTTAAAAGCTTCACCCAGGGGCCGGACAATTTACCTGGTACAGACATATACAAAAACATTCAACAGACCGACCATTGACTGAGCCATTTTGGAAGTCTGTTTCAGTTTTGCAAAGGCGAAACAAAAGAGCAGACAAAACAACAACTACCATCTGTAATTTACTAGAGAACAATTACAAAAACAAACACACAAGCAGACACTCAGTACACTTTTAATGGGGCACGAAGGATATGTATACATAGATATGTATTGAAATGAAGCTGGCTGACGTCGATGACTTCATAGAGAAATTCATTTAATACCAGCCACGATGCGAAGGACTTGGACTAAGCAGCACGAACGCACGCACACAGTTTGGGTGGAATGCGGCAAGCGGTTTGGCGATCTCCCAGTTCAGCAATTTTATTGCATGCATCCTGCATCATTCAGTGCACGAGAATTTCCCTCTTCTTCCCCCTTTGTTTTTGTCTTATCCAAAAGTTTGCTTAGCTGAAAACTGTTATAGCAATCTCCAGTTCTATGTATTTGTATTTGTTTAAAATGTTTAGCAAAGATAAATCTACTTATATATTGGAGGATTTTATCTCGGCTGCTGTGTTTTATTTCACACGGCGTGTGCGCAACTTTTCTTTGCTTGGCCAAGTTTATGCACTTGCGACATGCGCTTAGAACTTGTGAGCTAGCGAAGTTTTAGCCATCGAAAAACGAAAAGTTTTTAGTGTCCCGCAGCGTTGACAGACTCGTACTTGAAAAGTTTCTAGAGAATGTGTATAAATGCATGGGAAACAAGCAGAAAGAAAATGAAAAGATCTGGAATTGAAAGAGTTGGAGAGCAAATCAGCTGCCCATTTAGTTTCATAATGAGACCCCACTTGAATTACAGGTATAAAAACACGAAAGCAGTTTGTTACGTCCCTGGTATATTGAATTTTCAACGCTGTATCTTTAAATGCGATACACCGCTCCTTTCAATTACCAACTTTTTTTTAAACTACTGTCAAATTTGGTCAAATGATTGGATTTTGATAAAGTAAACATGCACGAAATCAAGCAAGCAAAGACCATGACCAAAATATAACTAAACTGTTTTGGCAAGTTAAAAAAGAAATGATGCAGTTTTATTTTAAGGACCCTAATTAAGAAAAAACCCCCAAATTTTTTGTCCTATCTCTTTTATGTAAAATAATAAAGTGTAGAATAGTAAAGTTTAAAATAGACAAGACTAACAATAACTTTAAAATAAAATAAAAAATCTTTACCAACTGCTTTTATAGAAGGTACGAATTTTTTTATAAATAAAATTTCATAAATAAACATGTTCATGAAAAATATGTTTCAAAATTAATTTAATGATTGTTTCTAAACAAGTTTAGATTTATTGGTTTCATATTCCAGTGCTACAAGCTGCAATTTATATTTAATGCACCAGTCGGATTTACATATAACATATAAGTTGGCTTTGACTAAGGACTATAAATGGTTTTAGCGTATTTAAAAAATTTTAATTTGAATTTTTACAATTTAAGCTTGGTATGGAGATACTTGCGAAAAGAGTGCAAAATCTCTGCACATTATTTCGTCGAAAGCAAGTGCGAATTAAGTCGCTCATCTCTAGTTGTTTTGTTTTCAAATATAACTTGGCGGGAAAATTTAAACTAATGCAATAGTTGCTACAATAGCTTTATGTGATTTTTAGGTTCATCGTGACTTTTATTTGTATTTTACAATAATTTGGACACGACTAGAAAAAGGGTAGAATCGACTGTTTTGGCCATGGCATCTCGTTGTTATGTACCTATAATGCAACGGCATAGATTGGAATATGTTGTACACGACCTGCGGGGACTAAGAAGTCCCAAGTCTGACCATTGAAAAGTTCTGCGGCTCATTCGTTCAACATACTGAATCACCGTCGTCCACAATTGAATCACTGTGTGCTGGGCCAAGTTCCTCATCAACAGACCTCTCTTATGAGGAGTTAAGGTTCTTGAAAAGAGAATCAGCACTTATTTGTTTATATGCATGGCATACGCACACATTCCTTGTGCCAACAAGTTGGTCGAAAAGGACATGAGTGGAGCTAACTGACACTTTCTTAAGTTGCGATGGACACTCCACCACCGAATTTATAGGACACTCCAAATTTTTTTTATAGACTTTTAATGATTGGAATAGTTGTAGTGGTACATCTAGTTTGTATTCTGACCGTTAATAAGGAGAAAGTGTCCACACCTGGCTCAGGTTTGAAGTTCGTTCGTGAAAGTCGAGCATGCCTCATCGTTTATTCGTCATGCGTCGAAAATAACACAACGTTTAGAAGCGTATTGATTCGCGAATAATTAACCGATTTGAATTCTGAAAAATGGATTCTTTTCTAGAAAGTAAGTACAATTTAAACGTATTGCTCAAAATTATTATTAATTTTGCATGACTTCAGTGAATCATTAATAAAAGTAGAGGTTTTTTTACGGTCACATTCTGAAAAATCGTGTTAAAAAAGCTATAAGTCAAAACTCCCAGCAGATCCCACTCTCAAACGAATAAGAAATTGTTATTTAGACAATTCTTCAAAACATAGTCAAAAATTAGCAGCAGATAGCAGCATATTTAGTCTCGGTGATGATTTTTGTGAGACAATTGTCGCGACATTACAAATATTCACTGCTCGACAACACTCTCCCCCAATTCACCAAACCAACTTTTTCTAAAGTATTTTGGCCCGCTGAGCACGAAAATCGACATGAAAAAACAATCTGCCGAACAGTTATCGAGATATTATCGATAAATCAAGTACGTTTCCGAAGAATTTGTCCGCCATATTGGATCCGCCATTTTATTTTTCTACGTTGTGACTTCGGATTCGTGATCCGCAACCCCGATAACCCCCGAGTACGGACTTCAGCCAAATCAAATGCGTTTTTGAAGAAATTGTCCGCCATATTGGATCCGCCATTTTGTTCTTCTAATTTTTGACGTCGGATTCGTGATCACCGACTCCGAAAACCCACGAGTACAGACTTTCAGCCAAATCAAATACGTTTTTCGACTTTTGGCCGTCTTTTTGGGATTTTGGACCACTGTGCGCCGCCAGCGAACGGTGGCGCTGTCCTTTAACAAAGCGCATGCCGTGTTGCAATGATTTCCTAGCAAAAAACAATCAATTGTGAATAGCATAATTAAACTCAATAAATATCTATACTTTCCCAGATGATTTTTGTTAACCCGCCATCATAATACTTTTCATGGATGAGCTAGGGCCACCTTCTCCTCCAATGAAAAGTTGTTCAGCCTTTTTAATGTTCTTGTATAGTTGTCCTACTCATTTTAAAACTCCGCGCCACAACACTTGTATGTACATATATCTGTGTCTACCGCCATGAGTAAGAAAAATATGTTTTACACATATTTCACACCTACGAAATCATCTCGTATCGCTTGACTATCGGGCGACTACCGCGTGACACGTTGACGTCGGATGGCAACGCTGTGATATCGATATGTCAATTTCGCGGGTGAACTCCTGACCAAATCACGAAACAGCAACTTGCGAAACCCGTGCGAAATCAGATTACGAAGTGATCACTGATAATTATACAGTGCCGCTCAACTGAATAGGTTTGACTTTTATTTTAAGTTCAAAACGTTGTATCTCTGTAACAAGCACTCCGCTTTGAGCGAAATAAATTTTGTTTCATAAAGAAATCAGTCTTCTGTGAAATAGCAAAGGTTCTGTTCTGTTGGTTTTGTTATTGCATCATTTTTATAATTTATTCAAAAACATAACAAAAAATCACCGTATTTTTTGGCTCAACTGAATAGGTTTGACCACTAAAACTATTAAACAAATGTATATACAGCAAGATTTTAAGGCACTGGGTAACTTAAATAACAAAAGAACACTGTTTTAGCATTATTTAGTGATTGGTATGGCCACCCATGTTCTTAATCATTTGAATCACACGGTTTGGTAAGAAATCATAATATTTTTCAATTTCATTTAGTGAAATTGTTGACCAGTCTTTTTAATTGCTTCAACTTGGGTCCCAGAGTGACTAAATTCGTATACTCTACTGGAAAAAAATTCCCCAAATGTTCTCGATGATGTTAATGTCAGGGAAGTAAGGCAGCCACTCGAGCAATTTAACGTTTTGATATTTAATCCACCATTTTTAAACCCGAGCGGTATGGATGGGAGCATTGTCGTGTTGGTACGTCAATGGAATATGATCATAAATCTCCGAAAACTGGAGATAAGCCTTTTGGAGCACAGTCTTGTACACATTTGCGTTCATCTTCGAGGTAACAAACTGGAGCTCGCATGTACCATAAAACAATATGGCTCCCCACAACATTACTCCACCGGCACATGAGTGATGACGACTTAAAAAACATTCTTCCTTTTGCATATCGTGGAAATAGTAATTATAGCCATCCGAACCATCGAGGTTGAACTTCTGTTCGTCGAAGAAGACCACCGTCTTCCACTCCTTGTTCCACGTCATGTGTTCTCGAGCAAATCGAAGTCGTGCTTCCTTACGTGCATCATTGAGAGGTGGTTTTTATTTTATTTCCAATTTCTTCAAGTGTTTGGCGCTTCGAAAAATTCGTTTTACCGTGGCCACACTAGCATTTGCGCCGCATTCTTCCCTAAGTTTGAGGGAGTTCGTAGGATAAATCGCTCCTCCAATGCTGTTGTTGCGTATTTTTTTCCTCCATTCATTTTTTTATAGTCTGCTTTATTACGGAGACCGATTTTCTTGGCTATTTCATAGTGTTTTAAACTAGATTCAATAAAGCCTTTTAATTGACCTTTTTCAAAATCGGTTAAGGATTTTCCGCGGACCATTTCACAAAAAACTGATAGTAGCTGCTTTAAATTTTGGAATTCAAAGAATTCAACTCTTTTCATTCACGCAGTCAATCAAAAAGTGAAGTCAAAAGCGTCAAACCTATTCAGTTGAGCCAAACAAAATGGAGATTTTTGATAATGTTTTTGAAAAAATATTAAAAATGATATAAAAACAGCACTCACAGAACAGAAACGTTGCTATTTCACAAAAGACTGATTTCTTTATGAAACAAAATTTATTTCGCTCAAATCGGAGTGCTCTTTTCGAAGATACAACGTTTTAAACCTAAAATAAAAGTCAAACCTTTTCAGTTGAGCGGCACTGTATATAACCAGCTTATCTCATGACCTGGAGCTGGGCCTGTGATGTCAGCTTATTTTTATACCCGTTACTCGTAGAGTAAAATGGGTATACTAAAGTCGTGCAGGCTGAAGGAATCATTTCCGCCCATATAAAGTATATATCTTCTTGATCAGCATCAACAGCCGAGTCGTCTGTCCGTCTGACCGTCTGTCCATCCGACCGTCTGTCTGTCTGTATGAACACCTAGATCTCAGAGATGGTTAGAGATAGAGGTTTGACATGTATGGGACAAATGCTTCTTTTATCTGCTCGCAGATTAAGTTCTCATGAGTAACGGGTATATCGAAGTCGGTTAAAGCCGACTTTAACTTGCGTTCTCGTTTCCCAATAGACATTGTTGTAAGTGAGTTCATTTTAAACAGATTACTTGATAACTAAGTTCACGTGAAAATCCAAAAATTGTTCATTCTAATTGGTTCGTTGTGAGTTTTCAAATTACTTTTAAATTGCCTTTCGCTTTGTATAGTTTTTTAAAGCCAATGTTGAACTTCAATGCGTTATTAAATCCGGTAATTATTGATAAAACAAAAAATTATTGCTTATAAAATCAATTTTTCGGTGGAAAACTCATTATCGTGGGGCTAATTAATGGGAATAAACTGACCGGAATAAGTTTTCAACAAATGTTTAATTGCTCATGTTCTGCGTATTTCATCTTTAACAAGTTTTCCCGGGCTCTCATAATTTTTTATGTATTCCATGTGCTTGTGTGTGTTCATGCTTCCTGACTTACATCAGCGCACACATATTACCACCACCAGCTGCCAACTAAGCCGGCCAAAGATTAATGAGTTCTCTCTTTTTCCTCGCGCATACATTTTAATAATTAATGCACAAATAATGATTTACACAAACTTTGGTCAGCCGCCGCAAAAGTAGCCCATGACCAACACATAATAAGTACATAAGGAAGAGCAACTAACCTTTTGATGAAGCTGCTGCCAATTGCACTGCGGCTGATTATGCTGGGAATGTTGCTTCCGTTTCCGTTGCTCGTTGGCTTGGCCTGCCACTTTTGCACTTTATTTAACACGAAAAACACAAAACAGTTAATCCATCATCATTATTATTTCGTTATTTGTTATTGTTGTTGTTTATTTGTGTTGCTTTGCTGGGACTTTCACTGGCTTTTTCCTCATGCTGGCAGCCACAAAGTTCAATTTTTGGTTTTGTTTTTGCTTTTAGTAAAATTGCAGCTGCTTAGGATTCTATTGTGGTTCATTCTAGTACATATTACATATACATGTTTTTTTTTATGGCACTTTCAAAAAGGCATTAAAATGTTGTGTCTGCTGCTGTAAGACTCTGGTAATTAGTGCTAAGCATAACAAGAACAACAGCTGCAGCAACAACAACAACAACAAATGGCCGCAATGCTTTTGTTTTTAGTTGCTAATGCAAATATAATTGAGGTTTTTCTTTTGTTTGATTTTTTTACGCCTCAACAATAATGGAGAACTGTTCTATTGCATACTTTTGTGCGCCCCAATAATTACACCCCACACACTAATCCACTGACAAGCACCCACCCACAGTGTCCACTATTTCAATTCTGTTTCATTTTGACAAACTTTTTAGCTCATCTGGTGGTTGTTCTTGCCCTTAATGTGCTCACTCTGGTTAGAGGCTGGCGTTCAGTGCTCCACTCGATTAGAAATTGCTGGGGCGTCGTTTTGTAGCAGCTGCACAGTCCAACTATGAGCATGAGAAAAAACCACATCTGATCAGTTAATTGTTCAGAACACGGCCAAGAAAGGTATCGAATTGTGCTTAGTTTTTTTAAGGTGATTAATCAAGGACCCTACTCTAATAAATAAAAATTGTTTACTTAACTGCATTATCATTTCCAGGTTCATAAAGCAGATCAAGCAGAGCAAAATACAAACCGATGTAAATGGTCCCAGCGAGTTGGAATGTTTTTTTGATTTGAAATGATTTCATAATTACAGTCAAGATATTGAATTTGGACCTCGATTTTGTGATTAAAGCGTTTAAAGTTCAAAATTTAATTAACCATGAGAAAATAGTTCTTCTTGTAAAATATTCAAATCTAGCCCGTACCCGGCGTGCGTTGCAACACCCCTTTAGAATTTTTGAACACAAAACAAGGAAGTGAAGCTAATTTGACAACTACAAATGTTATTCCCTGAATTCGGGTATCATGATAGTCTAAGTTCACATACGAATTTTTGGAAATTTTGATTTTTTTTCAACTGATTAAACGAATCTCCTATTTACCCGTCTTTAATTCCCAATCATCAAATCTTCTTCTTTCTGGTGATCTACGCTTCATCCCATCTACGTCTATTTACCCAACTTCATGACAATCAACGCTCTATTAAGATTGTATATTAACTGCACGACAACTGACATATGACTGACATGTAAATGAAACTGGAAAGTATAACAGCGACACAGTCTCATCTTACATCGAAAGTATAAAAGTTATCAATATGAAAATTTTACACAATATTGAACACAATAAAGCTTATATTTCTGCAACTTTTAGTCAAAAATCGTATTTTGAAGTTATGTATGTTATACATGTATTATCGGAAATGGGCAAAGGATGATTGTCCGATTCCGGATTTAATCTCTGGTTTGGAGGTAAAATTGGAAAAAAGACAGAGAGCAGCAGACAAATTGTTTTTTTAAGTCGCGTGTGGAAATAGTGTGTAAGTGAGTATATACAATCGGCTGGAACAGTAAACATTGAATAACTAGCACTGACAATATTACCATTTTGCCTTCATTATTTCAATGAACTTATTTAAGAGCGCTAATACTTAAGAGATGGTAGCATGCATCGAAAAACCGCGATGGTGGGTACCACATTTGACAGCACCCATCATCGAGGCAATATAGGCCATAACACTGTGCAACACTAAAAGTTGATACGGTCGAGACCAAAAAATTCTGAAAGGGTATAATAGTAGTAAAAAATCCTTCCCTGGGTTTGGTCTGGTTAGCTGCTGATTTCGTTTTATAGCACTTTAAAGTTTTAAGCATATGATTGGGACTTGTAACTCCATATCTCGTAAACTATTTGGAATTTCGCCTTGACGTCTGAAAAGAAGTTGTTGCTCTTGACTTAATTTACAAAACATTTCTAAGTAACAAGTCAAAATAGTCACATCTTTAAACTCAAAATTGCAAAAATGTCGTAAATTCATCATGTTTTCCCCTCATTATACCCTTGGAGAGGGTATATTAAAATTGTCCGGATGTTTGTAACGCATAGAAGGAAGCATCTCCGACCACATAAAGTATATACATTCTTGATCAGCATGACGAGCTGAGTTGATATAGCCATGACCGTCTGTCCGTCTGTCCGTCTGTCCGTCCGTCTGTCCGTCCGTCTGTCCGTCCGTCTGTTTCTATGCTATCTCCTCCGTCAGTTTTAAAGCTATCGTAACCAAACTTTGCACGAAGTCTTTTGGTATAAATACGCTGCACATTTGTCGGAACCGGCCGGATCGGATGACTATAGCATATAGCTGCCATAGGAACGATCGGTTGAAAAACTAGTTTTAGTGAGAAAAACTTTTTGTTTTCGATGTTATCGCTCCCAACGCCCGTATTTATAAGTTTTTAATGATTTTACATCATTTTACCAAAATTTTTCGAAATCGGACCACTATATAGTATAGCTGCCATACAAACTGTCAGGCACATATCAAGCTCCAAGGGTATATAAACTTCGGTCGAGCCGAAGTTAGCTTGCCGCTATTTTTTTGTACTGTTTTTCAACTTTTTCTTGAAAACTATAACGTATTTGACCAAGCAATGAAGGACGAAAAAGTAGCATAGATTAACGTAAACAATCGGTTGGAACATACCAACTTCATTCGAATGGTCCTTCATATAGTTAAAGACCCTGAAAGATGAATAATTTCAACGAAAACTCGAAAAAGTACAGTTTTTGGTAGAAATTGGCTGACACTATCAAAAATTTCGATTGTTTTGTATTAAATCAATAAAATTGTCAAAAAATATAACTTAAAAAATGTATCTAAAGAAATTTAATTTATTTACTTTCTTACCGATAAAATTCGTTTTTTTTTTCAAATTATTTGACTGTTTGACAGTTTTTCATGCTTTTGGTCTTTTTACTATATCAAAGAGTACTTAAATGAAGTGTGTACGTACTAACGGTTTGTTTATTTTGGTCTAAGCAACAACTTTTACCTAGATTACTTGTCCAAATTTGTAAAGGATTTCAGGAAAAAGTTGAAAAACTGAAAAAGTTGTGAAAAATTGATTTTTTGGACATCTTTTGTAATTTTAAATACCAAAACGTAATTTTTTTGATTTGCTACTAAAAAATGTTTTGTAGGCCAAGCCAAGAGCAACAACTTTGCTAAAGACACTAAAGCAAAATTCAACATAGCTTACGAGATATGAAATCATTAATCCTATACTGAAGCTGAAAAGTTCAAAGTTCAATAAAAAGAAAACGGCAGCTAATCAGACCAAACCCATGCAGCGTTTTTATACTACCATCACACCCTTTCAGAATTTTTTGGTCTCGACCGTATCAACTTTTTTGAGTTCAAAAATGTGTCACAGTGTAATCTAGAGATAAAAATAGACTGAATCGCGTTTTCAGTTTTACCAACAAAGGCTTGGTTCGCGGTTCTTAGGCATTTATATACTAGCAATTGCCTTCGAACAACATTGACCATTTAGGTGAAACCAGTTTCACCAAAATTATGGAATTAATCTTATGAGTAAAGTGCTTCAATACCAACAGAAAAACAGATCGGATCATTTAAGTACATCAGTTCAAGGCATCTTAACGTATCGCGGTTTGTCCACCAAAGACATTTTTAAACTAAATTTTTTTAATTTTCTTAATGGAAATGACGACTTTTATTTATAGGATTTATTGCATAATTTTGGAGACGCTCTTGATACCCATATGGTCAATGTTGCTCTGAGGCAATTGCTTGTACAAAGACAGCCATAGCCCGTGACTTAAGGGTCCGATGGTGAATCTAAAAACACAGTTCGGTCTATTTTGATCTCTAGTTTATGACCTATATTGCCTCGATGATGGGTGCTGTCAAATGTGGTACCCACCATCGCGGTTTTTCGATGCATGCTACCATCTCTTAAGTACACATTTTATTAGTCCTTATCTCAATATAGTTAAAATCTTATACAATTCTATCGAGTGGTTTACCATTAATTCCACTTTCTAAGTTAGACCTCTATGGGCATGGTACTAACCGCTTGTCCATTGGAGGCGGGAATTTGGTATAACAATGGTGGCGACCCCCTCCAACTTTGGTGAATTTTCCAAAATTTTAGCTCTCATATTTTTTTAACCAGCCACAGAGGTTGTAACTTTGTGTTGCTAGTATAAATGTGCCCATTAAAAGCCAACTTGACGTGCTCCAGAAAAACTGGGTATGAGGTGTTGCTACCTAATGCCTCTAGTTTCACAATTTATTGGTCCCAGTCCCAGGCAAAAAAAAAGTTGAATTTTGTTCCTCTGTGTATATATAGAGAAATGTTTCCTTCTATGCGGTGCAAACTTCTGGGTAAAATTATAATACACTTTTCAAGTGTATAAAAATTGTAAATGGGTTTTAGTGTCTGCGAATTGGACTTAAAGTTAAGTTTATCACTCATACGTACTGTTGCCCTTGCCTCTTCTAGATGAAAGCTAGTTTAAGCCGTAAACTAAGAGGCTGTCAGGATGTCTTCAAAGTGAGGTCCCACACAAACTGAACTAAAACGCTGCGCATCACGGTTGCGGCCGTTCCTGCGCATAGCCATTTTTTACGGTGCAGCTCATAAATAGAGTGTGGCCCATAATTCCCAAAATTCGCAAAATTTGCTGACGACCATACTTGTCCGCAACAATTGTATATACTCAGCCACAAAATGCGCTTAAAGATTAACTAAATAGGTTTAGCAGCTGGGCCGCTAAATAAAACGTTGGCATAAACACGGACAAGTGTGCTTCTGTGACCTATTTCACCCAGAAGACTGCCTATTGGATACGATATCAAGGCAATAGCTCAGGCAGTGGCTGCCAAAGTACGGCGAATGGAGGGGATTTATGGAACCTCGTTGAAGTCTTACTTAACAAAGATTATAGTCGTCCTGGCAAAAATCCTTATGAGCATTACGGGAGCTGAATGGTATCTGAGAACCAAGGATATTGAAAAAGAACTTGGAGTTCCTATAGTTGGAACTGTTTTCATAAAGAGGCTTGACAACCTATCACACCACCCCAACACACTGAACCCAAAAATAGGCTAAGAAGACGCAGAATCCAAAGAGTACTTCAAAGGAGAAGGGTAAAGAGTGTCTTAGTCAAGGACCTCAACTCACGGCGACTCTAGCAGAACACCATTAAAACACTTGTACATCGTCAGTAAGTCCAAGTGAACACTGCCAAGTATTGTTACTAATATACACTAGTATAAGCGGCCAAAAATGGTAGCAGAAGGCTAATCCATGAATAATTTTTTTCAAGGCAAAATGATAAAAAAAGAACGTCCAAAAATACATTCGAGTCATGCTCCATATTTGTTTGTTGCTTGATTAAATTCAAATTTCACAGCTTTTAAAATGATACGAAGAATTCGTTGATGAAATTTCAATTAGGTGAACGGGTCGTGTACGTAATATTCGTGGAAACTTTAAAGGCTTTTCGCAAACGTTTAAACTTAAAATAAATTTTAAATTATTTTATTTAATATGCACACCCTTTAAAGCAATCATTTATAATGGTATCAGTTGAGTTTTCGCATGGTTCCTTATCGGCGTGCATCCTAATCTACATATCTTTGTATTTTGCTTTATGCACTTGGAAATGATTTTGCTTTACAACTCTTGCGACCCAAGTTGCTCAAAAATTTTTTTGTATTTTTATGATTTTTTAAAATCCATTATCTTGGAATAGCAATTCGATTCGATTATCCTACAAACTGTTGGCTAGGCTTTGACAAAATTTACAAGGTAAAATTCTAAGAAATTGCAATATCATTGTATTGGCCCAACTTAAACTCTAATCGCACCATTCTGAGCATTTTTCACTCAATGAATAACTTCATTAAACATATCGAACAGACATATCCATTTCCATTTATGTATATTTATTCACCATGTTTTGTGCAACTGTTAACAATTGTTGCCTGGGTAATTGGTAAGGAGCAACCAAGGGTTGTGTTGCTGTTGTGGCTGTTGGATTTGGGTAGCAGCTGTCATCAGTTGGTAATGCTAATGCGATTTTCATTTTTGTTACTTATTGGCGGCATCCTAGCTGAAATTCCTAGTATACTTAAGTGGGCCAACAGGCGGCGATGTAAACGACGGTTGCTGCTGCTGCTGTCGTTGCTGTTGCCGTTGCTGATGATGATAACTTATATAACTAACGCTGCATAAATCCGTGCACACTCTCAGCCACCGTACACACTCTCGCACACAAATACATATCCATTTTTTTTAACTTAACTATTCAATGTGTATGTGCGTGTGATTTGGCACATTTTTATCTGCAGCACTTTCTATTTGTGTGTTGAATAATTCTTTTGGCGCTAACAAGCAGAAGCAGCAGCGCCAAAGCAATGGACATTTGTCACAAGCACACACACACACACACACGCACACGTCCGCACAGGACAGCCGTGCAGACTTGGACTCACTTTTGCTTCAACACTCATACACTCACATTTGTTGTTGGTCCGCGCACGCTTTTTGTATTTGGCACTTTTTTAAGAATCGTCCCGGTTCAGTTCACTTGGACTTTGGCTGGCGTTTGCCCCGGATGCTGTTCATGTCACGTCGATGGACCATTTTTGACTGGCTTCAAATCGAAGTTATTTGGCATGTTGAGCAGAGATCTTATAACAGACGCCGCCGCTGCTGCTGTCGCTGTCACTGCTTTGAGAAATCTTTGCCAAATGAGAGCGAGAGAGAATTAAAATCACTGAGAGCGAGAGAGACTGGGAAACTGAGAGAGAGAGAGAGAGAGGAGAGAGAAAGTGCTTATCTTGTTGCATTTGCAGGCTGTTTAGGTTTTTGCTGGTACAAACGCACGTGAAGATTTTATAAGTGGACCAGCGACAGGGTTGCCAATTGCCTTTGAAGATGCTTAATCATAAAATGGATCTTTCTAACCAATACCTTAAAACCAGATAACGACACAAGGACACTTTTCTGTCCTATCTATTTGGCCGGCACTGATTTATAATACACATTTGGCCTGCCCTGCTTAAGACTTACCAACCATAAAAACGATCAAAGAAATAATTGCAAAAAAAAGAAAATGGTGGGGAAAGTAATTGTTACCGTAGCTTGAGAGCAGTAGAACCCTCCGGGGCAACGAAGAAAAGATAAAGTTATTTTAAGACTGGAAGTTTTGTAAAAAATATGTATCGGGGGTCTTTTATATTTTTAGGATGGGCTTTTCAAAAAATAAGTTGCCTTTGGCCCAAAAATATTTCCATAATTTCTTAAAAAGGAGAAAAGTTGCAGTCAAGCGAATAATATTTGTTTTATGCCAAAATCGGGACTCGGCCAGTAGCGGATCCAGGCGGGGGTCAATATCTATAGGAGTACATAAAAATCAAATATCATTACAGAACACAGGCAGAGCCAAATCTACACTTTACCTTGCGTCACTGAGCGGGCGCTCAGCTAAAAATTATATAGACAGCGAGTCATTATCAAGCGCGGCACAACTCATGAGTGCGATTGAAAAGAACTGAGTTTCTGATCTCTCTGCATGTTTTTGCTGCTGTCAATGCTGCAATTCTGACACTCAGTAGGACTTTTCAGACGGTACAACTTCAGATATTATCAGCCTGAGCTCACTCGCACACTGGTCCCAAATCCCAAAAAGACGGCCAAAAGTCGAAAAACGTATTTGATTTGGCTGAAAGTCTGTACTCGGGGGTTTTCGGGGTCGGTGATCACAAATCCGAAATCAAAATTTAGAAAAACAAAATGGCGGATCCAATATGGCGGACAATTTCTTCAAAAACGCATTTGATTTGGCTAAAAGTCTGTACTCGGGGGTTTTCGGGGTTGGTGTTCACAAATCCGAAGTCAAAATTTAGAAAAACAAAATGGCGGATCCAATATGGCGGACAATTTCTTCAAAAACACATTTGATTTGGCTGAAAGTCTTTACTCGGGGGTTTTCGGGGTTGGTGATCACAAATCCGAAGTCAAAATTTAGAAAAACAAAATGGCGAATCCAATATGGCGGAAAATTTTTTCAAAAACGCATTTGATTTGGCTGAAAGTCTTTACTCGGGGGTTTTCGGGGTTGGTGATCACAAATCCGAAGTCAAAATTTGGAAAAACAAAATGGCGGATCCAATATGGCGGATCCAATATGGCGGACAATTTCTTCAAAAACGCATTTGATTTGGCTGAAAGTCTTTACTCGGGGGTTTTCGGGGTTGGTGATCACAAATCCGAAGTCAAAATTTAGAAAAACAAAATGGCGGATCCAATATGGCGGACAATTTCTTCGAAACGTACTTAATTTGGCTGAAACATCGAAAAACCCGTTTATCGATAATATCTCGATAACTGTTTGACAGATTTTTTTCATGTCGATTTTCGTGTTTTCCAAAATACTTTAAAAAGAGTCGGTTTGGTGAATTGGGGGAGAGCGTTGTCGAGCAGTGCATATTTGTAATGTCGCGACAATTATCGCACAAAAATCATCCCCGAGACTAAATATGCTGCTATCTGCTGCTAATTTTTGACTATGTTTTGAAGAACTGTCTAAATAACAATTTCTTATTCGTTTCAGAGTGGGATCTGCTGGGAGTTTTGACTTATGGCTTTTTTAACACGATTTTTCAGAATGTGACCGAAAAAAACCTAGACTAGATGTACCACTACAACTATTCCAATCATTAAAAGTCTATAAAAAAAATTGTTTTTGTTCGAGTTTTGGCCAGCTTTTTGGGATTTGGGACCAGTGTGCGTCGCCAAAGTGATCGAATTGTTTTAAAATACTTTCGTTAATTTTGCTCACCTTGTACACATTCGATGTACAATGGTAGAGTATCTTAATGACATATTGAACTTTTTACAGTGCCACCATTTACTACCCTTATGTGGATTTCATTCTGACTCTGACACATTGTAGAAGCTGCAAAAGTTTATGTGGAGGACTTGGATAACACAGTGCAACAAATTTCAACTTTTATAAAAACTACCATGCAACACTATGCGGAATCGATAGTGCTGAACGAGTAAAACTTCAGCGTTTGGTGATTGGTAGCACTTTTTTATGGACCCTCAAAGTTTTTGAAATTGGGTGTGATAACAAAAAAAGGTGTCATCAGACTTGGGAATACAGCTCATTCAGTTTTAGTGATAGCTGCAAACAGTCTTCGGCAAGTTGTAGCTGACAGTACGCAGAATAAATTTTTCTTACAAAGATTTTCAAAAAATTATATTTTCCGGGAGTTTTTCTTAAAAAACTTTTTTGAAAAATCTATTTTTTTACTTTTTCGAGTATAACTTTTAAAAAATCAAAATTTGTGTCATACATTCTTTGGGAAAAATGAAGCTTTTGAGATAACAAACATCTGTTCTGAACAAGGTTTTACAATCTGAATACTACATCCTAAATCGGCCTCTGTGTGTATATCCATAAAAATCACTTTTTGTTATCTCTTCATTATGTTCTCAGTTTTTTACCAAAATAGCTTAATTTTTCGCTGTTAGAGCAAAACACTACGTGTTTTACTTGTTGTAGTCCAAAAAATAATTTTTGGACGTTTTTTGGAAATTCTCCAATTTATCAGCAAAAATGTTGCCAATTTAATACTGTAAAAATATTTCCTAATACATTTTTTAACAAGCTGAGATCATATTAGAGTTAATATTTAATATTTTTAATAATAATTAATAATAAAATACAATAAATTAAAATAAAATAATAATAACAATTATAATTAAATAAAAAAAAATTAAAATAAAATAAAAAGATTAACTCTAATATGATCTCAGTTCGTTAAAAAATGTATTAGCTTGTTAAAATAAGACCATAATTATAATAACAACAATAACAATAACATAATAATATAATAAAATAGTAATCAATTGGAGAATTTTCAAAATACCGTCCAAAAAATTATTTTTTTCTTTATTCGTGGACTACAACAAGTAAAACGCGTAGTGTTTTGCTCTAACAGCTTGAAAAAATTAATTAGCTGCTATTTTGGTAAAAAAAAACTTGAGACATAATGAAGAATGATAACAAAAAGTGATTTTTATTGGATATACACACTTTTGGGGCCGATTTAGAGGATGTGGAAGTATTCAGATTGTAAAACCTTGTTCAGAACAGATGTTTGTTATCTCAAAAGCTTCATTTTTCCCAAAGAATGTAACAACACAAATTTTGATTTTAAAGTTGACACTGAAAAATAGAAAAAAATTTTTAATATTTTTGAAAATCTTTTGAAAAAAATTTATTCTGCGTCACGTTAGCTATTGCCGAAGACTGTTTGCAGCTATCACTAAAACTGAATGAGCCTGATTTCAAAACTTTGAGGGTCCATAAAAAAAAAAGTGCTACCAATCTAGCCAAACGCTGAAATGGTTTTACTCAGTTCGGGTAGCACTATCGATTCCGCATAGTGTAGTTTGGTAGTTTTTTTGGCTGTTGCACAGTGTAATTGAACTGAAACCGAGCTGACACTTGAATTTTTTATGTGGCACATGACTTGTGAGAGCTCTGAGTTGAAAAAAATCCCAGTCTGCACTCGAGGCAATACAGCTCATGAAATCGAAGAAATTCAATCATTTTTTCCCGAACGATGCAATATTGTTGCAATTGTTCTCGACGCTGAACGGACTTTTTCTCTGCTGTAAAGATTGAAAGCCTACCTTTGTGTCAATATGTCTGAGAACTGACTCAACAGATAATATTACTTCAACTGAAAAAATAGTTGACATTAAATAATACAGCCTGTATTGAAATATTCAAATTTTCTCAAATGACACAGGTTTACCAAATAGGCTAATTTTTGCAACTTAGCCAATAGAAAACTGTCCAATTGAATTTTTGGTCGATGAAACAAAACGAATTGTCCATTTTTCCCCAGCAGGCCAGGTCTACGAGATATTTGCATAAGCGTGTGTTTGACGCGGTTTCTTCACATTTTTTAATCCTGTGACCGCATTATAGTACACTTCCCTTTCCAACCAAATTTATTTTAGTTAAAGCTGTGTTGTATAACGTTACTGAAGTTTTAATTTTGCTGATAAGATAGAAATTTCTAGATTATAATATGGAGAATGTGGTCATTTTTGGATTAATTCGATTTTTTCCCAAGTTTATTTTACCATAAAAATTTCTTGTACTTTGAAATTACAAAGTATGTGTTAGTGGGAAACAAAAGATTGGATATTAAAAAGGTATTTTAGTTTGCTTTTTATTAATTTAAAGACATTTTGGAGGTTAGGCAGGCTTTGAAGCTAAAGGCAAGCAAATCTACCGCTTTGTTCGGCTTGGCTTTCCGCGGTCCTTCGAGCCGGATAGTGAATCTTATCTTCGGGCTCCCTTACTGTTTTTAAAATTAAACTCGCTGTTCGGGAACATAGGAGAGAGGGACTAGTTTCAACGATTTTAGAATGAGAAGGTCAAAGAAGGTAAATTAAAAATGAAAAAGTTAAAAAAATAAAAAGTTGTTCTATCTTAGGAGCATTTTCCAACCGATGGGCAGGCGCGGAATTTCACAAAGCAAGCAGCCAAAAAATGTGCATACATATGTAGCCAAAGAATAGTAAAGAAACTGTAGCGCTCAGATAATATTTTGGACTAATCTGTTTTGCTAAGAGCGCGATAGAGCATGAGTATAATATCGCGATTCTTAATATAATATCGCTAGACCTCAAATTCACTATGTGGTCGTGCGGTAAAGGTATGTTTTCAGCATTCACTTGACTGCGGGGCAAAGCGCTCAGTTCACTTGTTTTATATAATTCGATACAAAGAAGACTTAAATTACTAAATCAACAGTTTCCTTGTAAGATAATTTAGCTTTGGGTGCCAACTCCCTTCTCTTTCATAAAGTGTCAGAAATCCGCTTATAACCTTATCCAAAATCAAACAAATTTTTGTCCAGTGTCGTTAAAACTGTTTTTGAATACTAAACAAATTCAACTCAAATTAAGTTATTAAATATAGAGGCAAGCTAACTTCGGCTCGACCGAAGTTTATATACCCTTAGAGCTTGATATGTGCCTGACAGTTTGTATGGCAGATATACTATATAGTGGTCCGATCTCGACAAATCTTGTTGAAATTATGTAAAATCATTGAAAATTTATAAATACGAGCGAAACAAAAAAGTTTTTCTCACTAAGACTTTTTTTCAGACCTAACTTTTGTATGGCAGCTATACTATATAGTTCTCCGATTTCGACAAGTTTTGGTGAAATTGTGTGAAATCATTAAAAACTTATAAATACGAGCGTTGGGAGCGATAGCACTAACAACAAAATAGTTTTTCTCACTAAAACTAGTTTTTCAACCGATCGTTCCTATGGCAGCTATATGCTATAGTCATCCGATCCGGCCGTTTCCGACAAATGTGCAGCGTATTTATACCAAAAGACTTCGTGCAAAGTTTGGTTAAGATAGCTTTAAAACTTACGGAGGAGATAGCATAGAAACAGACGGACGGACAGACGGACATGGCTATATCAACTCAGCTCGTCATGCTGATCAAGAATATATATACTTTATGTGGTCGGAAATGCTTCCTTCTATGCGTTACAAACATCCGGACAATTTTAATATACCCTGCGATCTCAAAAAGTTTTTCTTTAAGTATGATGCTTTGTATTTGATATCGTTTGTTCTCATTTTGAATCCAAATTCGGATTTCCCCTCTTTGTGTGATCAGGTCCGATTGGCCACTGTCTTTCACTTTCTTTCTTGACAGTTTATAGCATAATCTTTCTCACATCATTTTCCTGTCCCTCTATCCTGTTTAGAAGGGTTCAACAGCCTATGTTTCCGTCGAAAAGTAGAGCAACGCAATCGTACATAAGCCTTAAACAAACTCCACCCAAGATTATGGGGTTTATTATGGTTCGGAAATACTATATTTATGTTGATGTAACAAAAATGCATAATTTCACTTTTGATGTAAACAAAATTTCAGCCCATAAACAAATTTTCCGAATCATGGAAGAAGCTAAAAGAAGGTTGTTGAACCCATACCTTGAGTTCGAAGATTTTAAAATCCGAACCGAATTTCGAGGGTTTCCAGCCTAGATCACAAGCAACTTTACATTCTGAAATTTTATATAATTTAAAGCTAATTAAAGAATATTTTCTGAATTTCGAAAAATATACAGGTGTTTGTACATACATACAGCCAAAGTAAGCAGTGCTTAATGGTTGTTTCATCCTTCTCACATAACGGCAACTCTAAAATGGTAACGCTGCTCTTATACTTTCTCTCGTAATCTTTGCACATGCGCTTGCTCTCAGTTACATCGCCCATGTTAAAACACTTGAATTCTCAATCAAAGAAACTCTGAGTGAGAGAAACAGCGAGAGAGAGAGAGAGAGAGACCCCACAGACAACAACAAAAATCGTCTACATTGCCGACCAATATATGTATATATAGTCAACCACAAGACTAGAACGCGTTTAGTTGCCGCGTTGACAACTTTGTGGCAGGCAACAAACAATCACACACACACGCACACATAGACGGTTGCTTGACAAGGGGGCGTATGTGCAATGTAGAAAGGCGGAAGATGCGAATGCGTCGACTTCTTTTGTTAAGCAGTTGGAACAGCCAAGCCAAGGATTGGCATGAGCATTGACCTGCTTACGCTTACCCACACACGCACATCCACTCACAAACACACCCACACGGCAGTTTCTGCCGGGCAGTGAAATTCCTTCAGCATATAAATCTAATGTTAAACTTTTGACACTGTCTCGGCTTGGAGCCACCAAGGCACTTCCCTTTTCCTTTTCCGGTTGCCCTGTCAACGGCAACAAAAGGAGTGATACACACACACACACACACACACACACACACACTGATACAATTTATGACTCCCGATGTTGCCATTTTTAGAAATCTTTCACAGTTAAGAAATAAATAATAATAAATTTGTGCGCCATTCTTATGACAATGTCAACATTTCTTTTGCTTCACACACACTTACACACAGGCATTTTTCCTACATTCGTATGTATTTTCAATCAGTTGCTGTTTTTGGCCATAAATTTGTGCTGAATCTTGCCTAGTCGTAGAACCTAGAATAATTTCTCTCGAGGTTGTTTTGGCTGTTCTTTGTCACTTAACAGATTTTTTTCTGCTTGTTGTTGCCTGATATTGATTTCTAATTTTTCGTTGAGAATGCTTAATAAAATTAGGTCTTGCCTCATACGTAGGTATGTTCGCGTGGGTGTCGCATTGATTTCGTAATTTATGAGAGATTTGATGGATTGCGGAAATAATTTATTTGTTGTTGTTTGCTATTTTGAGTTTTTATTGTTATGACTTGTGGTTGTTGGTTTTATTTATAGGGCCTGTGCGGTAATGGCGTTTGTGCCTGTTTGGGGTACACTTAAAGGGGGCCTATAGGTGGGTTTTGCTTTTATGGTGGTAAATGGACATCGGTACAGAATTGAATTGCCAAGCGATTAATATATATAATTAAATAATCAAATTAAAAACCGCAATAAGTCCAGCGCACTATTATTATGACCGCAATTCAATCGTCTGTTAACAGCTGGACTTGTACAATTATCCTCTTCATTTACAACACTTTTAATACATTTATATATCCGACAAAAGTCTGAAAACTGATTGATATCAGGTTGAAATTTTGGTAAAAATATCTTATTAATTTACATCAGTGTAAAGCAATTCATTGCAGAAGCTAAAATTGCGCTTCTTTCACTACACCTGAAAAAAAAGGATAGTTTTTAATGGTCCTTACGATATTTAACTATCCATTTGGACTGGATTAACTATCCTTTTTTGGGATCCAACGGATATTTTCGAAATAAATATTCCATCAATCTTTATTCTTCATCCAAAGGAGCTGAAAAATGTGAAAAGGATATTTAAAAAAATGGACGTTAAAGTGGATATTTGAATGTCCATTCTACGGGGATCTTTTTTTCTTTCTGTGGAGATTCAGTGTATTTCAAGTCTTGCTTCAACTCTAAGTTAGCACTCTGAGGGTACATATTGAAAAAAGATGCAAGAACGCTACTTACTTTTCTCCAAGAATTCAAAATGAAATACTTGGGCTATGTGGACGTGTACTAAAAGATGATATCTTCAAAGAAGTAAAAGATGCCATTGCCTACAGTTTAATGGGCGATGAAAGTTGCGATATTTCAGGCAAAGAACAACTTTCGATTGGTATTAGATTCTATGATCAAAAGAAACTAAACTATTTGTTAAGAATTTATAGGTTTCGTACAGTTGGAAGCCATGGGTGCAAAGACTATTGATTTAGAATTAGATAAATTCATCACAGATCTTCATCCACTTAAACTAAAGGGACAGGCTATGATGGTTGTTCGACCATGTCGGGAAATGATAATGGTGAAATACCCTCAAAAATACCCTTAGAAGTGAGTGATCTAAATAAAGTTCCGGAGATTCGTAATTCGATATCAAAAATCAAAGATGTTATTGATTTTTCCGTGAATCATTTACCAGGAGAAAGTATATTCCAAACATTCCTGCTCTATGCGAAACGCTATGGTCGGATAAGGACAAAAGCATTGGCATTAAAAATCACTTCAAAATGATCGTCGACGGGCTCGAAAAACTCTCAATAGCTGCATTCTGCCATTATCCAGTCAACTTTTATAACATGCCTCTTCATTAAAGCCAAATATTCTGCGTACCTTGAGCCAGTGGTTGATGTCCTACCATCACAGAGATTGGACCTTCTCAAGTGAACAAACCACGTAAATAAAATCATTCAATTGGTGAAGAAATCGGAGTTGAACTCCGAACTCCTAGAACTGTGAAAGTTCAAAACCATCGCTCAAATTGTCCTTCATCGAATATGGTTGAATTTGGGAAGAGATCGCTATTGATTCCATAGTTGGACTCGTTGCAACGAGCAACGAGTTGTTCACTTCACTCGAAGGCAGATTCGCTGATTCGCTTGCCAGCGCTTGAATTATTTCAGTTACATCCGGCAATCATGAAACGCGGAAAACCATTTGAATGGTAAATATGTACTAAAAAATATGTAAATATGTACTAAAAAATACAAGAATGAATTAAAAAACTAACCATTTGCTATGCATGCTCAGTGTTTACAGAAAAACTGTGAGCGGAAATGAGAAGGGCATTGTGGAGAAAGTTCTAAAAATAAACGTTTAAATCGAACTTAGATACCTCGTCTTACCGACCCACGTTGAGGCGACAAAATCCGCAAAATCCGCGCCAAAATTGATTTTTTTTTAGATATTGAAGAAAGATTAAATGCAACTTGAAAGCTGATTAAATTTTGCGTAACAATCCAAAAAGAAAATTAGTCTAGCATATTTGGTTCTCCCACAACACGCATTTAAAGTTCACCTTTCGAACACGATTTCAAGGAATTCATAAAATTTTTTTGTTTATTGTTGGACATAAAGTAATCGCCCGCGCGTGATTGCTCTTTGAAATAAATTTTAAAAAAAAGTTTCAATATTAAACTGTATGTCCTGAAAAAGTTAGCGTGCCCTTTTTTGCCTTTTCTGAGAAAATTGAATTTTAGTAAGTGAAGTCACTTTCAAAATTCAAATATTGCCAGACCTGGAACATTCGCGCGCATGTAGAATGTCATTAATTAGCTGTTCTAACATCTGTTTTGTTTGTTTACTTTCTTGATATTTGGAAGTAGATTACATTTAAAAATTCTTTTTTTAGTTTATAGAAAATGGAAAATGAAGCAGGAAGTGTTTAATTAAGTAATGTTGTTGCCTGACTGGGCTAAAAGAAATGGACTGGGACTCAACCCATCTAAATCAAAGTGCTTGGTAATTTACAAAAAACTTTTAAATACGGATGAATTAAATAATTTAAAAATCGAGAATAGCGCTATTGAGTATGTTGCTCAGGCGAGTAATCTAGGTTTTACCTTTAATAAGACAATGACCTGGGGTGATCACATAAAAAGGGCAGTGGGCAAAACGTACGGATTACTCAGAGTTCTCTATATGACACAAAATCTTCTACCAGTAAATTTACGGCTCTTAATAGCGAAAACATATTTGACCTCTGGTCTCTTCTATGGGGTTGAAGTCTTTGGAAACAGTGACGCCAGTTCAAGACAAAAGCTTAATGTTGTTTTTAATAACATTGCCAGATATGTACACAATCTAAAGCCAACGGACCACATCTCAACCGCCGCATGCCAAATTTTTGGACTGCCCTTGAATAGATGGATAGACATGAGAGCCCTAATATTATTACACAAGATTATAAATACGATGACTCCACAGTACCTGTACGATAAATTAGTATTTACCTCTTCAAGAAGGACTAAAAACATTATTTGCCCAAGATTCTCACTATCTAGTTCAAAGAAACATTTCTTCATAAACGCTGTTCGTCTCTGGAATCAGTTACCTCATAGGATAAAAAATATTAGTAGCGCACACTTATTTAAAACCCAATTATTAATGCACCTCAAATAAGAACTAAAACAGTAAATCAAGAAAATTATAATAAGTCAATAAGTAATAAGTAAATAAAATCTCAATGTTAATGCTAATTTAAATACATACACCATTGTTAGTTTAAGTAGTAGTATAAGTTTATGTTTTATATATCGAGTTGTTATCTGTCGTGACTAGTGAATTAAAAATATGCTTTGCATGTACCACTAGGAATACTGGAATAAATACAAATACAAATACGTGAAATGCCTATAAGAAGGTGGCAAGCCAGATCGGTAGACGACAAAGAAATTGTTGGCCAGACAAAAAATCGGATTCAGAACGAATTCAAGGAAAAATAAGGCTTACTTATTGATCTCCCGAAACCTGTATTTGGAAGTAGTAACGATAGTAACACTGCTAGGCGATTTTTCAAAACGCAGAACTGCCTGCAGAGATAACTAAGATAGACATCGATTTGCTTAAAAGAATGCACACTATATTAATAGTTGTTTCATGCAACTATGTTATTAATAAAAAAAATTTTAAAATTATGCCTTGGAAACTGGTTGGCATTTCGTAAACTTGTACCCTTGGTACAATATGACGCCGACTTTGCATACATTTTTTATTCATGGCCCGGAAATAATTAATTATGCATTGCTCCCAATTGGTCAATTAACCGATGAGGCCCAGGAAGGACGAAACAAAGATTTCAAGCTTTACAGAGAACATTTTTCGAGAAAATGCAGTCGGGAAAGTGCAACCTCGATGTTCTGAATAGAATGTTCATTAACTCGGATCCTCTAGTATTGATGCATTTCAAGAGACAGGAAAAAAAATAAATCAAATGGCAAAATCAGCTTTAGATCTGTTAGAAAATGTACCTGAAGTTCAAGAGGAGTACTCTTATTCAAGTGAAAGTAGCGACGAGGAATAAAGAAAATTGTTGAATATAATACGAAATTGGTTATGTTGTTTTTTATTATAATTATCTCTAAAATCTAAAAAGTTTTCCAACGAAAACTATATGATAGACTCTTTCGACTGCGAAAAAATAATATCAAGTTAATAATATTAGAAAAGAATCGTATTGGCCAGTTTTAAGCTTCCTATGTTTCGAAAAAAAAATTTATTTCGCAGAAAAAATTAAAAATTTTTATTTTTAATTCTTAAAAAAAAAATTTTCACTAAATATTTCGAACTTTTTACTTTTTATTCAATACTTTAATCCTCTTAAAAAGATGGCATCAACAGTTTTTTGCTACAGGGCTCCGCTGAATTATGGCGCGATTTTGGCCTTTTCGCCCCACTTTGCGACCCTTATTAATTCAGTTTAATACGTTGCATAGACTAAAACTCGAACTTGTTTAAGTGAAAAAAAAGTTTTAGTTACAGACACTTGGAATTGAAAAGTTTAATTTATTGAGCAATAATCGGTTCTGCCACCAACTTAAATAAGTTACCTCCAATTTAGATGAAGTATTTTAAAAAGTCACAAGACATTTTTAAATTTTTTCTTATCGTAAATGCCGAATTTTATTCAAAGCATTTCTTACATTATTTTTAGACGCTCTATATACCCAAGTGGATAATGTTGTTCTGAGGCAATTGCTTGCACAAAGGCTAAGGCTTTGACGGTGAATCAAAAAACACAGTTCGGGCTACTGTGATCTCTATTCAATGGCCTATATGAACTTGAGAATTAGTGCTGTCAAATGTTGTATCCACTATCGCGTTTTAAGGGGGTATTCTCCATGTGCATAATTTATTAATCTATTTTAGATTTTTTTGCGTTTTTTTATAGCTCGGATATTTGAGGAAAACCGGAATTGCTTAAGTAGTTGAAACTATTGCTCAGTGTCAAGTGGAATCAATTCGCTCAAAAAGGGACGACCTAATTTAGTAACCACAAATTTTCTTCGCATTTTTTATATTGATTTAAAATTTAAAATAAGCAACGTTTACACGGAAACCGACTCGGAATTCGGAACAAGGCCGTATATATTTATCTAAACAAATAAATTAATGAATCAGAATATTCAGGCCTATTCTCAACTCCAGTTCGGTTTTCGTATAAACGTTTGTACTTTGAACTATATGTTTTAAAGATTGTATGGAAGGTGACACTTATATCTACGTTTACTAAAAGTGCAGTTTCTCCAGCAGTTGAAGCCGACAGCTCAATGTCAAGTGGATTGAATTCGTAGAAAAGTAAAGCCGCACTGACAACACTTGCTCAGTGGACATAATCTTGTGGCTTGAGCGTTGATAAGACGGAATTAGTGCCTTTCACCCGAAAGTACAAAATTCCTGATCTTATCCCGCCTAAGATCAACGGAGTAAGCCTCGTATTTGGTGACAATGCCAAATACTTGGGTGTCATTCTGGATAAGAAACTGCTCTGGAATGACAACATAAATGAACGTATAAAAAAGGCAACCATTGCTCTTCTTTCTTGTAAAAATGCCATTGGCCGTAGATGGGGTTTTTCCCCTTCCATTGTACATTGGCTTTACACAGCCGTAATACGCCCTATACTTCTCTACGGAGCTCTAGTATGGTGGCCAGCACTTGGGAAACAATCAGCCCTGAACAATCTGCACAAAGTACAAAGAAGTGCGGAAATTTGTATTAGCGGCGCTCTCCGAACGACACCAATGAAAGCGCTCAATACTATTCAATACTACCTTCACAGTCTTAAGACTACGAGAATCCGATACCTGGAATAGGGGCAATTCGGGACACGCTACCATACTCGAAGACCAAACGGGTATACCATTAAGTACAGACTACTGTAAACCACAAACGACGTTCGACAAATTTTACGACGTCTATATCCCAAGCCGAAACGATTGTGACAACCTGCCCCACAACAGAGCTAACGCCAATAACATCTACACTGATGGTTCTAAGCTCGACAAAAAAGTAGGAGGGGGAGTATTCTCTAGCCATGCAGGAAGCTGCCACTTACCTTAGCACACTCACGGTCAAGGATGGAAATGAATTTATATACCCAGATAGTCAAGCCGCCCTTAAAGCACTTGACTCCCACACCAACAATGCTAAAACACTTACTAAATGTCGCTTATCTCTCAACGAGATCGCACGACAATTTAGTATACACCTGATATGGGTACCTGGACACCGCAACATAGAAGGTAACGAGTCTGCGGACAAACTGGCCAGAGTAGGAACCACCATCGAGCTCCTTTCAGAGAAACTTCATAAAAAAGCAGAAACACTTCGTCTCGCTACGGACCGGTGGAAAAACCTTTCTTCCTGTGCAGTAGCGAGGCTTACGTGGCCAACATTCGACCAAAAACGTACTAACACTCTTTTACGTCACAGAAGGAACCACATATCACTTCTGGTGGGGACCCTCACGGGTCACTGTCTAATTGGCAGACATGCAGCACTCCTAGGCGTCACTTACCATGACTACTCAGGACACTTGGTCAACCTCTGCTACTCAACCTCTCGGAGACATCCGGGCTAGAGATCCCAGCTCTACTCAAATTTATTCTGTCCACACAATGGTTCAGTAACGAGGACCCACCTCAGTATTAAAAAGGGTTAGTAGGGAATAAATATGGCATCGCAATGGGCCCAAAGTGGCCTAAGTGGGAGAGTGGCTCGTCGCTCTCAGCCATCACAACCTAACCTAACCTAAAGCCTTGATCTAGTAACCACAGATTTCCATTACACCTTCCCAATTGCCAATTTAAACGTTTATACGAAAATCAAAGTGGAATTTAGAAAATGTCCTCATTATAATTGCACCGATAAAGAATAATCCTGGCACCATAATAGAAACAAAGGTAGGTAGGTATTTCCTGCTGGCCCTATATAGGGGGGCCACACATAGACCTTACGGTCCTTAGTGAGAACAGAAACAAAAACTTTTAATAAATTTGAGCCAAATACTAATTTTGTTTAGCCAACAACAAAGTCTAGAAAAGATTTATTGATATCTTTAAAAAAGAATCTAAATGAGATTGGTTAGTACCGTGAGCTTTGCATTTAACATGGTTCGGGAGCATTTTCAGTAGTCAAACAATCGGAATCAACCAACTAATTATCTTCTCCAGTATTATTTATTTTGGTGTGGCATTCAGTTGAAAACTCATTAAAATCAATTAAATATATTTTACAATGCAATAACTATCAATTTAATTCATTTTGCCATATCCGAATGTAAATTCCATTTAATATTTAAATCGACAAGCGATACACAAAGAGTAAGAATTAATTAATGAGCTTTCATTTCCATTTTGGTTTATAATTAATATCGAATCTCATTGCGGTGGTTAACTAATTGACCCAAGCGCAGCTGCCTAATTAAATTTGTAAATGAAACAAACAAAATTACATCAAAAGAGAAATGTGCACTTGTTTTGCCCAAATTATTGTTACACCATATTGTTTAATGGCACACATTCGGGAATTTGAATTTAAATAAATGACAACTGTGGACCCAAAGCTTTCATTCATTTTGTTTAAATTTTACTCATGTGTGGGTGTGAGTGTGTCCGTGTGACTTTGCGTGACTCCTCGCCTATCACCAATATATTGACTACTTTTTAAAAGTGGAAAAGCTATTTTCATATATGTGGTCGACGCTGATTGGATGGTAAAGAGTGTGTGGTTTTGTATTACTTTGTGGTTATTGACAATTTGGCCAAACAGGTTTCCATTTCACAAAGGTAAAAACTGTGCAGATAATGGTATACGATTACATCATATCTGAAATTAAAAACTAAGGAAATTGTACTTTAAATAGAATCAAAACATGGTTAAGTCGAAAAGAAAACAAAACAGAAAGTATTAATAACACAATGTTCAGTATATTGCAGGGTTGGTGGTGATTCTAGATGATTTTCGTGCGCTGAGCTCGAATCTATTTTCAGAAATGGTCAATCACGCCTAGATTTTAATAATTTAAGCAAATAGTATTATTGGTTTTTTTATACCCATTAACAGGGCAATTTTTAATTTCTCAGACAACAAGGGATGCAATTTTATAATTTTCACTTAGTTACAAAGAGTATAACACTGCTCGACAAAATGAGAGTCGATTTTCCCCCATTGGACCAAACCAACTTTTTCTAAGGTAAATTGGCCCGCTGATCACGAAAATCGCCATGAAAACAAAATCTATCAACGCGTTATCGAGATATTATCGATAAACCGTTTTTTCGATTTTTCAAAAAGTTACCCCCACTTAAACTCTCATAACTTTTTTGTTTTTCAAACGATGTTAATGATCTAAACAAATTTAAAAAGACAATACTTGACCAAACAGTTTGTTTTCGGACAAAAAAGAGCTGAGTCGAGTGCTTTTAACGCTATGGGCTAAAATGGAGAAAAAAAATGTTTTTTTTTGCCAAATTTTAAAATTTATCGAAATTCAAACGCTTGTAGAATCATGATTATACAAAATTGTTAAGTTTTTTTGATTGGACAGTAAAAACTATTCAATTTACTTTTAAATAAGCCCTCAAATGCAGAAATCGGACATAAAGTAGAGTTTTCAAGAATTTTTTGTGAAAATAGACAAAAATTTAGTTTTCATTCAATGGGCGTTTTCTTCGAACTTTAAGTGTGTGATTTTAATAACATGGCTTAAAATAGACTAATAACTATTTATTTTAAACTTTTTCAAAATAAACTCCACCACTTTTAAGTATACGTGAAAAAATTTTATCAGGACGTGTCCAACATGGAAAAAAGTACCATGGTTAAAACCTGATGAAACCGTCTACTGCTGGACTCTAATCTCCGAAGACAATGTGCCCTATTAGAGGAATTCCAACTTCTATTTCTGTAAATAAAAATAAAGACAATGTTGAATAATGTAGCACATTCAAAGCAAATTTTAATATATTGCATCTATTCTTTTTTTTATTGCACTTAAATAGAGAATAAGACACTAGTTTCCACAGACGATTCGGTGGGAATTATGATCTTTATTTCTTGTTGAATAGACCGATACTTTCGATAGGCAAAAGGAACAATCAGTTAGATGATTGTTCTGCTCCCTCTAATGTCCTGGGACAATCAATGGCATCCGTATTCTTTTTCTTTGACAGAGAGGTTGAGGTTTAGGCGGCCACCACAGCCCATCAATCAAGAATTTGTTTTATGACCCTTAATATAGAAAAAATCAACCTATTTATCTAAATTTTAACAAGCATTATTTCGATAAAGATGACTTTTTAATAGGTACCTATAATTTTGAAAGTTGCCTTTACCAACTTTGACCATTGATATCTTAAAAACATGACGTGCTAGAATAATTTTGAAAATTGGCTTTTTCTCAGGTTGAAAGCCTCGAACAGCATCAACCTCAATGGCCCAATATTTGTTGAACTGTGTTATTGTCATGGTCTTATCCGAGAGTCTACAAGGAACGCATACAGCCGCAAAAAGTGGTGGTCTATATTATGAAAGTGTTAAAAATAAAATTTTATTAAGTTTGCAGCAAAATTTTATACATATTAGAATAATTCTATGCCTGAGCTTATTAAAACCACTCACTAGAAGTCAGAAAAATCAGTCACAGCGGTATTTGAATTTTTGCCAATTTTGACAAAAAAATTCTTGAAAACTCCACTTTATGTCCGATTTCTGTATTTGAGGGCTTATTTAAAAGTAAATTAAATAGTTTTTACTGTCCAATTAAAAAAACTTAACAATTTTGTATAATCATGATTCTACAAGCGTTTGAATTTCGATAAATTTTAAAATTTGGCAAAAAAAAACATTTTTTTTCTCCATTTTAGCCCATAGCGTTAAAAGCACTCGACTCAGCTCTTTTTTGTCCGAAAACACACTGTTTGGTCAAGTATTGTCTTTTCAAATTTGTTTAGATCATTAACATCGTTTGAAAAACAAAAAAGTTAGCTTTTTGAAAAATCGAAAAAACGGTTTATCGATAATATCTCGATAACGCGTCGATAGATTTTGTTTTCATGGCGATTTTCGTGATCAGCGGGCCAATTTACTTTAGAAAAAGTTGGTTTGGTCCAATGGGGAAAAATGCTGTAGAGCAGTGTAATGGGCTTGTGCATATGTATGTAACAACTAGAATGAAGCATCATTGATTCTATAGAGTAGATATATTCATAATTAGACAAGTCGATGAGGTAAGTCCACCTTCTAGACAATAATAATAATATATGAGCCTATAACATTGTGAATTAAACTAAATAGATAAGCATAACATTGTGTATAAAAAACTAAAGGAAACTTATGTTAAAGTAACCGACTTGGTTGCACGAACCGTCCGTCGGCCAGGCACATTTTGCCTCACCCCGCACACGCTTACGTCGCCTGACTTCCCTGGTCTTCCCAAGATATTAGACCGTTCAGCAGTACGGGGCTTTGACTGACGCGCCCGCGTTTTATAATTTTTCCATTTTATTTTGCCGCCTTCTAAATTATTTCTAAAATCTGCTTTCTGTAAACCAACGCTTTTCTTAAGTAGGAAACCAGCCCCTCCCAGTTCTCGCTATGTTTATTGTCAAGGATATCATGTAGCTCCTGCTTTGTAAGGTATGTCTTACGAAGGGACGCCCATCTGTGATCCTTAAGGCAAGGACATCTTGCTAAAAAGTGAGTCAGATCCTCATTTTCTCCGGTATTGCAGATTGGGCATGGCACTTTATCGATCTATTATACGTTTTTGAAGACAGCGTAATAAGGACAAGCCGCGCTTTCATCACCCATGTGATATTACTGTTGGCAAGATGCTGTAGCTTAAGGGCGGCTGTATGGTCGAGGAATCTGTAGATTCTTGTTTGGCTGGATCCTTTCCGAGTCATTCGTTCCGCATGCGTCTTCTGTCTAAGAGCTTCCATTATATCGAGTCTCGTTCTATTCCAATCTTGAGCGGAGCGAAGGCCATCTTTGCAGTTAAGATTAAGAGGAGCTCTTGTGCCCAGAAAACGTTTTTCCTGACTATTTCGGAAGTAAGAAAGTGGGGTAGACGACTCTCTCCATATAAAAATCGGGTTTTTCCTAAGTATCCAAGGTGTAAATCCAAGGTAAAGAGGTGTGCATCGTCCACGCAGGTCTCCAAAGCTAGAGCATATCCAGGGGTATTCGGTGGCAGCCTAAGGACTTTCTTCAGGAAATATGTCTGCAGACTATCCACCACCTCGAAGTAGCTGTATATCCATACCTGTGCGGCATACGTCTGAACAGCCCTACATACAGCGTTAAAAAGTTTCCATTTTGCTCCGATGCTTACATTGGGTTTTGCCAAAAAAAGGGCTCCATACGCAGTTGATACTGGCTTTAGCTTCTGCGTTTCTTCTCAGTATATGTTCCTTGAAAGTAAGGGTAGGCGTAAAGCATACTCCGAGATATTTATATTCCGTGGCAATTTTTATGGCGTCTCCTTTGCTCCGCTGCTGCCAGTCTACCACCTTTTCTAAAGACCATTACCACAGATTTTAATAGGTTGACTTCCATTCCCCATTGGTCGCAAAATTTCTCCAAATTGTCAATCACTTCTACCTTATCGGCTAAGATGACGATGTCATCCTCATAAAGAAGCAGGCGAATATTTACTCCTCCTAAAAACAATCCTCCTCGTAGACTGTCATGGAGATCTTCCAGATACAGCGCAAACAACAGGGGGGATAGTATACATCCTTGTCTTACGCCGACTCCAGTCTCAAAGTAACTCGACAGCAGATCTCCCGTCCAAACCGCCGCTTCTGTTTTACCGTATAACCTTTCCAGGAAGTTGACAAATTTCGAAGAGACTCCCATTTTATGCAATTTATACCAAAGGAGATTTTTTGGCAAAGCCATATACCTTTTACCCATTATTACACCAAAGAAACTTTAAGTCAACAAAATTTCGGAAATTAGAAGAACCATTGGCCTACATGCTAAAGTGGATTTAATTAAAACGCTAGCACCCCAAATGACTGGTACACGTCGATTAAGTTTGAAAAATTTGCAATAATTTGATAAAAATTTCTCTTCAAAGGCCAATTCAGGCGCTTTTGGGTTTGGTGTTGCTGCTCCCATGATTATTTTAGGCTGCATTAATATGAATATTGTCGCATGATCGATGTAATTTCCATAATTTTTTTAAAAGCCAAAAATATTGAAAAATGGATTTTACGCGATATCTTGAAAACAAGAGCTGATGGAGAATCACCGAGAGCACAGATCAAAATTTGTCATCGTAAAGATTGGACCAAAATGGCTTTTGGCCTGTGCTACACTCAAAGAAAAAAACAGGCCAAATCGCCCTAAAATGTAGAAATTCGCCCTAAAAGGGGTCAAAGGCGATTCGCCTTATTTTTAAGAAAATGCTTTTCTAGATTTCAGGGCAATTTTTTTTTTAAAAAACACTTAGACAATTTTTGGTGTTAGGTCGATTTAAAATTCCCAAGCGGTTATGGCAGCGCTGGCATAAGGAGGAAGCAGTTGACAGTAAGCACTTAAAAATAAATTTTAGGGGGAGGTTGGGTAGAACCGACCACAGACCAACCCGTGTGTGGTTGTGTTTTTGGATCCACCCCGCCCCAACCGTTTGGAGCACCACCTCCTCACAATGAACCACCTTTTTCTAAGCTATAGATAGATAGATATATAATTAATTTAGAAATAAGCGCATTAAGAGTTTTTTTTTTACTTACTTTACTGGGACTTGAACACGGGACCTCTCTCAAATACTGAACACTCGGACGACGCCTCAGCCCACTCGACTACTTGCCTTAAGTAAAACGTAGCGACTTAACCACAGTTAATAATGTACACAGTTGAGAGCACGCGTGTGGCGTTTGCGTATGTGTCAAAGAAAAGAAGTAACTAGAAACTGCGACACAGCAGCGTCTCCTCTCCTGTTCTCACGACTCGCTTTTTTATATTTTTTAAATTTTAGGGCGAATTTCTAAATTAATCTTTCTAAATTTTATGGTGAATTTCTAAACCAATTTTTCTAAATTTAAGAAACTTGATTTCCTCAATATAAGGGCGTTTTACTAACTTTAATGGCGGTCGCTCCATTTTGCTTAGCATTTCTTTTCTTAATTTAAGGGCAAATCTGCCCTAAATTAAAGAAAGATTTTAGGAAAATATCTAGAAAAATTACCCTAAATTTAAGAAAAAAAAAATTTTACTTTCTAAATTTAAGAAATTATTTTCTAGAAAATCTCATCTAAGGGTTATGTTTTCTAAATTTAAAAAAAAATTTCTATAAACAAGACATTTTTCTACAATTTAGAAAAAAAAATATTTTATGGCGAATTTCTAAATTGTAGAAAATATTTTTTTTGAGTGTATCAGTGCTTTGCTAAAATTTTCATTGCTATGCACATTTCCAATTGACAGATGGTAAGTTAAAGTCAAACACTCCTAATGATACTGCCAGCGTAGGTGCCGAATAGTTTCGAAACTGCCGTGCGACATAATTTCTGTTACATATTCTCATAACATAAATTGTTCGGTAAACATATATGCAAATCTTCGAGAAGCTTTATCGAAGCGGAAATGGTTTGATAATTTTCAAAGCCGCTCTGACAATGTAGTGCAAATAGCCAATATCAAAAAAGTCAGTTGTTGTTTGCATACAAAATTGTCGGGCTAATACAAATAAAAAACACTCTAGACTCCGATAAATAATCAGCAGTTCTGGTCGCGCTGTGCGCAATGTGGAGTTCCGTACGATACTGCATGTGTTAGTAATGAATCCTCAAATTGGCTGTGTCCGCCACGCCTAAGCATATTTCATAGAATTTTCTTTGCTTACTTAAAAAATTTTTCTTCTTTTTACCTACTCAAACAAAGCTTGTTTTCAAGTGTCTACTTTTGGCATAAGCAAATAATCTCCTCGGGCAGTTTCACTTAAATACACAGCCCTCAACCGATTAGGGCTCGGTACACTTGAACCAGAGCAACTATCCATCAGGTAGAGCCCATAAATTTATATGTAAATGTACACGCATATATTTATATTTTTTTCCTTTTCAGGTCAGCAATTTGGGGTATGGAAACGGGATATGCACACACTCGGCCACGCAGGCATAATAAAATAATCGATGCTTTTAAAATTTGCATAAGTTTGGATACCACAGATGCTACACTCAACTCAACCTCGCAATTTCCATTTCCCATTCAACACATCCATATTGCGCATACGCCACGCTGAACCTGAGCCAAAGCCCTAGACCCAAAGACGGTGGCAAGTTCGTGGGCGTTCGATTTAATTGTGGGAATTCTGCGTCTGGATAATGGATGTCGTGGCTGAAAAGCGGAATTTTAAATGGAAACCTCCAAAGTAAATAGATTTTCATTAACATGTATTGGTCAGGGGCTTCGATTGGGAATGGCCTTGCCGGGCCGGCAAGCCTGGGAATTCTGTCTTTAAGCTACACCTCCACCCATGAGACTATGTAGGACCTTTATGTACAACCAACTGCCAGGCAAACTCGCGTTCTTTTCAGATTTCAACTTTCATTAATGTCGACAGTTCGCTGGTGGCAAGTTAACTCGGTTTTCGTTGCGGTTCTTTGCCTAAAATTGATTTGAACATCCCATTTTCAATGGAAAGTCTTTAATTCAAGTGAAAATGTTTGATAATTTTGCTAAGCGCTAAATATCAATTGGGTTACATTTAAAATAATCAACTTCAACAAATAATTCAATTTTAATTTATATTAAAAGTTTAATAAGGTAAATGACTGCTATTTATAAACAAGTTGCACTCCGCTCTTTATTTTACTTTAATAGTTTTATGTGGCATACTTTTAGGATGTTTCAATGAATTATCTAAAACTTCAGAAAGTGATTTAAGAAACGTGAAAAGGAGCTGTAAGCAGTGCCTCGATACTTTTAACTAAAAGCAGGGAATCAAACCAGAATATGAACCGGAGCCGTATACCGAAATGAACCGATTTAAACCGGAACCGGAACCGATATTTGAAATTGTTTGTATACCGATATCCGTTAACTGATATTCTTGGAATTAAAAGATTATTGTTTTGGCTAAAACTCTTGCGTTTCTACACCAGCCTAGCTAAGAAGCTGAAGTTGATCTTAAAAGATTAACTAAACGCAGTTTCCAAAAATAAATGACCCAAAATGCTTTTTTAGTATAGTATGGAATGAAGATCTTAAAAATCGATTTTAAAAATTATTTCAATGCTCCGTTTTTTGGAATATTAACAGATACAGTCAGATCGAAGTATTTTGTGTGTTTACAAAAAATATATTTGTATTTTTCTTCGGATTTTTTACGAAGTGAACGATAGCCAGAACAAAAATAATAATCAGGAACGAAACAAAATTCGGAGCAAAACCAAAATTTAATAAAAAAAATATTCACCGAAAAACCACATTTTTGTACACCAAATTGCTCCTGTGTTTGCTTATAAATTTTGATCAACGTTAATTGTTTTTCTTCGTAGAATTGCGATTCTTAAGTAGAAAAAATAACAATATTTATTTTGGGTTTTTAAATTTTTTTCGAGCAATTCGCATTTTTAAGCAAATAATCAATTGTTTTGAAGTATTTTTGGATATTGTATTCAAACTATTAAACCGATGTAAGAATAATGTTAAGAATAATGCTACTAACAGCTCAGTTCTATCTGACAATTTGGAAGTGAGATATGGTTTAAAATGTAAGTGCATCATCTAAACGGAGCTATAAAAATAGAGGCAAGCTAACTTCGGCTCGACCGAAGTTTATATACCCTTGGAGCTTGATATGTGCCTGACAGTTTGTATGGCAGTTATACTATATAGTGGTCCGATTTCGAAAAATTTTGGTGAAATGATGTAAAATCATTGAAAACTTATTAATACGGGCGGTGGGAGCGATAACATTGAAAACAAAAAAGTTTTTCTCACTAAGACTTTTTTTCAGACCTTACTTTTGTATGGCAGCTATACTATATAGTAGTCCGATTTCGAAAAATTTTGGTGAAATTATGTGAAATCATTGAAAACTTATAAATGCGAGCGTTGGGAGCGATAACATTGAAAACAAAAAAGTTTTTCTCACTAAAACTAGTTTTTCAACTGATCGTTCCTATGGCAGCTATATGCTATAGTCATCCGATCCGGCCGGTTCCGACAAATGTGCAGCGTATTTATACCAAAAGACTTCGTGCAAAGTTTGGTTACGATAGCTTTAAAACTGACGGAGGAGATAGCATAGAAACAGACGGACGGACAGACGGACGGACAGACGGACGGACAGACGGACGGACAGACGGACAGACGGACAGACGGACATGGCTATATCAACTCAGCTCGGCATGCTGATCAAGAATATATATACTTTATGTGGTCGGAGATGCTTCCTTCTATGCGTTACAAACATCCGGACAATTTTAATATACCCTCTCCAAGGGTATAAAAACAATTTTTGAAATTGATTTTCGAGATCACCATTCAAAACTACACTAAATAAAATTTCCAGTAAAAATGGGTATTTTTGGCTGTAAATGATGCTTAAATCGTTTAAACATTTAACCCACCCTATTCTTTTCCTTAACAGTATTTTGGAGAATTGGTTTTGGTAGCCTGTTAGATTCGTATTCAAAAATAGTTCTTTGCATATATCGGAGGTGCAGATCAAGCGTGAAAATGTGAGCAGGAGTAATTCCGGTTTCTAGTTGAATGCAATAATTCGGGGTGCAGTCGGCGAGCCTGAACATTTTCTTGATGAAGAAATTTTACAACCTGTCAACTTCTTCAAAGTTGGCGGATCCCCATATTTGCGCCCCATAGCTTTGAACCGATCTGCTGACGGCCTGGTACAGCTTCCATTTAGCTACTAATCCAACATCGTTGTTCCGGAAGAAGTTTTTCCAAGTGGCGTTAATGCTAGCTTTGGCTGAGTTGGTTCTGTCCTCGATGTGCTTTTTAAAGGATAGTTTTAGCGTAAGAATAATTCCCAGGTACTTAAATTCGTTTACCACCTTTATATCTTCACCTCTATATTTCCAATTCTCACATCTTGCTAAGGGGCCACCCCTTCTGAAAACCAAGATGGCAGACTTGCTGAGGTTGACAATCATGTTCCATTTGTCACAGTACAATTCCAGGTTGTTGATCATTTGAAACTATGTGAAACTATGTCATCAGCATAGAGCAACACCCTAAGGTTTATATCTTCGAGTTGCATGCCACCACTTAGTTCCTCGTGTAGATCGTTCAAATAGCATAGCATTCTAGCATAGAACCTGATACCAGATAACTAAAAAAAATTGAAATGTCATGATGTGTCTAATAGTTTATGAGATATTTACCCTGTCGAGGATTTTTAGTCAATCTGACTATATTCACCAATTTTTCCATATACATTACCTACTCTTTAGATTCCATACTTAAAACAACAAAATGAAAATATAAATTTAATTAACTAAAAATCAAATTTTTTTAATATATTACATTTTACCTTCTGTGCTTCTAAGAGTATCCCGGCAGACCACCCGACAAAACTCTCGCAATCGGATCAAGAAAAGATAGAAATATGATTCATATGGGCAAATCCTGCGTTGCGGACGTTACATTTGTACGCAAATTTGCTTCTTTGGTGCAAAACGCAGTTCGTTGGGAGTACTTTCAAACCTAATTTAAGATAATAGGTTATCTGTTTTTGAAAAAAAGTTGTGCTTGTTTAAAGTTCCGTTGCGGACGTTACAAAAAATGGAAGTCGACTTTGAGGCTTATGTGCATTTCCACACTTTTTAGCGAATTTTGCATTATAAACAAAAAAGTCTAATAACAAAAAATTTAGTAGAACATATGACCAATTCAAGCCAGCTTTCAAAAGAATGATAAGTGGTCCCGTTATTAAAATATCTTAATTTTTGTGCTGTTGCGGACGTTACGTTGTGGACGTTACACTTTTTCCATTGACCCAAATAGTATAGCAAAAATTTTTTTTTCATCCCATTGACTTAAAACTGGGTTTGTATGCTAAGTACTAGAGTTGGAAATTTTAGTTCATTTTAATGACCTAGTTCATTAGTTCATTTTTTGAACTATAGTTCATTTATTGAACTATAGTTCATTTTTTTAACTATAGTTCATTTTTTGAACTATAGTTCATTTTTTGAACTATAGTTCATTTAAACTATAGTTCATTTTTTGAACTATAAATCATTTGAACTATAGTTCAATTTTTTAACTATTGCTCGTTTTCTTAACTATTGTTCATTATTTTAACTATTGAGGAAAATTTTAATACTGTTTGATACATGATACACAGTCGGCTTGGTTTCGATGGATTTGTTGAGTTTGCGTGCGCGTAAAATCAGTGCTTCGGTGCTTGCTCGCGCAGTTGCTCGGTCAGTTTGTTGAGATTAAACTGTTTTACAATCTACATAAAAGTTAGCAGCAATTTCTTAATGTTGTTATAGGCAAAATGAAAAGCTACATCTTCATAGATGTCGCAGCCATGGATCACACATGTCGCGCTTGGGGAATCTTTACACAATCAGCGAGTCACCCTTAACCCGTGCCTCTTAGTAAATTCAAGTTAACATGTCAGCCAGTTGGGAAGCCGGCTCATTAATACCAATAGCGTTGGCACGCTTTACCGAAATTTTCTCCTCGCGTACGACTACCTCTAAACAAGAGAGTGTTACCATTTGGTTGGACCACTTTAGGCAAGTTCTTCGATCGCTCACCATTAATGATGGGCAGCAGTGAGAGAACTACACGATTGGCACCATAGATCACTGGGTAGACGGAAGAGCCACGAATGATGTGGCTTAAGCTGGGCATATAAGTCCATCAACTGCAGACCTGTCATCTTCTGAGTTTGGTTATGCGGTTTGAATTTGATTCCCTCTGACGCCAAATCCTCGCAGCTGAAGGCTCCCTGTAATGTGTCAATGTCGTGGGTGCCCATGGCCACCAGGGTAAATGTTTTGGAGCAGCTTATCCTGCGGATCAATGAAACTTTTGCAGGACTCTTGGGTAAAGGACACATTGCGAAGCAAAGCGGCCACAGCATATGGAAGAATCTGAGCCGAGGAGGAGGCAACACTTAGCACCTGCTGCTGGGTTGGCTCGAAAATCTCATACTTTGGCTTTGAGAAATGATAGTCTCAAAGTCCTGCTATATGTAATTTTTTAAATGTAAATAGTTTGTTAAATTTATAGAAAATCATTATTAAATGCAGGCCCACTAGATTTTCATATCTCATGTATCAGACAATGAGTAAACGCCTCTAAATTTGCTTCAGTGGTAAAAAAAAATGTACTACAGTTAAAATTATGAACTATAGTTCAATTGAACTATAGTTCAAAAATGAACTATAGTTCAGAAAATGAACTATAGTTCAAAAAATGAACTATAGTTCAATATATGAACTATAGTTAAAAATATGAACTATAGTTCAAAATATAAACTATAGTTCAAAGTATGAACTATAGTTCAAAAAATGAACTATAGTTCAAAAACTGAGAAATACATAGTTCAAAATATGAACTATAGTTCAAAACCAAGACCTAGTTCATTAGTTCATTTTAAAGACTAGTTCAATTGAACTAGTTCATCAAAATCAACACAACTCTACTAAGTACGCGAACTAGTTCGACACGTGTTTTCCCGATTTTGAAAAATCCGCCCACGAAGAAAATTTCCGTTAAATTCTGCTTGAAAAAAAATATTTTTCATCCGATTGGCTTGAAATTCGGTTTGTAATGATTAAACTCGAATTCATTTGGGTTTTCATTTTCCGATGTTGGAAATTCCCATTTTTATCGATATTTATTAATTATTAATATTAATATTATTTAAACACACTTTTTGTTACTTTGAGGTTATGTTTTGCGGATTCTCGACAACCTAGAGCAATTTAGAGCCCAGATTCAGACTCAGCAGGCAACAAACCATTATAAACACCTATTTCCACCTCATATTAAAAAAAAAAATGTTTAGTATTTTCTTGCCGTTGCGGACGTTACACATTTTGGCATTAACTTTTTTCAAAAATATGTGTAATAACGGTATATTTTTTTTTTCATCAGTTTAAAGGGCATAAAAAACTCTGTTTATAAAGCAAGTTTGGAAAACCGAATTATTAAAATTCATTCTGCTAAATTAAAAAAACCCAATTTTCTGTTGCGGACGTTACACACAGCAAACCGATTTTTGGTTTAAATTTTTAATATATATTAGATATCCTACAAATATAATGAGTACCTTAAATTAAAGGAAATGAAACAAACTTTAAGTTTTGCTAAGCGGAAAATACTATAACGACTGTTTTTACCATTTTTGTGACCAATAAAAAAACCCTTTTTTTCAAGAATTAATAGAAGCAAGAGGAAGGTGTAGGTATGCCTCTGCCAAGAGCAGACAAACCACCGTAGAACAATATTGCTTACATATTTTGAAGCTTGAATATGTACCCTATTATTCCATTAACAAACATTTGGATTTTGGACAACTTTAAATTTCAACCCTTGGATAGTTTCTGATGATCCTCAGGATATTTTCGGTATCCATTTGTACTGAATAGTTAACTATCCTTTTTTGGGATCCATTGGATATTTTCGAAAACGATTTAATTTCGCCTAAAAAGGATATATCAGAGCAAAAATATTTCATTGATCTTTTTTCTTCATTCAAAGGACCTGAAAATTGTGAAAATGATATTTAAAAAATTGGATCTTAAGTGGATATTTTGAATATCCATTCTACGGGGACCTTTTTTTTTGTGTGCATGAATTTTATCTTATTTTTCTCTGTGTAGTGTAATATATCCTATTCTCAATTCGGCTTCAAATTGCCGCTTATTTCAATAAATGCATAAATCATATTTTGTCGTTTAAACTTGCCATTGCCCTCTAAGCCTCCACCCCATTCCCCCCACTGCGAAATCATTTGGTATAATTGCTAATTCAGCTTGTTGAGAATGAAGATTAATTTGCTCTCGCTGACAGATGACAACACCAATGCAGCCAGGAAAATTCACCGGCCTGGTGGCCGACCTGATGCCCAATATTCGGGCCATGAAGTACTCGGGCCTGTTCATGCATAACTTCACGGGTGGCAGCTCCTTCATCAAGAAGATCTATTCGTCGGTGCACTTGGTGTTACTGCTTCTGCAGTTTGGGTTCATACTCGTTAACATGGCTTTAAATGCGGAGGAGGTCAATGAGTTGTCGGGGAATACGATTACCACATTGTTCTTTGCCCATTGCATTACCAAGTTTATCTATTTGGCTGTCAATCAAAAGAACTTTTACAGGTAAGCAGCTGGTGGCGGTAATTTTTTTGTGTTCAATTTTGTTTTCTTTGGGTAGAACTCTCAATATTTGGAACCAGGTGAACACACATCCCTTGTTCGCCGAATCCGATGCACGCTATCATTCGATTGCATTGGCCAAAATGAGAAAACTCTTCTTTCTGGTCATGCTTACCACCGTTGCCTCGGCCATAGCTTGGACCACAATCACCTTCTTTGGAGACAGCGTTAAAATGGTCGTCGACAAGGACACTAACTCGAGCATGCCCGTGGTGATACCACGACTGCCCATTAAATCTTTTTATCCATGGGATGCCAGCAAGGGCATGTTCTATACGATTAGCTTTGCCTTTCAGGTTTACTATGTGCTGTTCTCCATGATCCACTCAAACCTGTGCGATGTCTTGTTCTGCTCCTGGCTGATCTTTGCCTGCGAACAGTTGCAACATCTCAAGGGCATCATGAAACCTCTGATGGAGCTCTCCGCCTCGCTGGACACCTACCGACCCAATTCGGCTGCCCTCTTCAGATCGTTGTCGGCCCAATCCAAGTCGGAGCTAATACACAACGAGGGTGAGCACATAAAGTGCACACAAATCTAATTGCTTCGTACTAGGTACGGCTTTTTTTTTTTTGTTAATTGCAGAGAAGGATCCAGGTGCTGACATGGACATGACTGGCATCTACAGCACTAAAGCCGATTGGGGCGCCCAGTTTCGAGCACCCTCCACGCTGCAGTCGTTCAATGGGGGGAATGGCGGCAATGGGATGATTGGTGCTAATCCCAATGGGCTAACCAAAAAACAGGAGATGATGGTTCGCAGTGCCATCAAGTATTGGGTGGAGAGGCACAAGCACGTGGTGCGGTGAGTGCAAGTCAGATAATTTAAATCCAAATTGTAATGGAGGCCAACAACAAGGATTTGCGGGGATATAGCTTGGGTAAAGAGGTTGATTCTGGTTGCAGGGCAGACGTGGCAAGAATAAAATAGAACTTTGATTGGTAATAATAGAGAAATATTGGGACATCCTTATTCTTTAATTGATAGGAAATATTGTAAAATTATCATATGATATGAACAGACCTGAGAGCTTCTCTCATTCTCTAGGATTGTGTGTTCTTAATTATTATTAGCTCAGAACTTGAGCATAATAGTTTTTAAAAAATTATTTTGGTCACCTTTCTCACAACCAAATAACTTATTTGTGCTAAAACATAGAGCAACAATTTATTGGAGTAGTGCAGAGTTCAGACCTAAAAAGTAGAAATTGCTTCAATTTCTGCCTGATTTCAGAACTGTTTTCATTACAACCCATAAAACTCTCACATGTGTTCATTTGCTAAAGGAAACAAAGATCGCTCTGTCACTGTTCAACTCATGAATGAAAACCAAGCCAGCCATGATTTCAGTACCAGCGTTTCCAAATCAGGGATAGATAAGTGAGGTTAAAAGCAGGTAGATATAATGTTGCTTTGATGTGAAACACGATGCTAAATTTAAGGGCCCATAGATAAATTTAAGCGACAGTGACAAGTCACTATTACTGTGCAGTCACTTCAAAGTAACTGGAAAGGCACTGTGAAGTCACTGTTAGTCACTATTTAGTCACTGTCTAGTCACTTTCTTTTCACTGTTTAGTCACTGTTTTGTCATTGTCTGCTCACGATGCTACTCTATGCTAAATTTAAGGGCCCATAGATAATTGCAGTCACTTTAAAGTAACTGGAAAGGTACTGTGAAGTCACTGTTACGTCAAGCCACTTATAAGTCACTGTCTAGTCACTATCTAGTCACTGTTTAGTCATTGTCTGCTCATCTGTCACTAGTCACAGTATATACTCTGTAAACTCACTGTTAGTTCACAGTTTAGTCCTGCTCGGTCACTGTTTAGTCACAGTTTAGTCACTTTCAAGTCACTGATAAGTTACTGTTAACTCACTGTCTAGTCACTGATTAGTCACTAACAGGCCACAGTTTAGTCTTTGATAACTCACTATTGAGTCACAGATTAGTCGCTGTCTAGTCACAGTCTAGTCACTGTTTACTCCATTTCTTGCCAATGATTAGTCACTGTCAAGCCACTGTTCAGTCACAGTTAAGTCACTGTCAATTCACTTTTAAGTTACTGATTAGTCACTGTTAGTTCACTTTTAAGTCACAGTCAAGTCACTGTTTAGTCACACGACGCTGAATTCAAATTTTGCTCCTACTAAAATCTTCCGTATCGAAATTAAACATGTTTCACATCAAAAATATGGGCAACCTATCTGGTGTGTGAAAAAGACTTTGGGTTATAAATTTCAGCTAAATAGCCCTAAAACTGTAAGATTATACTCTTTCGAATCAACTTCTGGCCCTTATCACCCATTATGGGGTGGAAAATTTATTCTATTTTCTAGGGCATACCAAAATTCTGTCCTTAAAATAGAAACACCTTATTACCTTTTACAAACCAAATTTCATGATTTTCATAATGCCCTTTTGCCGTACATAGAGGGTATGAAACAAATTCCATCCTCTGCAAAAATTTCATTTATTTTCTTGATTAAATTCTCAATGGCATTCTTGGTATTGTGTATGAAGTAGTTGTGCCACCTGCACCCCTTCTCGACTATGGAGTCCGGACCATTGTTTGTTTTGGCCCAGCAATTGGTTTAGTAGTTATTTGCTTGCAGCATTGTTGATCAACTTATTGACTTTTCAATTGCCATCTCTTCCCCTTATTCTCCTCAACAAGCTTGGTGGCTGCCATTGGTGACACCTATGGTGCTGCCCTGTTGCTGCACATGTTAACCTCAACCATCAAGCTGACGCTGTTAGCCTACCAGGCCACAAAAATCACTGGGGTGAACGTCTACGCCTTTACGGTTATTGGATATTTGGGCTATGCTCTGGCTCAGGTGTTTCATTTTTGCATCTTTGGCAATCGTCTGATTGAGGAGGTGAGTACAGCAACAAATAGAAGTGTGAAATAACCCGATTGCAATCTCGTTTAGAGCTCATCTGTCATGGAGGCCGCCTACTCCTGCCATTGGTACGATGGCTCCGAGGAGGCAAAAACTTTCGTTCAGATCGTTTGTCAGCAGTGCCAGAAGGCCATGAGCATTTCGGGTGCGAAATTCTTTACCGTCTCGCTGGATTTGTTTGCCTCGGTATGGCGAAGTGACAATTTGTTCTTTTTTTTATTTTGTGGCCATTGATAAGTGCACTACTAACAAATAAAACAAATCGCTTGCAGGTTCTGGGCGCTGTGGTTACCTACTTCATGGTGCTGGTGCAGCTCAAGTGAGACAAGGAATTTCAACAATTTTGTATGCCAAGGAACTGTCGTCGTACTGGTCCCAAATGTTTGTTAACCGCAAATAATAGAGAAAATAATATATATTTTATATTAACTATCAACTGAACATTATGCTTGAACACCTGGCTTGAATTTTTGTTGCTTCGTATTCAATTATAGTTTATGTAGTGCAAGATCAAAAATAAATGTGTAGTGAAAAAAAGAAAGAAGATTGTGATTGGCTCTTAAAAATATATTCGTTCTTATATTTTCAAGAATTTCGCTCTTAAAATCAAGCTTAATTTGTTGTCGATTTGGTTTTCATTGGCAAGGAGGAGTGAAGGGAAGATAACTTAGCTGCACTAACTTAACAAAGAGAGAGCGCATCAGTTATCAAGTAATTTGTTTAAAAATTAAATCTCCAACAACAAAGCTTACTAGCTGACATCACCAGCCCATTCCCAGGTCATGAGATTAACTGGGTATATATAAGTTTCAGTGTTGATACTAAAACTACTTTACGTACTAAAAGGTTTATTTTATTTATTTTTAATTTTTTGGTATTGAACAATAATAAAGTTTCATATAGTGTGTTCACTATAATTAAAGATTACAATTATTTTTTAAACAGATTACTTAATAAGCAGTTTGACTTGAAAACCCTAAATATGTCTTGATAATATCAAGTTGATATGTCTAATGGTTTATGAGATTTTTGTTTGTGACCTAGACTGCCCAACTTGTCGAGGAACTTTAGCCAATCTGACTTCTTCTTCTTCTTTATTGGCCCGATGCTTGCATCACAACCGTTTGACGGTCTCGGCCGCTGCAACTAATGTCCGCCAGTCGCTTCTGCTCCGTGCGAGCTGGCACCAGTTTTTCACGCCAAGCTTAGAAATGTCTTTCCGCACCTGGTCGTCCCACCTTAGAGGTGGTCGTCCCACCTGCCTTGTCCCAGTTCTTTCGCATTCCTCTTGTAGACCATTTTTGCTGGAGCTTGATCATCCATACGGGTAACATGTCCCAGCCAGCGCAGCCGCTGTTGCTTTATGCGCTTGACCAGACTAGTATCCCCATAGAGCTTATACAGTTCGTCATTCCTTCGGATGCGAAAGTCCTCGCCAACTTTCAAAGGTCCATAAATCCTGCGAAGAATCTTTCGCTCGAAAACGCCAATCGCCGCCTCATCCGCTGATGATATTGCCCATGCTTCTGCGCCGTATTGCAGGACTGGGATGATAAGCGACTTATATAGCGCTATTTTTGTTCTTCGCTTGAGGTTTCTGCTCTTGAGCTCCCTACTTAGCCCGTAATAGCATCGGTTTGCGAGCGTGATTCTTCTTCGAATTTCCAGGCTGATGTTGTTGTCGCCGGTTATCATCGTTCCAAGGTAGACAAAGTCCTCTACAACTTTAAAGTTGTACTCTCCCATTGCAACAGATTGCCCAATTTGTGTGTACTTCTGTTTCGAGGACACTAGGTACTTCGTCTTGTCCTCGTTTACCGCTAAACCCATTAGCTCCGACTGCTTCTCAATCTCTGAAAACGCATTGCTTACTGCCTGTTCGGTTTTGCCGATAATGTCAATATCATCGGCATATGCGAGTAGCATTACATCTTTATTAAAGATGGTGCCCGATCTGTTGGCATTTGGGCACTGGCGCAGTATATACTCCATCAGCAGATTAAAGAAGTCACACGATAAGGTGTCACCCTGCCTAAAACCTCTTTTGGTATCAAAAGGCTCGGAGAGGTTCGTTCCTATTTTGACGGAGCTTTGAGTGCTTCTCAACGTCATCATGCAAAGTCGAACGTACTTTGCTGGAATACCTAAAGTAGACAAGGCTTCGAAAAACCTTGACCTTATCGGCGTGTCGAAAGCGGCTTTGTAATCGATAAAAAGATGGTGATTTTCGATGTTTCTCTCATAGGTCTTCTCCAGAATTTGGCGCAATGTGAATATCTGGTCTGTGGTGGACTTACCAGGTCTAAAGCCACACTGATAAGGTCCAATCAGTGTATCAACAAGCGGCTTTAGACGTTCACAAATAATGCGGGACAGAACCTTATATGCGATGGGGAGGAGACTGATCCCGCGGTAGTTGGCGCAAACTGCAGGGTCCCCTTTTTTAAAGATTGGACAGAGAACACTTAGATTCCAATCGTCAGGCATGCTTTCGTCAACCCATATACGGCACAGAAGTTGGTGCATGCACCTTACCAATTCATCGCCTCCAGCCTTGAACAATTCAGCGGGCAACTCATCAGCGCCTGGCGACTTGTTGTTCTTTAGCCTTCGTATGGCTAAACAGACTTCCCTGTTGGGTCGGGGGTCTATCTCAATGTTGTCGATTGGTGGCATCGTTACTTCTCTAGAGGCGGCATCATGTTCGTCATCGCCTCCCAGTAGGTTGGAAAAGTAACTTCTCCATTTGTTAAGCGCCACTTGCGGATCTGTGACCAGATTCCCCTGTTCGTCTTTGCATTGTGCGACTCTGGGCTTGAAACCTTCTGTTAATTGCTTAATCTTTTGGTAAAATTTTCGAGTCTCACTCATGCCGAATAACATCTCGACTTCCTCGCGCATTCGCCTTTCCTGCTCCAACTTTTTCTTCTAAAAAGGCGTTTCTCCTCTTTCTTTTTCTCCAGGTATCGCTCTTTAGCAGCACGCGTTACTCTCGACTGCAGAGTTCTCCTGTAGGCAGCATTTTCTCTGCAGTAGCGCGTCGGCACTCCTCGTCGTACCAAGACCGCTTTCGAGGGGGCTCGGAGTAACCGAGTATCTCCTTGGCAGCCGTACTCATGGAGTGCGATATACGCTGCCACTGTTCGCATATATCGGAAGGGGAATGGGGAGGTTTCCCTGAGCAGTTGGGCGAGTTTAGCTGAGTAGGCTTCAGAGGTCCCTTGTGATTGCAGCTTCTCGACGTTTAGCTTTCGACGTGTGCCAGAGCGTGTGGCATGTGCCACACTGAGCCGCGTGCGTACCTTGGCTGCAACCAGGTAATGATCCGAGTCTATGTTGGCTCCTCGAATCGCACGCACGTCTAGCACACTCGATGAATGCCTTCCGTCGATCACAACGTGATCAATCTGATTTCGTGTTCGTTGACCAGGGGACTTCCAGGTCGCCTTATGGATGTCGAGGTGTTCAAATCTGGTACTACTTATGACCATGTTCCGGCCAGCAGCGAAGTCTATTAGCCTCTCTCCGTTACCGGAGGTTGTTTCATGAAGGCTGAATCGTCCGACTGTCGATCCAAAAACTCCTTCTCTCCCGACTTTCGCGTTAAAATCGCCTAGCACGATCTTTATGTCGTGGTCGGGGCAGCGCTCGTATAGTTGTTCCAGGCGCTCATAGAATTCATCTTTTATCGTGCCTTCCTTGTCTTCTGTTGGCGCGTGAGCACAGATAAGGCTAATATTAAAATATTTTGCCTTAAGTCTGAGCGCGGCTAGCCGTTCATCAACTGGTGTGAAGCTGATGACAGAGCGACGCAGTCTATCACTCACTGCAAGCCGCACCCAAACTCGTGCTTGGAGACATGCCCGCTGTAGTGTATCTCCCAGGGGGGTGGTGGTTTCTGTTCTGTCTTCTCTTTTGGTAGCGTTATTACCTTGCTCCCATGTCCAATCCATCGCATTTCCTGGAGTGCGGTAACGTCCGATGAATATTTTTTGAGGACTTTCACCAAGGCGATATCATCACCATCTCTGTTGAGGGTGCGGACATTCCAGGTGCATATTCTCAAATCGTGGTCCTTAAAACGTTTGCGTGGGTCGTCGTCAGGGGGTCCGTATCCGAGGCATTGTAGTCGCAGTTTTCATTGGTGGAGATTTTTACGATGGTGGGTACCAAACCCGACGCACTAACCCTATATATTATACCCTGTAGGAAGGGGGGGGACGCCGCTCACGTTAGTCAGCAGCGAATGCGGGTGCATTGCCACTGCTTCCGGTGGTCACCACGAGGAGGTGTGAGTCGACTTGAGACGTAGTAAGCCAGGATCACTCTGGGTTCGCCAGGTTGAACCGATCAGAAGCTTTCCCTGACCACATACGCCCCCCATTAGGTCCAGAAGATCTATGACTAGAAGTTCTGAACCAAGCCAATCTGACTACTCTTACCCATTAATCCATCTATTTTACCTCCTCTTTAGATTCAATACTTAAAACAACTAAATAAAAAAGAATTTTATTAATTAAAATATATTTTTTTAACATATTATAATTTACCTTCAGTGCTTCTAAGAGTATGCTTTACATTTTGACACATTCAAATGGACTTCGTAAAAAAACATTTTACCTCAGAGTGCTTTGCCTATATTCCGAAGTTAAAAAAAGCATACTTCTAGGCTGACTGTTTAAGAGAACATTCTTGATTTCAAATGGGAATATAATTTAAGAGCGATTTAAGAAAATTCAAAGCACAACCGCGCACACCTACAGAGAGGTACTTTTGGGTACTCTTAATTCAAAGTTGCAAATTGTAAAAAAAAACCCCTAAATTGTAGATTTTTTCAATTTTTTTGGAAACTTTTTGATAAGTTTTAATAGCAATCTAGTGCGAAGTCGAAAATAAGAAATTAAATTGCGGCAGCTGTTGCTTTCCAAACTTTGACTATAATTTTTTGCATCAATTTTAGGAAAAATCACTGTGTGTGTTTCAGTCTTCGAGGTACCGAGTTCTATGTCCCAAATAATAAAAATGTTATTTATTATTTATTTATTTAGTCGACAAAAAAGGCTGTCAACTCAATTACACATACGTTATAAAAAAAGCCTTATTGACTAAGAAAGCCTAACAAAGTAAAACTAACAAAATTACAAAATAACTAATAACGACTCCGACTCGATGGGGGAGTTTTATTTGCCCGTCCGGCCAGCTATGCCCCGATTCACAGCCAACTGTAGTCAGAGACGTTATTAAAGCTTCCAAAAAACTTTAATGATGTAGAGATAGAGAAGAGGAAAAAAACGAAACCAGAATAGAGGCAAAGGAAAAAAATAATAATAAAACTAAAATAAATCAGATTTAAAGAGAAAAAAATTTAGGAGAAAACAATAATAAAAAAAAATAAAAAAAATACTAACTAAAAGTGAAATTTAAAACTAATTAAAAATACAAAATTTATAAGCTATACTTAAAATAAAATAACTAGAATAACTAGAAATCTCTGACCCGGTGGGGAGATTTTTTTAGCCAGTCCGGCAAGCTATGCCCCTACTCACAGCCAGGAGTGGTCAGAGATTTCTCCTAAGATAATTATAGAGATATGTTTTTAGAGAGAAGAGAGAGAGATCTGTTGAGAGCAGGTGATAGAGATCGTTATAATTTTGACATAAGACTCGAAATCGATTGTGCTGTGCATAATCAGTCGTGCATCTAGGCAATACTAATGGAAAATAGTTTCTGGTTGGCCTAGAAGGAACGGAGAAGTTAAGGCGACCTAAAAGTTCAGATGAATCTACATCACCGATAATTAGTTTATAAAGAAAAGAAACACCTAATACTGTTCTACGGTTGGCTAACGAAGGAAGGTCAATAAGCCAGAGTCTGTTAGAGTACGATGGCAGACGAAGTATAGGGTCCCAATTTAAGCCACGTAGGGCAAAAAGCAAGAATTGCATCTGAACTGATTCAATACTATCTATATGCTTTTTATACTGCGGAGACCAGACGGACGAGCAGTATTCAAGTACAGGACGGACTAGAGCAGTGATAAAAGCTTTGTGGTATATGGATCATTGAACTCTTTCGACCAACGTTTAATGAATCCGAGTACACCATTTGCTCTATTAACAAAAGAGTAGATATGAGGATTGAAACTCAATTTGGGGTCAAAAAGAATTCCAAGATCAACGACTGTAGAAATTCGTTCCAAGGGTTTATTTCTAATCGTATAGGTAGCCAACGAAGGCTTGCAACGATGGAAAGTCATGAACATGCACTTGGAGCAATTAAGGTGTAATTGATTAATCAGACACCAGGACTGCAAGGAGTTTAAGTCATCTTGCAATCTGATGGAGTTCATCGGGTCGTTGAAAGATAAAATAAGTTTTACATCATCGGCGTACATAAGTATCCGAGAATTCGAAATTATTGTAGGGAGATCATTAATAAATAGAGTAAACGAGAGCGTAAGTTAAAGTCGGCCCTAACCGACTTCGATATACCCGTTACTCATGAAAAAACTTGTTCAACAGTGTTCCTGCGTTCCTTAGGGGGACCATCCGAAAAGTATGCAACATTTTTTTTATGGTGGGAGGGGGCGTAGCGGGGGGGCTTGTATCACTTTTTTGCTCATAACTTGAGAACCGTTCATCCGATCTTGATTGTATCTTCGGCAAATCGATTCATTTTGCTAATTACTAACTATCTTCACAAGGTACCAATCGACTATCTTCAAAACTGTAGGAGATATAACGTTTTTTTTAAATTGCGGGGGCGGGAGGGGGCGTGGCCAAAATTTGAAATAAACTTGATCTGCGTGCAGATAAAAGAAGCATTTGTCCCATACATGTCAAACCTCCATCTCTTACCATCTCTGAGATCTAGGTGTTCATACAGACGGACAGACGGACGGACGGACGGACAGACGGACAGACGGACATGGCTATATCGACTCGGCTGTTGATGCTGATCAAGAATATATATACTTTATATGGTCGGAGATGATTCCTTCTGCCTGTTACATACATTTGCACGACTTTAGTATACCCTTTTTACTCTACGAGTAACGGGTATAAAAACAATGGGCCGAGGTGACTGCCTTGTGGCACACCAGAAGTGACAAAGACAGGCTTTGACGTATTAGAGCGAAGCAGAACTTTTTGAGTTCTATCTTTTAAGTACGACGAAATCCAAAGTAGAAAAGGGGATGGAAATCCTAATCGATCAAGTTTAACGAGAAGAAGATCATGGTTCACAGAATCAAATGCTTTACTGAAGTCGGTGTAGATGACATCAGTTTGTTTTTTTAAAAGGAAACCATCGTGTACCATTGAGGTAAATTCAAGTAATTTGGTCGCAGTTGACCGACGCTTTGTAAATCCATGCTGGAGAGGTGACAAAATCGGAGTTATCTAATCAATATCAAGCACAGCTTAAAAAATTTGGGGTGTTAATCGGTGAGTGGTAGCGGACCAAACACCTCAATGGGTCGGGTCTGGGTCTCGATTGTGTCTCTCACACCAACTCCATTATTTATTTTGAGAATTATTAGAAGTTGGATCAAGTACTGTTACTCTTGAATCAAGAATGTCAGAATCAAAAATTACTCATGGAACAATTATTTTGCTCTTGAATCAAGAATTTTCACTCTTAAAGTACTTCTAAGAACGAATGCTCTTGATTCAAGAGTGAAATTCTCTATTCATTCTCTGAGTGTGTGCATTAAACATAAACTCTTAAATAAAGAATGTCGGGATCAAAACGTCACTCTTAGAACAAGAATTTCGCTCTTGAATTAAGAATTTTTACTCTTGTCGCACTTTTGAGCCGATCTACTGTGTATTAGCCAGACTGATTCTCCGAGAAGGTTAGAAAAATCATTAGCTATTAAGGCAGATCCAAAAATTGTTATCGCTTTGCTAGCAAAGAAACCAGCTTGGTGAATGCCACAAAGTTTGATGAAGATCCAGACAGGTTCTCGAGTATGTGTTGCCAAACATTTTCTAAAAGAAAAAAAGTAAAAGCCTAGGTCGTCACAAAGTGCTAAGTCCGACTTATGTAAATTTTTGTTCCGATATGTTGTCCTCATGAATAATAAGCATCCGCTAGTCCCGAAACAAATTTCGGTACCGCATACGGTAAGTCCTAAAATTAATGTTTGTTTAAGGTTCAATTTCGGTTTTAATAAACATCGGTTTTTGATTTCTTTCTCGGTATACCAATACGTAGTACTCATTTTTTATTAGATATGGGAAAAACAAGAATTCTGACATAAGCAAGATAATTTTATTCCTGTGTAAAAAACGAATAAGAAATTTAACACAAAAGTATAAATTGTTTCACATTTTAAGTAAAATGAATAAAACTGGTTTGATTCCTTATTTCCATTTTCTCAATGTCCGGTTAGTCAAACTTACCGGTAGGTTAGCCGAATTTGATGCTGTCTTTGGCGAAACCAGCCGGCAAACATAACCACAGCGTCATGATGGGGTCAAATTTTAACCTGAGTGTTCTTTTCGATAGAACTATCGATATTTCATTTGAGAGACAAACAGCAGTGTCCAACACTTGAATTGTTTACTTTGTTAGTTGCCAAGACCAAATGTTTCAAAATGATCGAATTTGTTACATTCAATTGGAAATGGTAGGCGATGAGACAAGAGGCGATCTGGAACAGAAAGTCCAGCAGAATGGCCACATTCACGGCAAATGTCTTGACCGCCGCGCCAGCATATTCGAAATGGCACCAATCGCAAAGCGGGCAAACTAACTGTCCGAGGTCTGCAAAATCAAAGGATGAACCAGGGACATGGCCCCACAAATTGGCTGCTTCAAAAGGGTACAGATTAGAGAAAAATCAGCCTTAGTAAGAGATACTACATCATGAACTTAATTTTAGAACTTTAAGTTAATCCCCGTCTTATTGACCTAACATTGCATACTTGCAAATCGTTCGCAGTAACATAATTGACTTAAATGTAGTTGAGTACATAAGATTTCTAAGTGATGATATATTTTCTTTCAGATTACTGCTATTTGTCAGATGAACTAACAATTTACTCTCTTATAATTTAGTTTATGTGATAGATGCTTTATGCTCGTCATGCTGATCAAGAATATATACACATAAAAAGCCCTCTAGATGTGAATCTGGAAAAGTGTGTATCGGCTGAATGTGCTCATTCCATACGTTAAGATTTCTAGTCGAGCCCCCGAACAAATTTTTCTGTGTTTTTCTGAAAAACTTGAATGAAATGGGTCTTAGAAGTTTTGCCTCTGTTCCTACGGAAGATATGGATGGAGCAAGAAGCGGCAGCTTATCCAGGCGCCTGCATTCCTTTACTTCCAATCCAAAGAGGTATGTCCCCGTGCCCTATTTTAATCAAATGTAAGAAATCCGTTCACTCCTGGTCCAAAATGAATAAACAAATTTCTTGAAAACGTAAGAATTTTTACTTGAGCCAAGCTCTAAGGCAAGTAAGAGTGTTGTACGCTGTACCAAGTAATGTGATTTGATTTCATAAGTTCATTTTGAGTTAACTTCTGTGTCTGAATATATTTACATGCGGCTTTAAAAACGCTTATCTTAGTTTTATCTTGAATTTATCTTTTTCAATAGCTTTTTGTAAATTTATTTGGCGGAGCACTTGCAAGTCTTTGGTGTTTTTGTTAGGATCTTACTATGGTATGCAAAATAAATAGATATTGGGGCAAAGCTAATATATATATAGTCACTAAGCTCAAACTTAAAAACTGTGGCTCTGACAGTTTATGGAATACACCTACATACATTCATAAAATGGCTCAATCTCTTATATTCTGTGAGATCAACGCGTTCATACAGACAGAGAGACATGCCTAAATCGACTAAACTGTTGATACTGATCAAGAATATATAATATATACTTTTAGTCAGAGATGCTTCCTTCTGGCTTTTACCCAGTTTCCAATATCAAACAAACGCTAAACTCATAGCGTTCTCAAAAAACTGTTTTTGAAGTGAGAACATTATACTACAAATGAGAAAATCCGTTTATGCACTATTTTTGGTAACGCTTATACTCATCTTGGGTGAGTAATTAATTTAGTTTATTTTATATATATTTCAGCACTAATTATCGTGATCATAATACAGAATATCGAAAAATGGCACCGCCATTAACAGCAACGATTTAAGGTTAACATCCAAATTTCGAGGGAAGGCTACATCAAAGTAATCAACATTGGTAAAGAGGTCCAGAAGTAAGTTATCGCGTAGTGTCTTCCTTATGTATCCAATAGGCGGGTCATCGTTCGAAGAATTGGCCGGATATATTTGAAATTTCGCTAATCCCATACAGCAGCTGGTACCCTTGATTTTCAAAACTACTTCGCCATCTTTGTTGAACACATCAAAATTTCTGGCAACAAGCACATTAGTTTGAAGAAGACCGCCTATACAAGCATTTGAATTGTTAAAAACGCGCACCTCCTCCATGAAACACGGAAAACAGAATGGTCGATGACTTGTCAATATAGTACGACCGCCGGGTTCCATAAGATTCATAGTAAGTGGTCGTCCGGGTCCTAAAAAATGTCGCATCATAGAGTTATTAGATTCCTCCTCAATGCAATAAATAAGATCTCCATCTGCATTCTTAACGGCGAACCCGTGTTTGCCAGAGAGAACGGGTAAAAAATCTTGCAAGCTAAATCTCTGAGTTATATAAAGTTTATCGAGTCCATTTAAAGAACGAGCCATTATAATCAGCAGGAAAATTTTTGGTTTTATATATGTTTACTGAATATTTGTCTATCTTTTGAAAGATAAATGAAATGAAAGATGACAGGTAAATTTCGATTTATCAGAGGAAGCAAACCATGTATATGTAAAAAAATTTTTATTGGCTGCTTGCGCCCAGGCTCTGGGTGGTACTACGTCAAGGAGATATAGATTCGTCAGTACAAAATCTACTACAGCGGACATGCTTCCATGCACGGGTTTGGTTGCTTTGTCGCTCTGTCATCAGATTGACACCAGTTGACGAGCTCAGATGTATGAAAAAATTTTAATATTGGTCGTATCTGTGCACAAGCCCCAACAAAAGTCAAGGAAGCCCCAAAAAAAGACGATTTCTTAGAGCACCGGGAACTACCATACGATGTCTGACCTGATCACGACATTAAAATCGTGCAAAGCAATTTGAACGCTAAAACTGGGAGAGAAGGAGTCTACCGTCTCTACAGTCGGCCGATTTAGCATTCATGAAAACACCACCGATAATAGAAAGAGGCTTAAAGATTTAGCCTCCAGATTCATCACGTTGTGATCGACTGAATCCATTCATCGGATATACTAGACCTACGTGCGATTCAAAAGATGGCACATCCATAAAAAATTCAGTGGAAAAATACTTTTCCGAAATGTCAGACGTCGTACTTGTACACATCGGATGGTAATTTGACCATCTATGTTTATTAGACTGGACTTTTCTCCATACGTTTTTAATACCCTTGAAGAGGTTATTTGTAACGCGCAGAAGGAAGCATTTCCGACCACATAAAGTACATAAACTTCGGTCGATCCGAAGCTAGCTTCCCTCAATTTTTATACCCGTTACTCGTAGAGTCAAAAGGTCGTGCAAATGTATGTAACAGACAGAAGGAATCATTTCAGACCATATAAAGTATATATGGGGCATTCCATACAAAAAAAAACTTTTTTCTGGGATGATGTCTCCGAATTGGATGATAATTGGCCCAAAGGGAGCTTATTATGAGAGTAGCTTAACCCCAAAATGTGAGCTTTTTTGGATCTCTTTTGCGAAAGTTCTACGCTTAAAAGTGTAATATTGTGAATTTTTTAAATTTTCAATAACTCGAAAACGGCTTAAGATAGAGCTTGGCGATTTTTTTTCCAAATGTGCAGGATTAAAAAGCCCTTTTTAAAAAAGTTTTGAAAATTTTTTTATTTCTTACCTTTCTTGAAAAACAAAGGATTTTTTCAAAAAACTTGGTATAGCGAGAAAGCACCCATCCTTCAAAAATTCTCAAAAAAATATATGTGAAAGCCGCATCTCTTCCAAACATTTTGAGTGCTCGAACATATCTGTAGCTTGAAAATTGAGGAAGTTATGGCCATTTTTGTCATGTAATCTCAAAAATATCAGTATGAAAAATTTATCAAAAATTTCTAATAAATTTTATTTTCGGTTCGATCTGCACGCCGATCAAGGGTTAAAGCCGTCTTTGACTTACGCTCTTATTTTATTTTAAAGGGGGTAGAGTCTAGTTTTAATCAGAGTTTATATTTATATATATCGCTCACTTACTTCAATACTGGCGTAACTCAAAATAATCCATTTTGAGAAAAACGCTTTCAAAGTTCTCAATGGGCTTAACTCTGAAAAAATTATTCTTTTAGTTTCGAGTTAATCTAGTAAAATATTAGAAATTTGAAATGCTCATTAATCAATCCTGAAAATATGATGTTTTAACCAGGGATCGTAACGATTATAATTTTTAAAATAAAAATCATTTTTAAGAATTATTTTTATTATAAAAATTGAAAATAAGACTTATTTTTCAATTTTTATTTTAAAAATTGAAAATAAAAATTGATTTTGAATATCTTTTAAACTAGAAGGCGCATTACAAAAGTGGACATTTCTATGATCAATGATTCAATACCTTTCCAATGATACCTCACATGTCCTTGAAGGATCAAAGATAAGGATTAAGGATACCATTTTTTTTTATTGATTCAATGCCGCTGCTTATACATTTAGCTCAATTACTTCAAGTCTGTCATAACTCAAAAATGACTTATTTTGACTTAATGATGCAGAAATATTTGCTGTATTGTGTACACTGATTTGTGTAAAATTTTCAAACTGATATTTATATGTTATACTGTCCATGTGATATGAGAATATGGCTTGGCCCCGTTGGCTATACAGCCAATTTTACATTTTACTGTACGAAATCACAAGAACGGTAAATAATTTGTAACGCACCGACCGAAAAAAGCAAGTACCGAACTTTTTTGTGTTCAGCACTCGTGCGTACTAAACAATTATACAATTAAGTACAAAATGGTTTTTAGTTGAGTACACGGAGTGTACTTTGTGATTGTCGAGGCATTTAAACCATTTACACTGACTGAAGACTTATTAAATCGCGAAAAAAAACCAAGGAGGATAAAAATAGTAATTATGAAAGACGAAATTGTCAACCAAGTGAAAAATCATGTCGCAATTCGCAGGTAAGGGATCTCAATGGTAACAAAACCGCGAAATGCTTGGCAAACTGTTTTTCAAGACCACAAACTATCACACATAACTTCATTGCCCTGTTTATGATAATACCGAACCGCGATTAATACCACGGATGACCAAAGGAAAAGAACATTGTCAAGATCCTAAGGAAAATAACTAAATTGCCATTGTTTTGATAATAGTGAACCCCGAACCATGGATGACCAACAATGAAGAACATAGATAGAGCATAAAAAACGTATCAGTTTCACAATTTTTGCTTGTAAATAAGAAGAGAGTCCGGCATTGATATTATTGAAAGGGCTGTTTCTATAGAATTTATGTTTAAAAGCCGAACCTTTTACAGAATTTCAGAGGTTTTCAGCCTTGGAAATGCGACGATATGCGACTTAAAAGGTGATATGATTTCCGAGTTAAAGACAAAGAGATATTTCTAGACCCTTGGAGAGGGTATATTAAAATTGTCAGGATGTTTGTAACGCACAGGAGGAAGCATAAGCTGAGTTGATATAGCCATGTCCGTCTGTCCGACTGTTTCTATGCTATCTCCTCCGTCAGTTTTAAAACTATCTCAACCAAACTTTGCACGAAGTCTTTTGGTACAAATGCGCTGCACATTTGTCGGATCCGGGTCGGATGACTATAGCATATAGCTGCCATAGGAACAAAAAGTAGTTCTAGTGCTTACATAAACTGGGACTAAAACACTGATCTGCTGTTTCACTTTGCAGGGCTTGACCGACTTTCTAACGTGTTTGAGTTATGGCAGACTTGAAATAAGTGAGCGAAATGTATAAACAGTGGCATTGAATCAATAAACAAAATTGGTATCCTTAATCCTTATCCTTGATCCTTCAAGGACATGTGAGGTATCATTGGGAAGGTATTGAATCATAGATCATAGATATATGTCCACATTTGAAATGCGCCTTTTAGTTTAAAAGATATTCAAAATCAATTTTTATTTTCAATTTTTATAAATAAAAATCAAAAATAAGTCTTATTTTCAATTTTTATAATAAAAATAAGAGTTATTTTTCGATTTTTATTTAAAAATTGAAAATAAAAGTTTATCCTGATTTTGTATTGCTCACTCAAAATTCGTATATGGGGTGTCTCCAAAAGGGTCTAGGACACTTATTTGGCTTTGATTTTTTTAAAGTCCATAACTCTTATTTGCGATCCCTGGTTTTAACTGACATTGTACGAGATATCAATAAGAAAATTTGTACACAAAACAGCGTATATTTCAGCATCAATAAGTCAAAAATTGTATTATTATTTGATTTTGTAAATCTAAACGTTCGTGTGGCATCCAGTATGCTAAACGAAAAATATAAGAATTCAGTACTGAAGTAGATGTAGCATTTCAATATCAAAACGTCAATGTTGAAAACCTAAACGTCCGTTTGGTAATCATGAAAAATGTAGAATTATTTAGGGAAACAAGCTGATTTTCAAATGTCTTAAAGTATTTGGCTTTGCCCACGCAGCATTTAACTTTTCTACATTTGCATTTAGATTTTAAAATTCTTCACGTCGCGTGTAGCTTTTCTGCACGCCACGTGTGGCTTTCTGAATTGTACACGTAGCGTGTGCTATTTACCAGGGCGAAATACGTTTCGTTTAGGCGTTTCTACACGCGCCGTGCAGCCAATTTCGTTTTCTCTGTGTACGGACGTACGGACAGACCGACATGGCTACTACTATGCTCTTAATGTTTTAACTAAGTATTACTATTAATTGTTGTATAGAAAGAGAAAAAGTACGAATTTATAAACTCTTGACCCCGTCTTGACTGAGGATCGAACTTGAGACCAATTGAACAGCACTAGCTAAAAGCCTACACAGAGGGAAAAAACGAGTTCAGAAAATAAGTTGCCTTCAACTTAAAATTAGAACAGAACTTTCTCAAAATTTTTGAGAACACATGTTTTTGGAATGACTTAAGTTGTTCTCAATCGAATAATATTTGCTTTAAACAAAAACAAAAACCGGTTTTCAGCAGAGAGATATACAGATATTTTTGATCTCTCTCTTGTCTGCTCAACAGAGCATAAGTAGCCCTCTAGACGTGCATCTACAAAACTGTTCAACGGCTGAATTGTTAAGCGCGTCATTTCATACGTTGAGTGCATAAGGTACCGGGCTCGAATCCCCGTCAAGTCCGAACCATTTTTTCTGTGTAATTTTGTGTTAAGTTTAATGAAACGAGTGAGGTGAAGTAGTGGGTCGTTGAAGCGATGTTTCCTATGGGATATATGGGTGGAGGGAGAAGCAGCAGGCGCGCATATCCAGGAGTCTTGCTTCCCGTCACTTCCAATCAAAAGAGGTATGTCCCCGTTCCCTATTCCTCCACCCAAATATTATTAAGCCCAGCTGCATTTGATTGATTTTGCATCTGTCCCAAACCTTAACAAATAAGGCATTTATCACGATTTATATAAAAGAGTTTTTCTGAGGTATAAACAGGTAATTATTCTCTTTTAAGTATTCATCAATATGGTAATGCCAGCTCCTATATCCCCACCCCAACTCAACGCTTTCGAACATGCCACACGCTAAAAATATTTAACGGTCCAGACGTCACACGCTTCGTTGCATGCTCTTTTTTTTTTTGGCTGTTCAGGTGCGCAAAATAATTTTAATTGAATAAAAATTTTGAATGCCAATTTCTAGTCTGAGTTTTAATGTTTTTTATTTATTTATAAACATTTAAAGCACTTGCAAACTGTTGGCCAAACCTGGACAAGTGCCGCAACAACAATTTCAGCCAACAATTAAACGAAATTTGGCAAAAATGTAATTTTTAAGCACACATACGTATATAAAAGTATTACTAAGTATATTGTTTCTCTTTTTTTTGGCATTTTGAAAGCGCACTTTATGGTTTTTCGAATTGCCCAACTCCGTTTGCTGACTCCAAAAACAACGCTACACAAAGCGCACACTTTTAATGCGGCCACGCTAAGGTTTTATATTTTACAGCTCTCATATTGTTGGCACTAAAACTACTTGTACAAAAAAACAACAGCAACCGCAACAGAAATTAAACTAAAGAAGTGTCTTCTGCTTCGGGTAGCAACAACAAAAAAAAGTTGCCTTCTACTTGCTGTTAATTTCTTTATTGCGCGGACTTTCGTCTGGCAATGAAAGTTTTTTGACTTAAGCGATGCAACAACAGCAACTGCTTAATTTATTAGTCTACAGTTTAATTAGTTTTCTTTTCTTATTTATTTTTTGTTTTTTTTTGAGTTGATGTGCTTCCGTAAACAAGCCAGCTACATATACTAAGTTCTGCTGTCTTTTCAATGTCTGATTTATGCATCATTATTCAACAAGATTTAGGTGTTTTGTTATTTTGGTAATTTAAATAACATTACTTAGAAAGGCTTTCAAAACTGCCAAAGTGCAGTTTTAATGGCAATTTTTTCTACGCGGAAACTATTCGATCAATACTCACAAGACACCCACACCAAATTCAACTAATGTGGATCCCAAGCCACATAAACGGTAAAGTTAACGACTAAGCCGAACAAATTTCATATAATTACAACAATTAACATAAACATAACAAATATTGCTAAATACTTTAAAAAGCAATAGGACTTCTTTATGCAACAACACCATCTAACATCCTCTAATATGTATAGAAGCATTGTTCCCAATATCATAATCTTGTTTTTTTTTTTTTTTTTTTTTTTTTTCTTCTTTCTTCTCTCTTCTTCTTTTTTTCTTTTTTTTTTACATATAATTAATGGTTCACGAGAGGCTTATCTAACCTGAAAAATATTAAATCTCGGCTGTACAAAAAATTTAAAAAATCTGGATCCCGCGTGGATTTTGCCAAATATTCCGTGGCAAGATCCAAGTTTACGGTCCTCAACTCAAAATGCTATAAGGACTACTTGGTCAGGTGTAAGTTGAGCTTTCAAGACGACCCAAAGAAGTTCTACAACTTTGTTAATGCTAAAAGGAAATCCTCTCAATTTCCGCCCTCCCTTTCTTTAGATGATGTATCGGGTGACAACGACTCTGATATTGTCAATCTATTTGCAACATTTTTCCAACGATGCTATTCTGCATCTGCTAATAGTTTAGTCTCCAAATATCCGTATTCTGTGGCTAATACCAACTACATTGTATGCCCTGTTGTAGATGCAGATAGCGTTCTATCTAGCCTACGATCAATCAAGTCCTCTTTCAGTTCCGGACCTGACAAAGTTCCCAGCTGTGTGTTGAAACTTTGCGCTGACTCCTTATGTGTGCCGCTTTGTAAACTATTTAACACATCTCTTCAACAGGGAGACTCCCTAGTCTTTGGAAGGAATCCTATGTTATTCCTATCCATAAAAAGGGACCAAAGTCAATCATTTCGAAGCTATCGAACATTCCTAAGCTTCTCGAAAAGATCCTGACTCCCCAACTACAACATTATTGTCGTTCGATAATATCTACATCTCAACATGGTTTCATGAAGAATCGCTCTATCTCTACGAATCTACTTGAATTTACTACTCTTGTAAACAATGGGTTTGTCAATAAGCAACAAACTGATGTAGTTTATACTGATTTCAGTAAAGCGTTTGACTCAGTCAATCACGAGCTCTTAGTACATAAATTGTGTCTGCTCGGCTTCCCACCAATCCTCCTGAACTGTATAAAGTCGTACTTAAGCGATCGATCTCAACGAGTTCGTTTCAAATCAGTACTATCCAGCTCCATTAATGTTCTATCTGGGGTCCCCCAAGGTAGTCATTTAGGCCCCTTACTATTTAACCTTTTTATAAATGATATCCCACAGGTCTTATCCCATTCGCAGGCACTGATGTATGCCGATGACCTCAAACTTTGTTTGTCGTATAATGACCCTACGTCTCCTCTACTCCTGCAATCTGATGCTTGGTGCTCGGTTAATAGCCTTCCTCTTAATCTCAGCAAGTGTAAATGTATGACTTTTAGTCCAAATAAACCATATGAGTTTGATTATATGATTGATTCCATCCCTTTGGAACGTATCCATAAAGTTGATGATTTGGGTGTACAATTTGTTCCCAAGTTATGTTTCAATAGTCATCGCAAACAAGGCAATGGGAGTTCTCGGTTTTGTCAAACGATGGTCGAAGGAATTTATTGACCCCTACGTCACTAAGCAACTTTATGTCTCACTAGTGAGACCAATACTTGAATATGGGTCGTGTGTGTGGTCTCCATACTACCAAAAATATCAAGATCAACTGGAATCGGTTCAAAAACAGTTCTTAATTTTCGCTCTTCGTGGCTTAAACTGGGATTCCACCATTCAACTTCCTCCTTATGAGGACAGATTACGCCTAATCAACCTTCCTTCTCTTAAGAACCGCCGAATTTGCCATAGTGTTCTTTTTATTCATAAACTCCTGTCAGGAGATATTGACTCTATCGCTTTGTTATCTAATATAAGTCTATCTACAGCCTTGTGTAACAAACTACGCTCATCACGAACCCTTCCGAAACCTTTGTTTAAACTATAACTTGCATTTCCATTTTCATCCAACCTTGTTTGTAGTAAAAAATAATTTATTGTCGTTCCTTAAGTAGGCCCTCTTAAATTAAGACAGAACATTGTTAAACTATAAATAAATAAATAAAACAAAATTATCCCTATAAAACCAGAAGAAATATCCTGACTACACCAAATCAAGTTTATAAGACATAGACTAGACAGAAATCCACCTCCAAGTACTGCCAAAACACATCATATCTGAATGCCCATCACTTGCCTCAGATAGCCAATACCTTCAAAACACAAACCCACAGGACGCCTTAGTAAACCCATCAATAGACAAATTTTAAAATCTGCTAAACTTTCTAAAGAAAAATCCAACCTTTTTCACAAACTATAACGCATGCTCCCTCAACTCGACCATAAAAATTAAACCTTAATCATATTCCTATTACAGTCATAAAATAATTTAATCTTAACCCCTATTTGGGTAAACCACATTCATGTAACAATGTATGTATACAAGCAGCATATTACAAGCTGAAGGCCCTAGCAGCCATGCCTTTCCTAACTAGCTACCAAGTTTATAACTTTAAGCTAGTCATACTAAATAAATAAAATTCACAACCCAGTAGAATTTGGAGAAATCCGAGGTCGTTCATCAAGCAAACTTTCTTCCATCAACCGAGGAATGAGAAACACACGCATTTCCAATACTCTGTTGGTTCCTTTCCATACGATTGCTGGGCTATACAAATTAATCAATTCACCTGGAATCAGCAGTTTTCTTTCCCTGTAACTGTTTCAAAATTTGCTGATCGATTTGACTCTCAAGCTATTTTTTGAAGTCGACGTGTGACTGGGAATGTGCATTTTATTACGAGGGTATAGCAGACATATTTAATACCATTTGAAAGGTAAAAGTAATATTGCTCAGTTTTTAGATAAGAGTATATTAAGTTTGTGCGAAAGTATGTAACAGGGAGAAGGAATCATTTCCGACCATATAAAGTATATATATTCTTGATCAGCATCTACAGCCGAGTTGATATAGCCATGTGCGTCTGTCCTTCTATCTGTCTGTCTGTCCGTCCGTCCGTATGAACAAACAGATCTCAGAGATGGTAGGTGAAAGAGGTTTGTATGGGACAAATACTTCTTATACTTGCAGGCAGATCAAGTTTATTTTCAATTTTTGCCACGCCCCCTCCCGCCCAAGTAATTTCGAAAAAACTTTATATCTCCTACAGTTTTGAAGATAGATGATTCGTATTTTCTAGAGATAGTTAGAAATTACCAAAATGTATCGACTTGCCAATGAAATGATAAAGATCGGATGAGCAATTTTTAAGGTATTTCAACTTAAAGATGAACGCAGAACCAGCCCTGCATTCACCTTCTACTCCAGGTACAGAGTATGTTATAGTCGGGCTTGACCGACTTTTTCACTTTTTTTATGTTAATATTTACCAATAAATATAAATTTAGCAATGAAAAGATTGAAACTTAACAATCAATTGTCAAATAAATAAGGGGACATTGAAAAAGTTTTTAACTCTGATTTTGGTTCATTAAATTTTATTTCAAATATGTAAAAATAATCCTGAAATTTTTTTAGTTTTTGGTCTTTAACTTTTAATTATGTGATGATATCAAAAATCTGAAAATGCCTACTAACTGTTATAATCCAAGATTTTTAATATCAACAATAAATCTTTCAGAATTACTTAAACGTAGAAAAAAAAGAAAATCAACAACTAAAACCTATATCCTTTCAAATAAATGGATCTTTCCCGTATCATGTTTGACCAACTTTAATTTAGCCCATAAATTACCATTAAAATTGAATCAGTTCACTTTCCAGTTTCTAACTTGTATTTCGCATTTGACTTTTGTCATTATTACCACATTTGCCACGTCTGCATTCCACCGATTACTCCACTAAAAACAACAAAAAGGGCGCAAGCAAGTTCAACGCATGCAAAGTCAAAGTCGGGACCCCACCCTCCCCCGAAGCGTTGATAATTGCAGGCAATCAGCAAGTGGAACAACATTAAAAAAGTATATGCGCAATGCAAAGCAATACAAAACTTATGGAAAATGTTGAACTATATTTTTGTTGTTGTTCATTTAAATGAAAATGAGGAAACGTTGCAAGTTCAACGACTCAAGTGAAAGACCAGACTCGACTCTCCATGTGCACTTAATTGCTTAATTGTGAAATGTCGAAAATGATGAAAAAAATAAATAATTATGGCAAAAAATCATTTCAACGCCAAATGCAATCGTAGATTGTCTGCGATTTGGCCACACACTCGAAGCTAATCACATATTTCGGCACGCAGTTTTCACTTGCAGAACAAAAGACTTGAGGCACGAACTTGTCGGGTTTGAAACTTGGCTACATTATTTTCGGCGTCTTGAGTCAGCAGTGAAGCATGTCCAGCGCCGCTCATTGAACTTCTCTTGCGCAAATGGCGGCAAGCCTTTTCCCATTCCCGTTCTCCCCCCGCTGCCAGCAAACTCTTCGTGTGGATTTTTCTCTTTGACCGATTTTCATGGCATGATCTGTTTTACGGCTTTCGGTTTTCTTTTGCCACACTTGCTTGTTGTTATTGTCGAAATCGTGAGCAGCTGTTCGTCAAGCGACGACAACCGCAGTCGGCTAAGTATTTAAATGCCCACGAAACATGTTTCGAGACCTGCAGTTTTAGTTATCATCTCCAGCGATTCGGTTGTGTAGTGTCCAAACGCCGCGTTGCCCATTGGATATTAAAGATCAAAATTAAGGATTACCTCGAATAACCAACAACTACTACTAACTAACTCTAACCAAGGTGAGAAAGCGTATATTGTGAATGAAATATATATACATTTATGAGCAGAAGTCAAATGCGGAGAATTTAAATGAGTGCCTGGCAGAAGACGCGTGATAAATTTTGCAAATTAAGTGCCCCCGAAAAAAGAAAAAGAAGAATTGCTATTGCAATTGTTAAGAGCAAACAAAAGAACTTGAGGAATTTCAGGAATTTGATTTAACTAATGTGATACAAAAGCCGACAATTTATGGGAAAGAAGAAAAGATAAAATAAATTAAAGCAGAATTGAAAAATGTTCTGCAAATGCTTCTTAAAACAATGAGAGCTATGTCTTCTACTCTTCTTAAACGGTTTTATAATTGCAAAGTGCAGGTAAAATATTATTTTATATTTTGTTGGTATATTAAAAGAGAACATCATAATTGAATGAAAGTAAACAAATTGGTAGCTAGACTCAATCCAGATTAAAAAACCAGAGGATGGTTAAGTGGGGATTTATGTTTGCACGAATCTTACCTTACCACGGAACCTTATTTGGCCAATCCTAAAACTAATACCTTTCACACAACTTTTACAACTTTATGTTCTATTGACATTCTACTATATGGTTGCCTTCTTTGAGCTCTAAGGCTTCAATCTGTTTATATGCTTTCTCCCCGTTTTGATTTTACAAATGCAAAAAGCTGCTCATTTGCCCGAACAAGCCGAATTGGATATATTATGTAGGAAAACGAAACTTGCATAATCAGCATAGATAAAACCCAAATACGACTATCTTAACAATCAGGCGGGTCCTGAAAATCTCTGAAGATTTTTAAAAAAGATTGCACTTGGAACTAAACCTGATATCTGAAAGAAGTCCTTTATTATATCACTTCGTGGGATAACAAAACTTTGTGCCATACCCAAACTTATTGAAATGATTATAACTTATTAGATGCAGCAACCAGCAGCTCTGTTATGTCTCCATCACAGCGCCGGTATAGCTATAAAATCAGTCGGATGTTATATTCACAGATTATATCAAGGCATTTGCTCTTAATGAAACTATCACTTATAGGTTTTCCCAACCTATTGGTCAGCTGAATTTCAATGTACTTGGCAAACCGCACTCAGAAAGTCTTATTTAACAACACCCTCTTCAATCAGGGTTATGTCACTTCCGGTGTTGCACAAGGGAGTCACTTACACTCAAAAAAAAGTTGTCATAAAATTACACAACTTAGACATTATTTTGAAACTATTGAGTATCGAACTCTCTCTAATACTCCAATGATCAAATTGATATCTTCGTAAGTATTAACATAATCTTTAGAGGATTTCAATTTAATACTAACGAGTATCCGGTTGACACTTTTTTGAATGAAATTTTTAGTATCAACTTTACACTAGGTCTTATTAATTTGACACTTCAATTATCAAACTTTTAGTATCATTTTGAAACTAGCTTTTATCAACTTAAAATTATTTCTTATCAAGTTTGTAATATAAATTCAGTTCTTTACAAACTTAATACATAACATTTTAATAGACTTTATTTTTATCTTAAACTCTACAATTTTATTTAATTTGCACTAATTAATTAAATTCGTCAAGTGTGATCACTTCACTATAAAGAAACATTGGTCTCTAACTGCATGCCTCGTGTGCACGCTAATGTAATCAGAAGTCACTATATGGGAGTGCCTCTTGCTGGAACCCGTACATCAGGGTTCCTCAGAAAAAGCCCCTGGGACACGTACATAATCAGCAATTCTCGCCGAATGCTTTCCGAAGTCATATACCACTGTGTGTTAGAGAAAGACACAGTCACGTTTTCGGGCTCTCTTCTTGAGGAACCCAGCCATATGTGGGGGTTTACGCTTTAGAGACCTTGAGTGAAAAACGCTAAAACGCCAGTTCTGCAGCTTTCTAGGTTTCGAACCTCTCGCATTGTACGTTATCTTGCAAAGCGCTGAAACAGCCACTGCAGCATTGTGGCTTGTTATGTGTCCTGCCTGAAAAGTTACATTTTTTAGGAACATATGTTGGCAATAAACAACCAAAACAACATTTATACTTAGCTGCTTAAGCTTACCTTGTTACTGTGCTCCATTTAAAATCCGTTTCTGGGAAAGGGTCCTCCGTAGCTTTTACTTTTAACTTCATATTAAATTGTTTGCAAATAAACTAAAACACTAAATGTGACACGTCAAGCATCGCCTGCTGCCACATTCGGAACGTTTCCTTGTACAATTCATACATTCTTCGAATTTTCGAACCGAAAAAAATTGATTAGTTTCAAATTGATACTTCTGCGCATCAAATTAATATTCTAAGTTTCAATGTAATACTTTCTAGTCTTACATTGATACAAAAAGTTTCAATTTGAGACACATGTTTCAAATTGAAATTTATAAAAAAATTTTTGGGTGTAGGACTGTTGCTTTTTGACTTATTCATAAACGACTTTCCTTCTGTCATTTAAATTCTCACGTGTTGAGGTATGCAGACGATGTTAAAATTTGTATTCAGCTAACAGACCCCGATTCACATTGTCGGTTAAAAAATGACATTATCAGTCTTCGATCCTGTTGCATCAGCACTCCAAATGTAGTTTCATGTCTTTCTATCGCTCTGCTCCATTTATGAGTAGCTATTCCCATGGCCCCCACAACCTCGAGCGTATACACGCGGTAACAGACCTATCGTCCAGGGAATTTGATGACCCATACACCACTAAGCTTCTTTACGCCTCACCTGAACTTGAGTACTGGTATCGGCCTTATTGAGTCAGTGCAGAAGCAATTTCTTCTGTGCGCCATACGTGGACTTGACTGGGAACAACACCGTCGCCTGCCATTGGACAGACTCCTGTCTATTAAGCCTACCGTCTCTGGAAGATCTTATAATCTGTCACGGAGTTAAGTTCCTTCATAAACTAATAAAGGGCCAGATTGACTCTGGTTTTCTATTGAGCCAAATTCATTTTTCGATACCACCTAGATCTACAAGACAGTTCCAAATTTCTTACATATAAGTAGATCTAATTTCGAATCTTATTACCCGTTTTGAATCATATGTCTGAGGGTTCTTTGTCGGTAAATGTATTTAATATTTTGTCACTGTGGGCCTTTGCCTCCGCCCACTTGATGTGAGTCGGAGCATATCATAAAAAAGTTGTCCTTATTTCGGTGGAGGCGAAGTGAAAAGTATAAGAATAGACTTGATCTTATGAAACGAAACCCGAACGCTTTAATGAACCTGGCATATGAGCAGACGGTTTTAAACCGCTTAACTTTCATCATCTAATCTAGTAGCCCAGCATATTTGTGCCCCTTCCCAAATAGCTTTAAAATGAAAACCTAAAGTTTATACGAAAACCTACGAAACGGATTAAGGATAAACTTGTGGATAAGGTAAATTTCTTTTCTAATTAAAATATAAAATCAGAGTTTTCGCGTCATCTTGATTATCAAGTTATTTGTTGATAAATTTTATAATATCTAATCTTTCACAATCGTGACCACACTTTTGTGTAAATATCTTTATAATTAGTTTTGACTCCAGAACCCACATGATTTTAGTCTCAGACATAAACCTCGCCTTTATTGTGTGCGAAATAAATCAGAATAATCTCTTCTAAGAAATTTTTCTGAAAACTAAAAATTATATTTCAACAGTAAACAATTTGTTTGCTAAAACTACAATTTCTCAACATATTACTTAACCAAGTTGACCTAAAACCCGAACCCATTTTTCAAATGTCAACTCTTTTACAATCAAAGTTATATTAATCAATATTAAATTTTGTGAACCTTGATTCATGATTTGCCCTAGACCCAGTCAATCTATTCTTTTCATTCACAACAGTATCAGCAGAAAAAAGAATAGAATTTTATTACTTGATTTACAACTTAATTTAAACAAAAAATCTCTTAATTACAAAACATTAGCTTGACACCAACTTAAATTTTTAACTGCAATTAGAAAGCTCAATTAATTTAAAGCACATCACTTGCAGCAGAAATTGATGTTTATATTTAATCATGGATTTGCAACGCCTCGGCCTGAGACTCATTGAGGCCAACAACAGCAACAAACAAATTGCTGGTAACAGGAAAAACTCACAAGCGATCGGTTGGTAAAGTTGCCCCCAAAATGTGTAATTTGCCCAAGCAGCGTGCTATATGCCACACACAACCTGCAACCTGTTAGAATCGAGTAAGCAAACGAATGGGGCACAGCAATTGTAGTTTTTGTGGCAGCATTGCAATTTTGTTGTTGCTGCTGCGGCTGCTAATGGCCATTGCTTTGCCTGCAACTATACTTCAAAAACATTGCGAAAATCTTGACGAAAAATAGGGGGCAGGCAAAGAGTCATGAAAAGTGCACAGTAAACGGGTTTATTAACTTCTTTTTGGTCTTTGGGCTTTAACTAAACAGCTTTGCCTCTTTCCGTCTAAGTTTTGGTCTCTGTTTCGGTTTCTGCTTCTTTTTTTCTGTTTCTGTTTCTCTCTGTCTCTCTTTGGGAGGCTATTTATTGTTTATTACAATAATGCTGTTTGCGTATTTGTTTTGTAATTCTTTTTCTGCGGCATTTCGGCACATTTAAGTGGATGAGGAAATGATTTGTAAATATGTAAGCAATTTCAACTGTTTTGAAAGGGAGAGTTCTGTTGGACGCATGAAGCCCAAAGCTGATTATAGAAATTTCGTAATTTGTACAATTATAATCGTTTATATGGCCAGTGGTTGTTCGTGGTGCCATGGTTAAAGTATGCTAGTGTTTCATAATTTCTTTTAAGACTCCCTTGGGCTAAAATTAAAAGCAGACACTCTGATTTGTCTGGTTCACCTTTGTTCTTTTTAGTTTTTGAGAAGATAATAAACAATCTAAACAATTAAAGATTCAATATTTTGAGGAGTTCAAATAAGTACCTACACCCAGAAAAAAGTTGAACAAACAAGTTAAGTACTAACGCTCTGGGAAAAGATTTTTAGTTTTTTAGTTTTTCGTTTCCGAAATAGAGCTTAGTTCGTTGTTAATTAAAAAAAGTCGCTGAGCTGAGCAAGAATGCAATAATTAGACAATTTGGTATACAGACTTCAATCAAGAAATGCGTTCTTGGTTAAAAATGTTCATTCTGACCGTACTTTTGGTATCGAGCATTCCTGATCAAATTCTCTATTTGTTTTTCCTCCAAGTGCAGAAAAGGGACATTTATTGAACTTTGTTCCGGTTGGGGTTGAGTATATATCGGTTGATATGAAGACAACACGTGCCCACTTATCACTCATTGACAAAGCTGTCAGTGTAAAATCAGGACTTGAGAAGATGAAGTATGAGTATTGGATTATGATTAGTCAGCTGTTCGCTCTTACTTACGCTCTCTAAATCAGACCCGGCCTCCTTCAGCTCAGGCGGCCGGGCCGAATGGAGAGGACAAAAAAGTGCGCTTGTGTTGGTGAACAAGAGAGCTTTCTCCAGCGTTTTACTTGCAATGCAGTGCTCACCGATTCACACAACAATAACTTCGGCTCGCGTTTGTTTAAAAACACGACTGACTTCGGCTCATATAAGCTGAAGGTGGCCGGGTCTGCTCTAAATACATTTGGGTGAACTGTTAGCTCTCATTTACCCCTCTGGATACGTTTATGAATATGGTCGTCTCGCTCTAACCACAGTGATTTCCTACTGGCACTATAATGTATCTTTTTGGGCAGCTCAAATTTGATCTCTTAATGCTTTATGTTAAAAAGAGCGGGTCAAGCCTTAATGCAAATACCAATACTGACCACTAACAGCACTGTGCGTACCTTGAGCCACATCAAGGCACAAGAAACCACAGCCGTATCGTAGCAGCAATATCGGTAGGTACATGTAACGTCGATGACCAGAGACTCATCAAATAATGAGTAAATGAAAGTCTCAGCCACTATCGGCAATCATTTTAATTCAATGTAAAGTACGCTATACTAATTCAATAAGTCAAGTCACAGTCAATTCACTGTTTAGTCACTATTAACTCTATGTTAACTGACTGTGAAGTCACTGTTAAGACACTGTCAAGTCACTGTTTAGTCACTGTTTTGTCACTGTCAAATAATTCTCAAGTTACTGTTTAGTCATTGTCATGTCAGTGATTAGTCAATCACTGTTCAGTCACCCTCCCCCCTCAAATTTCCACCCACTTACCGCCCAACTTTTCTCGAACTTCTCTCAACGTTTCGCCTCTTTGCACCCACTTTCCCTCTTAAATCCATCCACTCTTCCTCGTCTATCCCCCCACTTATCATCCTTTTTCACCTTCTCCACCTGGGACACTCCGCTAAAACAACAACATAAAATATAGCATAAACCAAGCGCGTCACGTGACGCTGATATAAAATTTTACTTTAACTTAATTTTGTATAAATTCAAATAAATTAGAAATATTGTATGTTTTTTTCAGTTGATAAATAATTTTATTTAGTTGATGTTGGTTAAAGTTTGTCAAAAGTTGAAGGAGTAAATTGAAAAAAGGTAATGAAAAAAAGTTCAGACGTCATTTAGTGAAGCCGGTAGTTGAATAGATGAAGTACTTGCAAGTGGTAACATATACAAAGAGGGAATTACGCGACATACTTCAGAGCAACGCACAGTGGTCGCTCCCATACGACAAAAATAAAAAAACGGAAGTCAAAATTGTACACTTTGAAGCATTGTATCATATTATAAATAAAGTATCTTTTTGATACAAACAAACTTCTTTGGTGTGACCATTTGTTCTTTGTGAAAAGACCCATTAAAGATAGACCAAAGTGACCCCAATATTTAAAAGAAAACGAGAAGGCCAAGCTAACTTCGTCTTTGCCGATGTTTATATACTTTTGCAAATGTTTTAATAAATCAGAGTTTATGTTCTTCAGCATTAAAACAAACAATTTTTCTAAATAAAACCCACGTTTCGACCGATAATTTCTATGGCAGCTATAAGATATAGTCATCCGATCCGGTCGGTTCCGACATATTAGCAGTGTGCAGTAAAAAGAAGACTCTGTGCAAAGTTTCAGCTCGATAGCTTAAAAACTAAGAGACTAGTTTGCGTAGAAACAGACAGACGGACAGACAAAGCTCAATCGACTCAGCTCGTCGCCCTGATCAAGAATATATATAGTTTTTGGGGTCGGAAACTAATATTTCTATGCGTTGCAAACTTCTGGCCAAAATTATAATACCCTTTGCAAGGGTATAAAAATTTACAAATAAACTTTGCAATAACATTTTAATAATATGGATATCATACGAACGGTTAGTATAAAAATATTTTAATCCGAATGCAGAAAGTATTTGTGTTTTGTTGCTTTTGCTTTCCCTGTTAAGTGCTCTTTTATGGGTTTATTATTGTTGCAAGTACAGTTAATAACAAATTGGTTTGTTTTCTGACTGACTAAAATAGATGAGTCCGCTGCAAACGCTTCACAGAATGTCTCTCTAAAGCAAATTAAACATTAACTGAAGCAGATGGTTATAAATTTGCATATTTGAGTCTAATTAACTCAAAAATATCATATAATATTTCATACTTATTTTAATGCTCTGCAAGCTAAAACTCACAGTTATCCAAGTAGCATTAGTGTGAATGAATCACTCGCTGAAGTTGTTCTACAAAGTTTAGTTAACCATACAGTTTCATGCTTCATGATGTTATCAATCAAATTAAAGAGTCGGTTTTTTAATGATGAACGATAGTCAAGTTATGAGCAAAAGAGACAGATATGTTTATATACCTAAATTTTCACAGGTACTAAGTATTTTACAATCGGCCTTTGTCAAAATAAGTAGGTAGTAAACTCAACGTTTGCTCAAGTTTACAACAATTAACAGTTCTCATTATATGAAAGTAGCTCAACTAAAAAAAAAAACTTAAGCCCAGAAAGGTCAAAGCAATAGCTAAACAAAAAAAACAACTGCCACAACCTATGTCAACTCATAATAGGCCCCAAACCAAAAACCAAAGAGATATACTGAATTAAAATCTCTCCCTCCTCAAATTATAAGTTTTGAACTGACGACACTTATCGATTTGCATAAGCGCACATTGTAATTGCAAATATTTATTTTATTTTCTTTTCTTTTTTGTTTACATACTCTTCGTTTGGCTTCAGTTGCTGATCTATCCAACAATTTGTTTTAATTTTTGGGCCCTGCCATGTTGCGCAAGTGGGCGTGACACAGTGTCAAAGTCTAAGTACAGCTGGTTGAGAAGGTGGCCAGAGAGGGTTATGCATTTTTGGTCATAGCCATGTCAGGCTAATGAAATCAAGCAGCGACGTGTGACCGCTACACAAAGAATTTTTGAAGGTTTGCAATTAAAATGTCAAAAATAAAATAACAACAAAATGATTAACAAATGAGGAAGATGATAAGATAAAGAAATAATCAAGGTTATTGAGTAAAAAAGCGGCTTAGATTTATAAATTTCTGGCCGAAACATACTTTTATTATAATTTAATCTTTAGTATTTTCAGAGAGCATAGTTGTTAGTTACATTAACAGAGTAAAGCTTAGTATACACCTCAAGAAAGGAACTGATAAACCAAAAACTTACGAAACAAAGGGCTTTGGTGTCAAAAGATTTGTGAGGATTTTAATATGGAGTTTTTTTAAACCTTCTCGAGGAATAGTTATGTTTGCCCATATCTAAAAAAACAGGAACCACAACACACCACAAAGAAGGCTAGTAGATCGTACAGCTGTTTCATTGGCATCTCTGCCAAATCATCAGCGATCTTTGCCTGATCCACTACCAATCTACTACTACCTTCCGCAATGCCATAATCAATTGAGAACTCCAATGCGACATATTGGTGTGTGCGTCTCCAAATCAGATGCGGCCACCATCAGCTCATATGAGCCGAAGTCAGTCGTGTTTTTAAGCAAACGCGAGCCGAAGTTATGGTTGAGTGAATTGGTGAGCGCTGCATTGCAAGTAAAACGCGTGTTGTCTGGAGAGAGTTCTCTTGTTCACCAACACTAGCGCACATTTTTGTCCTCTCCATTTGGCCGCCTCTGCTCCAAATGGCCTTACAATGTTAGTGAGAGAAAGAGAGAGAGATGAGAGCACAACGGGACCTCAAGTCCGCAAAATCTTGAAGGCTTGACTATTATAAAGGCCGTTAATACATACTCATAAGGAGGTTTATGATTTGGTAGTTGCTTTGTTGAGGTAAATAAGTACTAAGCTTAAGTTCCCATTGATTAGTTTATTTTATCTTTTGTTTGTAGTTAATAGAACGAAGTGATAAGTAGATAAAGCAGAATAAGTAAACTTTACTGATTATCTTTAGTTTGGTCTTTAAAACAACACATTTTGCTCCGCGGTATTGTTGCCAAAACAGGTCAGCGACGAGTTTATTGTCTCGATGTTGCAGATCACTTTTGTATGTAGGGACCTACTTGGCGTAGCAAACAATTTTTTCATATATCTAATGGACAATCCTTTTTTCAGATGATGATGCTTCACCCCACACCGGCCCAGCGTATAAGCATACGCGAGGAGTTGCGCGAACCAGAGGATCCGGCCGATATTGAGCGTGATATTAAACTGATACGTGAATGGCTGGAAACGCAACCGCATTTGCCCAAGGATATGGATGATATGCGTTTGACCACTTTCTTGCGTGGCTGCAAATTCAGCCTGGAGAAGGTAAAGAAGAAGCTGGATATGTATTATACGATGAGAAATGCGGTACCAGAGTTCTTTTCCAATCGGGATATCAATCGGGAAGAGCTGAACATAGTACTGGACTATGTGTAAGTCGGCAACAAAACAAAAAAAAAAAACAAAAAATATAATCTCCTTCTCCCATACAGACATTGCCCCACTCTGCCGGGCATTACGCCCAATGGACGCCGCATTACTTTCATACGTGGAATTGACTGTGATTTCCAGCCGCATCATATACTGGACGCCATGAAGGTGGCTCTTATGATAGGCGATGTCCGTTTGGCCGAGGAGAGTGTGGGCATTGCGGGGGACATATTCATTTTGGACGCCGCCGTGGCCAGTGCCTCGCATTTTGCCAAATTCTCACCGACTGTGGTGAAGAAATTCCTCATTGCCGTCCAGGAGGCGTATCCGGTGAAGGTGAAGGAAGTGCATGTGATTAACATTTCGCCGCTGGTGGACACCATTTTCAATTTCGTCAAACCCTTTGTCAAAGAGAAGATCCGCAGCCGTATTACCTTCCACAACGATGTGGAGAGCCTGTACAAGGTGGTGCCGCGCGATTTGCTGCCCAATGAGTATGGCGGCAAGGCTGGCGCCATTGTGGAGCTGAATCAATGGTGGAAACAAAAGCTGGTCGATAATACCAAATGGTTCAAGGAGCAGGATGACAAGAAGGCCAACGAATCGTTGCGCCCGGGCGCACCAAAGACCAGCGATGATCTGTTTGGCATGGAAGGAACCTTCCGTCAGCTGAACATTGATTGAGTTGCTGATTCAGATTGATATTGAGATTTTTCATTTACTGTACCATATATATTAACCGCTTTATACATTTTTCAATTATTCCACGCTTTAACGCTTCGTTGTCCCTGTGTCTATTAGCAACCACTCATCGCATCCCATCCGTAATCCGAAAGCTGTAATGGCAGTAATTACAATAAAGAAGCAGCAGCATATTAAGGAATGAATAAATAAAAATACGCATGTCGTTTACATTGAGCAGGAGGCAGGAAAAGAGGGGTGGGTGTGTGACAATGGATGGGTGATTCTTTTTGAACAACTGTCATGATGAAAAAACCAACTGACTTACACACAGGCATACGAGGGTGGGTCGATAAGTAACCGCGCTTATAATAAAGACGTTCGTTTTTTAAAGATATTAAAGACGTATGGATCTGATGAAATTGATGAAATTTAGGTTGGGAGCTACAGTGCTGAAATTTTTCATTCGGAGGAAAAGGTTTCAAAAGCTTTTTCATGGCTTTACAAGTGGTGGCAATAGCTGGTGAAGGTAGCCAATTGTGTAAAAGTTTCTTTATAAATTTTTTCTTCTGACCGAATTTATTCTTTAACAAACTTTTATACATCTGGTCACCTGTTTTATGATGTTCCGAGGCGGAATCAAAGACTTTTTTAGACCTATCTTTTGTATGACAGCCATACTATATAGTTGTCCGATATCGACAAATCTTGGTGAAATTATGTCAAATCAATAAAAACATATAAATACGAGGGTTGGGAGCGTTAGCAATAAAAATAAAAAAGTGATTCTCACTAAAACTAGTTTTTCAACCGATTGTTCTCATAGTTCCGCCAAATGTGCAGACTTCGTGCAAAGTTTGGTTAAGATGCCTTTAAAACTGACGAAGGAGATTACATAGAAACAGACGGACGGACAACGGACATCAACTTAGTTTGTCATGCTGATCAAGAATATATATATTCTTTATGTAGTCGGAGATTCTTTCATCTATGCACGAGTATAAGAATATCCAAGAGTATAAGAATATAAAAAAATTATTTATTTATTTATTATTTGATAAAGGAAATCAATGGATGAACACTGAATTGGTCTTCGATGATCGCATTACATGATATCTAATGGCTACTGGTAAAATTTTTCAAGTTTTTACAGGTTTCGATACGGTGTAAAACTGTATTAAAAATGGATGCAAAACTAAAAACTACCTCCAGCTATAAATAACAAGTAAAACCGTTGAAGTCGAGCAGCCCGACTTCAAAATAACCTGTACATTTGACAAACACGCACAACTGACTCACAGGCCTTAGCTGTCTGCAAGAAGCACAGCGTTGGGGTGGGGCAGAATTGGTGTTTTTGCTCAGAACTCATTGTGCTTTTCAGAATAGATAGATTTAAGGCCAAAGATAATATGTATTAAGCAACGAGGTTGTAACTTTAAAATTGTGGCTCTGACAAGTTTTTGCGGTTGAGGAGGGGGGGCCAGTGGGGGGATAATCTTGCAAATCTGAAATAAACTTGATCTGCGTACTGTATACACCTTTGTACATGCAAAAATTTGGATCTCTATCTCGTGTAGTCTCTGAGATTGACGCGTTCAAACAAACAGACGGACATGGCTAAATCAACTCGGCTGTTGATGCTTTATAGCTTGTTACATAAATTTGCACAATTTCATGATCCCCTTTACCCATTTTCAATGGGTGTAAAAACTCATTTCTTCCACCTAATTATATAAAACGCAAATTTATACCAAATTTATCAGTGCACATTGAAAGTGCGGAAAAGCCTTATGATGATGCACCTGCTGCAAATTATATTGTTTTTTTAAATTTTTGTATAGCTTGCATCATCATCATTTGAGAATATCGCCCCAAAAAGATTTTTTGAAATTCCAAATACTTTAGAACATATATCCATTTTTTTCGACCAATGTCTTCCTTAAAACAAGCAATTTAACCACTAAAATCGTGCAAATGTATGTAACAGGTAGAAGGAATCATTTCCGACCATATCAAGTATCTATTCTTGATCAGCATCAACAGCCGAGTTGATATAGACATGTCCGTCCGTCTGTATGAACACCTAGATCTTAGAGATGGTAAGAGATAGAGGTTTGACATGTATGAGACAAATGCTTCTTATACTTGCAGGCAGATCAAGTTTATTTCAAATTTTGGCCACGTCCCCTCCCGCCCACGCAATTTGGAAAAAACGTTATATCTCTTACAGTTTTAAAGATAGACGATTCGCACCTTCTAGTTATATAGTTAGTAATTAGCAAAAGCGAATAAATTTGCCGAAGAAATGATAAGAAACGGATAAGCGGTTCTCAGGTCATGAACAAAAATGTGAAAAATGGCCGAGTTAAAAAAGTGTTGCATACTTTTCAGATGTTCACCCTAAGGAACGCAGGAACACTGTTAAACATGTTTTTTCATGAGTAACGGGTATATCGAAGTCGGTTAGAGCCGACTCTAACTTGCGCTCTCGTTAGTTTTTATTTCACACAACCTGGAGAGGTGGAATCGTGGCCGCCATCATTATAACTTTTTTTAGACGCCCCACTTTGACGGTCGAGAACATTTGGAACAGCACTAAACATTTTTTTGTTTCCTCTAATTTGTTTGTAACATAATATAAAATACAGAGTTCGGTAAACTCTTTGCCTTTTTAAAAAAAGATTTTTTTAAAAAAGGTCCATAAAACAGCCAATCGAAATAGAACCTGTCGGTATGCTTAGTGCGATATTAGTAATTAACAGAGAATAACTTTGAAAATTTATTTGAGTATAGTTCAGAGAGGGTAAGAGATATAGGATTGACATACTTGCAGGCAGATAAAGTTTTTTCTATTCTATCTTATAAATGATAAAGATCGGTTGAACGACTTTTAGCTATTGACCAAAAGAAAGTTCGTTGCTGCAGCGCAACAGCAGCGCTGCTTTCAGCTGCTATTGCAGTATTGACATATATGGGACGTAAACCATTTTTTAAAACATAATTTAAGATTAATTTCTATCATTTTTCTCGAAACCCCAGGGTTTTTGTCTTGAATTGAAGAATGGAAAAATTGAGAATAGATTGGGTAAAAATGTAAGAAATTTGTTCTTCCGTTTAGAGCAAGTTTTTTTCAGCGGGTAGTTACTTACTTACTCATTAATCCACCCTCGTATCATGTACCAAATGATGAAGTAAACGGAAATATTGTCACTTTCGCTTGAAGGCGGACTTTTTGGTTACAGAATGCGACATATGGACGTCCATTGTTCTGAAAGGCTAACACATCGCTGTCATGAACTGAACTTGGTCAACTGGCTCTTACATATACGTCGTCTGGTCAGGTTGAGCAATTGTTCCATTGGCATTAACAATTGTTGTCAAATTGTTTAAACTTCACAGAGAACGGTTTGAGTCTTGACTAATGCTACCAATTTTCTCTTTCATTAAAAATTCAAGTTGTAAAACTTTATACAAGTTTGAGTGATTATTTATTAAAATTTTATTTAATGGGTATAAAAAACTTTCTGTAAACGCCCTTTTAGGCTCTTTACCTACCTATATAAACCCCTTTGGAGTGTTTCATTTATCTTCAAAGGCATCATGAAGGGTCCTTCTAAAGTAGTACGACGCGATTTGTTCGGCTTTATACGCTCCACCCTTTGTGTGGCAGCCATGTATCCACTGGGCTCTCAATTTAAACTCCGCCACAGTGCTTTAATTTATCTTCTAAAAATCATTGATATTTTCTACGAAGCTTTCAACTATTTTGTGTCCATACATATAGCTGTTCTATACATCTGTACAATTTTTATAAATTATGGCCAGGGTGATCTGGATTTCTTCGTAAACTGTCTCATTCAAACCATTATCTATATCTGGATGATCATCATGAAGTTGTACTTTCGCCGTTTTAGACCGCAGCTTTTGAATGAAATTTTGGAATTCATTAATCAGAAATATGAAATACGCTCTGCACCTGGTTTCACCTATGTGACCATGGACGGTGCCTTGAGACAGGCCAATGTGTGGATAAAGAGCTATGTGTATTGTTGCTATATAGGCACTATTTTCTGGTTGGCATTGCCTATAGCCTATAGGGATCATAGTTTGCCTTTGGCCTGTTGGTATCCGTTTGATTATACGGTAAGTGTTGGTATCTCCGTATCTATTATATATATTTTTGTATTTTGCTTCCAGCAACCCTTTGTCTATGAGGTGGTATTTTTTCTACAGGCCATGGGTCAAATTCAAGTGGCCGCCGCATTTGCTTCCTCGAGTGGTTTTCATATGGTGTTGGGTATACTAATATCGGGTCAATATGATGTACTATTTTGTAGTCTAAAAAACGTATTGGCCTCTAGCTATATACAAATGGGAGCTGATATTTCGGAATTACGGTAAATACAGTTCCGGTTTGATTTTTAATTGTCTTCAAGAGTAACCTGTGCTTCCAAAATATTTCAGCAAATTGCAGGAGGCCCAATCCGTGGCCGATGCCGAGCCCAATCAATACACCTACTCACAGGAAGTACACACACCTTTAGATGAACTTCTTCAATTACCTAACCATGCGCTAGATTTCCGTGCGGCCTTCAAGCGTTCCTTTAAGCATTGTCTTCAACATCATCGTTATATTCATCAAGCTCTACAAAAAATGGAACATTTTTATAATCCCATCTGGTTTTGCAAAATCGGCGAGGTGACATTTCTCATGTGTCTGGTGGCTTTTGTGTCAACCAAAAGTACTCAGGCCAATTCTTTGATGCGCATGGTTTCCCTGGGTCAATATCTGCTGCTGGTGCTCTACGAACTATTCATCATTTGCTATTTTGCTGAGGTAGTCTATCAGAATAGTCAACGTTGTGGTGATGCTTTATGGCGAAGCCCTTGGCATTTGCATCTTAAAGAAATCCGTGGCGATTATCTATTCTTTTTGTTGAATTCAAAAAGGCAATTCCAGTTGACGGCAGGCAAAATCTACAATCTAAATGTGGATCGGTTTAGGGGGGTAAGTGTGGCGAAGATAATACAATATACAATATACTTAAATTTTCCAATACCTTTCCAGACCATCACCACGGCCTTCTCGTTTCTAACTTTGCTGCAGAAAATGGATGCGCGTGGCTAGAAAACTTTTGCACACTTTTATGATAGTTTAATTTTTTTAGAAAGTTTATCTCAAACAATTATTATAATTAAGAAAAAAAAATTTAAATTATTGATTAAAAACTGCATAGAAAGTTTAACTTAGTCAAGGGGGCAAAAACATTAGTTTTGTATGCTCCCAATACAACAGGAGCGTTGGCTTTTGTTATTTACATAAATTAGATACACATGTACAATATAAAAATATATACAATTGAAAACTGGATTACAACTGTTGCGTTTTTTTAAATTTGTTTATCTATTGATATGAAAAGATTTTTGTATATTAATTCCAGCAAATCGAAAGTCAAAACAAGTAAAAACGTCGCACAATTGAATCATATTTTCATTAGTAGACTTCAAGTTCTAAGGTCTCATAAACTAAAGTCCACATATTAAAAAATAACCCTTTAAATTATTTGAACGAGCATAGCTAAAGCTGCACCGGAAAAAAAGGGAAATAACATATTAGATAGCTCTAGAGTAGTGGTGCCCAAACTCACACAATCAAGCTTTGCGCTTGTGTGCGGAGCAGAGAAAAAAACATGTGCAAGCAAACGAATAAATACCTCGTAGAGAAGAAAAAGCCGAAAGCACGCGACGTGAGAGAGCAAGCCGCCGAGCGTCTTACTTATAAAACACATGTATTCTCTCTCTTTCTCTCCATGAGTGTATCGGCTGCGACGCCGGCAGACCCATGAGTTCATTATACACTCATAAAAAAACGACCTGGATAGTTCTAGACCGGTCGGGATAATAAATTCCGTTTTGTACTTGAAATTTCAAGTATGTTTTGTTCTTGAATGTACTTAAATTAACATACTAGAATAGAAAAACGACTGTTAAAACTATTTAAATGAGAAAAAACAAGTACATTTCGTACTTACAGTTAGCCTAAAAATTTAAGAAAACATCGTACTTAGTTCAAGTACAAAATTTCTTGGATTAAGTACAGAATAGACTTACTCTGCAAGCTGGGAATTATTTTACGTTAAATTTTCGACCTACTGTATAAACATCTCGGACTTTGGTTATTTCATTTCCTTTAGATTTTGATATTATATAGATACGTTTATAGGCTTAGACCAAGAACATTTTGTATTATTAAGTATTATTTTGCTTCAAACATGGTTTGGGATTGACTTTTGAATTATTAGACTTCGATGAAGAACCTTTTTGCACTTATTTTAAGAGTAAGTCGCGCTGTACTTAGAACCATAACCAATTAATAATAACAATAGTTCGAAATGTACTTAAAATATCCCGAAACAGTCTTCAAACAAGTAATTTGGGATTGAAAAAATCTAACTTGAAATAAGGATTTTGTACTTGAATCAAGTGTGACATCGTTCGTACTTGATTCAAGTAAAAAGTTCTTGGTTTTTTTGTGAGGAACTTCCTACCCCATAGAAAGACTTTTGAAGTTTTGGGCACCACTGCATTTAAGTTTTATATTTTGCGCTCTTAATTAATGTTTATCGTCTTCATCTGACGATCATAATATGTGTGTTGTACCAAAGCGGAAGCATAAACGAAACCCAAAAGTAGACCTCTGCTCTGCCTCTCCTCTTTACAATCAGGCCTGCTTTTAATTCCCAATTCAATTGGTCGAATTTCGGAATGAGCTGAGATTTGCAAGAAACGAATAAAATTTCCGACTAAACGTTCTGTGTGTTGAAGTTTAGAATATGGAAATGAAAAAATGTGAAGTTAAACTCCTAATTATATATACACTATCGGTTTTTAAAAGCTGACTCAATCAACAATTCCTATTTCGCATGATTTGACCGAAGTCGACAACTGAAACAGGCCCAAATATGAAGTAATCAACTAAGGGCGTGAACCAAAAAACGTTTATTTTTGGGAGTTGACATTGGATCCAAATCTGTGCTTCTGGCTGCTTTTACGAGGATACAAATATTGAAATTTAGTATTGAATTTTAGCTGAGAGAAAAAGATTTGTAGATATTATAGATGACGCATGGTATAAAAACCATGTCTGGGTTTTGCGCTGATTAGCTAATTAGTTTTCTTTTTATTGCACTTAAAACTTTTTAGCTTTAGAGTAGGATTTACGAGTCCATATCCAGTAAGATATTTTGAATTTGGATATTATATCTTCAGCAAGGTGGATGCTCTTGGCTTGGCCTACAAAACGATTTTTTTTTTTTTTTTTTGAAGGAAAAGTTGCCCACAAACCAACTTTTTACAATTACTCTTTCATATAATTGTAGACCAAAAAGCATGAACACGTGTCATAAAAACTCGAAAAAAAAACAAATATTTTCGAAAAAAAAAAAAACAAAATTTGTTTAGTTATAATTTTGAAGTTATGTTTTTTTACCATTTTATTGATGTAATACAAAACAATCCAAATTTTTGACTGTGTCATCCAATTGCTTCCCAAAATTAACCTTTTTCGAGTTTTGGTTAAAAATCTACATGCTTTGTGGCCTCTAACTATGTATATGAAGGACCAATAGAATGAAGTTGGTACGTTCCAACCATTTATTTATTTAGGTCTAAGCTACGTTTTGTTTAACTTTTGCTTAGTCAAATCCGTTACAGTTTTTAAGACAAAGTTGAGAGAGTTTTCATCCTTGCGAGAGAAAAAAACGAAAAAACCGTATGTGACATAGTCGAGAGGGGACTGAAAGTGAAGTGTAATTGGTGCAAGGAGGTTGGGCTTAACCTAAACCCTGCGAAAACCTTAATAGTACCGTTCACTAGGAAATACAAGCTAAGCAGAATAAGGCCAATACGCCTATCCGGCTGCCTCATTACACCACAAAAAGAAGTCAAATACCTCGGCGTTGTCTTTGACAACAGGCTGAGTTTTGACAAGCACTTAGAGTATACACTCAGTAAGTGTACTAGAGCACTATTCACCACACTTACTCACTTATGGAGCTGTCGTATGAGGAGATAGAGCAAACCTCCTCACAGTAAGGACGCAGCTGCTAAAACTGCAAGGGCTGGCATGTATATGCATGACTGGAGCCAGGCGTACCTGTCCGACAGCGGCAATCGAGGTTTTGATGGAGCTAACACCTCTCCACCATACCATCTCCCTGAAGAAAAAAGCAACACTGCTTAGATTACCAACAGAAGGAGTGGGTGGAAACCACATAGAAAGCCTCAGAGACTCTGAAAAGCTGGGAAAGGAAATCCCTTTAATCCTTCAACCCAGAGACGAAATGGTGGCCGAGTATCACTTTGACAAGAATTTCACTGTACACCAAAGTAATAAGAGAGAATGGATCTCACTAGAAGAGACACATAAAATGAAAACACACACAGTTAAGTGGTATACAGACGGGTCCCTAACGACCCAGGGAACCGGACTTGGGGTAGCAGGACCAGGAACAAAAAAAATCTGAACTAATGGTAGAATTCACAAGCATATTTCATGCAGAAAAAAGTGCCATCTCCCGTTGTGCAGACCGTAATATGGGGAAGAACTAGCATAATAGAGAACTAGCTATCCTCTCCGATATCCAAGCAGCGCTCAGTAGCAATAAGTTCACCTCTAAGCTAGTCTTAGAGACAAAGAACAAATTGGACCAACTACCCGACCCTACGATGGATACCGGGACACAACAACATCCCCGGAAACGAATTGGCCGACGGACTGGCACGCAAGGGTGCAGCCACCGCAATGGTAGGGCCAGAACCCTACTGCGGCATAGGCCAACACACAATAAAAGAACTTCTAAGAAAGGAAAAGAATACGCTTAGAACAGCTTCCTGGGTAAACACCAGAGGAATGAGACAAGATAAAGCATTAATAGTGAACCACGACCTAAAAAGGTTCCAAAAGTTAATCCAACAAGGAAAGAATGCCCTCAGAATCCTGACTAAGGAGACACATGTACAAGTTGGGAATAACAAACACCCAGCTTAGCAAAAAATGTGAAGAGAAGGAGGAGTCCTCTGAGCATATACTAGTACACTGCGATGCCCTAGCGAGGCGCAGATTCAGCAGATTTGGGAAACACATTCTATAGAAGCAATATCAGTAACTTAGAACCCACAAAAATCCTGGCTTTTGTACAGGAATTAGGGCTGCTAGGGGAGTTATAAATTCAGTAGGGGGGCACAATAGACCAAAATTGGTCGCGGTGCACCACTTCCCCAACAACGTGCATTTTCATTTGTGCTTCATTTTTGCGTACTTTGTAATTTCTAGGTTTGCTTAATGAACGCAAGTATGAGATCGAGTATGCTCAAGCCTAAGTACTCATTCCAGCTCTATTTTTACAAAAAAATTTGTTGACTCGTGCTTTCAAAGTACACTTGACTTACAAACTTAAGCTTTTTGACCACGGACAGCACAGAAATCCCTTAGGATTATCCCTTAGGATATCTATGGTCATGAGGTGGGCTTTTTTGTGAATTGATTCAAAACGTATTACTTATTGGTGCGTAGCAATGCATAAAACCAGGAAAATGATTCGATTACGACATCAAACAGTTTGGTAATCACCTCATCGCCCTTGAACTTTTTATATTAACTTTAATTTTGTGCAGCTCAAGGTGAACACCCTACAAGTTCACAGCCAAAACCATTTCCCCAATATGTCATTCCATTTAAAATAATCTTGCCTGAATTTTGGATTGCAAAATGCCCCTAAGAACATTTCGAAATAAAGCTTTAGATATACTTCAAACATATTGCAATTGAAAAATTATTTATATTTAGTTTAAATCATACAAAATATTAATATGCTGCTGATTAAATAAGTTATTATTTTCATGGCATTAATTAATTTAAAACTAAAATCGAAAAAATCATATACATTTATAAGGTACTTGGGTTTACATCTATAAACGATTCCCCTACATCCTTCCTAAATCTTTTTTTTTGTTTTCATTTATGTTAACTACAATTTGAGCAAGAAATATGTTTTAACAATTTTTTGTTTGTTGATTTGTTTTGTGCTTGGCAATTTGTTTTACAGTATCAAAAAGGGGGGTTTTCTTTTCTCGAAATTGCAGCCAAAATACTTCGAATTACACATATACACATAGGGCAAATGTTAAGCCATTTGCTTACAATTAGTTAATAATAAGGTAATTTTCTTTTGTGTTTGTAAAAAATGAACATCTTGATTTATTTTTGATTTTCTATTTCAAGATTTCATTTTTCTTTATATGTATATATATATATATGTATATAAATGACTGCATCAATTTGATTTTTTATTATTATCAGAAAAATATATATATATGTATATTATTTTAGGTATTTTCCCCATTTGTTATTTCTTGAATTTGTTTTTTTTATATATTACAAAAAGCCCCACAAAAAAGAGGGAACGGCCAGTAAAATAGCAACAAAGCACACAATGCCACAATTTGCAATTGTTGCTATTTGTATGTGATAAATGAACCGTGTTTGCTGACGTTTGTGCTGTACATTGCCTGGAACGAAGTTCCTCCTTGTGCTGTGTAAGTCGGAGTATTTGCCCCTCATGTTGCCGCTAGCCCTAAATAGATGTAATAGTTTTTCCGTTTGCTGCTGCTGCTGCTGCTGAAGTGGCTTCTTGTTGTTGACTAGTTTAAAGTTCTTGCATCGCTAGCTTGCAAGCGACATGCGCACCGTACTCGTGCTATTGTCATGATTATAATGCTCCGCATTGACAATCACCTGCACCACATAGCCCTGGTAAATGCTGCACTCATCGATGGGCACTTTATCGCCCAACAATTTGCCGCTATAGAACCAACGCTGGCAGCAGGCGTCCACGCCCTCTACGGCCTAGACGAGAGAGAAATAAAAAGGTGGTGTCATTAAACAGATAAAGCTTTTGTTTTTGTTTGGATCTGGAGACATTTCACTTACCTGCAGCTTCTTTTTGCACTGTCCCACCGTATCCTTTGAATAGACGGGCAGCTTAACATCAGTCATGGTCGATGATATGCGCAGCTTGAGAAAGATTTCGGTACCACCATCTACTGGCTCTGAGTATTCAGCAGGTGAATCGCGTCCATTCTCTTCCTTAACAATATTGATGGGATATGAGAGACAATAGATGGGCACCTTATACTGAGTGCCAAGTTCATCGTAGCATTCTGTGAGGTAACTGTAGGCGAAAAAAACAAATTGCGTGTGGTTACCCAGCATTTAGTTTATCTTATCACAAAAAACACAAAAGGCTAATAGCCAACAATTCGGTGGTATGCTTCAAGTCTAATCATTCAATGCCAAGTGAGGTAGTCTTGATAACACACAGTTTATAAGCCAAAACGTGGGTTAAGGCCACCGCTCCATTTAAATACAAATATGATATGCCTAAAGTAAGCTATTACAGTGGTCTGGTCACAAACACAGTCCAAATGTCAGTCAAAAATCGATGTCTAATAAAAAATGTTATGTAGGATAGGGGTTAATGTGTCGTACATCGCATGCTCTTTCAAAGAGAGCAATAAAGAGTTAGAGGGACAAGTGAAAGGTGTGGGAAAACTGGTTGGATCTATACAAAATCTCTATGAAAAAGTCGATCAAAAGGTTCAGATTTGCCAGTCTACACAGATCTTTAAGGAATGGTTTTCCCAGATACTGAGTGTAAGGCAGACACACAGCTGGTTCGACACAGAATATAGGACTTGTGATATGGTAAGTGTATCAAGGTGTGAATATGTAGTCCAGCCCAGTTTAGCCCAGTCACTTCAGGTTGTATTTACAACCCAAGACTAATTTAAGTTATTCTACAATCTCCTCCATCTGCACAAACCTTTTCAAAAACCTTGATACCCTCACACAGTTAAGCTATTAGCTCATAAAAAGGACACACACAAATAGCCTTAGCTGTCATGCTTTGATGGAGTTTTTTTTACATGACCATCAAAATCTCTCTATATTTTATTGATTTTCTGACCCCCGCCTACTCACGCCTCGTTACTGGTGTCAATGGCAATTAGCCTTTGGGTGTCATTAAATCCACGCACACACACATACAACAACTCACCCATTTGGCACAGAAACATTGGCTCCATCGAGTATAGCCTGGGCCATTTGAAAGTCTAGGCCTTCGGCTGCATTTGTGGCCGCTCGCAAGGCATCCCAAATCTCTTTTCGACCTTCAAATGCGGGCGCAGTATCCCAAAATTCATCACGCTTTGAGCGTAATTGGCCTTCGGTAAGGGGCACATCGGAGCGCCAGCGTATAGTTTCATTGCAAAGTGGACGATTTTTACGAGCAGCGCCCAGGGCAATGCCTAAGTCAAAATAAAAGAATTGTAGAACGACGCGTTGTGACACTGGTTCAACTGGAGGGCACTCACCTGCACTGGCCGGACGCGAAATGCTGGCCGAGGAAACACTCATTGTCTCGTTGTCGGGATTCATGCGACACACACAGGCACCCATTTTTGTTGTTGCTATTGTTGTTTCTCCTGTCCCTGTGCACTGTGGCTCTGCCGCTGTCGCTGCTGCCTCTACCCTTCCGCCCTTGCCCCAGATGTGTTATGCCTTTGCCTGAGATTTTACCTTGATTGATGCCTCGGAACTTATATTTTAAATGTCGTATTCTTTAGTTATTTGTGCACAATTCTCGAGTTGGTTGTTTTTATTTTTTATAATAATCATGTTATCTGACTATCGTCATTAGGGATGGCAAGACATATCGATGCTGCACTCGACTAGTCGATACTTTTAAGAGACTACTCGATGGGTGTGCAAAATATCGATTACTATAGTGAGCCGTTGTACATTTAAGCAAATTTAATAAACGAACAAATATTCATCAGACAAAATTATTTATCATTGTATATAAAACATGAATGCATAAAATTGCAAAAAAATCAGTCTGAAAAGTGTTTTTGTAGGTTTTGTGTCATATTAAAAACCATTGAAATTAAACGTGTACTATGCTACAAATTCATTTCATGGTTTTCCAGAATATAAATACTTACAAATACATTCGGTATATTTTATCCTCTGTTTTGAGAGTCTGTCGCTCTCCTCTCTTCGAAACCTTTCCATGCAACAACAGCTGGTATTTCCAATTGCAAACCACGCTGGAATAGTCGAGGCAGCAGCAGCCCAATACAAGACGCGACAGCAGAAAGCAACATAGAGTAGAAATGGAAAACAAGAAACCAGACGACCTCGACAAAGTTGTCGCAAAAACAAAAGAAATACAAATACAAGCCAACATATGCACTACGTAAAAAGAGAGAGGTAGAGAAAATCCAATCAAACCAAATGATTTGTGTGTTGTTTGAGGCGATACGAACTGTAAATGTTGTACCAAAGAAAATCTGTTAAGGATTTAATGACAAAATGTTTAAGAAACTTTTGTTAAAAACTTTACTTCACTTTAATAGTTACTAAAAGCTGGTTTGCAAACCTAAGTACTTTTTTCTGAGCTCTGATTTGCGGACTTGAGCCAAAAGCTACCATTACATTAATCTTTAAATTTAAATCTATTAGTTTTTTAAATATAGGAAAAATTACTTATATGGGTTTTAGCGACCTGTTTTTTGTCAAAGTTTTTGCATTTTGGCTGGCTTGAGGTCGGTGGAGAGTTACAATTCAATGTAATCAACACAAATCAACAGAGACCACGACCAAACGTGGTCGTTTGAATGTGAAAATGCAATACAAAAACTCTGCTGATGATAAGATGTGGTTATCTTTGAAACAGCGATCGTTGTACAGACATACCAATTGCTATTCCAAATTGTTGTAATTAATCTCTGTTGATTTGTGTTGATTACATTGAATTATTTTATATTATTTTATTTTATTATTTTATTATAAATTATTTCATTATCTATATATGTTTACCTAGACTTGAGTCGATGATGATTTAAGCTAAAATAACACTGTGATAGTCAAAAAAAAAGACAAGACCAAACTCGACGGTTTCCCCCTATTTCGGGTCCTACGAATCGAAGTGCATCATTACTTTTTTGAGTTACAATCATGGTTTCATACAAAATTTTTTGTTGAAGTTTTTCATTGTATGGTAGCTACAAGAAGTAGTTATCCGATCCGGTCGGTTCCGACATATTAGCAGCGTGCTGGGAAAAGAAGACTCTGTGCCAAATTTCAGCTCGATTGCTTCAAAACTGAGGGACTAGTTCGCGTAGAAACAGACGGACGGACGGACGGACAGACGGACGGACAAAGCTTAATCGACTCAGCTCGTCACGCTGATCAATAATATATATACTTTATGTGGTCGGAGATGATTCCTTCTATGCGTTTCAAACTTCTGGGCAAAATTATAATACACTTTTCAAGTGTATAAAAATGTTAAAGTGTTTAAAGTGTTAAATGTTATATAAAATGTAAAGTTAAGTTTCACTTTTTTCAACATATTGGCTATAAGGACACCCTGAGTTTTGAAGCAATCGAGCTGAAATTTTGCACAGAGTCTTCTTTTCCCTGCACGCTGCTAATATGTCGGAACCGACTGGATCGGATAACTACTTCTTGTAGCTGCCATACAATGAAAAAGTTCAACAAAAAATTTTGTATGAAACCATGATTGTAACTCAAAAAAGTAATGATGCACTTCGATTCGTAGGACCCGAAATAGGGGGAAACCGTCGAGTTTGGTCTTGTCTTTTTTTTTTTGAAAAAAACTATCACAGTGTAATTAATCGTTGTAAACTTATCGAGAAAACAAAGCTAACTTCGTCTGTGCCGAAACAAAAATACACTTGAAAAGCTCGATTAGCGGTTAGCGATTTCGATCAAACTTCGCAGATAGGCTTAGAAACATATAATATTAAACATGACCGAGTTTAAGGGCGCAAATATTGAAAACAAAAAAGGTTTTCTCACTTAAACCCATTTTCTGACCGATCATTTAAATGACAGCTATAAGAAGTAGTCATCGGATAGCGGCGGTTCCGACATATTAGCAGCGTGCAAAATTTTAGCTCATTAGTTTCAAAAGGCACTAGTTAGGGCCGTTTTATCATGTTCCTGTTTTTGCTCAAGTCGAAGTCCACCTAGATTTTACAACTATGTGCTTTTTGTGCAATTGGATGTCTTATGTAGGTTAATTATAAATTTGGGCTGGAAATTAAGTTGGCAGCACCTCTAAACTCGGCTGAAGAATAAAAATTTTAATGAATATTCGCCTATAAAGGCCAATTTGTGGAGCTTTTAGGCCATATTTGATCAAATCAGTTGCTAATGGAATCATAGTTAAATTTAAAAATATAAAAAATATTTAAGTCAAAATTTTGCTTTAACTTAAACAATGATCTAGGGGAATTAGTATACGCATCTCGATCTTCAAAAATAGCTCGAACTAGGTTAAAATATGTTAGGATATTCTCAAATATGCTTCTAGGTCGAAGATATGTAAATACATATGTCAAATATGCAAAACGAAAATGGATTTAAAATAATCTACTTTTCATGAAACAAATTTGTATGCATTCAGAAATGATTTTGGACCACCGATTAAAAATATGTTTTAACCAAAAATCCGATATCTTATAAACAGTTCATACTTAACAGTTTTGAGCAGCATTTTTCTAATGTTTAAAATATTTTTCAGTGTGACCATATGCACGCAAACATAAAAATACGTAACTTGCTTTAACATATAGATGGTTTTGAAACCAATGAGAATGCAGGCAAATCCACCTTGATTTGCAAAAACTGCAAAATGAGAAAACGGCCCGAAATCCGCATTTGAACGGTGAAGCGAATCTCTTAAAGTTTTTGAAAAAGCTTTCGTTTGTAGAAAAGAGGTGAAGAGAAGCAAGCGACACCTCTTTTTTACAAGCCAGAGCTTTTCTGAAAAAATTCATGAAGTTTGCTTTACCTTGTAATTCTAGACCAATCAGGCAAACAAAATTTGAACACATTGTGCAAACTTAGCCTTGAACTATATAAATGTTTGCGTAAAAAAAAAATTGGTGTACCCACATGAGCAAATATTTGCTCTAAAATTTCTAAAAATTTCGCCCAACAGTGTTTTTGGTGCAGGTCTATTTTGATCTGATTGTGTTAATATAGATTGCACTGAACAAAGCTGTATCATTGGGTTTGTTCTATCAGCTCTTCCTTCCAAGATATGGCGGAAAAACGAAAAAATTGGATTTTTTGGCTCTCTAGGATTAAATGAGGCCACACTAGGCATAAATATCTGAGTTTATGAACTAATTGCGATAAAGTACATACCCATGCATTTTTGAAAAATCATTGGGACTATATTAGTCCAGCGTAAAGTGTCTAATTTGGCCTTTAAAGAGAGACATTTTTCGATTTATAGCAATTTTATCAAAATAAATCATCCCGTTTAAGCAAGCGCTGTAATTGGATTAATATTTTCGCCTCTCTGAGCCTAAGTATTCTAGCAATATCCAAAAAGGGAAAGGAAGTTCAGTAAAGCTATAAAGATCCTGTCGGACGCTGGTCCTCAAAGACGCTGGAGCCAAAGAGCTTACAGCGCTTAATGTTCCTTTATAAAAATTTTACTGCTTAAACATCGACAGACATCGATGTTTATCCAGCTCTACACTGAAAGCGATGGTTGCTGCATGAAGTCATCAATGAGTCGCAATTGGAGGCAACATATTCTACGTTTATACGCATAATTTTGTAATTAACAAATAACAATTAGTGTGCTAGGCGTTGCCGTTCTTTTCAGTGGTTTTGTTGTTTCCAACTATATAGTAGTCCTGCAACATTGATATTATATCGTTTGCATGATGATTTTCATGTCAATGTTATCAGTTACTCAGTACTGCCAACCAGGCAACACTGATTATTATTTCACTGTAACCAGATTCTTACGTACAGCGTATAAACGGTAAGTTAGTTATTTACAAACTTCTTATTGCATATAGCTGTCGTATAAACGTAGTAATAACCTTAAAAAAGTTTTCTGCGAATGAAAGTGGCACACTTTGAACAGTTGGTAATATGTAGAAATCATTTAATTTAATCAAAGTAGTTTTCTGTTGGGTATTTGTTGGTCCAAGTGCAATGATTCAGCGATCTCGGTGACATGAAGATTTGTGGTCACACTGCGCTTTTTATACTTTGTAACGAAGGTACATAACGAAGGTTCCAGAGATAGTTAGAAAATATCGAAATGTATCGATTTGCTGAAAAAATGATAAAGATCGGATAAGCGGTTCTCAAGCTATGAGCAAAAAAGTGAACCAAGCACCCCCTATTAAAGGCTACGTCGCAAATGTTTGCGCGCAAATTTTTTGGTGCTCCCACTTAAGGCAAACAAAATGGGAAAATACTTTAAAATATTTGCGCAATTTATTAGACCGTGGGACCTTACCTTTAGTCGATTAATACAGGTATTTTTATGAAAAAAAAACTGTACCATATAAATAGTTCAGTATTTTCACAAAACAGTCGAAAGCCATCAATCATTATTAATTATTACCCATTATTTTGTAATCGTCTTAAGCTCTGGAGGAAGTTTCAACATACTAAATCCACAGATTTTCCTTTAACCTAGGCCGTAAACTCTAGACTCTAAAAGAGTGCAGAGAAGCTCGGTTTGGCCCTTGATCCTGTTGATGACATATTTATTACAATACAATATGTTGTTAAAATTTATTCAAGAAAAATATACTTCCCCTAGAGGTCAACTATCTGTAAAGCTTATGGACTGACTACCGTTACTTCAGCAACAGGCCACCCCACTCAGACTGAGACTCAGCGCATGCATACAAAAATAAAAAAAAAATATGTGTGTAACACATACTTCCAGTCGCAGAGCGCCGTCAGCAAAACTGGCCAGCGACCACTTCCAATGAGCAAAAAAAACGAAAGACTTCAATTCAGTTGGGCGAAGACAACGAACTCGCAAAGAGCTGGGCGCGGACGACCGAAAATTTAAAAAATATATTTAAAGCCGAAGTGAAAAGCAAAAAAAAAATCACGTCGACTTCGTCTTCAACACAAACGGTACGTGCGCGCATGCGTGTTGTACGTGTGTGAGTGAGTGGCTAAAGCTAAAAGTTTAATGCAGCAACAGCAGCCATAAGTAAGCCAAAAAAGCAAAGCAAAAGAAATACAAAAAATTAATAAAAAGAAATCAAACACGAAATTAAGAAAGAATCGGAATTTGAATTCGAGTTTAAGTGAGCCACGCAATAGAAAAGTGTTAGGCAAGTGAAATTTTGTGCTCTAACTGAAAACTTTTACGGATTCTTTGAACTGGAGACGACATTCACTCTCGCTATCTGTAAGATACATAATTTACGTTGGCCTTTTCTTTTTTCTTTTGTGCCATTTCATCGTCAACAGCAGCAACAGCAGTAGCAGCAGCCGTCTAACCAAACGGTACAATTTTATGATGGGGGAAAGTTAAATAAATCTCTTTCTATTTTTCTCTCAACGGGTTTTTGTGTAAGACTTTGGCAACACTTTTGCTTTTTGGTAAATCTCTGACTATTTAGCATTTTGAACGCAAATAAAACCCGTTCCAAACACAACACACACCTTAAAAAAACAACAACTTGTTCTATAAATTATAATATTAAATTAGCAAGCCCAAAATATCAGGTTAAAACCCATTTTCTTGGCATTTAACAGAGAGTTGTTAAACGCTTTAAGAAGAAATGTCATTTATTTTTCAGCTGATTCTGTTTTCTTGCTCATCCATTTGGCATTTCCAATCAGAGCTACTCGATCTTTACACAATTTGTTATTAACCTCAAACGCCGCCTCCAACATAAAACAGCTGGAATTTTGAGCTCTCCCTCTCTCTCTGTGTCTTCTTTAACCGTATGTTGATTCTATTTATTTAAATTTTTCGCATACAACAATTTGTGTTTGTGTTGGCTTACGGTAAATATGGAATGTTTACGTAGCTGTAAATCAAGGCCTTAATGTTGGTTTGCAAATACATCCTTCAAATAAACCCCGAATACAGTCATCACACCAAGCCCTTCTCCAAGCTCAGTGTTACCCGCAGACACACAAAAAGTAAACGGAAATAAAAATACAAGTTCCGACTAAACGTAAAAACCAAGCCAGTCTTTGGTTGTTAACCCAAAATTCAAAAGCCTCTGATGATTCACTCATAATCAACCAACAAAATGTTTTCTTGTTCATTATAATGACACATAGCCATGTATATTAAAAAATTTACAGAGTCTCTTGGCAGATATCTCTACTGATTTAAAATATTGCCATTTAATGAATTTTAATTGTTTTGTCAATACCACAAAACCACATGTCAAATTGAAAGAGTCAAGAAAGTGACGATTGTATGTAGATACAAGTGTAACGGGAAGAACTTTTAAAATAAATGAATGGGCATAATTTATGGAGGGACCCTTTAACATGACCAAACTAAATTCGAAGAAGTGGGAACTCAAGTTTGAACTTACTTTATACAACGGGCTCTGTTCCCGTTTCTGATTTTGCGAAATTCAACTTGTCAGCTGATTAGGTGATATAAGACAAAAAAGTCTTGCGGTGTTTTTTATTGAATTTTCAATTGTTCATAATATTGGTTATAATAATGCGATTTAAGTCAAATATGCGCCGTTTTGTTCGATGACGAGTTCCCAACGAGATGCCAACTTCATAATGCCCCTCTTATAGAAGCTCGCTTCCCTATTGGCAAAAAACTCGGAGAGCCAATTTTCAGAGGACTCTCTTGTGGCCAACTTCCAACTACCAAGCTCGTTCGCCATGGACAGAAATAGGTGGTAATCACTTGGCGCGAGATCCGGACTATACGGTGGATGCAAAAGAACCTCCAATTCGAGCTCCCGGAGCTTCTGGCGCGTCACCAAAGATGTGTGTGGCCTGGCGTTGTCCTGATGGGAGACAATTCGTCCTCTGTTGATCAAAGATGGCCTCTTCTGCATGAGTGCTGCATTCAAGCGGTCCAGTTGTTGGTAGTAGTACTGTAAAATATGGCGTATTTTCTCTTTATTTTGCTTTATGTTTGCGACGCAATAACTCACGAACGACTAAAAACAAACAACAACAAATCAAACACGTGTTAGCGCGTGAAAAGAGCTTTCCAAAAAGCTCTAGCGTGAACCGATGCGACGAATACAACTAGAACTACGCGTTTGCAAAGACAAGCTTACGGAAATACCGCAAGACTTTTTGACAACCTTATAAATACAGTGCGATAGGGTGTTTTTCACAATAATTCCAATTTTAAACTAGTATTGGTGCCCTTTACACAGAGAGAAAAAACCGATTGCTTGGGACACAGTAAGAGCTTAAACGTTAGCAAAAGTACCGATCTCACTTCAAGAAAATATGTTTGGAAACGCAGAAACTTGCTTTGAGTTGATATTGCTTTGTTTTCAAAAACACTTTAGTCTCAACTAGGAAAAATATATTTGATAAGGATGCACCCAAATTCGTCCTGATAATTAAAAGCTCTAGCCGAATGAATCCGCCCCAAGGAGAGCCATCATTATTTCGTGATTAACTTAGGCTGCCTTCACACTGTTCGACACATGATAGTCTAGTAGTCCTGCTGTTTGTTCTGTTTTAAATTTGAATTGCTTGTCAAATTCATAGAATTTCATGGGGAAATGCGGGCCTACTAGATGTCATGGGTCATGTGTCGAACAGTGTGAAGGCAGCCTTAATTATTATGACAAGCTTTTGTAAAACATAACACAAATTTTTCTCCATCAAAGCGCAAGAAAACTTTAATATAAGAGAGCAATTTTTTGAACAAAGATTTTGGGACTGTTCTAGCGACCTTTTGATTACACAGTTCTACAAATGGAGACTCATGATGACTACGAATTGATATGCCAAAGCCATATCTTAGTTCCCGTTTCCGAAATATTCGCGAGCAACTTAATATTTGACTTTTTCCCGTTCAAGATTTTGTAGGCCACACTAAACCTAAATTGCTGATTTTATGAACCTTCTAGGATAGTAAACTGAGAAAAATGAAACACACGGTATAAGTCGAAATGGGCCTTCAAAATATAAAATTAACTGGACTTATAGCATTTTTGTCAGACTAAACCATTCTGTTTGTCGAACATTAATTGGCGCCATCTCATCATATAGTTAAACATTTGGGCTAATCTTGCGTTGCAGACGTTATATTTGTAAGAAAATTTTGCTCAGTCAATTTTTACACAGCTGTCTAAAGGGCATAGCAGAATAAGCATACAAAAACTGCCTGGAGAAGAGTTATGAGGACGGAAAGGTAAAACAAAAAACTCGTTTAGCTTAAGAACCACTTAACCGATTTGAATGCGTTAAAAATATGTTATAAGTGTACACCATTGAATTCCAAAAATTATTTTTGCACATTTTTATTACCAATTCTTAGGCACAAAAATAATTATTAAAATTTTCAAATAATTTTTTCGCGGTGTAAATCGATTTCAACTCTTATAGTTTTTTGCTGGTTTTTTCAATAAGAAGTCCTTAACAATGTACAATTTTTGCAGTGTCATCGGGAATCATTTTCATAGTGAACGCCAATAAAACATGTGAACAGTTTTACAAATATATTTTATAATATTGAGCACACTGTAACTATTTAAACAGAATTGACAGAACATTTCCCCTTTTTCCCCTTTTTAAGTTGATTTACAGTGTGCCTAATATGTATAAAATATTAATAAAAAATACTAATTTAACGTTTAATTATATTTCACCATGAGGTACACGTGGAACGTGTTTGCAAAAATTATATGTTGTTAGGGACCTCTTGATGAAAAAACCAGCAAAAATCTGTCGGTGTAGCAAAAGGCTAACACCGTAAAAGAATTATTTGAAAATTTCAACAATTTTTTTTGGGCCAAAGAATTGGCAATAAAAATGTGCAAAAATTATTTTTTGAATTGTGCTGTGGACACTTACAACATATATTAAACCCATCCAAATCGGTTTAGCGGTTCTTAAGATAAACGACTTTTTTGATTTATCTTTCCGCCCTCATAACTCTACTCCAATAGCGACTAGAAGACTACAAATTTAGGAGAGGGAGTTTCTCATAGATGGTAACAACATATCTAAATTTGGTGCAGATCGGAGTGGGGGCAGTTTTTGTATGCTTATTCTGCTATGCCCTTTTCATAAAATCACTTTTAATATTCCCATTTACATAGGAGAGAGTGGGGGGTTGTGATCATAGTTTTGTTTTTCGAACATAGCCAACATAGCTTAGCCAAAAATCAATATTTTTTCGTTTCGTAAATTTTGTATTTTAAATAAAAAATACATTTTTGGGGAATTTTTTTTAAGCCACCTATTTATAAGTTAAAAGTTCGTGTTTTTCTGTACATCCTTTGTAAATATTGAGTAAAAATATGAATTACAACTTTTAAGCTTTATTTTTGGAAATTGGTTCAATGAATTTTATTCAAAGTACAGTTCAATCTTTAGCCTAGACTTTCCCCCTCCATCATATGGATTTTTTCTTGAAGAAATTTCCCGTCCTTTGAGGCAACCCAACTTTTTGGTTTCTGAGTAAAAACTCAACAGAAAATTCATAGAATATTTAATATAAGGCAAACCTCTAAAATTTTGCTGAAGGTTCGGTTCAGGGGTTCGAACCCGTTGTAAAGTCTAAGGTTCGATTCGCGGACCGGTTCTCGGAACCCCTGAACCCAAGGTTTTGGTTCGAACCTCGGTTCGCTAGAACATATATGAATTGCTTAAACAGCAAATATAGACAAAGCCATATTTTTTAAGTCCTCGTTTTTTGACCTTTTCAAGATTTTAAATCATTTATTCATGAATTATTATTAATGTTATTATTGATGGCCATTTTTTGTTGTATTATTGTGGTGTCAATTGGGGTTTTTGTTCGATCGCGTTCCCTTCTTTTTGGATCAGGTTCTCTCCTTCGCGTTTCGGCAAATATATTGCGTTCTTCAGGGAATCTGTACATTTTAATAAACATGAAATCCATGTAAAATACTCTGGGGTAATTTTTGATTATCTACAGATTTGAAATTTATTGTGTGATTAAAAGGTCTGTTCTCAATTCCACTTCGTTCTTCGTATATACTTTTGAATTGGCAGTTTTACTTTTACTTTTTTTTATGCGGAAGGTGGCAAACAAATCTGTGGTTACTAGATCAAGGCTTTCTTTTTCTACGAATTGAATCCACTTGGCATTGAACTGTCTGTTTCAACTGCTTAAGAAATTCCGAATTTGCTTAAACCGAATATACTTACTGTTGATATGAGTACCAACTTCCGTAAACCTTATTGACCTAGAGCTCATCGAACATTCGTTTATACGAAAACCGAAGTGGAATTGAGAACAGGCCCGTACGGCGTTTGTAAACTTCCCTTCTTTGTAATCCTACGTTGAGTCATTTAAAGTTAAATTTTGACAACTCTCATTAAGAATGTCTTGCTGGAGCGTCAGCATTCTGTAATGTGCTGCTTTAAAACTTATTTGTTTGCTCAGATTTTACCCAATTGGGAAATCTTGGGTCTAGGAGCTTTGCAGTAAACATTAATACTGAGCTCATAATATAAGAACGTTTATCGAGGCATTTAGATCTTTATAAACAATGTTTTGCTAAGGAATTTAGAACAATTGCTCGAAATTAAAAACACGCGTAATAAAAATCACTTGGTAGTAATTGTGAACCCCGCAGCTTTACAAAAGTTGTATAATTGGCTGTAGAATTAAACAGATATTTTGAACTACGTTGTACTTAAATGTTTTTAGCTGAAGTTGTTTTAAGAGTTAGTAAACGTTCGAACATTTTGTAGACTGAGTTCCATCGCGTCAAACAGTCTAGCATTGTTTTTTTTTTTCAAAGTGTGCGTTCTTTGTCAAAGTAAAACTAAACGTCCAAATCAAGAGATGCTTTTGATTCACATGAGCAACCTTCATCAACATTTCATTCTTTATATATAGTTGCATACCTTTTCTGCTCTGCAGTTATCATTTAAATGTGCTCCAGCTCCAACCATATTCGCTGCATTATTGACGTCAATAATATAAATCTAATCTAGAGAAATGTCGTAGGATTTTCGTAGGAATTTCGTTATTTTCCTGGAATATCTCATTTTGCGAACCGAACCTAATTTTTCGAAAAAGTGGTCCGGTTCGGGTTCAGGTTCGAGCTGTCAAGAATGTTAGGGGTTCGGTTCGGGACCGGTTTGCAGCCTTGATTTAATACAATGATATACTGGGGTGCAACAGAAATCATTAGAGATTTTCGTATAAGCGATGGTATATCAATTTAAAACTGCTTGCATTTATGTGCAAAGTGGCACTAAAAGTATCGGTTACTAGATCAGATGGCCAAATTTAAGCGATTTGAAACGGGCTGTTCAATGCCAAGTAGATTTGAGCAATGGGTTCCAAATCGCTTAAATTCACCGGAGATAATTTTGTCAGTTTACATTTAAAGTAAAGCAATTTTAAATTGAAATGCAAACGTTTATACCAAAATCTCTAGTGATTTCGGTGGCACCCCCGATTAATTATAAAATATATAATGTATGTTTTTTGAAAAAAAGAAATTTTCGTATGCGCATGAAATGATTATTCGAATCAAAACATACATATGTCTGCCATTTAGTTTTTATACCCTTGGAGAGGGTATAATGAAATTGTCCGGATGTTTGTAACGCACAGAAGGAAGCATCTCCGACCACATAAAGAATATATATTCTTGATCAGCATGGCGAGCTGAGTTGATATAGCCATGTCCGTCTGTCCGTCCGTCCGTCTGTCTGTCCGTCTGTCCGTCCGTCTGTCCGTCCGTCTGTCCGTCCGTCTGTCCGTCCGTCTGTTTCTATGCTGTCTCCTCCGTCAAAGCTATCTTAACCAAACTTTGCACGAAGTCTTTTAGTATAAATACGAGCCGAAGTTAGCTTGCCTCTATTTTTATACTCTGTACCGAAGGTACATAGAGTATATTAAGTTTGTGCAAAAGTATGTAACAGGGAGAAGGAATCATTTCCGACTATATAAAGTATATATATTCTTGATCAATATCAACAGCCGAGTCGATATAGCCATGTCCGTCTGTCCGTCCGTCTGTCCGTCCGTCTGTCCGTCGGTATGAACAAACAGATCCGATGGTAAGTGAGGTTTGACATGTATGGGACAAATGTTTCTTTATAGCTGCAGGCAGATCAAGTTTTTTTTCAATTTTTGCCACGCCCCCTCCCGCCCCCGCAATTTGGAAAAAACGTTATATCTCCTACAGTTTTGAAGATAGACGTTTGGTTCCTTCCAGAGATAGTTAGTAATTAGTAATTAGTAATTTAAAACGAAGAAATGATAAAGATCCGATCAGCGGTTCTCAAGTTATGAGCAAAAAGTACATCTCCATCGCCCCACCCCTCCCACCCATGCACAACTAACACCACACAATCTTAGAGAGAGAGAGTGAGAGAGAGAAAAAAGAAGAGAGAGACTTAGAGATGAGCGCAGCACCAGCATTGCATTCAGCTTCTACTCCGGGTACAGAGTATGTTATAGTCGGGCTTGACCGACTTTCTTACTTGTTAAAAATGATTTCATGTAAATGCTTCCGCGGCTACGCCTGCGGTGGTCCATCCGTATGCTTTAATTTTGGTTTACTTTCTCCAGCACTCCGCCCGGTATTTTTTTACCCATGACAGCTGTAATGTTGTTGCGGCTGGCTTGTCATTGTACACGAGGGACTTAACGTAGCTCCACAAATATCAAGTCTAGTGGGGTAAAATCACAGGTGGTCATTGGCGTGGTCCAAAACGTCAGATTAATGGCTCAACAAACTCGCCTCTGAATTAGCCCGTAGTTTTGTGTGTCGCGTGGCTTGTGGCACCATCTTGTTAAAACCTCATGTTAACCAAGTCTTATCCATCCATTTTGGGCATACAAAAGTCGGTAATCATCGCACGGTACTTTGTTCCATTGACTTGAACGTTGCGGTTTTCATTATTTTTTTTAAACTATGGTCCAATGACATTTTTGCATTTTCAAGATGCATTGGTATCTCTTGAACTGCCTGTGGCTGCTCTTTAGACTAAATTCTGCAAGTTTGTTTTGTTGAAGACGATTTTTTGCAAAGATTTCATTTGATAGAATTCATAGATATCATTTCGCTCACTTACTTTAATACTGGCATAACTCAAAAAATACAATTTTTGACTTAATGATGCAGAAATGTGCGCGCTCTTCTGTACTATTTTATGCAAAAATTTTCATATTGCTATCTCTTCTACTTTTCATGTGAGATAAGAATATGTCGCAATATCATTTTCCGGGTTCATTTTCATGTTGATGCAAGAACCGCCATATCTCAGTTGTCCTGCTGTCGATATTGACCAAACATACTTCGTCTTTCAGTTAAAACATCATATTTTCAATGTTTATTAATAAGCATTGTTAATTTATAATATTTTACTTTATTAAGTTGAAACTAAAAGAACCATTTTTTTAGGTAAAAATCCATTGAGAACTACAAACGTGTTTTTCTCAAAATGGATTATTTTGAGTTTAGCCAGTATTGAAGTAAGTGAGCGATTTGTTCTTGACCGAGATTTACAGCACCCTGATGCGAGCGCTGGATTGTTGTATTCGCTGAAATGCTGGTCAAGATAAATTAAGAATTTTTTTAAGGCTTACTTTTTCAGAAAGAAGACTATGCCCACCCCTTTCCCTCCTCCTCCCGCACCCCTTTGCAGGTGACTTTGGAGTACCCAACGCTTGATAAATTGGCAACGCTTTTCAAGTACTTCCCTTAACAAAGTTCAAATTAATAGAGTTCACTTAACTGACCATAAACTATAAAACAGACATCGATTAGGCGCACCAACCAGCTGATCTCCTTCATCTTTTCCACCCTCCATGCTCCATTACACATACACACATACTCCATTCCGGAATGGCTGAATTTTTAAATATTGCTCTTATTTGCGCATATTTCTTTGGTTGAATTGCGGAATTGCTTTTCCTGTTGTCCACCAAAAACTGGTTGTCCGACTCTCGTCATCGACCACTTGGCGACTCGGCGTGGTCGGTTCGAGTTCGATTGCTTTGGCTGGTATTTTTTCGTTCCCGTTTTGACTAGATTTAATGTGGCAATCAATTTATGCGCCACAATAGCAACAACATGAATTGCAGCCGCCTTGCTCATAGTTTTTTTATAACATTAATTTTTATTTTATTTTTGCAAGTATTTGACTTTCACTTTTGTATTTTTTTCTTACTGACGTCTGTGCGAGGTTTTTAATTGTTTGCGCTACCAAAAACCAAAGCTCTTTTATGCTGACAAGGCCCCACCCCCACTCCCTCTTCTTACCCATATGCCATTCACTTTACTGGCGCTAATATGATTATTACCACAGAAAATTGTTCAATGGTCCAAAAAGAAAAAAGCAAATTCCCTGCAGCTGTTGTCTTATTGTGGCCATATCTACCTTATATATATCTTTAACTCTGACCAGTTTTTTGCCCTGCCCATGGCCCGCTCTACTTACTATTTGTACATATTTTCCTGTTCAACCGGTTGGCTATCCAAGATCTCAGTCGTTTCTTTACAATTGTGGTCTTGTAATCCTTATTTTGGTCTGAATCTATCTGAAATCTTATTGTAATTGAAGGTGTTGACTTGAATATATAATTTGCTCATAATTTGATTCACGAATTTTCTGGGACTGAGGTCATATTTGGTGGTCTAAGCACGTTCGGTGTGTGGGTAAAAGTATTTAATGTTGGGGTTAACCGAGGTTAATGCAGAGCTAATGCATTTAGAATCTACAAAAGTGTAAGAAAAATGTCGTTGATATAAGAATTTTTCAGGTTAATCAACCTTGACTATGGATTATAAGAGAATAATTCTTAATGAACATTTGACATTTTAAGAAACCCATTCAATGGTCAAAGCTAAGTTTTTATACTTGTTGTTTGCTGAATTGCATCGTTTTTTTGTTATTTGATTCAAAATTGATTTTGTATTTTATTGCCAAAGACTAAACAAGTTTTGATAGAGGAGGATGAAATGAAACTTACCCACAACCATAAATAAGATGTTAAAATATGCCATGACATTGATTAAATTGAATTTAATGAGCTAATCAAGCATAAAAGAGACGGTTCACCAGTGGGGACAACAAAAACAAATACAATGGAAACTCGATCGAACATCCAAAATGTGAGGATCCAATTTCGATAAGTATGCCGTACGAAAAATGTTTTAGGAAAAAATAAGGGATTTTCTAAAAAAAATTTCTTAAAAAAATAGAGAAGGTAACCATTGTTGTTAGAACGAGAGCGTAACTTAAAGTCGACTCTAACCGACTTCGATATACCCGTAACTCATGAAAAAATATGTTTAACAGTGTTCCTGCGTTCCTTAGGGTGACCATCCGAAAGGTATGCAACATTTTTTTAGGGTGGGGTGGTAGCGGGGGGCTTGGTTCACTTTTTTGCTCGTAGCTTGAAAACCGCTCATCCGATCTTTATCATTTTTTCGGCAAATCGATTCATTTTGCTAATTACTAAAAATCTCTAGAGGGTACGAATCGTCTATCTTCAAAACTGTAGGAGATATAACGTTTTTCCCAAATTGCGGGGGCGGGAGGGGGCGTGGCCAAAATTTGAAACTAACTTGATCTGCGTGCAGATAAAAGAAGCATTTGTCCTATACCGGCCCATGAACCGAACCCCTAATACTTTTGACTTCTCGAACCTGAACCCGAACCGAGGAAATATTGAAAATATCTAGTGTGTGTTCATACGGACGGACGGTCGGACGTACGGACAGACAGACCGACAGACGGACAGACGGACATGGCTATATCGAATCGGCTGTTGATGCTGATCAAGAATATATATACTTTATAGGGTCGGAAATGATTCCTTCTCCCTGTTAGATACTTTTGCACAAACTTAATATACTCTATGTACCTTCGGTACAGATTATAAAAAAAATGGCAACAACTCAGGTATCAGTTGAACGATCTTTTTTATACCCTTGGAGAGGGTATATTGAAATTGTACAGATGTTTGTAACGCATAGAAGGAAGCTTCTCCGACCACATAAAGTATATATATTCTTGATCAGCATGACGAGCTGAGTTCATATAGTCATGTCTGTCCGTCTGTTTCTATGCTATCTCCTCCGTCAGTTTTAAAACTATCGTAACCAAACTTTGCACGAAGTCTTTTAGTACAAATACGCTGCACATTTGTCGGAACCGGCCGGATCGGATGACTATAGCATATAGCTGACATAGGAACGATCGGTCGAAAAACTAGTTTTAGTGAGAAAAACTTTTTTGTTTTCAATACTATCGCTCTCAACGCTCGTATTTATAAGTTTTCAATGATTTCACATAATTTCACTAAGGCTTTTCGAAATCGGACAACTATATAGTATAGCTGCCATACAAAAGTTAGGTCTGAAAAAGAGTCTTATTGAGAAAAACTTTTTTGTTTTCGATCTTATCGCTCTCAACGCTCGTATTTATAAGTTTTCAATGATTTCATATAAATTCACCAAGGCTTGTCGAAATCGGACGACTATATAGTATAGCTGCCATACAAACTGTCAGGCATATATCAAGCTCCAAGGGTATATAAACTTCGGTCGAGCCGAAGTTAGCTTGCCTCTATTTTTAACACTTAGTTTGTTCTTTCTGATCTAAGAGCTAATGTAGAGGAACAGCCTCTAGAAGATATAATGCTTATTATTGCTTAGGAACCGGTCCGCGAACCGAACCTTAGACTTTACAACAGGTTCGAACCAACGGACCGAACCTTCTGCAAAATGTTTGAGGTTTGCAGCCTTGGGAAAAAGTGTAACGTCCGTAAAAAACTTAAAAACTCGAGGGGACACACGACCGACCCAACCACACCACACACTTTTTTTCTAAACTATGACTAATTTTTATTATACCCTTGCAAAGGGTATTATAATTTTAGCCAGTAGTTTCCAACGCATACAAATATTAATTTCTGACCCTATAAACTATATATATTCCTGATCAGGGCGACGAGCTCAGTCGATTGAGCTTCGTCCGTCCGTCTGTCTGTCTGTCTGTCTGTTTCTACGCAAACTAGTCTCTCAGTTTTAAAGCTATCGAGCTGAAACTTTGCACAGAGTCTTCTTTGCACACTGCACACTGCTAATATGTCGGAACCGACCGGATCGGATGACTATATCTTATAGCTGCCATAGAAACTATCGGTGGGAAGGTGGGTTTAATTTAGAAAAAATTTTTGTTATAATGCTGGCGTTCGTAAACTCTGATTTATTAAAACCTTTGCTAGGGTATAAAAACTTCGGCAAAGACGAAGTTAGCTTGGCCTTCTCGTTCTTTTATTCACTTAACTACTGGGAATTGAACTCGGAACCTCGAACACTTTTTTTAAAAGTCGATTGACACAAAAATGACAAAGCTGTTATATACACGAGGACAACAGCTCGACCCGAAGTCATACAAAAATCTCTACACGCAACTGGGTATTCGAAACATAGCGAGAAATTTCCATTGACCAACCTCTTTCACCTCGGCGCGCCTGGGTTGATGTGAATCTGCAAAGTGTGCAACGGCTGAATGTTCTGGCGCGTAATTCCATTCGTTAAGTATATAAGGTACTGGGTTCAATTCCCAGTCAAGCCCAAACAAATTTTTCTTCATTTTTCTAAAAAAATTAAATGAAACGAGTCAGGTGGAGTGAGTCGTTGAAGCAACGTTTCTGATTTCTTCTGCCTCCCTTCAGTTCCAATCCAAATAGGAATGTCCCTGTTCCCTATTTCACCCAAATGTGAGGAAACCGCTCACACCTGGTTCAAAATAAATCAATTTTTTCCCAGTTGAGCTTAAAATGTTCGGAACAATATTGACTGAAATCAACTTCTTAAAAATGGAACAAATCAACTCAATTTGAGTTTTTGCGTTCTCAAAAAATTGTTTTTGAAGTGAGAACCTTGTACTACAATTGAGAAAAACCGTTCTTGCAGTGTTTTTGATAACATGTTCTCGGTTCTTTCCCTCTGCGTAGCGGCATAGCTTTCCATGAGTGTTTGCTTTCTTTTTCGGAAGTAATAATAAATTTATATATCTTATCTATCTTAGCTGGTAAGTAGCAAAGCCTCACCTTCCCCACATTACCCGTTTAAAAATTAGACAAACACATTCGATTAAGGAAATTGAAAAAGGAAAAATAAATTCAGCCAAGGCAAAACGAACTATCAGAAGTTCATCCAGATGATGTTGCATTCTGTGCAATAAATCAAGAACAAAAAATAGTGAAAAAAAAACTTTTACTTCTTCGACCGTGACAGGACTCGAACCTGCAATCTTCGGATTCGAAGTCCGACGCCTTATCCATTAGGCCACACGGTCCTGTTGTAAAGCAACATTAGTTTCAGCCTTATAAAGCGCAAAAGAGGCGCGCGACTTGAGAGCATCCGCGCACACATAGTCGTTGTCGGTCACATGTATGCACAACCCACCCCAGGCATTTCCCTTACCACAGCAAATGTGCGTCACATTGGGGGTGGATGAGACAACGATTACTAAGTTATTGTGCGTCATTGGGGGTTGTAATCAGATGACGCGATGACCAAAGCCATTTTCTGCGCAGACTCCAGAAAAGTAGGTGGCTTTGCCAAACTCACACAGCATCCCTTGATACATATATTGCGGAAACAGCTGTTTTTCATTCGGTTAGAACAAAATAACATAAGAAACTGTTATATCAGAACAAGCCAATGCACTCACTTGCTGATTGCCATTATTTTTAAAAGGAAACAATTTATTAAGTCTGCCCTCCCAAGGACCATCCCCGACACCGAAGCCTGAAATATGTCAAATCCAAAAGGGCTGTTCGCGAACGATGGTCACCTGGACCTTCTCAAAAGCTTAACATTTAGTATACAAACCATTAGAGACTACTAGAGGGGTACATTCTGTTTATTAGTATTAATACTCAAAACCAAAGCCTTCAAAGAGCAGCTATTGGCACTCCTTGCTTGCAGAGACCTTTCACCATTCACACTGACACGAGCCGAACGCATGCCGAAGATTGGGCCAAGAAAGCTGTTCAGTCGCTGACCAGCGGTCGATGGAGTAGGTCATTTAGATGTCTTTTTTCTGAGCGTACCCACAAAAGTGTCTTCATAAGGAATTTTTAAAATAAGAAAAAACACAAATGTTCATTTTCAATGTAATATTGTTGTTTAAAAGGTAAAAGGTAGAGTAAAACTTCTAATTTGTCTATAGATTCTTCAGGAAGAAAACTTAAAACTATAAAAAGTTAATTTTTGGGTGTTGAACAAATATGACTATTTTGGATTTAACGCCAAATTAGACTCCGCTTCGATAGGTATATCATAGAATACATCGTCGATCGTCGAACCGGTATCAGCCGCTTGGTCTTTGGTTAGCTGACTTTCCGATAAATTCGTTAGCTTGTGCTCGACCTTATTCGAAGGCACTGCATGCAGGGCGGTGTCGCCACCTTTCTGTCTTGTTATACTTTTGGAAACGGTCAGAGAACAGTCAGGGGACACTATCGGATGCTTCTCAGCTTGTAATGCGATGTCACTAGGTGATGGATGATGGTTATTTACAGCGCCATCTGCAGCTCCTGAACAGGATGGTAAATGGAGATTTAGTTGAGCCATTATATTGGATCTTTCAAGCTCATAGTTGCCACGTAACGTCTCCAATTGCCGGATCAGCATTAGGGAAGTCTGTTGCGTATGCTTTTTCTTGATTGTTTTGCGCAAACGTTTCGTGATGTCCACCTCGTCCTTAAAACACCTGATCAGGCGATCCACGCTGGCATTGAACAACTGATCGCTGAACTTTTTATTACGAGTTACCGTTCGTGCTTTCGCCTTGACCAAACGAAAGCTAGCATTCACCACATCCGTGGGTCTTATCTCACTGCGAAGCATTAGCGGTGGCAACAGGAACCCACCATCGCGACACAGACGTCGATTGCTCAACTGGGCCACATTGAAAGTCTGTGGCTCAGAATACGGATATTGTAATGGTTCGGGAATTGTCGATTGGTGGGACTTCTTATTGACCGTCTGATTTGCTGAAAATTGCATGATTGGGCTATAAAACTTTACAAACTTGATACTGATATACCAAAGAGAAAGATCGGAATTTGGAATTTGGCCTATGATTTGTTTGGGATACGTGTTGAAATATCTGGAATGTTGACTAGATTATGTGATAGTTACAAGTACAGTAAATTGTCATCATGTTTAGACTATATAAAGCATAAGCTCCAAACCAAAGTTGTAGCCTTCTTTGGGAATTTTAATCATATATCATAGGGAGTATACAAATTGGCAGACACACACTGGAAGGTCTCTCATCTTCCGTTACAATCGTTTCGTCTTTATTTTACATAACCTATACCAAATGTATTGCACTTGCTCCATTATCTAGCCCAAGGTTTAACTCGAACAGAACAATACGAAGACGAGCTACACTTGCAATTGTACGTAATTATCATAAAACAGCAAGTGAAGAAGCTAGAGGCAACATCATCAGATTCAGTTCCGTGCCACATGTGGAACAACTGAGGCGTATCCGAATCCAATAATTAAACTAGCTTAGGCGGTGGCTTACCTAACTGAGGCTTTTGTCTTTCAAGTGAAAGTGAAAGAGAGCCGAAAAGGCCGATGCAATTTGAAGCATGAATCATCAATTAAGTTACCATGCAGGTTGGCAAACCGGTTGCTAGCCGCTTGGTTGGGTCAAAGGACGCCTGTCCTTGAATGCAGCACAAAACTAGCCTCCACTTGCTTGGCCATAAATTACTCCTCCATCCATTAAAACCGGCTTATCAACATTGTTTTCCACTCTTCAATTTCAATTTGCAGACGCTGAAATATTGCCATTTCAAGATTGGTCTAGCAACAACCGTGGGAGATGTCTGCAATGCGGCATCGCCCCATGGCACCGCCCGGAGCTGGAGCGGCAGCCGGCGCTGCTGGGGAGCATGGCGATAGCGATGACAATAACTTCACCGATGACGAGAGTTCGCCACTGACACACGACATTTATGGCGGCAGGTAAGTTAAAATTTGACCAAATTTTATGCAAATTTGCTGGACTGTAAAACAAAACCGGAACTAAAATCACTCTCAGCCCCAGACAAGTTTAATTGGCGTTGTCTCAGCTTATTACCTGGGAGATCTTTGAGCTGCAGATTGTTTCAACAACAATCACTTTCCATGCTGGGCGGGGTCACCCAACACCAATGGCATTTGCGCTTGAAATAGCGGAAGTCAAGATCACAACTTGACAAGCAACTGAAACTAGATCCTCAAGGCACCGATTAGAAATGAAAAGTCTATATAAAAAAGTCAAACCCGAGTTTAACATACTCTGTAACTGTTAAGAGCTATCTTCTGGTCATAACTTGACCAATAGATGGCGCCACTACTTGCTTTGAACAATGCTGCTTGAAGGATATTCAAAACTGGCCAATACATGGCGCCACTGCTGTATCCGTTTAAGTTATCCTTCCGCTCTCTCTCGAAAGAGAGTGTTAAACTCGGTCTAGCATTACTTCCTAGGGGTTTTTTCAATATTTTTGAGATTTTTAGAATTGATTTTTATTGAGTCTTAATAAATATATTTTTATTCCTGGCCCTGACTTTAAAATGGTGACTTTAATTGTTTTTACGGATTGTACATGCAAAAAATTCTTGCACTAAATCTTATAGTCTTGAAATAACTGTGCACCCGAGCTTTGTCTTGACGAAAGGGCCATTAAACACTCAATTCATGATGCATACTTTCCCTTACAGTTTGACTTTAGTTTTTTTCAAAAAATTTTTTTTTAAAAGGTTTTTTATTTTTTTGGGGGGGGGTGAACGAAACATTTTACTTTGTTGTAAAAATATTTAAAAAAGTTCTTTAATAATAAAACGTTAAGACTATTACAAAAAAATTAATGATTCTTCCTCATGTTTATCTTCTGAAAAGCATTCTTTAAACCTAAAAGTTTTGTAAAAAACTTGACAATGGCGCATTTGCTGTATTAGCTTTTCCTGCCACACAAGAATTAGTCTAGCGCACTCTTGATTTATTTTCCAGCGAAACTGTCAGTAACACTGAAAGATTGCTGGAAGACACACTCATGATTAACTTATACCAAGTGTGTTAATTGAGGGGAGAGAATTTTTACACTAATACAGCTAAAATGAGTGCACACTTGTACACAACGTCTTCTGTCAATTTGGAATTGTCTGTTGTTGTCAGTTGATGATAAAACCAGGAGGTTCTTGAAACAGCTGTACAGGCACACTTTGCTTCAGATATTAGTCAGCAGTTCGCTGTCATTTTGGCTCTCTGAATCATTTTTTGACTCTTTAAGTTTCTGCCAGAGATAAGTCAGTTGTTTGCTCTCACTTTCGCTTTCTGGGTGGCGTGTTGCTCTAACCACTGTGATTTCCATAGTAAGATTCTCAATGCGGACTAACGCTTAACACCGCTCAAAATTTAGCAGCAAATGAAAAAAATTACATCTTCCTACTTAAAATTACAAAAGATGTCCAAAAAACCCAAGTTTTCACAATTTTTTCAGGTTTTTCAACTTTCCCTGAAACCGGTTACAAATATGGACGAGTAATAAAGAAAAAGTTATGGCACAGACCATAATAAACAAACCGTTAGAACGAACAAACTTCATTTAAGCACTCTTTCATATAGTTAAAAGCCCAAAAGCATGAAAAACTGTTATAACAAGTGAGAAAGTCGGTCAAGCCCGACTATAACATACTCTGTACCTGGAGTATGAGCTGAATGCAGTGTTGCTGCTGTGTCTCTCTCTACCTCTATCTCTGTTTCTCTCTTGCTCTCTCTCTAGACGTTTGTATAGGGGTGGGTTACTTTTTACTTTTTTGCTTATAACTTGAGAACCGCTCATCCGATCTTTATCATTTCTTCAGCAAATAGATACATTTTGATAATTCCTAACTTTTTTCGTTATTTCTATAGTCGTCTATCCTCAAACCTGTAGCAGATATAACGTTTTTTCCATATTGCGGGGGCGGTAGGGGGCGTGGCAAAAATTGAAAATAAACTTGATCTGCCGCAAATATAAAAGCATTTGTCCCATACATGTCAAACCTCTATCTCTTACCATCTCTGAGTCTGTGTTCATACGACACGCAACGACAGCAATCACCGCTGTTGGCGTCAAGATATATACTTTATAGGGTCGGAAATGATCCTCTCCCTGTTACATCTTTTGCACAACTTAATCCTTGTACCTTGGTACAGAGTATAAAAATTCGACACAAAACGAATATTAAGGGTAAAAAAAAAATTAAATTTCTTTAGTTACAATTTGTAAGTTATTTTTTTTACAATTTTATTGATTTAATATCCAACAGTCAAAAATTTTTGATAGTGTCAGCCAATTTGTACCAAAAACTGAAATTTTTCGAGTTTTGGTTGAAATTATACTACTTTAGCTTTAGGGCCCTAACTTATGAAGGACCAATCGAATGGATGGTATGTTCCAACCGATTGTTATTTTAGTCTAAAGTCCTTACTTAGTCAAATTCGTGATAGTTTTAGAAATATACTAAGAAATGTTTTATAAACCAAGTCCAGAGCAACAACTTCATTTAAGACGACAAAGCGAAATTCCAAATAGGTAACGAGATATGGAATTACAAGTCCCAATCATATGCTTAAAACTTCAAAGAGCTATAGAAAGAAATCGGGCCAAACCCAGCGAAAGTTTTTGTACTACCATCATACCCTTTCAGAATTTTTTGGTCTGGACCGTATCAACTTTTTAGTGTTGCACAGTGTAATTATTCCTGAACACCGTTTCGAACCCAAGATTTTCGATGTTTCGAACACCGGAGTGAGCTCCAGCCGATTTTTATAAGATTTGCAGCCCTGATATGTATTTATTCTTATATAAGCCTCTTAGTGTGATAACTATCAAGCTGAAACTAACTTAAGCCCTTCCATTATATAATAATTATTAATATTTCAAACAGATTTGATTAATTTGGTCACAATCACAATGTCATGAGACCGACCGGTAGGAAAATGGGTCTTAGTGAGAAAATCGTTTTTGTATTACGTTTTTTAACCCTCCGTTAACCTACGTTTCGTCTTATTCTTTCAGCCAACGCACCATACAGGAAACCAAAGGCTGGGATGTCTTTCGTGATCCACCCATTAAAATTGAGACCGGTTCGACAGCGAATCAGGAGTGTTTAGAATTAACCATCAAGATCTTAAAGATCTTTGCCTATGTGATAACGTTTATCATAGTTTTAACGGGTGGCGTCATAGCCAAGGGCACAGTGCTGTTTATGACCTCGCAAGTGCGTAAGGACAAAAAGATTGAGTATTGTAATAAGGATCTGGTAAGTAGTTTCTCTCTCTATCTCTCTGACTGTACTAAATACTCTTCCTTTCCATAGGGACGTGACAAGAGCTTTGTGGTACGTCTGCCGGAGGAAGAGCGCATTGCCTGGATTTGGGCCTTGTTGATCGCCTATGCCTTACCTGAAATTGGAGCCCTTATCCGTTCGGCACGTATATGCTTCTTTAAGACATTCAAAGTGCCCAAAACGGGGCATTTTTTGTTTGTATGGCTAATGGAGAGTTTGAGTGCCTTGGGCACGGCTCTGCTGATGTTTGTGGTGCTGCCGCAGATAGATGCCATTCAAGGAGCCATGTTAACTAACTGTCTGTGCGTCATTCCGGGCATATTTGGTCTGCTGTCGCGCACTTCCAAGGAGGGTAAGCGCTTCGTAAAAGTCATCATAGATCTGGCAGCCATAGCAGCTCAAGTCACGGGTCTGGTTATCTGGCCACTGTTGGAGAATCGTCGAGAATTATGGGTCATACCGGTGGCCTGTGTGATGATCTCGTGCGGCTGGTGGGAGAACTATGTTTCGCCGCAGTCGCCGTTGGGCCTGATACGTGCCCTGGGACGCATTAAGGAGGAGATGCGCTATACACGCTATTTCTGTCACATGTTCCTTTCCATTTGGAAGATTCTACTCTTCTTCTGTGTTACTTTGTTGATTTATTGGGCTCAGGGTGACGAGCCGGGCAATCTCTTTACCATGTACGGAGATGCTTTTGGGCCTCACAAAATTGTGGTCTACGAACTGCCAGCCGGTCTGGGTGGAGTACTGCCAGATACTTTGGAATCGGCCAATATAGATACCGTGGATGTGGATGCGGCCTACAATACGGTGGTGTACGTTTTGCTTTTGCAAGTCTTTGGCGCTTATTTGTGCTACATTTTTGGCAAATTCGCCTGCAAGATACTCATACAGGGCTTTAGCTATGCCTTCCCCGTGAGCTTGGCGGTACCCATTGCTGTGTCACTGTTGATTTCAGCCTGTGGTATACGAATTGATGATCCCTGCTTTTTCCATGATACCATACCGGACTATTTGTTCTTTACGAGTCCGTCGAACTTCCGGTTCAATAACTTTGTCACGGAACAAATGGCCTGGGCCTGGATATTGTGGTTACTGAGCCAAACCTGGATTGCGTTGCACATTTGGACTCCAAAATGTGAACGATTGGCCACAACAGAGAAGCTATTCGTGAGCCCCATGTACTCGTCCCTGTTAATTGATCAATCAATGGCATTGAATAGAAGACGCGATGATCAGGCGGATGTCAAAACAGAGGTGGGTAACATAGTTAAGAAAATAAAAGCAGAGATACAATGCCTTCCGTTGATGTTACATAAAGTTCGTTGGAATCAAATGGTATTTGGTTGATTATTGGGCTCTGAATCTTATGATATGAGGGTTCCACGTCTATTCAACACAAAACAATTTCAACACGTCAATTCAACACACGTCAATTCAACAAACGTCAATTCAACACACGTAAATTCAACACACGTCAATTCAACACACGTCAATTCAACACAGCACAATTATAATACATATACAATTTCAACATAATCAATTTCAACACAAAGCAATTCAACATCGAAAAATTTCAACATATTACGATTTCAACACAGTACAATTTCAACACTGAAAAAAAAAAAAACAATTTAAAAAAAATTATATTTTCAATCCTGCAAGTGGCAATGTTAGTCGAACCTGACTTTAATATCCTCCGAAAGTGTCTGCACATTTAAAGCACCAGAGATAACACTCTTTTGTTCACAACTTGAATAAATTTCATCCGAATGCAGACGTTGTAAATATCGTAAAATTTTTGCCTGCCGCTTGTGTCACCCTTCTTTCTCAGCATGAATTTGTTGGTGTTTAATTGGTAATGTGTTGAAATGACGTTTGCTTAATTGACTTTTTGAAATTTATGTGTTGATCGCGCGATTATTCCAAAAAAATTTTTATCTGCAGCTAGTGTCCCTATTCTATCTCTGATGGTACTACACACGTGTAGTATATTTACTATCACTAATAAAAGTTATCCTTACTCAACCTTAGGTTCCACGTCTATTCAACACAAAACAATTTCAACACGTCAATTCAACACACGTCAATTCAACTCACGTCAACAGTCTTCACAAAAAAAGTCTACACGCGTCTATAAGTCATTTCACCCAACACAACAATTTAACACTTCGTCAATTCAATTCAAACCAAATTTAAATTTAATAATAAATTAATATTTTGTTTTGTGTTGAATTGACGTGTTGAAATTGTTTTGTGTTCAATTAACGTGTGTTGATTTGTTGTGTTGGGTGAAATGACTAAGTGTTGTATTGAAGTGTGTTGAAATTGTTTTGTGAAGACTTTGTTTTGTGTTGAATTTGTTTGTGTTGAATTGACAGATTGTTGAATTGTGTTATTGGGTGAAATGACTGTGTGTTTATAGACATGTCACCGATATGAGCTCAGGTTAAGAATAGAACTCTCTGCATAGAGATAGCCGTGCGTATAGGCGCTTACACAAACAGCGCATAGCTATAGCCGCGTGCAAACTCGCAACAACATAGATGTGTATGCGTCTTCTGCAATAAAGATTTTGTTGTTGGGAAAGGATTACTTTGGTTGGAAAAAAATTGCAGACATTAATCGGTTTAGTCTTTCTATTTCTTGTGTTGGTATCTACGCCGCCATAAGCTGGCTGTAGGAAACTCTTGTTCTAAAATAAAGTATTTCGGAAGGGCCCAAAAGTTAAACTTAGTAATTATTGTATGGTACTATTAATACCGTTTGTAATTCTGGAAAGAAACTATATATTTTTTGAAGGTTTATTTATTTTTCTTGTCCTCTTTATAAGCTTCCTCAATCCGTTACCTAAGCCTTTCCAGTTTAACATCCCACTCAAACTCTTCCCATTTTGTTCCCTTTCACCTAGGACCTATCGGAAATTGAAAAAGAAAAAGGCGATGAGTATTACGAAACCATTTCAGTTCACACGGATCGTTCTTCTGCTCCTAATAAGCCTTCCATTAAGTCATCCGACAATATTACACGCATCTATTCCTGTGCCACCATGTGGCATGAAACCAAGGACGAAATGATAGAGTTCTTAAAAAGTATCATGCGCATGGATGAAGATCAGTGTGCTCGTCGTGTGGCCCAAAAGTATTTACGCGTCCTGGATCCTGACTACTATGAGTTTGAAAGTGAGTGTTGTAACCCCCCACAATCATTAATCAGTGCTCTTAAACTCTCTCCTTGGCTCGATTTCAGCTCATATCTTCTTTGATGATGCTTTTGAAATCTCTGATCACAGTGATGATGATATACAATGCAATCGGTTTGTCAAACTTCTAATTGCGACCATGGATGAGGCAGCCTCTGAGATACATCAGACCACCATAAGATTACGTCCACCCAAGAAATATCCCACTCCGTATGGCGGTCGTTTGGTCTGGACTTTACCGGGCAAGACCAAGTTTATAACACACTTAAAGGATAAAGATCGCATACGACATCGTAAGCGTTGGTCCCAGGTTATGTACATGTACTATTTGCTCGGTCACCGTCTCATGGAGCTACCCATATCGGTGGATCGTAAGGATGCCATAGCAGAGAATACTTATCTATTGACCCTGGATGGAGATATTGACTTCAAGCCGAATGCAGTGACTTTACTGGTGGATTTGATGAAGAAAAACAAAAATCTGGGAGCAGCCTGTGGACGTATTCATCCGGTGGGCTCGGGTCCTATGGTTTGGTATCAACTATTCGAGTATGCCATCGGTCATTGGCTGCAAAAGGCCACGGAACACATGATAGGCTGTGTCCTCTGCTCACCCGGTTGTTTCTCCCTATTCCGAGGTAAGGCCTTGATGGATGATAACGTGATGAAGAAGTACACCACACGTTCGGATGAGGCTCGACATTATGTTCAGTACGATCAGGGCGAAGATCGTTGGTTATGCACTCTGTTGTTGCAGCGTGGCTATCGCGTGGAATACTCCGCTGCCAGTGACGCCTACACCCACTGTCCCGAGGGCTTCAACGAATTCTACAATCAACGACGCCGTTGGGTACCATCCACCATCGCTAATATCATGGACCTGCTAGCGGATGCCAAACGTACGATCAAGATCAATGACAACATCTCACTGCTGTATATTTTCTACCAAATGATGTTAATGGGTGGCACTATACTGGGACCTGGCACTATATTCCTTATGTTGGTGGGTGCTTTTGTGGCCGCCTTTCGCATAGACAACTGGACCTCGTTCCATTACAATATTGTGCCCATTCTGGCCTTCATGTTCATCTGTTTTACCTGCAAGTCGAATATACAACTATTTGTGGCTCAGGTTCTATCCACAGCCTATGCGTTGATCATGATGGCGGTAATTGTGGGTACTGCGCTGCAATTGGGCGAGGATGGTATTGGTTCACCATCAGCCATCTTTTTGATTTCCATGGTGGGGTCCTTCTTCATAGCCGCATGTTTGCATCCGCAAGAGTTCTGGTGTATTACATGCGGCCTTATCTATTTGCTGTCGATACCGTCTATGTACCTGTTGCTTATACTCTATTCCATCATTAATCTAAATGTTGTCTCCTGGGGCACTCGGGAGGTGGTGGCCAAAAAGACCAAGAAAGAACTGGAGGCCGAGAAGAAGGCCAACGAGGAGGCCAAAAAGCGTGTCAAGCAGAAGAGCATGCTGAGCTTCCTGCAAAGTAACATAGGCGACAATGGTGATGAGGAGGGTTCGGTGGAGTTCTCTTTGGCTGGCCTCTTCCGTTGTATTTTCTGCACGCACGGCAAGACTTCTGATGAAAAACAGCAACTTACCAGCATTGCTGAGTCCTTGGATACCATAAAACATCGCATTGATACCATAGAGAGTGCTGTGGATCCACATGGACACCATGCCTCGCGTCATAATCGGCGTCGTACTACTTCGAGTGGTTCCAAGGATCATCATTTGCTGCAGTCGGTAGCGGAAAAGTCTGGCGATGAGTCAGACGAATCGGATTCGGATACCTCGGCTGAACCCAAGCAAGAAAGGGATTTCCTTACCAATCCATATTGGATAGAGGATCCAGATGTGCGCAAGGGTGAGGTGGACTTTTTATCGAGCTCTGAACTGCAATTCTGGAAGGATCTGATCGATCAGTATTTATATCCCATTGATAATGATCCTGTGGAGCAGGTATGTGAATGGGAGCTATTTATTTTTTTTGTTTAAGTTGCTCTAAGCTTGGAAAAGTTTTATTTGAGTCGCCATAAACTCGTAGGAACACCAAAGAAGTTTAAGAAAGAATTTGAGCTAGTTAGTAACCAGCTACCAGAAGAAGAATAGCTGATACTTTCCTCGTAAATGCTAAATCTCTATTTACACGACCTGATCACTCAGCTGAGTTTTCGTCTGACTTGCTGTCAAATCGTGTAAAAAGGTGTCTGAGTAGACTTGAAGCTGCTGAGATGCGCTCATCAAGCGAAATTTAACCGGTTCTATTTCGCCTGAGCACTCAGCTAAGTGGCATCTATCAAATACAGTGTGACCTAATTGCTGTATGCTGGCGTTGCCACTTTCTGGCTAACGATATACATTTGTACAAGTTTTTGATGTGAAATATCTTTAATTTAGGTACGGAAGAACTTAGTAGGAGTGAAATGTGATGTCAGCGTCACGTGACGGTGTGAAAGAGGCGTTATAGAGGGGTCCAGTGACTTATCGATGACTATACAGTGACTTAACAGTGAGTTAAGAGTGACTAAACAGTGACTGAACAGCGACTTAACAGTGACTTATCAATGAATAAACAGTTACTTAACAGAGACAAAACAGTGACTTTACATTTGATAAACTGAGACTAAACAGTTACTTAACTGTGACATAACAGTGAATAAACGGTGACTAAACAGCGACTTAACAGTGACTTATCAATGAATAAACAGTGACTAAACAGCGACTAAACAGTGACTGTACAGTGACTTAACAGTGACTTATTAATGAATAAACAGTTACTTAACAGAGACTAACAGTGACTTTACAGTTTATAAACAGCGACTAAACAGTGACTGAACAGCGACTTAACAGTGACTTATCATTGAATAAACATTGACTTAACAGTTAAAAGTGACTAAACAGTGACTGAACAGTGAGTTAAAAGTGACTAAACAGTGACTGAACAGTGACTTATCAATGAATAAACAGTGACTTAACAGTGACTAAACAGTGACTAAACAGTGACTGAACAGTGAGTTAAGAGTGACTAAACAGTGACTGAACAGTGACTAAACAGTGCTTATTAGGGAGTTCTTTGTTAATTTAGTTGTCTTTTGTTGAAAAATTGCCATTGCTGGTTTATATAAAATGGAAAGAGCTTTTGATTTTTAAATAAAGCCCTCGAGAATGTTAACGAAACTTAATCCTTTTTTTTGTACATATTTTGAACTTGCAAGGCATGGGCAAAAGCGAAACCGAGTTGCTCAGATGAATTTAGGTACGACTAAAACTCATCTGAGTGATCTGATTGTGTAAATAAAGCTAAATAGAGCATTCTCAGTCCATAAATGGTTACACTTTTGTTCATACCTTAACAGGCGCTACAGCTTAGTTGCAGCATTAGAAGCGTCCTTCTTGAAAAAAGTTCCTTAGGCTCGAACCAAAACCTCAAGTTTTCGTTCAAAGCTAACCGCTCCGCGAACCTGTAAAACCATAGACATGATAAACTTGAAAAAACCGAACCACGTAAACAATTAGCTAACCTAAACCTGTTTTAAACGATAATGTTTGTTCTTCATAAATTTAACATTCTTCGCTTTAGTTTGTTATGCAAACTCTGCGACATCAAACTCTTCTTCCTAAGCACTTTGGCGAACCTACGCGAATATTTATGTCAAGCAAGTTTGTTTGTTTGCAAAAGTCCCAACGCTTTTTTAGGTTTTCAATATTTTATTCATGTTTTCAAATATTTAGGTAAATCGTGGGCCGAATACAAAACCTTCAAACAATATTTTTTATATTTATTTAAAGTACTGTTTAAAGTTTAAGATTCAATTAACACAAATCCTTTCACAAGTTTATGGCACATCAAAAAAGCGTTTTTCCAAGTAAACCCCATTATCCCCAAATGCCCGCTAACCCGTTTCTTAGGCTCGCATAGCAAAAGATTTGAAAGAGCTGCGCGACTCGTCGGTATTTGCCTTCTTCATGATTAATGCTCTGTTCGTGCTGATTGTGTTCCTGCTGCAATTGAATAAGGATAACATACATGTCAAATGGCCTTTTGGCGTGCGTACCAACATCACCTATGACGAGTCCACCCAGGAGGTAATTGCCACCCGTACAAACTCTATTAACACAACTCTCTTTCTCTCTCTCTCTCTCGTTTTTTTTCTACTTTTGATCGAAACGGGCGTTTATAGGCCCGCATTGCCTCCGATCTGATTGAGCTGCGGAATAAATCGGTGTTTGCGTTTTTCATGGCCAACGCCTTATTCGTATTGATTGTCTTCTTGTTGCAACTGAACAAGGATAAATTGCATATCGTTTGGCCGTTGGGTGTTAAAACGAACATTACCTATATCGAAGAAACATCTGAGGTTTACAAATTATAAATTGTTATTTTGTTTGTACTACCACAACATGTGTCTCTCCAAATGTGTGTCTTATCCCGGTTCCTAACTTCCTGTCTCTTACCCTCTCTCTCTCTGTGTCACTCTAAATGTACATGCCATGTCACACAAACACAACTATTTCCCGTTTATGGAACCCCATCCTAATGGTTCAGGTATATCATATACAAAAACTCCACATTGCCATCGAAACGGCCCCCTAGAAACAACAAAAACACGGTTAACTCTAAGCCACATGGCTGGGAACATCCCATGCCAGCATGTTTCATTATCAAAACTCAATACCAACATATATATAACACTTTTAAAATGGTATCACACCAAAAAAAAAAAAACATACCACTAAGTATCACCGTTTAACTGGTACTTTGTTCAGTTCCGAAAACCAATCGTTTACCCCAACCGTTTATTGTCACTAACCCGAAAGTAAACCTTGAAATCATTTTTACTAATTAGTCACTCTATCTAGGTACACATATCCAAGGAATATCTACAACTGGAACCCATTGGTCTGGTATTTGTGTTCTTCTTTGCCCTGATTTTGGTCATACAGTTTACGGCCATGTTGTTCCATCGTTTTGGTACACTCTCCCATATCTTGGCCTCCACGGAACTTAATTTCTGCAAAAAGAAATCGGAGGATCTGACCCAAGATCAATTGATAGATAAGGTGAGTTCATCCCTAGTATTCCAAAGCTTAAGGTTATATGTTTTGTCTATTTCCAGCACGCTGTGGAAATAGTTAAGAATCTGCAGCGTTTACAGGGCATCGATGGTGACTATGATAATGATTCGGGTTCCGGACCCGATCGTATAGCTCGCCGCAAGACCATACAAAATTTGGAGAAGGCTCGACAGCCGCGTCGACAAATTGGAACTTTGGATGTGGCTTTCAAAAAGCGATTCCTTAAACTGACGGCTGACGCGGAAAATAATCCAGCTACACCCATTCTAACAAGACGTTTGACCATGCGGGCCGAGACCATTCGAGCTCTGGAGGTGCGCAAGAATTCGGTAATGGCCGAGCGAAGAAAATCGGCCATGCAGACTTTGGGGGCCAAAAATGAGTATGGAATTACCACTGCAGTGCCGGTAAGAAATAACGTATTTATTTTAAAGTATTTCAAACGACATGTCTAAAAGAAGAGTTCGGCAAGTCCGTACTGGTCAAATTATAACAGGAAGTTCGTCTTTTTAATATGGACGCTGACTTGTAATTGCGAAGGAAAAACATAAAGTAATGTAAACTACGAGCTAAATACGTCAAAATATTTGTTTTTAAAGCAGGAAGAGAAGTTTCCGAGTTGATTATTCAGTGGAGTTTATTGTCATCAGGACGGTAAACAAGACCGGTTCATGCAAAGCATAATCAGTGGTACAACGATTCAGTAATTCAGTGAAGGAGGGAACGTTAATCAATAGAACGGAAGATCATTTATGAAGAGAGTAAAAAGCAATGGACCCAAGTAACTACCTTAAAATTAAGTTATCAAACAGAATGGTATTTCGATTCCGTTCTCTTTTTTTCTGGTACGTACCAAAACCTATGTATCAGTAAATGTTCCGAGTTAAGTTTTAATTTACTTCTTTTCGGTTTTCTGTTTCGAAATGGTAACTTACTTCGTTTTGTAAATGCATACTTATTAATCTCTGTTAAGACATAGATCCCTGCCGTAAATAAGAATCCTTCGGTATTCAATCGCTTTCTTTCTTAACTGAACAAACCAAGAAATCCAGACTCTTTTAAAAATCTAATCTACATAGGATAATATATGAATGTCGGGAACTGGTAACACTAATATCAATAGCTAAAACCTGGTAATTCAAAAAATGTCGGACAATTTTTTGGAAAAATTAATTTGTTTTCAAAAAGGAAATTTCAAAAGAAGGTTTTTGTTGGATTATTTTTCTTAACTTAGACGTGGACTATCTTAACAAGAGTGTGTCCATGAACTCAGTTCTTTGTAAATAGATACAAACCAACAAAAAATCCCTCTATGTATATCGCTGGTATAGTAAATTCAATCGTGGTTGTAGTTCACTCAGCGAAGAACTCCATGAAGGTCGTCCAAAATCGGTTGTCGTGTCAGAAAACATCGAAGCTTTGCGTGAACTGATAATGCAAGATAGTAAAGTGACATACAGTGATATTGAGGCTTCCCTAAGGATTAGTATCATGAGAATGGTGCAAACAAATGCTGAAACGCGATGCTTCAAAAAACGGTTATAAGATCGGTCACAGGTGACAAATCATGGATATATGCGAATGTGCAGGAAACAAAACAGTAGTTGACCGTGTGTGTGACCGGTGTTCCAAGACGGGAAAAATAAATGCACGAAAGTGGTTAGTTTGTCGAAAGTCTTTGAAGAAATTTGCAAATCCCACCGCCGAACACGAATCATTCTCTATCATGACTATGGGAGCTCTCACATATCACGTCGCACAAGCAACTTTTTGGAGGCGCCTCGATCAGAGTGGAAAATGCTTTTCTGCGCGCCCCGTTTAGTTTTCTCACTTCAACACGTGGTACTTAGCTTTTTTTAAGGGGCTGAAAGTCCCGGTTAAAACGTATTTAACGCATATTTTTATACCCGTTACTCGTAGAGTAAAAAGGGTATACTAAAGTCGTGCAAATGTATGTAACAGGCAGAAGGAATCATTTCCGACCATATAAAGTATATATATTCTTGATCAGCATCAACAGCCGAGTCGATTTAGAAATGTCCGTCTGCCCGTCCGTCCGGACGGACGCGTCCGTCTGTATGAACACCTAGATCTCAGAGATGGTAAGAGATAGAGGTTTGACATGTATGAGACAGATACTTCTTATACTTGCAGGCAGATCAAGTTTGTTTCAAATTTTGGCCACGCCCCCTCCCGCCCCCGCAATTCGGAAAAAACGTTATATCTCCTACAGTTTTAAAGATAGACGATTCGTATCTTCTAGAGATAGTTAGTAATTAGCAAAACGAATAAATTTGCTGAAGAAATGATAAGGATCGTATGAGCGGTTCTCAAGTTGTGAGTGAAAAATAGCCGACTTAAAAAAGTGTTGCATACTTTTCAGATGTTCACCCTAAGGAACGCAGTTTTTTCATGAGTAACGGGTATATCGAAGTCGGTTAGAGCCGACTTTAACTTGCGCTCTCGTTTTCTCTGAGGACGAGGACCCATAGGTACTGGCAACAATTTGTTCACTATTCGTGTATTCTACAGCATTTATTGAAAATCCCATTGTTGATTTGGAAGTCTCATATGCCAGGTGTGACAAGTAGTTTGCTAAACGAAAAGTATTGGAATTTAGTAAAAATTTTTTTTAGAATTTCCACACGCATAGGATTTCAATGTCGAAATGTTAATGTAGAAAACCTAAACATTCGTGTAGTATTCAGATTGCTGCACGAAAAATGTAAAAGTTAGTTAAAAGGGAATTACGGTTAGATTTTTATATTTTTCTGCACGCCGCTTGTAGCTTTCTGCATTCTACACGTAGTGTGCGCAAATTAGCAGGGCGAAATAAGTTTGGTTTAGGATTCACGATTCTATACGCGCCGTGCAGCCAATTTGTTTTTCTCTGTGTAGTTCTGTGAGATCTGTGTACAAATGAAATCTCTTTCTCTGCGCATTCATAAAATGTGGTGATCAGAAGAACTAAATATCATTCAAGTCCAAAAATTCAAATCATTTTATTTTCAACTGACAACGGGCCAAGCCGAGTTCTCTTTCTTTCTAGAATTGCACAGTTCTTATGTGTTTTTTTTATTTAATTCAAATTTTATAAAATTTTCTTCCATAGGTCAACAACAATGGCGCTCTACCGAATCAACGCAGTGGTCGTATTTCGAATGCTGGCATTAGCATCAAGGATGTGTTTAATGTAAATGGTGGTCCTAGCGAGGTAAAATTATTAAGAACTGTTTACTCTTTGAAATACAGAAACTTATACATTTTTCTCTTCTCTTAGCAAATTTATGGCTCTAATGGCGGTGGCACCATTAATCAGGGCTACGAACATGTCATAGATGAAGATGGTGATGCCAACTCGCTGCGTCTTACCACACGCAATCCCCATTCCCATCCTCAGGTGTCCTGGAGTCAAAACACAAATGGCAACAATTCGGGACGCTTGTAAATTAATTTAGCGATTTCTTTCCATCCAACTGCCTACTTTTAGAATTACGCGTATAGTCAAAAGACAATACATAAATTGTATATAAAACTACATACCACATAGAGAAGACAGGAGGAGAAAGGCTACTGCAGGGGCCTTATCGTCGACACAACGAACAATTATGCTTAGCTAATCACACTGCCAGTGTGTTGTGAAGTGGCAAACAACATTCATACTATGTACTATACCATTTGTATCATTTGTTAGGTTATGTTTAAGTACAATTTTGTGAAATGTCTCTCCCTAAAAGAACGGGAAGTCTAGGCACAAATACCAGTAAATGCTGACACATAATACTCATGGTACAGCTGAAAACCGCCCTATTTATATTTTTTAATTGTGTAGTACATTTTTAAGCTGAAATAGTTTTTCTACAAGTTTTTGATAAAATATATAAATGAGTGTAAATGGATTTGAATCGTGTATATCGGATTGACTAAGTATATTCCCAGGGGTACTTCCAAGCGCTGTGCGAAATAATTTGACATGTGATTTTTCGGAAAACTTAGCATAGAAAATAAAAAAAGACAAATTGAGGTTCTGCAGGTCGCAGATTGACTTGAAATGTGGGAAAAATGTTGAGTTTATTTTTATATGTGGGCCGGAGCTCTAGAGAAAAACTTTGTTTTCAAGCCTTTGTATTTAAACATTCGCTTTTTGGACTCTTTTGGAAAAAACACTATGTTTTCTTATATTTCCACAGGGAAACAATTAAATTTAGCTATTGTAAGATTGTCATACATTTATTTATAACCCGTTTGAAAAAATTTAGTTCCAAAGTCGCTCTAACTCAATTTTTCTCAATTGAACATTACTTTTGCTTATTTTTTATGATAGTTCCTTTGGATTACATTTACTTCTTCTATCTAAAATCTTTCTAAGCGTAGAAACGGTCAAAAAAGAATGCAAAATGAATCCACAAGAAACTTTGTGATTTCAATTAACTGTAAGTTTTGCTTTGCACTATAACAGAAGGAAGCATTTCCGACCCTATAAAGTATATATACATTCTTGATCAGCATCAACAGCCGAGTCGATTTAGCCATGTCCGTCCGTCCGTCTGTCTGTATGAACGCGTCAATCTCAGTGACTTAAAGAGATAGAGATAAAAATTTTTGCATGTACATGGGTGTATACCGTACGCAGACCAAGTTTGTTTCAGATTTGCAAAATGTCCCCTCCCTTAATGAGCACGAAGGCTTAATATAAATTATCTTAGGCCCTTAATCTATGAATTCTGAAACGCAGATCTGACTATCTGAGCAAAAACACTGAAGTTATTCACGAAACAAATTTTGCCCCCACGCGCACTTTTTGCTGTTTGCGCGAGCATGTATTTCTTTGTTAATGTACAGGGTATTTTGAAGTCGAGATAACTCGACTGCAACGTTCTTACTTGTTTTCTGTGTAGTCTTGACGATAGATGGTTCATTCCTTCTAGAGGTCGTTAGTGATAAGCATTATTAATCGAAATTAACAAGATCCGATGAAAGAAAGTTTCAATCAAAGGTCGGTTTGGAATCGGTTAGCGATAGTCTTGCAATATGGTCGTTTGTTGGACCGCTGGGTAAGTAGCTGATGTCGTCAAGTTGACTGGACATGTGTGCTGTGCAGATTAAGATGATCAATCCCCCCATTGAGTTTACAAATCTTAATTAATAAGGGGACGAAATCGAAAATGAGCAAAGCAAAATATCTAAAATATATAATAAATCAAAAAGAATTTTTCAGATCACTAAGAATATCAAGAGGATTACTCCTGATTTTTTTGAAAAATCTCAAAATGGCCGTTTTTTTACAAACCGCGATTTAAATTTTTTTTTTAAGTTTCGGCGGATTCTTCCTCCAGCTCAACCATCGCAAATATTTTTACCACAAAGTAAAGGAAAAGCAACACTTTTTGAAAACTTTTATTTATTTTTAGGCCCATTGAATATTTAGATATAACCAACTTTAACAAATATAAACAGTCGCTATATCTTTGGTAATGGTAAAATTCTGAAAAATCTATTAAAAATCGTTGAAAACTGCGGTTTCATCCTGGCAAAAGAATTAAAATTTTTGGAGACTATGAAAAAATAGTTGCCCACTTCAGAAATAATTACCCATAGATAGAAACCCTTTCTAACAAAACATGAACATCAAAGCAAAGCGAAGAAACAGTTGATAAAATATGGCCGAAAAATTCCTCAATGTTGCTTATTTAAGCCAATCTTTTATTAAAATATGGAGAAATCATTTGCCTGTTGAAACTTAACATGAGTTCAATGTTTATTGTTTTAGCGGACGGTGTATAAATACAAACAAATAAACATGACTGCGTCGCATTTTTTCCCATACTTCACCTCAACATTTTTTACCTCATTGACAACATTCGTTAAAAAGATTGCTCTTTTCTGCGGTCAAACGAGGCAGTTCGCTCTTTTCATCACGCGATATCCTCTTTATGTTTGTGTGTTTTTGAAAAAGTCTTCATCACCAAAGAACAGTTTTTGGACTGTAAAAAGCATAGCAGCTAAAAATAAAATTGTAAAATCTTGATTTAAAGATAAACAGGCTTGTTCCCGTTTTCGATTTCGATCAAATCATACGGAATCGGAATAGTTTCTCGCTTCCGAAGTCCGAATATGCTATACGATTTTTAAGTTCAAAGTCCCAATTACCTTCATTCAATCCCCTTCGATCTTTAAAAGTTGCTTAGAAATCACAACTCTTTCCAACGCCGATTAATCGGATTCGGATATGGGAACAGGCCTGAAAGATTTAAAAAGAAAACATGGCTGACCGCCGAGACTTTATTGCATGTTAGTTCTTGATAGTTCGCGGTTCAACAAAGGAATTTTTTGAGCTAAGGGCGACTTATACTGGGCAATTACCTTACATTCTTGGAGTAAGTCGATTAAATACTTATTTTTCATTATTTATTTGACATTTGTCAATCTTAAAAATTCTTTTAAAAAGAAACCAAAAATGAAACCCGAAATTTTTAAAATGAAAATTCTTAATAATTCGCGGTTTTTTTTTTAATTTTCTGATCGAAGGCCGGAATACTAAACTATTACTGACTACAATAAATAAAACTGAAACGAAACAAAAAAAAATTTCTGAAATTCATCATCCCCCATTGCAAAAAGCTATCTACGCCACTGGTGCTGTGCGTTTTACGCTGATGTCGCATATTTTATGCATGTTATAGTATGTATAAAGAAGTCCTAGAATCAAAGGTGTTGTGCGGTGATCATCATAGTGCGCCACCGGATCATCTGATACAAAAAGTCAATACGGATTTTAAAGGTGATATGATTACCAAGGTAACAACAAAGTGCAAAATACAAATTGCTCAGACTAAGGCTCAGACTTGGATACCATCCAAAATATTGACCCACAAAAGACTCACTCCAAGATGTAAAATAGAAAACTTACAAAAAGCATACATTTTTTTTGTTGGCTTTAAGCCCTCGTTTAATATGAATAATTTCTTTATTTGGATGAAATAGTTTCTAGGGACTCTTTAATTGTTCGGGGGGGGGACGGGCGACAACAACAATACTTTTTTTGTTTTATTCTAGAATAGGTACAATATAAGACAATAGCGTAGATAACGTTTGATATAAATACATATGTTTATATGTGTGTATATGCTTTCAACATTAGGGACTCTTTAATGGAACAGCAAATTGCCCTTTTTGGCGGCAATGGGCAAGCGATCGCCCTGCAGAAACGGATTAAGCATGGCCTCCATACGCGGATCCTGGACAAAACCAGCCTTCTTCACTACACTATTGGCACCTGTATTTACGATATTCTCATGACCAAATTGTCGCAGAAATTGCTCCACAGCCAGCTCATCCTTATCTGGTCCAGCATCAGCACTCTCCTGGCCGGCGCAATCAAACATATGCTCACTATCGCAGGTGCAATCCTGGGCCGACTGAAACTCTCGACTGAAAATAGCGGTATTCTCGAAGTTGGCAATACAATTGCCACCCATCAACTTCATGTCATAGCCCTCGGGGCAGGGATTGGGTGGATTGCAATAAGCGGGCAAACTTGCATCGGTCTTCACAATAGTATTATACTGACTGTGACCCTCACCCATGCCACCGGTCACAAACTGATGTCCCCAAAGAGAGCTGTGCTGCAGGAATTCTTGATCCCGCAACGAGGGATGCGGATTACTGTCCTGCAGCATACAATCGCTGCTGCTGCCATCACACAATCGAGCATACTCCGAACGTGACACTAAATCTACATTATCCTTGCCCGGAAGTTCGGCCTCATTGTCCACATCATAGTAGCCCACCTGCATGTCATCATTTAAGCGATTGACCAGCTCATTCAGCAGAACACTGGCCAAAATGTTATCCTTCGATTCATACGAGTGCACCTGAGCGTAGGTCCCCACCGAGAAGAGGAAGACCAGACCAATCAGCATTTTGATGGCTGCGAAAGTTTTGGTTAATTTATATAATTGCAATGAGAAAACAAAACTTACGTTGCGACTGGGCCAACATATTGCACACTTAAAGCTGAGTTGGATTTATTGATTTTTCGGCAAAGAAAATTTCCTTCACCTGTGTATAACAATGCGGAGCGTAGTAGTAATGCTGACTACCAGTTGAATACAATGAATACACAAAAATGCATTGGAGGGTGACTTTTATATCGCTTCAAAGCTGATAACATTGGCATGGGCAAGGCGCAGGCGCCGGTAAAAGCTCTCAATTAAGAGATAACTTCTTAAAAACGATATTCAAAATACGAACCGTAATAGTGCAGATGGATGGTCTCTCGCAAACCATTAGTTGAGGCTGACTACCGTAGAACTGCGGATGATCTCAGAAAAAAACTATTTGACATAATGGCTGAATACCTACAGGAAAGATTTCGCAACATCGACCCATCGCAGGACTAGGGTTTCTCCCTTTGGAAATGCATCTGACATGTCAAGAGACAGCCTCACAGAGGTTCGTAATCCGAAGAGAAGACGGGTTATGGGCTAGCTCTGAGGAGTTGAGGAGTCGAGAAGGTCGAGGGACGATTCAACCCCTTCAGTCTAGCTTTTCGCCACCACTCCAGCCGGTCTCTCAACCGAAACTGGTCCACTCTCTCTCCCATCAGACCCATGTCGCTGGAGGAAGTGCGTCTTCAGATCCGACTACTAAAGTCCACTTATTCCCTGGACATTGACAATGTCGACGGCAAAACAGTCAAGTCCCTTCCCGAAGTGGGTGTTTTGTTTCTGCTGATGCTGCAAGGATCTCTCTAAACCCGACTCCTACCGGCCAATTAGTCTACTGCCAACTTTCTCCAAAATATTTGAAACAATATTTCTTGAAGAGGCTACAGCAGACCATGAGTTTGGTTTCCGCAGAGAACACTGTGCGCCGCAACAGGTCCATCGACTCACAAACCACATCTTATAAGCTTTTGAGAACCTGCAATACTGCTCTGTCGTCTTTCTGGATATAAGTTAGACCTGCTCTTTAAGCTTAAGTCCCTCCTCCCACCAGAACAATATCTAATAATAATAATAATAATAATGTTTATTTTTTTAAATTATTATGAGCCTATAACATTTTTAAATTTAACTAAACAGATATGCATAACATTGTGTATAAAACTAAAAAGAATCTTATGTTAAAGTAACCGACTTGGTTGCACGAACCGTCCGTCGGCCAGGCACATTTTGCCTCACCCCGCACCCGCTTACTACGCCTGACTTCCCTGGTCTTCCCAAGATATCAGACCGTTCAGCAGTACGGGGCTTGGACTAATGCGCCTGCATTTTATAATATTTCCATTTTATTTTCGAATTTGCCGCCTTCTAAATTATTTCTAAAATTTCCTTTCTGTAAACCAAAGCTTTTCTCAAATAGGAAACCAGCCCCTCCCAGTTCTCGCTATGTTTATCGTCAAGGATATCATGTAGCTCCTGCTTTGTAAGGTATGTCTTACCAAGGAACGCCCATCTGTGATCCTTAAGGCAAGGACATCTTGCTAAAAAGTGAGTCAGATCCTCATTTTCTCCGGTATTGCAGATTGGGCATGGCACGTTTATCGATCTATTATACGTATTTGACGACAGTGTAATAAGGTCAAGCCGCGCTTTCATCACCCATGTGATATTTCTGTTGGCCAGATGCTGTAGCTTAAGGGCAGCTGTATGGTCGAGGAATCTGTAGATTCTTGTTTGGCTGGATCCTTTCCGAGTCATGCGTTCCGCATGCGTCTTCTGTCTAAGAGCTTCCATTATATCAAGTCTCGTTCTATTCCAATCTTGAGCGGAGCGAAGGCCATCTTTCCAGTTAAGATTGAGAGGAGCGCATACCTTATCTAGCTCTTGTGCCCAGAAGACGTTTTTTCCTGATTATTTCGGAAGTTAGAAAGTGGGGGGAGTCGACTCTCTCCATATAAAAATCGGGTTTTTTCCTACGTATCCAAGGTGTAAATCCAAGGTATAGAGGTGTGCATCGTCCACGCAGGTCTCCAAGGCTAGAGCATATCCAGGGGTATTCGGTGGCAGCCTAAGGACTTTCTTCAGGAAATATGTCTGCAGACTATCCACCACCTCGAAGTAGCTGTATCCCCATACCTGTGCGGCATAGGTCTGAACAGCTCTACATACAGCGTTAAAAAGTTTCCATTTTGCTCCGATGCTTACATTGGGTTTTGCCAAAAAGGGCTCCAAACGCAGTTGATACTGGCTTTAGCTTCTGCGTTTCTTCTCAGTATATGTTCCTTGAAAGTAAGGGTAGGCGTAAAGCATACTCCAAGATATTTATATTCCGTGGCAATTTTAATGGCGTCTCCTTTGAAGGTCCATTTTTCCGCTGCTGCTAGTCTACCACCTTTTCTAAAGACCATTACCTCCGATTTTAATAGGTTGACTTCCATTCCCCATTGGTCGCAAAATTTCTCCAAATTGTCAATCATTTTCTGCATCACATCTACCTTATCGGCTAAGATGACGATGTCATCCGCATAAAGGAGCAGGCGAATATTTACTCCTCCTAAAAACAGTCCTCCTTGCAGGCTATCATGGAGATCTTCCAGATACAGCGCAAACAACAGGGGGGATAGTATACATCCTTGTCTTACGCCGACTCCAGTCTCAAAGTAACTCGACAGCAGATCTCCCGTCCAAACCGCCGCTTCTGTTTGTCCGTATAACCTTTCCAGGAAGTTGACAAATTTCGAAGAGACTCCCATTTTATGCAATTTATACCAAAGGAGATTTCTTGGCACTTTATCAAAGGCTGCTTTAAAATCAACGAAAAAGCCATATACCTTTTTCGTTTCTTGCAATTTCAGGTTGATAATCGCTGACAGATTGTAAATGTTATCAACAGTAGAATATTCCTTTCTGAAACCGGCTTGATACTCATTCATCATGTTGTAATGGTTTACCCATCTTGTAAGTCTATGGTTTAAGATGCCCATAAGAATCTTCGCGATACAATTTCCAAACGAGATTCCTCGATAATTGGACGGAATGTTGGGGTCGCCTTTTTTTAAATATGGGAAACACAATATTGGTAGAGCAGCATTTTTCGGTAACCTCTTTGTTTATCGTGTTATTAAAAATTCCTGCCAAAGACTCTAAGAATTTAACCGGAGCGTTTATAAAAAATTCGTAGGGGGTTCGGTGCTCTCCGGGAGCTTTCTTTTCCTTTGCCTTGTTCAGGGCAATGAGCACCTCAGACGTTGTGATATCACTATCTAGTATCTCGTTCTGTATAAGATTTCTTGCATAATACATGTTACATCCCTGTACGTCTGGGTTTAAGAGTTTTTGGAAGTATTCCTTAAAATCATTCACATTAATATTACTTCCGACATGAAAGGTGACATTTTTAAGTTGTCGAACTAGGCCCCACCACTGCTTGCCGTCGCTTATCATGTCCAGTCGTTTCTCCACATCTGCTAAATAATTTGCCTTTTTTCTGCTACAGAGACTTTTGTACTTCTTAGCACTCGCAGTGTACTGCGCTCGATCAGGCTCTCTGTCAGTCAGTCTAAATTTTTTCAAAAGCTGGAATGTGCTCTCTCTTAGGACACTGCATTCTTTATCAAACCATTGACTTTTCGGTTGAGTTTGGCCAGGCTTAATCGTAGGTTTTATTGCTGCGCTTAAAACAATTGACTGCATATTAGAAAGCGTGACTACACTTTCTGTTGCTAAAACACGATCAAGTTCCTTTAAAACATTGGCTTTATACCTGTCCTTTTGTTTTGGGATCCATTTAAGTTTTGGTAGCAAGTTTAACTGTGGAGATGCCTCAGCCGGACTAACATTAATTTTGAGTATTATTGGTAGATGATCTGACCAGATTTTACTCTCCACTTTGAAGTCCTCCACATGAGGGAGCAGATCACAATGCACCGCCGCTATATCATTGGTGGAGCTTCCAACTGTACTAACGAAGGTAAAACTTCCTTCCACATCTCCTTTCGTAAGACCATTAAGGATGGTTAAACCATTATCATTGCAAAATTCTACTAATTTTTTGCCCTTTTGGTTGACAACCTTATCTTTTGCTTTTCTTCCATTTGTGTTCATCACACATGCACTTGACTCCATAGGTGCAAAACATTGCTGCAATTCTCCTAGACGTACATTGATATCTCCAATTATTATTGGGTTCTTAATCCAGGATTCCAAGAACGCGTTTTCGGTGGCAGAGAAATCTTCAGTCCAGCTAGAACCTCTTATGTATAACGGTACAATTTCAAAATCCAGGTTCCGAGAGTGTATTTTCAGAATTTGTATGCCATTTATTTTTAACATTTCATGAGTGACTCCAATCTTAGACAGGCTTTTATTGACTCCGACTAACATGCCTCCACTCGCTCTTCCATATCTTGTTCTTCTTTCCGCTGGATTACAGTAAGTGTAGAAGTTACTAAAGTTTTTTTCAAATCTTGTGCTATTTTCCGTGACAACATGAGTTTCTATGAGTACAAAAATATCAAAGGAATTCACATAATCAAGAAACATTGGGAACATACTCTTATTCTCTAGACCATTAATATTATACGAGACAACATTTAAACATACATCCTTATTACTAGTCTCAAAATTTTTATTTTTCGCTGCCTTTTTTGGGTTCCTATCTAAGTTGGTTGAGGTTTTAACTGGGAGGGCGGTTTGGATCTTATTCAGTTTTTTGTTTCCTTACTCTTTGATAAAAGAGCCGTGTACGATAGCAAAGATTCGTCTACGATGCTGCCATAAATTTCGATTAGTTCTTCGGATGCAGGTTTTCCTTTGTGACTAAGGGATCTGCTGCTGTTATACGACATCCACTTGCCGCATATATTTATAGCGTCGTTTTTGACGAAGATCTTATGATTGCTATTAATTGCTACTAGCTCCCTTTTTAGCTGCAAAAGTACCATTTTTTTTGTTCGTGTTGCTGCTGGCTAAGGTCTTTGTCTACATATATAGACGTCCCCACCAGCTTTCTTCCATTTTTTAACACCTCGGTCGTCATTGCTGATGTTTCCATTTCTGCCAATAATCCCACTTTGTTGTTTTTGTGGTAGAGAATACGGGTTTCGCGGACTGCTGCATTTGGGATGCTCATTTTATCGTGCAGGAGCCGCTCTACTCCTTCTTTGTTAGCTTCTTCTTTCTGAATACCCCTAACTATTAGGTTACAATATCTATTGATCCGCTCGTTTCTCCTAGGGCGCCATTTTACGGTTGAGCTGAGTGGCGAGCGATCTAGCATCAGTCCCATTCTTGTGGGGGTACCTCTGGGAAGTGCTCTCGGACCGGTAATTTACTCTCTTTTCACCTCGGATCTGCCATATCCAGTAGCCCATCGCACCTTCTTATCCACGTATGCTGACAATACCGCTTTTCATGCCTCTAGCAATAGCCACAAAAGAGCACCTGCTAAGGCCCAACAGTTCCTGGAAGACTTTGATTGTTGGGCGAACCGCTGGAACATTGTCATTAATCGTTTAAAAACGTGTGACTCTGGACCTCTGGTGTGACCTGGAAAGCCCATGTAATTCGAGCAGCAGCTTAAGTTGCAGCTAAGGCCAAGGACCTCGATTGGCCTCTCAAACCGCTTAGCGCACTTTCGCTGCGGTGCAAAATCCTTGTCTACAAGGCTATTATCATGCCTTCCTGTACCTGGGGGATCCCTCTGTGGGTTACAGCATGCTCCACTACACTCAAGAAACTAGAATCTTCAATAAGCCGATTACTTCAGCGCATCGCGGACGCTCCATGGTATGTCAGACATACAACCCTATATCGCGATCTGGATGTTTTGCAACAATTTGCATACCAGCAGGTATCATGACCACCGACATGGAATAAATTTTTATATGCAAAATACTATACTAAGAAAGAAGCAGCGAAATATGGCCCCAATGAATTGAGGCCTAAACAATTTATATAGAAAACAAAATCCACTATTTTTGGATTAAATTTGGGGCGTTATTTTCTTTTTGGGGGCATTATTTCCTAAATTAAAATTTAAAAATGAAATAAGTCCTCAAAAGAAGAAATGAAATTAGACCACAAAACTAATTTTTGGGGCCTTGTTTAATTTTTATAAGGAAATTTTTAAAATGATTTTTAGGGTTCTCTTTTAATTTTTATTATTTTTACTAAATACAAAAATCGCACGACTTTTTGTATCAAATTTTCATTAATTTTTGATTCAATTTTAGCGCCGCACAGTGGCCGGTTTCGCTGATTTAGCGTTGGAAGGAGATTTTTGAAAAATCTCAAAGGGGCGATTATAAAGAATCTCTCCAGCTTTAATATGAGCGTAACATTTTCATTGTAAGGATTTCATTGTAGGTCTACCGGGTGACTCAGAATCGACTGTCAAAGTGAAAAGTTTAAAATGTGGCAAATGTCGCATGCGATAAAAAAAACATATTACCTTTTTTTAAACGATTTATTAAAAATTATATTGTTAAACTAATTAAAACTAACCAAATTTAATAAGAAAATAATTTTTAATTACTAAAAATATTTATTTTGTATGAAAAAAATTATTTTTAGTAATAAATAATTTTTTTTGGAAAATAAATATTTTTACTAATTAAAAGTTAGCTATTAATTCTTCTTCTTCTTTATTGGCCCGATGCTTGCATCACAACCGTTTGACGGTCTCGGCCGCTGCAACTAATGTCCGCCAGTCGCTTCTGCTCCGTGCGAGCTGGCACCAGTTTTTCACGCCAAGCTTAGAAATGTCTTTCCGCACCTGGTCGTCCCACCTTAGAGGTGGTCGTCCCACCTTGCCTTGTCCCAGTTCTTTCGCATTCCTCTTGTAGACCATTTTTGCTGGAGCTTGATCATCCATTCGGGTAACATGTCCCAGCCAGCGCAGCCGCTGTTGCTTTATGCGCTTGACCAGACTAGTATCCTCATAGAGCTTATACAGTTCGTCATTCCTTCGGATGCGAAAGTCCTCGCCAACTTTCAAAGGTCCATAAATCCTGCGAAGAATCTTTCGCTCGAAAACGCCAATCGCCGCCTCATCCGCTGATGATATTGCCCATGCTTCTGCGCCGTATTGCAGGACTGGGATGATAAGCGACTTATATAGCGCTATTTTTGTTCTTCGCTTGAGGTTTCTGCTCTTGAGCTCCCTACTTAGCCCGTAATAGCATCGGTTTGCGAGCGTGATTCTTCTTCGAATTTCCAGGCTGATGTTGTTGTCGCCGCTTATCATCGTTCCAAGGTAGACAAAGTCCTCTACAACTTTAAAGTTGTACTCTCCCATTGCAACAGATTGCCCAATTTGTGTGTACTTCTGTTTCGAGGACACTAGGTACTTCGTCTTGTCCTCGTTTACCGCTAAACCCATTAGCTCAGACTGCTTCTCAATCTCTGAAAACGCATTGCTTACTGCCTGTTCGGTTTTGCCGATAATGTCAATATCATCGGCATATGCGAGTAGCATTACATCTTTATTAAAGATGGTGCCCGATCTGTTGGCATTTGGGCACTGGCGCAGTATATACTCCATCAGCAGATTAAAGAAGTCACACGATAAGGTGTCACCCTGCCTAAAACCTCTTTTGGTATCAAAAGGCTCGGAGAGGTTCGTTCCTATTTTGACGGAGCTTTGAGTGCTTCTCAACGTCATCATGCAAAGTCGAACGTACTTTGCTGGAATACCTAAAGTAGACAGAGCTTCGAAAAACCTTGACCTTATCGGCGTGTCGAAAGCGGCTTTGTAATCGATAAAAAGATGGTGATTTTCGATGTTTCCCCCCAGGTCTTCTCCAGAATTTGGCGCAATGTGAATATCTGGTCTGTGGTGGACTTACCAGGCTAAAGCCACACTGATAAGGTCCAATCAGTGTATCAACAAGCGGCTTTAGACGTTCACAAATAATGCGGGACAGAACCTTATATGCGATGGGAGGGGGGGGGATGGCCCGCCGGGAGTTGGCGCAAACTGCAGCTATTAATTAAATTTGGTAAATTTTAAGTAGTTTAAAAAAAGTTAAAATGATATTCCTATTTCTTGCAACCTTTTCAGTTTATCCAATTTGCAGTTTGGCGGCCAATCCTGGGTCACCCAGTTGACCTACAATAATGAACTTAAGCTTATTTGAAAGCTACTGAAATTTTCTACCACATTTCCTTTGGAATTTTTCAAATATCTCTTTCCATTCAAAAGTTACGATTTTTGCTACGCAAAACCAGCACTCCGCTTGATTTCACCTAAATGCGTAGATTATTCATGCATTTTAATATGTTCAAGTCGCTCATTCTCGTAAGGCGCAGCTATGCGCAAGACCAAATAAATATATTTTTATTTAGAAATATGTATTTTAATAAATTTTTACTCTAGAAGCGTGAACTAGCGTGACTGTACTTTTCGCAGTCCACCAAAACGACAATAACTCAAAAACTAAAAAAAAAAATTAAATTGTCTTCTTCATTTTTCTTTAGAATTGATGCATCTTTAATAAGCAAAAACCTTTTTGCAATCGGAACTTCCGTTTGGTTTTTATACGTAACAACATTTGAAACCAAAAAAATTCAAAAATTAATCAGTTGGAAAAATGGTTCAACTTTGAACCACTGTAAAATCCAAAATAATTGACCAAATTCAAAAAACTAAACACTTTCGGGCTATCTGGGGTTCCCTTTATTAAATTAAATTAAAGCGGTCAAAAAACTGGTCCATCAATTTTTGATTTTTGTAACGCTAAATTCGCGAAACCGGCCACTGTGCGCCGCAGAAAATTTTATGCAGAAAATTCGCGCGATTTTTGCGTTTCAAATTTTTTTTTTTAATTGGGGTATTATTATTTCATTTGAAATAACATCCCAAACTTGGGTCCATCTTCCTTTTTTTTGGGCTTTATTTTATACTATTTCATACTTCAAATTGGGGCATCGTTTTATTATGAAATAACACCCTAAATTTGGGGCCTTAATTCATTTTATTTTTTCGGGACTTATTTCCTGCTGCCTTTATTGAGCGGTTTGTTCATAAACTCAAAAACTAGTTACCACGCGCGTTTTAAAAAAAAAATTACCTGCGGGGCTATATCTTTTTGCAATTTTACTCCAAAACAGAGACTAAATCGAAAATCAAATGCAGTTTTAGTCAAGGCATTTATATTGGCCTAAAGCTTTTTTTACTTGTACAGGAATCGGACAAGCATCTTATTCCCGTTTTCTATCAAATATATCCGAATCGTACGACAAATTTTTTGTTAAAAAAATTTTATGGTATGCAGTGTGTGTTTACGGAAATCGCTGGTGAAATGTGGATTTTAATAATTTTTTTTATTTCTGGAGTCATAATGTGGCAATTCGCGCTTCTCAGAGCCTTCGTGTGTTTTGTGTGTAGAATTGAGTTTTTGAAAGCAAATCGCACTGGACTTTGGTTAATTCTTGAAACAATAAAAAGAATTAACCTCTTTGCTATATCACTCGGTCTGCCCAGCGTTTTGCACATTTGTTAACGGTAAAAGGCATTTGTGCTCAACCTAAAATTGAAGAATTCCGTTTCGTTTAATGATAAAAATAAAGACGTGGTTCATTTATATATTTTTCAATTCAAGTTGAACAAAACATTGTTTGAAAGATATGGAGTAAATGAAGTGCAGTTGAACTCTAGAACTCCAAAATTTTAATACTACGCAAAAAAATATAAGAAAATAGAGCCTTTTTGTTTTCGTAACGTAATCTCTTATCTAATAGACTACTCCTTGATATCTATTAGGTTTCACAGGAGGAATGGTCAGCCGTATGCTCTAAAATGTCTAAGCTTACACATGCACCTTTCGCAATCGTCCACATGCATTGTAATCACTTAATTTTTAACAAAGTGCAACATAAAACTAAGTATTTGTAATGAATGTTCTATAACTAAGAAATATGTAATTTATATTTATTTCATAGCCAAGTCTCTATCCTGCTGTGTTTGCTTCAGCGATCGTTTATGTGCTCGAGTCTTTGTATGATTTATCAGTTCCTTACGATCTGAAAACTCACAATTGCAATGATCACATCTGCAAGAAAAAAAATATGTTTTTTACATATTCTCCACTGTTCAAAATGTGTTTCTTACCTGAATTTTACATTTGAAGTGGAAGAACCGGCAGCATGTATGGCAGCGTGAGCTTTCAATTGGACAACGCTAGAAAATATTTGATCGCATTCCAGGCAAGGATAAGGTCGTTCATTATCATGAGCTCTGCACAAAAAAAGAGAATTTATTTGAAATTAGACCCAAAAAACTAAAAGTAATCTATATATATAAAAAAGTTCAACCTGACTAATTGACTGACTGACTGACTGACTGACTGACTGACTGGTGACCGTCGTACAGCCTAAGCCATAAAAGACAGGAAGATGAGATTTTCACAGTAATTTTATCTTATGCTGAAAGTGAGTACTAAGAAAGGATTTTGGAAAATTCTGCCGGGAAGAGTGGACAATTCGCGGAAAACTTTTGTATGAAACTTTTTTGTTTTTCATCCGATCAAGTTCAAACTCATTTTCAAAGATCTATATGAAAATTCGACAACAACTGCATACCAATCTTCCGGAAAATTCACCCCCATTGCGTGGAAAGTGGGTGGTCAAGGTTGTATGGGCGAAACTTTAGTTGCCAGCGATTAGCGCCAACTCATTTTCAAAATTACACATAACAAAACATAAGTTGTAAGCATAGTACGCGAAATAATTTGAAAAAAAAAAAAATCCGCACACGAGGAAAATGACCGAAAAATTCCGAATCCAAAAAAGTATTTATCATACGATTGGCTTGAAACTCGGTTGGTAAGTATAGAATACGAAATAGTTTAAAATGTTATATTCCGAAGTTGGAAAATTTGAAATGACGGTCGACAAATTCCCAGAAAATTCTGCATGAAAAAAACTATTTTTCATCCGATTGGCTTGAAACTCGGTTTGTAAGGACAAAATACGAAATAATTTAAAAAGTGATTTTTCAATGTCGGAAAAGCCGCCCACGAGGAAAATGGCCGGAAAATTCTGCATGCAAATATTATTTTTCATACGATTGGCTTGAAACTCGGATTGGTAGGTCAAAATGAGAATTTATTTTTTTTTTAATTTTCCGATGTTGGAAATACCGCCGGGATGCTCACTGGGAAGTGAATGGGATGTGGGTGGAAAGTTGTTTTGGAAGTGGATGGAAAGTGGGTGAAATGTGGCGGGAAGTGGGAGGGATGTGGGTGGGATGTTAAGGGGAAGTGGGCTGGAAGAGGACGGGAAGATGGCGGGAAGTGTGTGGATGGAATGTGGGTGGAACGTGGCGGTAAGTGGGAGAGATGTGGGTAGGATGTGGGTGGGATGTGGGTGGCAAGTGGGTGTAATGTGGGTGGGATGTAGGTGGGAAGTGGGCGGGAAGTGGGTGGGATGTGGGTGGGATGTAAATGGAAAGTGGGTGGGATTTGGGCGGGTAGAGTGCGGGAAGTGTACGGTATGTTGGTGGCAAGTGGGTGGAATGTAGGTGGGCTGTAGGTGCGAAGTGGGTGGGATGTGGGCCTGAAGTGGGTGGTAAGTGGCTGTGCGTTGGTTATATATTGTTGAAGGCGCAGCGAAGCGTGACGGGCTATTTGCTATCTATATATATAAAACTGTTCAACCTGACTGACTGACTGGTGACCGTCGCACAGCCTAAACCATAAGAGATAGGAAGACGAGATTTTCACAGTAGTAGTTTTATCTTATGCTGAAAGTGAGTACTAAGAACGGATTTTGAAAAATTCTGTCGGGAAATGTGAAAAATTCGCGGTTTTTTGTTTTTCATCCGATCAAGTTCGAACTCATTTTCAAAGATCTATATGAAAAATCAACAACTGCATACCAATCTTCCGGAAAATTCACCCCCATTGGGTGGAAAGTGGATGGTCAAGGTTGTATGGGCGAAACTTTAGTTGCCGGCGACTAGCTCTAAACTCATTTTCAAAATTACACATATCAAAACATAAAAAAAGTGACTTTCTTTCATCCGATTGACTTGAAACTTGGTTTGCAAACACAGTACGCAAAATAGTTCGACACGTGTTTTACCAATTTCGGAAAACCCGCCCACGAGGAAATTGGGCGGAAAATTCTGCATGCAAAAAACTATTTTTCACCTGATTGACTTGAAACTCGGGTTGTGAGAATAGTAAGTGAAATAAATTGAGATGTGATTTTCCGATGCTGGAAAATTTGACTCAAAGGCCGGAAAATTCCTGGAAATCTCTGCATGCAAAATACTATTTTTCTCCCGATTGACTTGAAACTCGGTTTGTAGGGATGAAATACTAAATAATTAGTGATTGCATTTTCCGATGGTGCCTACTGGGGAAGTGGGAAAATAGTGGGCAGAAAGTGGGTGGGAAGTGGGCGGGATTTGGGTGGGATTTGGGTGGGATGTTTGCGGGCAGTGGGCGGGATGTGGGCGTGAAGTGGGAGGGATGAGGGTGGGATGTGGGCGGAAAGTGGGTGGGATGTGGGTGAGAAGTGGGTTGGATCTGGGCGGGAATTGGTTGATGAATGCGTGGGATGTAGGCGAGAAGTAGGTGGAAAGGTGATTCGACTTCTGGGCTCTACAGAGGAAACAAATTTATAGAATTTTTTTCAATTTGGTAAAAAAAACTCCCACGATTGACTTCAAACTGATTCTGATATGGGTTCTATACTGTTCAATGCGCAGCGAAGCGCGACGGGCCATTTGCTAGTACTTTATAAAATTTGTTTAAGAGAAAAGCTTAGATATTTCTACATAACTTCGGAACAACGTTAGATAGATTTCTACAGCAGATAACTTTTATGACACACCGATTAGGTCAAGGTTTTTTGAAGCACTGTCTACCTTTGGTATACCAGCAAAGCACTTTCGACTTTGCATGATGACGTTGAGAAGCACGCAAATCTCTGTTAAAATAGGTTTAAGGCATTGTGATACCTTATCGGTTTACTTTTTTAATCTGCTGATGGAGTTATATGTACTAGGGTTGTCAACATTTTATCGATATTTTGATATATACAAAATTACCAAGAGGTTGGTGGAGAAGATAAACACTGTCAAAGATAGCAAGCAATGGTGGAAGCTCGCTAAGGAGATTAATAACCAACAGTACTCTCAAAGAACAGATGCGCATCAATTCGAAACCCTTTTGAATCTCAGGCAACTAGCGAATAGCATAGAATAGGCGCAGTTTCTTATTGAGAATGCTGAACTGGATGCGCCGATTACTTAAGATGAGTTCAAGAATGCTTTACGTAAAGCGAAACCAAATAAAGCGCCAGGAACTTACAGAGTCCCCTATGAGCACCTGATATATTCCACGGAATCATTCCAAGACGAACTTGACGGTGTATATAACCGAATGTTAGTAACGGGTGAAGTTGATAATGCCTGTGTAATCTTTCCGATTCACAAAAAAGGGTGTCATCATGAGGCTAGTAACTATAGGGGAATAGCTTTCATGAACTGTGTAACCAAATTACAACAGATTAACACATTGGACACAACGAGAAAAGCTTATTTGTGAGTATCAAGCAGGTTTCCGGTCTTAGTAATCTACTTCGGACAACGTCTACATCCTGGCAGCGGCAGTACATCTTAAACTGGTTGAAAAGAAAAAATAGAGGCAAGCTAACTTCGGCTCGACCGAAGTTTATATACCCTTGGAGCTTGATATGTGGCTGACAGTTTGTATGGCAGCTATACTATATAGTAGTCCGATTTCGACAAATCTTGTTGAAATTATGTAAAATCATTGAAAACTTATAAATACGAGCGATGGGAGCGATAGCATTGAAAACAAAAAAGTTTTCTCACTAGGACTATTTTTCAGACCTAACTTTTGTGTGGCAGCTATACTATATAGTTGTCCGATTTCTACAAGGCTTGGTGAAATCATGTGAAATCATTAAAAACTTAAAATACGAGCGTTGGGAGCGATAGCATTGAAAACAAAAGTTTTTCTCACAAAAACTAGTTTTTCAACCGATCGTTCCTATGGCAGCTATACGCTATAGTCATCCGATCCGGCCGGTTCCGACAAATGTGCAGCGTATTTGTACCAAAAGACTTCGTGCAAAGTTTGGTGAAGATAGCTTTAAAACCGACGGAGGAGATAGCATGAAAACAGACGGACAGACGGACGGACGGACAGACGGACGGACAGACGGACATGGCTATATCAACTCAGCTCGTCATGCTGATCAAGAATATATATACTTTATGTGGTCGGAGATGCTTCCTTCTGTGCGTTACAAACATCCGGACAATTTCAATATACCCTCTCCAAGGGTATAAAAAGTATATGCTTATTTCGTAGACTTTACGGCAGCGTTTGACAGAGTACCACGGCAACTACTTTTCTATAAATTACATCAACTGGGTATTTCATCAAAAGTACAAAGTTTCCTGCAAAATATATTTTGCAATACATCTTCCCCAGTGTGGACAGGTTGATACTAGGAGTGAGATGTCACAATCTTTCCGCACACACATAGGCGTAAAACAAGGATGTCTTCTTTCCCCATTGTTGTTCATATTATTTTTAAACGATCTACATGATGAAAGGACTATAGATCGGTGATATTAACTACCGAGTACTTTTGTATGCAGACGATATCGTTGTGTTAGCAGACGTTGTTGATATGATGCAACGAATGATCAACAAGCTCGAGCAGTACTGCAAAAAGTGGAATATGGAGGTGAATACCATTAAGTCAAAAATGATGGTATTCAGAAAAGATGGCCGGCTGTCTCAAAACTAGAAATGGACTCACAATTCGGAAGCAATACTGATTATTTTAGAACTCACCCATCTGCGAGTGGTACCTTATCCTCTACAAAACATGTTGAGCAGCGAAACACGTTAGCGAAAACTGTATTAATAGCACATGGAAAAATTACACAGTTCAACAAAAATAGGGGTCATCTCGGGCCGGGGAATAAGTTTGATACCGTTTGACGAAGGCTTTTAAGCTGAATACAAGTCAATTTTCCAAATTTTTCTAGCACGTCAAGTTTTTAAGATATCAATGGTCAAAGTTGTTAAAAATGCCTAAAACGGCAACTTTCAAAAATATATTAAAAAGCCATCTTTAACGGAATAATGCGTGTGAAAATTTAGATAAATAGAATGATCTTTACTCTATCCAGGGCCATAAACCAAATTTTTGATTGATGCGCAAGAAACGTAAATAAATTGAAATAAAAGATGTATATTTTACATGTTTCGAGCAAACAAACCAACATAATTTTGTGTCAGTAGGCTCTTTTTAAAATCAGTTTTTAATTGTTTTTAAATTTTTAAAATGCCGCGAGAGTGCTTAAACTCACCGGACTCTTTCTGCTATGTTTGCGCAAGGTACACTTCAAATTGTCAAAGAGAGTCCATCAACCATTTATTTTCAATCATTTCTTTTCCAGACTCAGTGATGCGAAATTCAAAGAAGGGGTTTTCGTAGGGCCGCAAATACGCAGATTGATGAAAGAAGATGGGGATATTGAAAAAAAGACGTGGATTTCAGTAAAAAGAGTTTTTAGTGAATTCCTTGGAGGTCAAAGTACACCGCAGTCTAAACAAACGGTTTCTGATATGCTTCAAAACTTTAAAGAAATGAAATTTAACATGTCACTAAAAATACACTTCTTGGACTCTCATTTGGATTTTTTTCCCGAACGCTTAGCCGACACAAGTGATGAGCATGGGGAAAGATTTCATCAGGACATGTCGGACATAAAAAAAGGAACCATGGAAAAACCCTATTCACATGCTGACCGACTACTGTTGTACGCTAATCTCAGAAGACAATGTTTCATACAAGAGGAAATCAAACAGGATATCTTTTCCAACTTACACCACAGTAAAAAAAAAAGAAATGTTGAGTAATATAGGACATTGAATAAAATTTTAAACTATTAATTTATTCCAAAACTAGTATCTTGTTTTTATTGCATTTAAATAGAGAATAAGACGCAGGTGAATGAATAAATTCACTTTGCGAAAGACATTTCCATATTCAATATCTTTCTCTAAGGGCATATTGTCAACAGACGATTTGGTGGGAAAATGGAATTTTTTGTCGAAAAGCCCGATACTTTGGATATGCAAAAGTAGCAATCTGTTAGATGATTGCTCTGCTCTCTCCAATGTGCTGGGACAATGAATGGCATCATTATATTTTTTCTTTGATTGAGAGCTGGAGTTTCACGGCGGCTTCCCACTAGAGGTGGGCGCGGGCCTGTATTTTGAGGCCCGGGCCCGCACGAAAACGAACTCTTTTTTGAGAGGCCCGGCCCGGCCCAACACGAAACTTTTTCACCAAGGCCCGGGCCCGGCCCGGCACGAAACTTAATTTTTTCTAAATTTGAGCTTTGTAGCCTAGTGCGTTTTTCATTTAAAACATGGCCCGATGTTGAAAAAAGCCTTTCGCTCGTAGACGAACTGGCGGGAATAGCCAGAATGGTCCGAGCTAATTTGGGAAGGTATTTTAAGTCCCTTGCATTTTTCCAGAATTCTAAAATATGTGTGCCAGGAGCTGCTGGATAGGCCAAATATTTGTCAAGCTCTATATCGATAGCGTTTTTCTCAACTTTTCGTTTTTTTATATAACTTAAGTCTAAAAATTCAGCAAACATTCCATTTTCAGAATTATTTGGGTTTATGTTATTACGCTACTATATTCATGATCCCCTATAAATTCGGAGAGCATTGCTTTTACCGTAGCTAACACATTATCTCTGTTTTCCTCTGAGAGGAAATTCATCTCTCTATAAGGAGGGTTCAAGAAAAGCCCAACCAAATGAGCGATTGCCGGAAGAAACCTTTTTTCTAATGCGCTAAAGGTCATTGTTTTAAACTCAGTTATTATTTGGGAATCAAGTGTGCTAGTTCTGCAAAGTTTACATAATTTTTCTGACCACAATGCAAATATTTGCAAATATTGCAAAGTTTTATCAATTTCACAATAGGACGCCAATTTTGAATTAGTGGTGAGCAAACAAGTAAAATAGTATAAGCAAATCGATAGTAGTATCGATAAACAATTAAAATGCGATAAATGGCGGTTCTAATTCGAGCATAAACAAAAATAGCGCGAACAAATCAAAATTGTTTTCGGGCCTATTTCGGGCTTGTATGGGCCTATTTCGGGCTTTTACGGGCCGGGCCTTTTGCTAAGGCCCGGGCCCGCCACGAATCTTAATTTATAACGGCCCGCGCTCCGGGCCCTGTAAGCCCGCCGGCCACGAAAAAAGCCCGCGCCCCACCTCTACTTCTACGTTCATCATTCTAAAGGAACGTTTTCTGGGCAAAACGGTTAATCTTCCTAAAAGAAGGCCGCGATTTTGAATGGCAATTGGAAAATGGAACTAAAGAGTCATGGAGCTTCGGATGTAACGAACTGGTAAACCAGGGTTCCCCAAGAAGAGTGCGCTAAAACGTCACTGTGTCTCTCTCTGACACACAATGAAGTATGACTTCGGCAAGCATTCGGCAAGTAAGTTCGTGCCCCCTTGGCTATCGCTGGGGAACATTGTGGTAAACCGATTAAAAACTAAGGCATTCCGAGAGTATTACGAGAAGGCAGCAGCAACAACGCGTCGTATCTGTTAATTTTTGGATTATACCAATGGAACCACTTATATTGCAGATTACAAGAAATGGCACACATTACATGGATTTTTAAAGCCCGATGTAGTCTCTTGAAACTGAACTTTGCACAATTTAAAAGAAAAGGAGACATTAAGCCATATTCTTGGACGCTGCCCAGTTCTCAGAGAGTTCAGGGTGCAGCATCTAGGGAAGACTTTATTAAGGGAGAATGGAAATAGGACTAACCATATAAGTCGCTTTTCACGAATAGTGAACTGTATGTGCTCTATGCGGACACTATTCTAGTCAAGCGCATAAAACAACAGCGGCTGCGCTGGATAGGACATATTAGCAGTATCCAGCAAAAGTTGTCTACAAACGGAATGCAAAAGACATTGATAACCACCACCAAGATGGTACTCTAAACGCTGTTCAAACATGTGCAAAATATTTATATACCCTCTGCAAGGAAAAAAAACTCACTTCTCATGCCTTAGTTTGGCGCCGAAGACAGCAAATTTTTCGCCACAAATTGAGCACTTAAACACAGGATCTCCACAATGTGTCTCGTTATGTTGTTTCAGCAGATTCTTGGTCTTAAAGGTGGCGGGACACTTTTTACAGGGAAAGAACGTTTTCAAATTTTCGGCATCCACATGAACATCCAAATGTTCATTATAAGCGTACTCATCATCATAAAGCTGTCCGCATTCTTCGCATATAAAAAAATTTCGTCGCCGCTTGGCCGCCTGCCTCATTTGCTGCTCTATTAACTCGGCCTCATGGGCCGCCTCTGCAGCTGCTAAAACCGCCGTGGCACCATCATCATCGTCCTCGTCCTGTGGCTCCTCTACCTCAAATCCAGCAAACTCATCCTCATCATCAAATTCCGCCAGCTCCACTTCATCTATCAATTGTTCATCCAAGTTGTCCGATTTCTTCTGCACACCGCCGCGTCCCTTATTCTGCATGTCGAACAAATACTTTTGCGAAAATATGCAACGCTCTCGAAATTTTACAGCCAAATCCAATTCAGATTGGCAGCGCTCACATATGAAATCGGGCAGGCCTTTGCTTTCATTTTGCGACAACTGAAAGAAAATATGGACATTGTTTAAACATTTACACTCGCCCCAGCACACCACCAGCTCACCTCAAGTCCTGTGATAAGCTTGAGCTGATTGAGCAGTTTCCCACGTTTAAAGTTAAACAGATTTTGCTGACGATCCTTGTCCTTGATTTTGTTAGCGCAAGTTCGACAAACTTGCGACAAAACCTCCGTAAAGTCCATTTTTTTAACAAGTTTTCAAAAATGTGCAGCAGCTTAACTAAAACAGTGTGACCAAATTTGATAGAGATGACTGATAGAGTGACTGAGTCGCATTATGTTGAGTCACTGTGAAGTGAGTGAAAAACGTTAGAGACAGAGACGAATCTGTATGACGAATTTGTTTATATACAAAGCTACTTGAAACGTTATTTACGGCTTTATAAAAATGTTAGATATTAGATTTGATAAAATGGGCGAGACTAAGCCCTCACACTCCCAATCGTACCATACAATTTTAGCAAGTGTAGTCAAAAATATATATTAGTGGTATTCCTGAAAGTTGATTTGCTTTTGATTTGCTTTCTGAAAGCAAAGCAAAGCAGTTGGTGGAACGACCTGATTTCATTTTGATTTGTTTCAATTGGCGCCAAATTTAAACATTGGCGGGTAAGCAAAAAATGACAAATGAAATTGTTAAATTGAATTTTCCAATCTTCTTTAACAATAGTATGTGGGCAGAATCTGTAGTTCTAAGAAGTTTGTAACTTTTTAAGGTGAATTCTTATTTATTTTTTGTTTATGGCCACAGAAAGTGACATGAATTTGACGATCCAAGGAAGACCGATAAAATATGGAGAATTTTATCCTCGAACCTTCTAGGAGAGCTGGCATATGTAAGCCTGAAAATCTCTGACCACGTCAAGCACAAGCTCCGGAACTCAAGCACTTATCTCTGTCCACTTAAGGCCGCGGGCCTTGTGCAGTCTAAGATGCAATAAATAATTATAATTTAATTGCTTTGGAATGAAAATAACTTACAACTTCTTTATATTTAAATCACAACAATTTAAACAAACACCTCGGAGCCTTTCTTCTTGGACGGTCGCACTAAAAACAAATCGAAATCATTCTTCCAATTTAACTCCTAACATTTACACTGCTCATTTTTATGAGCAGCTTATCGTTTTCAACAATCGAAAAAGCTTAAAATGTTAATTTTTGTTTTGTTATGTTAGTTTTTAATTAAATCTTTTTATATTAAAAACTTTCACATAACATAAAAAGGACTAAAATATTAATAATTTTACCAATCAATAAAACCCTAAAAAAAAAGCAAATATATCATGAAACCTACTATATATCGTTGCAAATTCAGAATTGAAAGTTAACCCAGTATTCCAAAGACAGATTTTGGTCGAAACAAAAAAATAAAATCAAACTGCGCCGCAGAAACAAATAGAAACAAGTAAGAGGGTTGCGGTCGAGTGTCCCGACAGCAAAATACCCTGTCCCTAGTAATGTGGTTCCTATAGCTTTGAATTCCATTTATTTTAAAATTTATTTCAATAAATGGGCAGGCGCACTTATGTACATATCTTCGGTGATTTTGCTCGGATCTCATTGTGGTACACAGAATAGATAGATGTTGGGCCTCACTGAATATATATTAAGTCTGACAGTTTTTCGCGGTTAGAAAAAGATGGAGGCGGAATTTGCCAAACCTGGAGCAAACTTTATCTGGGTACGGTGTACACCTACATACATGCAAAAATTTGTGGCTCTAACTCTTATAGTCTGTGAGATCCACGCGTTTATACAGAGAAAAAGACCGTTTTTCGCTGTTTAAAGACGGAGGAGGGGAAATTTTCCAAATCTGAAACAAACTCGATGTGGGTACAGTATACACCTATATACATTCCAAAACTTGTGGCTCTATCTATTACAGTCTCTGAGATCGACGCGTTCATACAGACAGACAGACGGACATGGCTAAATCGACTCGGCTGTTGATGCGGATCAAGAATATATATACTTTATATGGTCGGAACTGATTCCTTCTCCCTGTTTCATACTTTTGCACAAACTTAATATACTCTACGTACCTTTGGTACAGAGTATAAAAATTCATATGGAATCCCTTCTTGTCCTGGAGCTTTTTCTGGTCTTGTTTTCTTTAGCATGGATAGCTCAAAGTTTGCTATTTCATTAACAGCGTATTGAATAGGTGCCATATTTAGCGACGGATTCAGCAAAGCTTCGAAGTACCTCTTAAAATCTTGTGCGTTAATTTGTGTTCCGATCTGAGGTTGAGCATTTCTTATTTCATTCGCCACAATCCACCAGTCCTTGCTGCTTTGATAATAGTTGCATCCCTTCATATTGTTCTTTGCTTTTGGTATAGTTAATTTTATCCCCAATACTCTGCGTTCTCCTATATTTTTCAGATTATCAAATACCAAGTTCCTTTGCCTCAGTCCTGCAAATATATGCAACAGGGCGAAGGAATCATTTTAGACCATATAAAGTATATTCATACCTTCATATATGCTTGATCAGCATCAACAGACAATGCGATATAGCCTAGATCGCAGAGACTAGAAGAGCTAGAGCAACCAAATTTGAAATTTGAATGTCAGATCAAGTTTGTTTCAAAATTTTGGCTCTCCCATCTCCGCTTCACAAAAAAAATGTTGAATAATTTCTACAATTTTAAAAATTAAAACTTACATTTATATTCGCAATATCTGTAGTCACTGAAACTTTCATCAAGATCGGATTACAAATAGCAGAGTTAAAAAATGTTGCCTACCTTTCGGATGTCTCCCTCAGGAACACAGGTTTATTAGTTCTAGATCATTTGTGAGTTGATCTTCCAAATGGACACTTATCTCTTCCAGAGAATGACCACTTGAATGTGTCAACAAGGCTACAACAAGAAAGGCGAAACGACGAGCAAAGACAAGGGAAAGAAAAAGCGAGGATATATTTTAATGTAGTAACGCTTGCCTTTTACACAACTGCCAAAAAGTGTGATTGAGCTCCAAAAACACGGCAGTCGTTTTACTAAATTTGTTTTGCCTGCCTCGCCCGAAAATGAGTAAGTATTTCTTTTTTAGAAAATTTCCACCAATATCCTGACATTGGTAATGCATTTAAATATGCAGGTACCCCCTGCGGCAAGTGTACTACATGCCCTTGCGGCACAACTGGATCCCAAGCGCAACAGCAACAACCGCCGCCACGACCCTCTCCAATGCAAGCACAAGGGCCTTGCCCACCGGAAGGCTGCAGCTATCCTCAACAGCAGCCACAGCAGGCCCAACAAATGCCCCCGAACTCTGAAAATGGACCTGGCTGCCAGGTGAATGTCTATCAACCTCCGCCTCAACCTCTTTCCCGCGCACCCGGCCGCGCCCCGCATGTGGAATGCGCTTGCACCCGTAATCGCAATCAGCCCGCGGTCCAGGCACCCTTAGCCGATAACTACACCTGTAGCCGTCCGCCCCGTCAGCAGGGACCGCCCCTTGTGGAGACCCGTTGCAATTGTCGGGAGAAGCCCAAACAGATGGAGTGTCATTGTGCACCGCCGGTGGCGCCACCACCACGTTATGAGCCACCACCCACACATGCCAATGTCACTTGCGGTGCCCAACCGCCGGTATACACTCCGGCGAATCAGCCGTATTACCAAAGGACCAATCAGAATAAATGCAACCATTGTCGCTCGAATCGCAAGAAGTGCAGCATTCAGTGAGGCGAAGATCCAGAAATTCGAGCTAAGTAGGCAAATGGCTCAAAATTCACACGATTTGGTTAGGCATCAAAATTTCTAGAATATCTTTCAGATCAGATCAAAATTTCAGTACCAATATTTCTGGCCACAATAAAAAATTAAAAAAAAACAATAAACCAAATGTGAATGCTAATGGGCAAGTAGAAACAAAAACTCAATTTATCGAATGTGGACAGAGAGTTACGAATATACTAAACAATAATCTAATCTAAGGATCGGGTCGCGAACCAAAGGCTTAGTTTCCATAGCATCTTCCATAGTCAAATTCATATTTCTTTAATCCTCCGCGGGACTTTAATTTTAGGAAATTATATAAGAAATTATACCAGAAGTGCATCTCGTAATGTAGAGAGGATTTTGAAATATTTTCCATCTATAGGGCTACTCCAAAGAAAAGTGGTCCGGACAGATTCGAGACGGACGGGAATGCACTAGTTTGCTAGAGCAAGTTAACGTTTCTGTTCATCACAACTATATGTCCATTACCCCTGACTAACAGACTTATTAGTCTTGAGATTAAAGGGCGCAGCTCGGTAAATATTTTTCAGCAAAGCTGCAAACCCGATTAACTTTTCGGACCAGTTTTTATGGGCATCAAACTCAAGATTTTAGTTTAAACCTTGGTTCAGAGCTTCCAAATCGTTACAGCATTTTCGCCGCGTTTTTAACAAAATGCCAGATGTGATGGATTTAGTAGCCATAAGGGATTACACATTAGGGTGTCCCAAGAAATAGTGAAAACATTTTTTTCGCGAAATCAAATACGCACACCCTTTATCTGTACCGAAGGTACACATATGAACAAACAGATCTCGGAGATGGTAAGAGATAGAGGTTTGACATGTATGGGACAAATGTTTCTTATAGCTGCAGGCAGATCAAGTTTATTTTGAACTTTGGCCACGCCCCCTCCCGCCCCCGCAATTTTGAAAAAACGTCATATCTTCCACAGTTTTGTAGATAGATGGTTCTAGAGATAGTTAGTAATTGTCAAAATGTATCGATTTGCTGAAGAAATGATAAAGATCGGATGAGCGGTTCTCAAGTTATAAGCAAAAAAGTGAACCAAGCTGCCCCCGCCAACCCCCCTCCCACCCTTTTATAACCAACACCGCACAATCTTAGAGAGAGAGAGAGCGAGAGAGAGAGAGAAAGAGACTGAGATAAAGATAGAGAGAGATACAGCAGCAGCACTGCATTCAGCTCCTACCCAGGTACAGAGTATGTTATAGTCGGGCTTGACCGACTTTCTCACTTGTTTTTATTCGGTTTGACCTCATTGACTCATAAAATAAATATTATTGAGATTGGACAATGGTAACCCGTGCCGAGTTGAAGGCAAAGTTTTTTTCATTAAAGTTGTACTGACTTACTACACAGTACAACACTAAAAAAAACCCCCGTCAGAAGACCCTTAAATTGCGATAAAAGGGTCTCCTGTAAGCATCACCTCATACCCAGTTTTTCAAATGAAGCCTCGGTTCGTGTTTTATGGGTACTTTTGTTCTTGCAATACACAACAACAATATTAAATTAGTTTTTAATGGTTTAAGGTAAAATTCTCCCAAATTCAGAAAATATGGACATGGTCATTGGGACCTTAATATAAAAGATTCACTTTAATCATTCAATCGGGTTCTTAAAAAGCGCAAGGCAGATTTTTACAAAAATCGGTTTTTATGAAGGGCTTATTGCATGTTGCTAAGAGATGGTACACCACAGCCAAAACGAGAGCGTAAGTTAAAGTCGGCTCTAACCGACTTCAATATACCCGTTAAAACAAACATCAAAAACATGTTTAGCAGAGTTCCTGCGTTCCTTAGGGTGACCATCCGAAAAGTATGCAACATTTTTCATTTTTTCCTCATAACTTGAAAACCGTTCATCCGATCTTTATCATTTCTTCGGCAAATCGATCATTTTGCTAATTATTAACTGTCTCAAGAAAATAAAAATCGTCTATCTTCAAAACTGTAGGAGGTATAACGTTTTTCCCAAATTGCGGGGGCGGGAGGGGGCGTGGCTAAAGTTTGAAATAAACTTGATCTGCGTGCAGATAAAAGAAGCATTTGTCCCATACATGTCAAACCTCTATTTTTTACCATCTCTGAGATCTAGGTGTTCATACAGACTGACGGACAGACAGACGGACATGTCTATATCGACTCGCCTGTTGATGCTGATCAAGAATATAGATACTTTATATGGTCGGAAATGATTCCTTCTGACTGTTACATACTAGAGACCTGCACGAGTAATCAATAATTACTCGCCTGGTATGATTACAAATGAGTACGATTACCTAGCTGTCAATTTGGCACCGTAGCACCGTAGCATCGTAGGAACCGCACCGTTTTAATCATTTTTAAGCTAAGTTCACACAGGCAAATAATTTGACAAATTTTTAGGAAATTTTGATAAATATTTGGCTAAATAGCCATGATTGCAGATTTTGCAGGACTTAAATTATTAACTATGGTTCTATTCACTAATAATTTGATCAAATATGGCCGAAAAGTTCGCCAATTTGGATAATTTAACCAAATTTTCATAAAAATTTGTCAAATTATTTGCCTGTGTGAACTTAGCTTTACTCATGTTTACTTTTCAGGGTGCGTAATCGCCCTTTACCTGCAGCTCTCGAGACTGACGGCTTATTAAATCGCGAAATAATACCAAAGAGGATAAAAAATAGTAATAAAAAAAAGACAGTGCAAATAAAGTGATAAATCATGTCGGGATCATTGCATAAGCGCAATTCGCAGCTAAGGGTTCTCCGAGGTAATAAAAACGCGAACTACTTAAGAAACTGCTTTTCATGGCCAAAAATGACCACACTTAACAGCATTACAACGATTATGACAATGCCGAACCGCGGTAAATACCATGGATGACCAATGGTTAAAAATACAGTTAAGATCATAAGGAATGTTTCAGACCACTTTTCGTGACTGACAAATCATCGAATCGCGGAAAAATACCGTTGAGGATCAAAAATAGTAATAAAGTCAAACAAACAGGAAAAAATCCATGTAAGGATCATTGCATACGCGCAGTTCGCAGCTAAGGTTTATCCGTGGAATTAAAACCGCTAATTACTTAAGAAACTAGTTTCAAGGCCACAATAGATCTTATATAACTACATCACCATGATTATGACCAACCTCTAGTGACTAACCGCGATACATACCATGTATGACCATTAACAAAGAACTTAGAAGAAGAAATTTTCTTCAAAATTTCCGAAAAATTTTTCAAATTAATTGCCGGTGTGGTCATCCATGGTATTTATCGTGGTTTAGTATTATCATAATCATGGTAATGTAGTGCTCATGTGTGCTCATTTTTAGCCTCGAAAATCAGTTTCTTAAGCAATTAGCGGTCTTATTACCATGGAGATCCCTTAGATGTGAATTGCTTGAATGCATTAATCCTGGCTTGATGTTTTACTTGGTTGAGAGTAAAGTTTGTTTGACATTATTAATATTTTTAAACCGCAACGGCTGCGAATTGCGCTTATGCATTAATCCAGGCATGATTTTTTACTTGGTTGGGCATAAAGCTCTTTTGACATTATTAATATTTTTATCCTCTTTGGTATTATTTCGCGATTTAATAAGTCGTCAGCCGAGTGCCGGATGCTGGCTCCCAAACTGTGCCTCCAAAATAAACCTTGCTAATATTTTTATTATTATTATTTTTAATTTTATTTTTTTTTCCGTTTTTTCGATTATAATCGTGCGATGCCACGATGCCGACTACTACGCGGCACCGTAAAAATGAGTACATGATTACACACAAGTAACTGTGTTATTGTTCAGTATATTAAATATACTATATTTGTTTCATAAGATAGATAACATATCAATATCTTGGAAGTGCTTGATAGAAAGAAACTGGATAAAATAGTGGAAGATGTGGAATCGTGAACGTCTGTGATTAAGTCAAACACAAAGTCTAAATACTGGAGCATTTTTAACTCCGTCCATTGTAGAATAGTGATCCTAAATCCCTTAAAAACGACTCTTATTTTTTCTAAATTTCATTCAATTATTATTTATTGTATTACTAGATCTTAAAGTGCAGAGTTTTGCAACGTTGTCTATGATAAAATGACAGCAGAGTCTTAATCAGTTTCAGGAATACCACTATAATTTTTAAAAGAATAATAAGTACATATTTTGTTAGTATTTTCTGCCCCTGATGTCTTATATATGTAAAGAGCAAAATGTCTTCGTCCCTCGGGGGGATCCACTGACCATCGCTGGATGTAGATTTCGTATATTAGTTTATTTTTTTGTCTTCTTCGCCTTAAGCTTAAACCTAAAAGATTTTCGAAATTTTCCCTAAGATATTTGTCAGAGATTCCTTTTGGGGATTGTTAAAGATCATTCTTAAGAAATCTCGAAATAGTCTGAAAAATAAGGGGGTTCGCAGACTTGTACTTTGAGTTAAAGGTACTGCCCAACTGTAGAAAAACTGTTTACGTTTTTCTTATATTTGCTTCAGTGTTATAATAGGGCCTTAAAAACATCCTGTAAAACTTTCAAGCAGATTCGTGGAAAATCATCAGGTCTATTGCACGTTTAATTAATAATTATGTTATATTTTTCTGGCTTTTATCTAAAAAATCATTGGTAAAGAATAATCGTACAAACGTACCAAAATGATCCTTAGCTAAAAGGCTATCCAAATCCTGCAAGCTTTTTATCCGAATAACTTAAAAAAAAATAATCAATTTTTAAGTATTATATTTATTTTCAGTTTTATTTACTCAAAAAATAATTTGTTGATTTTTATTTAATGTTAAAAAAAATGTTTTTTATTTTTAACTTACTTATAATTTTCAAGAAATAAGTTTTTTTTTTAGTATTATTTTCTCCTCCAAAAACAATTCTTTGAGTTAACTTATTACTCTAAAAATAAGTCTTATATTTTTAGTTTTTTTTAGAATATTCTTATATAATATTCTCAAAATAAGTCTGTTTTTCTGTTTTATTGAAAAAAATCTAGGATATTGTTTTCAGTTGCACTTAAACTTAAAAATCGCTAATCAGCCTTTTGGTATAAATCAAATTAATTTAATCCATCTTTCCCCTTGACATATCTAGGCAATACTTCTAGCTGTGCCTTACGGCCGTCCTGCTCTTCTGCAGACTCTCCGCCGAGTCGTGCGGCCTTCAATCGTACACATCGTTACGAACGTAGCGATACGCGTATGAGCCGCTTCCGCAGCGATAGTGATGTCTGGCATGGCAGTCATCGGGACAGGGCAAGGAATCGAAGTCGACACTGTTTTGTGTATCGTTCGGATAGGCCGGAAGCGGGACCCGGAGTACGAAATGAATGTGATTGCCGAATGATGGAAAATATCGGTTGCTGTTGTCCGTCCCGACCAGTAGCTCCTCCACCGCCCGTTTCAGTTGCAACTCAACCCCGTCAGCGTTGTTGTTATCCCAGGGACGAACCACCAGCATCTGCCGCTCCATCCAGCTTCAAGCCGAATGTCAAAAGAGCATGTTGTACGCCTGGTGGGAGAGGTCAAGTGAGGTGTTTCAATGGGAACAGATGTGGGGGCCAGGGTAAGGGTTGCTCTTCTAATGCTTACCCAGTGCCCGAGTTGCCGCATAGACGAGAACGGGATATGCATCCCTGTGGTTGCAGATGTAAGTTTGGTGAAGCGAAACCGGAGAAACCTAAACCGGTGGAAATTGCTCCAGCCCCACCACCTCAAGTCGCAGTTGCACCAGTTACCCCTTCGGCTCCTCTAGCGAATTTTCCACCAGTTACAGAGGCCTTAAATGAGGCGCCATGTTGTGATCCTTACTATCGTGCTCAGCGTCCGCCAACCAACCCCACTAATCCCTTGGCAAATTTCGATTTAGAGCGATTTGACCGAGAAGCCAATGGACGCCGTAGGAATGTATCGATAAGAACCTGTGTGGATTATGATTATGAGCCGGGACCACAGCCAGTGAGGCCCCACCCACCGCCTTCAGCCACATATGGGCAACCGCCCCGCCCACCGCCTGCCACTTCCCCGCCGGATACGGAATACGAATTTGTAAATTGTCCTTACCGTTGAGGCAACTGAAAATTGCATTTAAATTTAAAATGCAGCCCTGCAACTGAGCAACACTGAAGTCACTAAAATCGTTATTCAACACTGGTCAGCAAAAGCATTTGCATTTAGCGTGGAAATCAGAAAAAACAACACAAAAGAAAAAAATCAACATGGATGAAGGCGACTATGATCATGACGAGTAAGTGTCACCATTTGGACCATTAATTTACTAACTAATCACATTTATCCATCACCTTTCTCAGCGTGGGCGGTGATGACTTTGACGATGTCGATGAGGATGTGGACGAGGATATCAACCAGGAGGAGGAAGTGGACAATATTGAAATCATTACACCTGGAGGACAAGCCGGCGGCGGTGGTGTGCCCAAATCCAAGCGTATTACCACCAAATATATGACCAAATATGAGCGTGCACGTGTCCTAGGCACCCGTGCCCTACAGATAGCCATGTGTGCGCCCATTATGGTGGAACTGGACGGCGAGACCGATCCCCTGCAGATAGCCATGAAGGAGCTGAAGCAAAAGAAAATACCCATTATCATAAGACGCTATTTGCCGGATCATTCCTATGAGGACTGGAGCATAGACGAGCTGATCATGGTAGATAATTAAGGAGCACACAATAAGTTTTATTCTTACACAAAATACACATAAACATTAACAATAAGCTGCCCAAAATGTGAAAATGCTTTTGTACTTGGATCATCAGCTCCAGGCGTAGCCCTGACCACGTTGATAGCACACACGTTCCATGAGGCCCACGGCTTGTGACCCTGTGCGACAAATGGCAGTCACTATGGCCGGCATCAGACCACATTCCGAGAGATTCTGCTCGCCAAAGACATCTTCTCCCGCCGCCTCCGCCGAAGTCGCATCCCCAGTTTGTGTTTCCAGCAGCTTTTGCGTGGCCTTGCTGAAGGCCAAAGTCTGTGGACAACTGGCCAGAGTGGCGCTAAACATGTCTCTCTGCTCGCCCAGCAGTTCAGCCACCTGGGGCAAAAATGTGGGCATCAGCAGTCCCTTGATATCCAAACTGAAATAGTCGACCCCATCGAGACGCACCTTCTTGGAGCGCGGCTGCAAATGCTGCAAAGTGGCCTTGGGAAAGGCTATGGGTGAGATGAGTGTGGGTGGCACACCCGCCAAACGACCCACCTGACTGATGGTGCTCTTGGCATTTAGCAGATAGCTGAAGAATCCCTGGCACTCGACTCCTTCGATCAGCAGCAGAGAATTATCACTAAAGTCCTCACGCATTTCCAAGGCCTGCTGTTTGCGCACATGTGAGGATTGTATGCGCCTGAGTTCATGCTCATCCACTTCCAAAGATTCGAGCCAAGCCTCGTCTTCTTCCTCGGCCTCGGCCAGTGACTCTTCTGGCTGCTCTTCGTTCAGGCTATCATTCTGGCCCTTGGCGTTCATTTTCAAAGGCCGGCTGTACTCAATGCCTTCCTGGCTGAGGGCCACCCTCATGCCTCTGGTGGAGGGTGTGACCAGCGCATGACTTTCCGCCCGTCCGCCAATACCGGCGGCCCTAAATAACACCGTAAACGTATTCGCACACACATAGAAATAGGGACACTGTCGTGCCCTCAGCAGCTGGAATAAGCCTCGAAAACTGTAATCCCACTCCTCGGCCAGGGCTTTGCGTTCCCGTTCACCCACTTGAATGCCAATATTTTCCTTGGCATTGCGTGGAAACAATGTAAGCCAGGGTAAGTGCGGATGCTGCCAGTAGTAGGTGCATTGATTGAATCTGGTGGCATCCGAAATATCCAAAGTGGTCTCCATCCGTTGGGTGTCCATGCAGCGCACAAAACTGGTCAATCCGCTGGCCAATTGTGAAGTCTTCAATTGGGTTGAGGGCAATTCTGTGGGACAAAAGATACGCGCCCGCGTCTTCAAACCCCAATCGAGCGGCAAATGCTGCGTATGCTTCTGTTGGGCCGCCCAAGCAACATCATCCTCCTCTTCAGCCTGGGCATTGGCCTGTTTCAGTAGCTTGGCAAAGGCTATGGGATCGAATTTTTGCAAAACCAATTTGGCCGGTGCCGGACGTGTGGGTGTTTCTTTCACAAAACTGGCTCCACAATCGTCGGCCGGGACTATATCCTCGACTTTTGGCCTTTTCAGAGTTTCCTCCGTGTTCCTGTAAGAATCACATTTTAAATGGTATACCTTTCATCCCCAACAACTTACTTGGCAAAAGGATTCTTGCGCTTCTGTGCCAATTTGGCCTCCAAGAGTTTACTCTTATCATTTATGTCCAATTCAGGTCTCTTGTTGCAGTTGTTGTTATTGTTTCTAACACGCGCCGCCAATTGTTTCTTTTTCTGCTTCAGCCGTTCAAGCTTTATGAAATCATCGGGTCGCGTCCATTTGGAGCACCCGGCAGTTTCACTGGACATTTTGGCAGGATTTGGATTTGGATGAGAGCCACACTCCCACTCCCGCGCAAATAAATGCTAGTGTTGGAAAATGTTGTACTAGCAAATACTGTTCATTAGAGATGAGCTATTAGGTGACTGATAAAGTGATTTAATGTTTGTTTGGAAAACGGTTTTTAACGACAAAAGAAAACTGTCAACAAAATTAAGCACAAGTTATAAAAAAGACGCCTAACAAAAATAAACTAAAAAAATTACCAATTAACGATGGGGGATTTTATTTGCCCGTCCGGCAAGCTATACTCTTACTCACAGCCAGGAGTGGTCAGAGATTTCCTAGAATTTAATTATGGAAAGACGTTTTTAAAGAGAGATCTGTTGAGAGCTGTTAAGACCCAAGCTGGGCCCTGCGTGTGTTTTTCGTGGTCAAGCCAGCTAGCTCCAGTCCTCAGGGTATGAGTACACTAACCCTGGCCATTTGTAACTCTCAGCGTACTGGGGTCGCTCAATTTTGGCGAGGTTGATACATTTTCTGCTGTGGCACCGGGTCCTTGCTGGAACGTGCCTTCCCGATCTTGCTCCTGGATCCGTTTCCTGCTCTGCATGTGAACATTTTGATGACACCACGTTCGCACGACCACATTTATAACAAAATATGCTACGCTGGGGCGATTCACAGTCCATATACACATTAGGCTCCTGTCGAGCTCTATGCGTCACGTGATGAGTGTAGTTCCTGCTCCTTTCAGTCGCAAAATCCTTTCGGCTTCTCTACATTCATCGCGTAGATGTTCCAAAGTGTATACTTTGATGGGATAGATACATTGCACAGTGGGCGCAAATGCCGATTTTTTGGCATAAACTCCAAAATTAGAGACAGAAAGTTGAAACTTCATATATGTGCTATTTATATTATTTGTTAATTTCGAATTAGTTTTTTACCGTTATTTTATTTATTTTTTTTAATTTTTATTTTATTTTATTTTTATACATTATCTATTTCTAACTCAAATGCAAAATGTTCTTTAACTTCAAACTTGTTGTCATCATCATACCTCAAATGGGGGTGCCCACCCGACAATCGGTATCGAGAACGGATCCGTTTTCGACATTTTCTCGAAGGTTTCTCTAACAAAACTATCGAAAATGTGTTCCGTTTTCAGTCCGAAAAAGTATTACCTGTCGCTCAGTTTGTGGCAGCAAAACGTAAGTTCTCGACACACGTTTTCGGATCCGTTCTCAATACTTTCTCAATAGCGAAAACGTATTTAAAACGGATTAGTTTTCGATCCGTTTTCGCTATCGAGAAAGTGTCGTTTTCGGATCCGTTCTCGACACTTTCTCGATAGCGAAAACGGATCGAAAACTAATCCGTTTTTAATACGTTTTCGCTATCGAGAAAGTGTCGGGAACGGATCCGAAAACGTGTAGCAAACGTTTACTTTCGCGATAATAAAAAAAAATTTGTTTCCCAAATATAAACTTAGAATTTTTGTTAGTTTTGTATCTTTATATATCTTCAATCTTTGGAGTCATGACTCCAAAAGCGCGATAGCCTCTGTTGGAAGTTTGCGTGACTGACACGACGAATATCGACCTTGTCTGAATCTATCAAAATATTTCGAAATTGCGCAAATATGCGCTTAAGTTGTCAGCTCTATATAAATGTTAACACAATAACACACACTTCTACATAAGCACTTTTAGCAATACGGCGTAATCTTGCTAGATCTGCTCCACGAAACACAATTATTAATGAAATATGAAATATGTTCCAACAATACATTACAATAAATACAACACGAAACAAAAGCATCTCAAATTTAACCACTCTACACTATATTTTACATACCTTAATGAATATTTTGCGTATTTCAAAATGCAGTTATATATAATCTTGTAAGAATGACTAATAGTCAAACATTTACTAAATTTCTAACACATACAAGGCATAACTAGCCTTGCGCAAACAGCTGATTCAACGCGCAACGTCGCATTGCCGTGAAGAAGTCATCCAGTGATTCTCCAGACTGCTGCTTTCTCTGCAACTGCAAACGGTGAAAATCTCTTAAGAGATTACTCCAGTGCTGATTATAATGTTTCTGCAAATGCTCCACCCGAAAGATGAACTCTTTCGCACTCATTCCCCCGGTATTTCCCGAAAATTGGAAGCCCTATTTTTTCAAGAGCACGAATTGCTGATTTCGAGCTGGTACTGAGCCTCTCGGGAATTGCTGCCCTAATCCATTTTCTCTGTCCAGGACAGTCCCCGCTGTGACTCCATCTGTTTGGCGGACGAGTGCCTTGGGTACCCATCTGATTTTGATGTTGACTTTGTGTGGATACATTTGGTAATCTGTCGTTGGGGGGTAATATCCGCGGCTTATGTTTTGGACTTCAATATTGCTGGTGATTATATTATCCGTTTGGCGTCTAAGATGATGTTCCCGAGAATATCGACGACCGTCTTTCAGATCCAACTTCTTCATAAGGTTCGCAAATGCATTTCGGCTTTTAACTGTTCCTGGGAAATTTGGATCATATCGAGCAATTTTCTCCTGTTCGCTGATCGGAACGCTTCAGCATTTTCTTGGCTGTATTGCTCCTGTATAGGGTCTAAAATTATGTTAGATTATGTGCCATACGGAGTGGATGCGTCGTCTAGGTTCAGCTTTGTGAATGCCATTGTTAATATATATCAGGATGTATAAACTTTTTGGCAAACTTCTTCCCTGTATTTCAATCTATTTAAACAAAAATATCTAATATCTTGGCGGAAACCACTTTAGAGGAGAAAAGAAACTTCCCCTCTCATGGCATAAAAGGAACGGTTTGTTCATCGAATATATTGGGCCAGCACAAAAATAAAGTATATGTCCTGGTGCAAGGAAAGGGAGGGATGCGCGAATAAGAGTCTCGATCCATCTGGAGTCCGTCAACTGATGTCTTGTCCAAGTTTTTTGTTTTTTTTTTTTGTGTTTTTTTATAATATTCGTCAGCTAGGTACCGATTTGTGTGTTTTGCCCATAAAAATGTTAAATAGTTCGTTTATTTTGTTTGGTCAGGATTTTTTTTTGGTATTCGAACTCAAATTTAAATTTGAATTCATACTTAAAAGATCCAGTTGTGCAGTGTTAGTGTTGTGTAATGTCTTACAGCTGCAGGTAGACCGATTAAAAACAGCTCAATTACCTTTCATGTCACAGTACTGTTTGTTTTTCGAGCATAACTTCGACAGATCATTGATAATTATCAATCGATTATGTTAAATTCGTAATAAAAATCAATATGCAGCTGAAAATAGTATTAAATATTTTATTGATATATCGGTTGAAAAACAGAACCAAATATAAACCATATGTGGTCAAAAAAGTGATTTCAAGCTAACACCCTGACTGCTGTGACCAGTCATTTGTCCCCCCAGATATACAAATATCCGTAAACCATTTAGTTTTGCCAGAGCCTGCAGTAATCTAGTAATAAGTATTTGACATTTTTCAGCTATTTTACATTACATATTAAACAGTTGACGACTGGTGGGAAAAATAGCTAAATTGTCAACGCTGTGACAATTTTTTTTTTTTTGTATTTTCGGCACGGTCTACTACGGTCACTCGAAAAAAGCAGTATTGCCAGTACCGCCGCGACAAGAGGAACAGCGCTTGGTTTTTGCGATTGTTTGTGGAAAAATATCAAAAAATAGCATTGCGAAAAAATGGGTAATAATTATTGAGGGACTCCAAAAATTTGGAGCGGACGCGTTTTATACGATTTTTTAACGATGAACTGTGGATTAAGTGGGGTAAAGTGAATCGTCCAGCTGAAATTTGCAATTAATTTGTGTAATTTTTAGTATTTTTCAGGCATGTGTGTGTGTGTGCGTGTGTGATGTATGTATGTATAATGTACATATGTACGTATTAATTTTAATTAAAATTTACTTCATGGCGCAAGCGAAAAAAAATATTATTTCACAAAGCGGCGGCTTCGGCAAATCTAAGCAGATTTGAGCCCAAAACCCAAGTGCAAATTTAGAATATTTATTACAAGTTCATGAGAAATACGTGGAGGTGGAGCCAAGCCAAAGTGTGGCAATGTGATAAGTGAGCTGTGTTGTTGTTGTTGTTGGCAGCATTTTAAATTCGAATGACAAAACATCACGCCAAATACAATGCAGAAGCTGAAGCAGATCGCAAGCACACCCACAAATAGTTAGAGGCGACACGCAGGCGGGGGCGCAGGCAACACAGGTACCAACCCAGAGACGGCTGCGCTGCGACTAAGTTTCAGTCACCACGCCAGCACCGTCATCAGCAGCAACAATACGGTTCAGTTTGTTTCTCCCAGTGACCTGAGATAGTCCCCCAGTGGCGTAGGGCCAAAGCAGCGGCACACGTGGGCACACAGAAATGAAAGAATACCCCGTTTACAGCCACTGGCAGTGGTGAATAGACGCGTACTTGCCTCGTGGTGAGGGTGAATTTGAATGCTCGCCTACAAAACAAAAACAACAACAAATTTGCCCTCACCCGATTGGGGCCCAGCAGCGGCAGACGACCAGTTAAGTACATTGCTGGCAATTGAGCGGTTTTTCCGCCAGAGCTGGCAGCGGGCTGGCGACCCCATTATAGGCGACTTCCCTACCATTACAATCTCTGAACTGTCGAAATGAATTCAGACGCTTGTTTTGATGATACACTCTATCATTATGTTTGTTCAACGATTTCTCTATGATGAACATTTTGTCGTCAGTATATTCCGAGTTGCTGGAAGGCTTAAGGTGGACATTTCGAATAAATTTTTATACCTCCGAATAAAAACAAGAAAAAAGTTTTGCAAAATATTCATTCGTTTTAACTTTATTACCAAAAAACGGTGTATCGACAAAATTGCTTGTTCTAGGTAGTTTTGTAAAAAAATAGAAGAAATTTTTCAATAATTTTACATTCAAATTTTAAATTTCCTTGAAAAATTGTTAAAATTGTCTGGAGGTTAGTATCGCATAAAAAGAAGCATCTCCGACCACATAAAGTAAATATATTTTTCATGACGGGCTAAGCTAAAATAGCCATGTCCGTCCGTCTGTCTGTTTCTGTGCTATCCCCTCAGTCAGTTTTTAAGCTATCTTAACCAAACTTTGAAGGTAGTCTTTAGGTACAAATACCTTATCGCGTATACTATAATTATTTTTATTTACTCTACTTCTTTAAAATTTGAATACACAGGAATGTCGCGTATTAAAATCTATGTGATTTCAGAATTGAAACACAACAAATTAAATTTTCTAACTTTCAAGATATATTAAATTTACTACTCCACGAATACAAATACTATCTTATATGGTTCTAATACTCATCTTAGAGTTGTATTTTAGGAGCCTAGTGTTAACAGATAATAAGAGAATAGAAGAATAGGTAAATATTTAGCTCCACCACTGCTGGTATTCTAAAGGGTTTGTCTTTAAGGTTCTCTAGGTAAATTACGTTTTTATAAAACAGAGAAAAAACCATGGCTGCCAAATTTTGCCGAAGGTTCGGCCCGGGGTTTCCAACCAGTTGTAAAGCCCAACATAAGCGCAAGTCTTTTTTTTTTAATTTTACCATAAGCAATTGTTTTATTTCTGTTAAAAAAAAAGAGAACGGATTGTCTGAAGGTAATACTGAAAACGAGGTTTTGATAAGAAATGATGTAGTTCTAGTGTGAACTAGGATGTGTTCGATCGGTCAATATAAAGCGGTGTTATGGAGTTTCAAAGTCAAATTTCGAAAACCTGCCTTTTTTTTTTTTACCCTACTATGGTTCTAGCTCCGTTATTTTTAGACCGATCAAAAATATCCTAGATCACACCAGAATATTGGGTATTACGAGGTTCGGTTCACAAACCTAAGTAATTTTTCCAAAGTCACATAATGGAAAATATTGGGAATTTGTAGAAATTTTAGTATAAATGATTGTGTTTTGAACATGTTTTGCATAAATTTTAATGTTTATTGACGAGCTAATGTAAGGTTAATAAGCATTGGTTACTATAACATATCGAAAGACACCGTCTGAATGAAATCTACACTGCTTTGAACAAACGATTTCAATTCGCTTAAGCTCTATTTACACGACCTGATCACTCATCTCAGTTTTCGTCTGATTTGCTGTCTGACCGTGTAAAAAGGCGTCTGAGTAGACATGAAGCTACTCAGATGAGCGATCAGACGAAATAGAACCGGTTCTATTTGGCTTGCGCACTCATCTGAGTTGCATTTATCGAGTTAAAGTGTTCGTCTGACGAAAACTCATCTTAGCGATCAGGTCGTGTAAATGGAGCTTTAGCGTGAGCCACGTGAGCATATTTGTGCAACTTCACTTTTAAAGGCAAACTATTCTAATTCGCAAATATCTGGACTGCTTTGTTAAAGGTCGTCTCTTCATTTATTTTACTCCCATATTTCTAATGCTTGTAAATACATCTCTATAATCTGGGTATTTACGCAAGTTGGCTAGAAAAAAGTTGATATTGTTTTTTACTCTCTAAGTGCCTCGATAAACGGTCTTTTTATACCCTTGGAGAGGGTATATTAAAATTGTCCGGATGTTTGTAACGCACAGAAGGAAGCATCTCCGACCACATAAAGTATATATATTCTTGATCAGCATGACGAGCTGAGTTGATATAGCCATGTCCGTCTGTCCGTCCGTCCGTCCGTCCGTCTGTCCGTCTGTTTCTATGCTATCTCCTCCGTCAGTTTTAAAGTTATCTTAACCAAACTTTGCACGAAGTCTTTTAGTACAAATACGCTGCACATTTGTCGGAACCGGCCGGATCGGATGACTATAGCATATAGCTGCCATAGGAACGATCGGTCGAAGAACTAGTTTTAGTAAGAAAAACTTTTTTGTTTTCTATGCTTTCGCTCCCAACGCCCGTATTTATTAGTTTTTAATGATTTTACATCATTTCATTAAGCCTTGTCGAAATCGGACCACTATATAGTATAGCTGCCATACAAACTGTCAGGCATATATCAAGCTCCAAGGGTATATAAAATTCGGTCGAGCCGAAGTTAGCCTGCCTCTATTTTTATACCCTTGCAAAGGGTATTATAATTTTGGCCAGAAGTTTGCAACGCATAGAAATATTCATTTCCGACCCTATAAACTATATATATTCTTGATCAGGGCGACGAGCTGAGTCGATTGAGCTTTGTCCGTCCGTCTGTCTGTCCGTCTGTCCGTCTGTCTGTCTGTCTGTCTGTTTCTACGCAAACTAGTCTCTCAGTTTTAAAGCTATCGGGCTGAAACTTTGCACAGAGTCTTCTTTTTACTGCACACTGCTAATATGTCGGAACCGACCGGATCGGATGACTATATCTTATAGCTGCCATAGGAACTATCAGTCGAAAAGTGGGTTTTTGTGAGAAAACTTTTTTGTTTTTAATGTAAACGCCTTCCGCTTCGACAATTATTAGTTTTATACGCTTTTACACAGATTTGGAAGTTTTTGTTAAAATTAGATGACTATATCTTATAGCTGCCATAGGAACTATCGGTCGAAAAGTGGATTTTTGTGAGAAAACTTTTTTGTTTTTAATGTAAACGCCTTCCGCTTCGGCAATTATTAGTTTTATACGCTTTTACTCAGATTTGGAAGTTTTTGTCAAAATCGGATGACTATATCTTATAGCTGCCATAGGAACTATCGGTCAAAAAGTGGGTTTTATCAGAAAAATGGTTTGTTTTAATGCTAACGTTCGTAAACTCTGTCGTATTAAAACATTTGCAAGGGTATTAAAACTTCGGCAAAGACGAAGTTAGCTTGGCCTTCTCGTTTTTTTTTGAGCTCAGTACCAATATTAGCTGTTCTAAGACCCGAGAATTTAAACTATATTAGCTTCAAACCAAAAAAAAAAAAAATCGGCAAAGCAGCGCATTGCAGACTTAAAGAAGATTAAAAAAGAAATTCTTAATGAGAGTTCTTAAAATTTAGCTTTAAATGACACAATGTCGGATTGCGAAGAAGAGAAGTTTATGAAAGTAAAAAATAAATGTCTTAGATTCCTTCGAAAATTGTCTAACATAGACTGTCAAATGTTTTAAACTTTTGGAAATTTTGCCGCCAAACTATACTAGCTGTTCCAGCAACACAGGAACTAGTACTAGTACTGTTCTTTCTGATCTAAGATAGTATATATGTATAAACAGCTCCTAAAAGAAGCCTTATTGAATGAAAATGCAACAAAGAAGTTCTGAAAAGTTTATAATGTCAGCTAGTGAATTTGATAGTTTCAATAATAAAACAAAAGAATATTATTTTAAAAAATAAGTATTAATAACTCAAAACTATTCTTCTGTATTTAAGCGAACTAAAAATACGAACCAAAACCTTAGGTTCAAAGGTTCCAGGAATCGAACCATTGACTTTACAACGAGTTCGAACCCCCGAACCGAAATTTTTAGAGGTTTGCAGCCTTGATTACAAGTAATTAAAAAAAAAATTGAAAATTGGTCAACAGATTTCGTCCTTAAATTTTTGTAACCATTTTAGAAGAAGTGGTCCTGAGATAATCGCATTTAAAGTTTCGACGACATGTTTTCGATGAAATAAAAATTATTTTTAATAGTTTTCAAATATGGATTTGATGCATTTGGTTGTTAGCTTTCGCCGGAAAAATAATGAAAATCGGTTAAATAGTTCTCTAGAAATTTGTTTCAAAGTGCGTCAAGACATCTCCAAAAATTTACAAGTAAATTTTTTTTTTTTTTTTTTTGGGTAATTCTGAACATCTTAGAAGTTTTTGGAATTTTTTTTTTGTACCTTCGGTACATTGTATAAAAAAAATTTCTGATGGTACACACAAAGTTGAGAGCGTTAAATAAATCTCTGTTGATTTGTGTTGATTACATTGAATTGTAGCTCTTCACCGACCTCAAGCCAGCCAAATGCAAAACTTTGTAAAATGCTTGTGTGAGTAATGCTTGAGAATATGTGTGCACACTTACAGTCGTCGGCTGTCGCTGTATGCGTACAAAAAAGCGGCTGGCTCCAGAGCAGCGATGGCCAGCGAGAGCGAAACCAAAAAGTGAGAGTGTGCAAAAACAAACCTCCGTGAATTTGCTTCGACCTAATCCAGAGGCGTCCAAATGGAGAGGACAAAAATTGCGTTGGGGTGAGGAAACAAGAGAGAAACCTTTCTTCAGACAACACGCGTTTTACTTGCAATGCAGTGCTCACCGATTCACACAACCATAACTTCTGCTCTCGTTTGCTTAAAAATACGACAGACTTCGGCTCGTGCGAGCCTTTGGTGGCCGGGTCTGACCTAATCGCTTTGAACTCTGTCAAGCGACTGACGTTTTCTTAGCCAAAATCTCATTGTCAGCTTCGGTTAACCCCCCGGTATCTGTGTGGGACAAACCTTTGTTTTCGGTCCGGATTGGAACCGAGGGGCCAACGCTGCTCTAGAGCGCTCTCTCTCTCTGGCTTTGGAAGAGAGCGAAAACCCAGTTTGAAAAGCCAAGACCAAAAAATCGTGTGCAAAAAAAACGAATGACGTTACTCATCTTTTCGAAAGATACTATAATTTTTTCATATATCTCGTTGCTGGGTATTTTTGACTGTAATCAAGCCAAATGTGCACGCATCTCCGATTTCAGTGCCCAGAGGCAGGCCGCCTTAAAGTGTGTTGAAATTCTGTTCGTATTTGCTGCATGTTCTGCACACACGCTGCTGCCTTCTACTTTTAGTCTTCATCGTGGTGTGTGGGAGTTAGCAAGCAAAGCGCGTCCCAGAGCGGACGTTAAGTTCCGTAATTTACACAAAACGTCTTATATTTGTGTGTACATGTGTGCGTGTGTGTGTGTGTGCGTGATTGAGCTGTCCATTCAATTTGTATGAAGTAATAAACGTAATTAGTTTGTTAGGCGAAAATCTGACGCATCTTTTTTTGATTTTGTTACAGTTCAAGATTGGATTAGAGCAAACAGAGAAAGCTAATAAAAACAACATTTCTAAGTGATACCGCTCGGTGTGCCGTGAAAAACGGTCTCCTTAGTGCAAGTGAAGTTACGCGTTAAACGATTTATTTTTTTTTGTTCCGCGGCGATGTCCACCGCCGCCGCTGCCGCCGCTGAAACGGGGTCGTCGCCTGGTAAAAGCAGCAGCAACAACAACAATGGTAATCCCAACAATACCAGCGCGAAAGGTGTGCAGCAGCGCCGTCAATTGGTGAGTATCACATTAACTACTGATAGGGAATTATTGTCGTTTTGTTGTTGTTGTATTTGATTATTGATAAGTCATTGTCATTTAAATGGGAGGAACGTAAAATCATCATAGAAAAATGTATCTTTTTCCTCGCCTGGTCGCCACCTACCCCACCTGAGCACGCTGAGCATTCGAGCTCAACTGATGCCGCATGACCAAAAACTGTGAGGTTTATGCCATATTTTGCTGTTTGTGTGTTGTGTTTTAGTTGTTGTTTTGCCTTTTGTTCTACCGTGTGCGCGCTCCGGTGTGGTGAGTTTCCACTTGGCTGGCTATTTTGTAGATAACAGCGCTGTGGTGAAGTTGTTGTTGTTGTTTTTATTGTAGCTGTTGTTGCCCAACATATTTACATACAGACGCAGTGTAATGCTGACGTTGACAACACTTTGATGAGCGGGGGGAGGGAAGAGCGTACAGGAAGGTAGTGACGGTAGCGTTTAGTGGATCAGCAGCTGTTACCCAGATCGAGGTGGCCCTTACTCCACTTGGCAATTAGCACCATAATAGAATACATTAGGAGGCACCCAGGTGGTCAATTTTTAGTTGACGCCACATAAACCACTTGACTGGATTCGTTGCTGGTCGTCGCACACAAACAAACAAATACACGCACTTTTATGCTGCTTCTACCTGTGCCCAAAGTCACCAAAACAAGCTTTTAGAACACGCCAAACAAGTTTCCCACTTCTTATGCTGAGACGATGATGCTCAAAAAAGGATATACCCACCCAGACATATACAAACGAGGGCAGTCGCAGTTTATAGATTTTTTTTGTCGTTCGTTCCAAAATAACTCAAAGCAGGAGACCATGAAATGTGCATACACCGAAAGAAACTCTAACAAGCTTCTTCGGTTTGCTCCCGCTTAAATTTTTCAACTCTATTCCTTCCCAAACTGTTTCCGATACGATCGGCTTAAATTTTATATTCAATCCCTTTCTTTTCCCGGGAAATCATAAAAAAAATAATTTAAGAAACTCCCAGCCACAAGGATTTAATTTTTTCCGTCTGGTTCGAAAAGGAGGTATTCTTAATAAATGGCAAGTTACTAGACTTAATGAGTCAGTAGCCCTTATTTCAAACTAACAACTGTGCTCACTAAAAGTGTATAATTCTATAGACTTGAGTACAATAAGTTCTGAAATAATGCATAAGAAACTATGTGATTGCAATTAACAGTAAGTTTTTGCTTTAGGGGAATAAAACCGAATCGTATATTGGTTCTGCTTCTGGTTCTGGTATGTACGGAAACTTATGTTTCGGTAATAGGTTCTGTTTTAGTTCTAACCTCATTTCGGTATTCGGTTCCGTATTGATATCTGGGTTTTTTTTCGGTACACTGGTTTTCCAGGTACCAGTAAAATCGGATGGAAAACATTGATCATGGATGTTATAGCGTAAATCTGATATTTTAGCAAAACTTGGTTTTCAAACCAAATCGGATGGAAATTGAGTGGATTTTGGATCGAAAGCGATTTGTAAAACACTTGGGAATAATTACACCCCGGAAAAAAACGTTTCTTCGAAAACCTTCCTTTTTTGGTCTTTTCCGTTCGAATACATTTATGAATCGACTTCGCATCTACTTTCAGTTAAAATATTTGCGTCAGAGCTACTTTTCTAAGGAAGTTTCACTTAAACGAGGTGTATTCTTAAGATTAAGGGCCGTTTTCTTATGTTGCTGTTTTTTGCAAATCTAGGTGGATTTGGTGCATTTTGTATTTCGTAATGCACCAAATCCACCTAGATTTGCAAAAACAGGAACATGAGAAAACGGCCCTTAGTCTAATCCTAGAGGCCTTAATAATAGATCCCGTCGCACACATAAAAACTGCCATCACCACGTCTACCTTTCCGTGTCTACGGAAGAGGGCTAAAATTCTTTCTATTCCTAAGTCAAATAACTAGTTCAGGCCCATATCTATTTTGCCATTTCTTGCCAACGTTTTAGAAAACTTTATGGCCACTCAGATGCAAATATTCCTTAATGATAATAAGCTAAACAATCTGGATTTAGGAAAAACAGAAGTTTTATAGCGGTAATTACAAGCATTGTAGAAGATATTCGTCAGCAGTTGGATTCCAGAGCTGTTACGATTTTAACGCCGCTAGACCCGTTAGAGAACCACGATATGCTTTGCACGAAAATTCAAAATCTTTATAATTTCACTAGCATTGCTGTTAATTTTATTAGATCCTACCTCTCTGGCAGGCTCCAATTTTACTTCATTGTCTCGAGGTTTACCGCAAGGATCAGTTTTGGGGCCCTTATTGTTTTTTTGTCTATGTTAATGACTTATCGAATGTTCTGTCTATCTGTTTATTAGTTTCTTATAATGAAGCCGATTAAATAAACCTCTGGGCAAAAGAAAATGGTTTGGGGTTGAATCCATTCCAATCAAAGTGTATTGTCATCCACAAAGAAACTGTTGATGCAACTCTGTAGCCAAAATTGTTTTTAAATAACACGCCCATTCAATACGTGAAACAGTCAGTAAATCTAGGGATAACGTTTAATAACACTCTGTCGTGAAGTAACTTGTTTCAAAAACTAAGACTTGCTCTCTCACAAAGAACCAATAATTTTATTTGTCCCAGAATTAAAGTGTAGTGCTCGAAAAGGCAGTTCTTGCTGTTCGTCTCGGTTTCGTAAAACTTAAAAAACTCGAAATTAACTACAACTAATTTAAATTAATTATTTCTATATTTACTTATATTCAATATTTTTCATTTTAAAATTCCATCCAAACATAAAAAACACAATACCTAAAAGTATTAGCAATTATGCCAGCAATAATTCTTTTAATTATAAAGTGTGGACTTTTTTGATAGTCAGTAGTAACTAGCACAAAGTCAAATTTGTACTTGTAGTGCTGGGATAAAAAAATACAATAAAATACAAACAGAAATGGATGACACAAGTAATTTTCTGTTCAAATGTTATTATGACTTAATTGAAAATTACGAGACGGGATTGAATTGAAAATTTTTGGTCGGTAATTGGTAATATGTGCCTCAGATTTTCTGAATTCGCTGTTACTTGATCAAAGTGTACTGTTGTCATTTCTGAACAAATTCATTATATTGAAATTGTCCGGATGTTTGTAAAGCACAGAAGGAAGCATCTCCGACCACATAAAGAACCGTTGAGCTGTTTTATTTTGAACGAGTTAAATAGATCATTATGGAAAGGCAGGTACTGAACTATTCGATTCGGAAACATTTCCTGAGCTGATGTATTCGAACTGTTTTTTTGAAATGGGATTCGAAGGGCACTACGAGTAAACTCGTGCAGGGCTCTAGTATATATATTCTTGATCAGCATGACGAGCTGAGTTGATATAGCCATATCCGTCTGTCCGCCCGTCCGTTTCTATGCTATCTCCACCGTTAGTTTTAAAGCTATCTTAACCAAACTTTGCACGAAGTCTTTTGGTATAAATACGCTGCACATTTGTCGGAACCAGCCGAATCGGATGACTATAGCATATAGCTGCCATAGGAACGATCGGTCGAAAAACTAGTTTTAGTGAGAAAAACTTTTTTGTTTTTAATGCTATCGCTCCCAACGCTCGAATTTATAAGTTTTTAATGATTTTACATAATTTCACAATGACTTGTCGAAATCGGACAACTATATAGTATAGCTCCCATACAAAGGATAGGTCTGAACAAAAATCTTTGTGAGAAAAAGTTTTTTGTTTTTAACTATCGCAACCAAACTTGTTACTGATCAATTAAAGTTACATGCGTGTGAATAAATAACACGCGTTGATCTGAAGGGTAGTTTTCCACAACATGCACGTCAAGTGGTTCGAGGACTAGTCGACACTTTAAAGTGGTGTCTCGGCTATCCTGTTTCGAGCGATCCTCGTCAGTGTCGCTCTTGATATTTAATTCTATTACAAAAATTAAAATGTTTATGATATAGGCTAGGTTATATACTTCTGCACAACATTATACGACACCGCGAAAATTTTATTTTCAACCCTCGTAGTAGAATGAGAAAGCATAATACAACGAAATCAAGTAAAAGTGAAAGTATGAGAAAGAATGAAAGTTTAATGAATTTTGCTTAAAATCGTTTGTTCTTATCTCTGATTGCATCTCGCGTTTTCAATTAGCACAAAGTGATTGTTCTAGTGACCTTTTTGTGTGGGCTCTAGGTCATTTAAGTTTTGAATATTGTCCAAAACTTGTCTAAACACGCACAACACCACAAAGGAGGCTGATTGACAGTATAACGCTATTTCATGAAATCCAATTCAATCATCAGCTGTCTCTGCCTGTTCTTAGTTTGTTGGCAGAAGTCACCTCATGACAAAATTGCTATAACCGCTTAAGAATCACAAAGGCAGGCTTGTAGCAAATTCGTCATCAGCAACAAACGCCAAAAACACAAAGGCCTTTGTGTGTGTGTGTGTATCCCATGTATCGGTCCTTCTGCTGCTAGTGGGGGAAATTCTTTCCCCGCATTTAACTAACACAGGCGCCAATTTTTTGAATTGCCCAAAGCAATCAAACGGGGATGTTGTTTTTTAATGAAACTATTTTAGGTTTAGTTTCTAACAACTGCGTCGTGCCCACGCATTTTATCACAAAGTGATTGTTTTAGTGACCTTTTTGATTGAAAATCATAGAACTTTTTAAGCAGGCACTAGGTCATTTAAGTTTTGGATATTGTCCAAAAAAGCAATAAAAAAAGTAAAAAAGTTCGGTTTTTGGTCATGTCTGCAAGTGTACCAAAATTATACAACACATGTCAATTTGTTGAAATTTTTTATTATTTTATTTTTCTAATGAAACATAATCAATATTTTTTAATTAATGGAGCCATTATGAGCTTTTGCTACCTTGAAAAGTCCCTTAGGTATTGAACTCACTCAATTTTTAAGTAAATTTTGGTCTAGACCAGATAGACCATCAAGCCTAAATTTCACTTTTGAGGCTTACGACATTCTCAAATTTGTTGTTATTGGCCTAAACTCGCCTGGCTGTTTTCAATTTGGTTTAGGTCAGGGGAGCACGCTGGGCAATCCAAAACATTTATATGGTGATCACTTAAGAAGCGCTCGGTCTTCTCTGCTCTTGTGAATAGATGCATTATCTTGCACAAAAACAAGCTCTCTTTCCATATTGTTTTCAAAAAATGGCAGTAGGCTATCCTCCAATACTTTTTTGTATTCTCCAATGTTCATCCTGGAGCTTGTGAATCACAGATCTAGCGTTTCCAGACGCATGAAAGGCTCTCTAAACCATTGCGGATCCGCCTCCAAAATTGCGTTTGGAAAACATAAGTGTATCCTTACGCACATCTCTCTAATAGTGCCAAAAACCAATCTGGTCCATCAAGACTACATTTTTTTCACCAGAAAAAAGTGATCTAAATGAAAAATATTGAACAAAGCTGTATGAACCAAATAACGTTAAAATAAAGTCTCATGTTCAAGCTTAAACACTAAGAAAGATTTTAAAGGCCCAAAGTTAAAGCAATCTTTAGCCATTTTTATGAGTACATACAAGTCAATTCTGTGGTCTAATTTCTAAAAAGTGTTGTACTTGCAGTTAGTATTCAATTCTAGTATTTATCTATCAAATATCCTTAAATTCCAATTAAAAATCTGGTATTAGAAATCGCGGGACTTGTGTAATTTTCTCACAGTGTATGTGAAGCTCTAAAGTTTTACTTGGAGCAACAATCCTTACGGGGTGCCCCCCGCCAGCCGGTGATGCAAGCCTTGGCACTTCCCGTAAGTGCATGCGCACAGAAAGGAGACAGCAACAGGAGCACACCACAAACACACCCAACCCAATTTGCATTGCCCTTTGCATGCATATCCAAGCACGCGGAAATTGCCTGAAAGCACGAGTTCCAAACCAAAAACCCGCTGGCAAGAATCAGCTTCACCGATGACGGCAGCCAGCAAGTAAATGAAAACGAAATGATGAAGACCAATTTATACCCGGATTGTTGTTTGCCGCTGTGGTGAATAGAGAGAGAGCTGTGAATCATACATGGCGCCCGCTGGTTGGTGCTGTGTATTTTTAGGCTTACCGGTACTCGCCATCTCCCAAACTCTCTCTCACTTACTCTCTCTCTCTTTCTGTTTTAGCGCGAGCGCAAACAGCGCAAACTCTATCTGGACGAGTGGTCAATGGGCGATGATGATGCTGAGGGTGCTCGGGGATTTAGTGTGGCCGAGAAGCTAGAATCATCAAAGTTTGCACAGGCTGGCATGGTGCGAGAGATGCGCGGCAGCGATCTGACTGTGGGGTAGGTAGTATCAAGAATGATGAAAATGTAAATAAATCCTTTTGTTTTCCGCCTAGATTCCTGCAGCAGCATGGCTTCAATATACCGCTACTGTTTAGGGACAAAAGTGGCTTGGGTCTACGTATGCCCGATCCTCAGGAATTCACCGTTAACGATGTACGCCTCTGCGTGGGCTCCAGACGTCTACTCGACGTCATGGACGTGAATACCCAAAAGAATCTGCAAATGACCATGAAGGAATGGCAACAGTACTACGACAATCCCCAAAAGGATCGTCTTCTGAATGTGATCTCCTTGGAGTTCTCGCACACGCGCTTAGATCATTTCGTGCAAAGTCCAGAGATTGTGCGCCAAATCGATTGGGTGGATGTGGTGTGGCCCAAACAGCTGAAGGATGCCCAAAAAGAGGGCACGAATTTGCTGGGCGGCATGATGTACCCCAAGGTGCAGAAATACTGTTTGATGTCGGTGAAGAATTGCTATACAGACTTTCACATTGACTTCGGTGGCACCTCCGTATGGTATCACATACTCAAGGGCAGCAAGGTGTTCTGGCTAATCCCGCCCACCGATCGAAATCTACAGCTGTATGAGAAGTGGGTACTGTCCGGCAAGCAGGCGGATATCTTCTTTGGCGACACTGTGGAGAAGTGTGCACGGGTCTACCTGACAGCGGGGAATACATTCTTCATACCCACCGGCTGGATACACGCGGTCTATACGCCCACACAGTCTTTGGTGTTTGGTGGCAATTTCCTGCATTCGTTTGGCATAGTCAAGCAGTTGAAGACAGCCGGCGTGGAGGACAACACAAAGGTGCCGCAGAAGTTCCGCTATCCGTTCTTCACCGAAATGCTGTGGTATGTGCTGGCACGCTATGTGTACACACTGCTGGGCCACTCGCATTTGGAGGGCGAACCATCGGTCAGTGAGACAGAAATGTCCGCTCGTCCGCACACCCATCTGACCCACTACGAATTGTTTGGTCTCAAGGAGATCGTGATGTATCTATATGATCTGCCGCCGCAAAAGAAGAATGTGCCCAGTTTGGTGCTGGATCCGGTGGCCTTAATCAAAGATGTGCGCTCACTGGTGGAGCGTCATTGCAAGGATCAGCAGGATATGGCTGTGACGGGAGTGTCGGTGCTGAGGCCAGCTGCCGAGATTCAGACACCTCAGCAGGGTCTCTACCAGCTGTACGATCGTACGCGAGTTAAGCAAGAGATCAAGCAGGAGATTGCACGTAAGAATGCTGAAATAATACGGGAGCAGCAACAATTGGAGGCGGGACGAGCCAGAGAGGCTGAGTCGGAGGCAACTGGAGTGTTAGCAGGCGGTGGCTTGAGCAGTAATGCTAGTTATCCCCAGGCCACAGTGGCGGGCGTGGAGTACAGCAATGGTGTGATGAAAAAGGAGCAACAACAACAGCAGCAGCAGGACAATGGACAGGGCGCACAGCCAGCAGGTGAGTCATTTACTGCTACGATCTTTAAGAAATCAGAACCAGAGTACCGAAAAGCAGGTGCCACATTTAAATCCGTGTGTCAACACAAAAATGCCCAATACCAGAAGCAAATTGAGCTAGAAATTAGAAGCATAAGGGATAGCAAAAGTTTCTGGGCAACTGCCAAAAACACCCACTTTAAAAGTCTACTCGAGCATTCTTGCAGGTCTCAAGTCAGTTATATGCCCTACCTTACTTTTTCAATCAAGACCTTGATTCAGCCATAGCATTTATGGAAATGACAAGCAATCCGACGAATTAAACCAAACAAGGCGCCTGGTATCGATAGAGTTCCCGGTGAATTTCTCAAGAATGCGACGGATGGTCTTCTTACAGAGCTCTTGCAAGCTTAAAACCGAATTTTCGAATAAGGCGCGGCACCAGAAATCTTTAAAAGGAACATTTTATATCCAATTCTTAAAAAAGGTGACCCAAGCAGCGCCGCCAACTATAGAAAAATATAATTTTTAAACAGCCACCAAAAATTGTTTACGTCGATACTGCTAGAAAGGATAACGCCATGGGTAAATCGCAACGGTATCCTGAGCGAATTTCAGGCGGGACAGCATATTTGTTCTTGCATCAATAGCAACAGAGTACTTCCAAAGAAAGAACAAAATGTATGTATTTTTTATTGACTTTAAAGCGGCTTTCGACATAATCGATAGAAGGGCAGCGCGAATCGCACTGCCGTGTGGAACGGGAAGTCACTGTCGGAGTGGTTTAAGACCAATACAGGTCTAAAACAAGGCTGCTTCCTTGCTGTTTGTGGATGATATCACAGAAATTCTGCCTGGAGGTGTGAAAATCGGAGCACACATTGTCAAGGAATTCATGTACTCAGATGACATGGTTCTTCCGGCGGACAGCCTACAGAAGCTGCAAGAGATGATCAACCGCACTCATGAATACGTGTCACAAATATTGTGCGTGAATGATGCAAGAGGACGCTTGTCACGAAATGAGAAGAGGACTCTAAACGGCGCAGAAATTGAAGTAATCAAGGAGTACAGATATCTGGGCGTGCTATTGACTCAGACTAGCTATCAAGAGCACATGGAGTTTCTTAAAAAAAAAAATGTAAAAAGCAGCGCAAAGTTTAAAGTTTTTGAAGCAACATCGCGATCAATAATGTGCTACGCCGCCCAAGTATGGGGACACACTCAATAAGAAGATTTCGAAAAATTGCTGATGGGATTTATAAAGCGATTGTTGGTAAGTGTGGTGATGCTGTTAAGCATTCCACAGACTAGACGACGACGATCATTGATGGTTAGCACTGGGGAATATTTTGGCTACGGCTCGTCGGATGGGAGAGATCTTTTGTCGGTTTTAGTTGTCAAGATTAACATCAGCATAGTCATTGCCAAAATTATTCACATTAGTCATTGCATCGTTCCCATCTGTATCTGTTGTCAATCTAGAAATTTGTCGTAAAAGTTCAGAAATCATGGATTGCATTTGACTCATTTGCGAACTTACTCTACGATGTACATGCGCTAAGACTTGCTGCTCTATTAAATCTGTATCTTGGTTTAGGTTTTCCGCCGAAGCGGAATTAGAAAATCCGTTACTGTTATTATTTGGTGGAGTTGGATCATTAAGATCGATAATATCATTTGTCTACTGGGACTTCTTCTTTTTATACCCTTGGAGAGGGTATATTAAAATTGTCCGGATGTTTGTAACGCATTGAAGGAAGCATCTCCGACCACATAAAGTAAATATATTCTTGATCAGCATGACGAGTTGAGTTGATATAGCCATGTCCGTCTGTCCGTCCGTCTGTTCCTATGCTATCTCCTCCGTCAGTTTTAAAGCTATCTTAACCAAACTTTGCACGAAGTCTTTTGGTATAAATACGCCGCACATTTGTCGGAACCGGCCGGATCGGATGACTATAGCATATAGCTGCCATAGGAACTATCGGTTGAAAAACTAGTTTTAGTGAGAAAAACTTTTTTGTTTTTAGTGCTATCGCTCCCAACGCTCGTATTTATAAGTTTTCAATGATTTTACATAATTTCACCAAGGTTTGTCGAAATCGGTCAACTATATAGTATAGCTACCATACAAAAGTTAGGTCTCGAAAAAGTCTTAGTGAGAAAAACTTTTTTGTTTTCAATGTTATCGCTCCCAACGCTCTTACTTATAAGTTTTCAATGATTTTACATAATTTCAACTAGATTTATCGAGATCGGACCACTATATAGTATAGCTGCCATACAAACTGTCAGGCATATATCAAGCTCCAAGGGTATATAAACTTCGGTCGTGCCGAAGTTAGCTTGCCTCTATTTTTCTTTTTCTGAGCACTGGATAACAAAATTCTCTCTGTAGAATTTGATTCTGCGTTCAAGTTCGGATCAATAACTTGCTCTGAAACAACTTCTAGTAAACTATTTCGTGTGATATTTTGATGGCAAGTTGAACAAGAACGTGTCAAGCCAATTCTAAATGCACATTCGATGGAATGTGTGTTTGCATCGTGTTATAAGCTTTAAATCCAATTGAATCATTGGGTTTGAACAAATTTCACAGACTTGTTCATTATTTGTAGGACAGTCTATATCTAAACTATGTATGTTTTACAGCCATTTCGAAAAAAGGAAAAGACAAAATCGAATAAATCTTAAAGAAGGTTAACTTTCAATATTCAAACTTTTCTCAAAGCAATACTCATTAACGGTTTAGGGGTATTGAAATCGGAAACATCAACAAAAATTTAGTAATGTATACTTTACTATGGCTTATTCCCCAATATACGAATCGAAGAAATTGTCGCATTAGAAGTTGATGGCTTCAGATGATAAATACCAATTTTTCCGGGCTGTAATGACTAGCATTCAAAATCTTAAAGATTTCCACAGACATTGATACTTTCTTCTTTAACCTTAGTCCTAGCATGCATAAATCTGTTAAACTCTTACACTTTGGTTGGGCGGGTATTACGGAGTTTGAACACCTAACTCCCAATGATGCATATTAAACTTGGCTTACTTATTTTGAAACACCTCTTGGCTCGGTTAGCACAAGTTCTTCTTGTGTGTGACAGCTAGATACGACAAAAGATCCCTTCCATCCGACGAGCCCTATCCGAAATATTCTCCAGTGCTAACCATCAATGATCGTCGTCGTCTAGTTCGTGGTATGCTTAACAGCACCACCTCATTTACCAACAGTCACATTACAAAAGTGGACTATCTCCAGTTTAAGCTATATGAGGAAGACCATGAACATGGAAGCGCACCGACTGCCAAAAATTATTGCTACGTACTTGATGCAAACGAAGAAGCAGTTCTTACAAAAGTGGGAATCTCTTGCAACATCACTGAACATAAATTGCTCTTTTGAGAATCTATCCACCTGGAAAATAAACCATGGACTGTTGATAGAGGGTGTGAAAAGATCTTCTCGAGGTAAAGCGAGACACGCGATACCCATTAGAATACAACCTTGGAGCCAAAAATTACTTCAACGATGATATAGGCATAAACTGAATTGCGGCAATTTTCAAGGCAAGAGTAGAGCTCTTGAGTTTAAAATACTCCCCCCCCCCCCAGAATCGATCGCTCGGAAGAGTGTCCATTATGCAATATAAGAGAAAGAAAAGATACGCTGCGCTTTATAGCAAGATGCCTAATCTTAAGGGAGATACGTCGAATTTATTGGAAAAGGGACAGTTTTAGCAGAGAGGAATGCCTGCAAGTTCTAAACGGAGAAGCTGGCTACATCTTCAAAGCCCAACGTTATAGGCAATTGTAAAGGAGGAATTTATTCAGTGGATTCAGAAACTTGCGCAAATTGAAGCTTTTTTGACGAACGATCTGGTACCTGGGGAAGACCCGGAAAGCCAGGTGTTACCACCAATTATCATTTTTGATTTTTTTGTAGTTTTTGCTTTTTTGTTACCTACGACAGTATTCTTACAACATTATCGTAGCTTTACTTTTTATACAGAAGAACCCTACAACCCTCTCACCTTTTTTGGTTGTTCTCTTTGCAGAGGCCACCTTTGTGCTGCCCACGGACACACTCAAGTATCGACCACCCAAAAAGATGCACCTGGCCAATGCAGTCGCTGCCGCAGCCAGCTGCAGCAGCAGCAGCAACAGCAATAGCCCCACTGGTTTACCCACTGCTGGCCAAGCTATCAGTGTCATAGCCACCTCATCTAGCTGCAACTTGCCTCATCTGGATGGAGTGGGCTCTGCCCCATCACTCGATAATTGTCCTTCGCCCGGAGAGGGCTCCAAACTGTCACCGCATCTCACTGGAACGGGTCAGCCAAGACGTCGTCGTACACGTTGCAAGAATTGTGCAGCCTGTCAGCGATCTGATTGCGGCACCTGTCCCTTTTGCATGGACATGGTTAAGTTTGGTGGACCCGGACGGGCCAAACAGACATGCATGATGCGTCAGTGCCTGTCGCCCATGTTGCCGGTGACGGCTCAGTGCGTCTACTGCCATCTGGATGGCTGGCGGCAAACACCAGTGTCGCCGCAAACCAAGCAACTCGCCTCCCTGGACGGACCCTCGGCTTTAATGGAGTGTTCCGTATGCTATGAAATAGCCCATCCCGACTGTGCTCTTTCCCAGTTGGATGGCACTGAGGATGCAGCCGATGCCAAGGGCATTGTTAATGAGGATTTGCCCAATAGCTGGGAGTGTCCCAGTTGCTGTCGCTCGGGCAAGAATTACGACTACAAGCCGAGGCACTTTCGCGCCCGACAGAAATCCTCGGAGGTGCGTCGAGTGAGCGTGGGCCAGGGCAGTGGGGAAACCAGCCAAGTGACCACGCTGGCTCCTCCAGTGGGACAGTACAATGACTTTGTGTTCACCAGCGAATCGGAGATGGAGGGATCTGCCACGGGTGTGCTGACCCACTGGAAACAGGGCATGAAGCGTCACCATCAGGCTTTGGAGGTCAAAACCGAAAGCTGTGACACACCCTCACCGGGCATATCACCTCATTCACTGGGCGTGGATAAGCTAAAGCGACGCAAAAGTGAGGATGGCCTCAGTGTTGGCAGCAGCATCAATGAGAGCAATGATGCACCCATTAATGAGCTAGCGGGTGCAGGCGGCTCCACAGCGTTCAGTAATCATGGCAACGGCGGTGGAGGAACACGCAAAAAGAACTCCATACGCTCTCAACTGGCCCAGCAAATGCTCAACTCCTCCACACGTTTACTCAAGAAGCCACAGTATGTGGTGAGACCGGCGGGAAACAGCTCCGCCGGCATAGCCCAAAACAACGCCAACAATGGAGCCACCAATGGCCAAAGCCATGCTATGGGAGCTGCTTTAACTGGCGAACGATCATCAAGTGTTAACCATAGCCATGCCGCTGGCAGCGGCACCAATGGCCATCCCAGTCATTTGCCCCATCAAAATCTCGCCTTAGATCCCACTGTGCTCAAGATCATATTTCGCTATCTGCCCCAGGACACGCTGGTCACTTGTTGTTCCGTATGCAAAGTCTGGTCCACGGCAGCCGTTGATCCTGATCTCTGGAAGCGCATGAACTGCTCCGAGCACAAAATGTCAGCTTCCCTGTTGACAGCCATTGTGCGCAGACAGCCGGAACATCTCATTCTCGACTGGACACAGATAGCCAAGCGTCAGCTGGCCTGGCTGGTGGCCCGCCTGCCGGCCCTGAAGAATCTCTCGCTGCAGAATTGTCCCATTCAAGCGATTTTGGCCCTGCACACCTGTCTCTGTCCGCCGCTGCAGATACTCGACCTGAGCTTTGTACGCGGCCTCAATGATGCGGCCATACGGGACATACTCTCGCCACCCAAAGATTCGCGTCCCGGTCTAAGCGACTCGAAGACACGTCTGCGCGATCTCAAAATTCTCAAGCTGGCCGGCACTGACATCTCTGATGTGGCGGTACGTTACATTACCCAGTCGCTGCCGCATTTGAAGCATCTGGATCTCTCCTCGTGCCAGCGCATAACGGATGCTGGTGTGGCCCAAATAGGCACCTCTAATACGGCCATTGCCCGCCTGACGGAGTTGAATTTGAGTGCCTGTCGCTTGGTATCGGAGAACTCGCTGGAGCATCTCTCGAAGTGTGAGAGCCTGATCTGGCTGGATTTACGTCATGTGCCGCAGGTCAGCACACAGTCGGTGATACGCTTTGCGAGCAACTCCAAGCACGACCTGTGCGTGAAGGACATTAAGCTGGTGGAGAGGCGACGGCACTCGGTTAGAAATTGGCACGACTGAGGCGGACGCACAAAAGAGCACACTTAGAACACACAAAACTCCTACTTCTAAGGCAACCAAAGAAAGCCCTTCGCCAGTAGTCAGAGTCCGCGTATTAATGTAGTTGTCTGCTTTAGAGCTGGGGCTGGATTGACCGCTGGGTATTTCTTCAAAGGTCACTGATGAGGATGTTTGGCGGCATCCGAAATACTTAAGCTATCTGACCAGCCAGTTTCAGTTAAAATTCTTCTGGGTGAAGGGCTTGTAGGGAAGAAACTCGGACACACACACACACATTTACATTTATGGACGTAGTATTAGCCAGGTTAGGACTAAATAGTAGGCATTCCCATGGTTTAATCAAGATTTTGCGAGTACTACAAACATTTTTGATCAGTGTCATATAATTAAGCATAGAGAGCTAGCTTAGTGAGTAGATTGAGGACGCCTCCTTAGAAAAGGATTGTTGATATTCTACTAGTATTAACTCTCTCTCTCTCTCTCTCTCTCTCAAACCTGCAATAATTGTTTAAGATTCAAAGATTTGATTAATGTCTTTTATAAGCCCTTCCTCGCCAAAAATTCGGGAATTTTTTTTACTCTGCGAATTTTTAAGTTTTTGGTGTTTCCGTAAAAATATATTTCTATGCAGCATATCTCGGTCTAGAACTTCTGGAATAAAAATATGCACCTTAAACTTTAACTCTTTTTGATGGTGTGGAAAACAGTTTAGAGGAAGGATGTTTTGGGGTTGGGCGCGGGAAGACGGTTCAACAATATATTTGGATGGGTCACAGTTAAAGTTATTTAAACTAAAGAATTATATGCCCTCCAGCTGTTAAAGTTAGTTAAACTTAAGAATTATATGCCCTCCAGCTGTCTGACATTATTTTAGTTCCATTCTTTTCTCGAGTATGATATAATATGATTACAAGCATTGGGCTCGCAATCAGTACCGCAATCCACTCCGCCAAACACCCACTGGTCTTCTAAAAGGCGACAAAAATTGTACTTACGACGCCCAATTTTTGTTTTGCCGACTTCCACGATCTGGCAGGGAACTCCTATTTTTGCTATTGTGGCGTTCATTGCCCAATCTAGGTATACCCTCCGTAGGAAGCTTCGCTAGACAATGATGGTGCGTAGAGTCAGTTTAGTTCATCTTGATTGAGTAGAGTTCATTTTTCGTTTCGTTTTTCATACGAAATATATTTAACTATAACACCCCGTAAATTTTAGTTTTGACCCTCGTAGCTTAATGAAAATATGGAAAGAGATATTGTTTTTATGCAAGATAATGCATCTATTTACAAGAGCAGAGAGACCCAGTGCTTCTTAAGTGCTCACCGGCCTAAACTCAATTAAGAACATTTGGGGTATCTTAGCCAGGCGAGAAAGCCTCAAAACTTACAAATTTGGTGAATTCAATGCCTAAGAGACTTTTCGAGGTACCAAAAGCGCAAGGTTGCTACCATTATAAGAATAAAGTATTAACCAAATCCAACAAATTGACATGTGTCGTATAATTTTGATACACTTGCAGACATGAAAAAAAATTGACCTATTTTTACTGCTACTTGAAAACGCGAGATGCAATCAGAAATAAGAATATCAGATTTTAAGCAGAACTCATTAAGCTTTCATTCTGCATACTTGATTTCGTTGTATTATGCTTTACCATTCTCCTACGAGGGTCAAAACTAAAATTTTCGGGGTGTCGTATAATTTTGGGCAGGAGTGTACAAGGACTCAATAATCGTCTTGGGCTCCCCTTTTTTGAGCTTCAAATCATTTACATGACTTAAAGACGAAAATATCTTTTGGAAAGTGAAACTCTGTATCAGATGGAACTGAAAATTTCAAATTTCTATCTTACTAATTTCAATTATGTTTGGGTACCTACTTCTGAAGTGGGCTCCAAAAATTTTAATTTTTTCCTCAGGATGATACCGCAGATTTCATTGATTTTTAATAGATTTTTCAGAATTTTACCATTATGGGATGCAAAGATATAGCGACTGTTTATGTTTTGTTAAAATTGGTTATATGATAGGCCTAAAAATAAATTAAATTTTTCAAAATATTTTGTTTTTCCCCCTCTTTGTGGTAAAAATATTTGCGATGTTTGAACTGGAGGAAGAAACCGCCGAAACTTAAAAAAAAAAAATTTTAATCGCGGTTTGTGAAAAAACGAATATTATGAGATTTTTCAAAAATATTAGGACCAGTCCTCATGATATTCTTAGTATTTTGAAAAAGGTTTTATGATGGGACGGCCATAACTTTCCGAGAAATGCACAAACCCGTCAAATGAAGTACCATTTTTTGATTCACTCACGATCAACTTCGCACTTCAGAAATAATTACCCGTTTGAACTAAGAGCATAGCTAAAAATCCTGTTTAAAATAGCTATCACCCTATTTCGTAAAATTTTTTCAGCTATAACTTCGATATTAAAGACATCCCATGAAATTATTCATATTCAGGTCTGTTTCCGTTTTCGATCAAACCATGTGGAATCGGAATTGACAGCTGTTTTCGTTTCCGAAGAATGGATCAAATTATTCGGTTTGAAAAGTTTTGCCTTTGAGTGGGTGAAATAAAAAGTAATTGACAATTTTCATGTCAACGGTTTTAATGTTAATACGTCATATACTGAGAAGATTTTAATGTAACCATAGAAATATTAGGCATTCAATTTGATTTAAAATTAATATTTTCAAAGTTGTTCCCCAGAAATTGCATGCAGACGAAAGCAAAAACTATCGAAATGAAACCGAGCTGTTCGCAATTCCGCATTAGCGCATGCGCAGTGCTGATCGAAATTGCTTATGTTACCATTTTTGAATTATAGTTCGAAAACGATTCGAACTTTCATTCGAAAAGAAAATCGATTTCTATTTCACTCGGAAACGGGAACATCAAATAAAAACGATGACTTTTCACTTTTTAAATCCACTCAGAAATGGGAACAGACCTGATTATTTTCATGCCTCCTGATGCATCCCATATGACTCTCTCATGGGTTTCCTTAATTCAATGATCAGCTACCTCGATTGCTGGCACTGACATCGTTTAATTGAAGCACATACTTCACTATTGTTGGCGGAAAGCATAATAAACAAACAAAAGCAGAAAAAAAGGCAACTTCGACCGAAGTTTATATACCCTTGAAGCTTGAGATATGAAAATTTTTTTTCCAGACCTATCTTTTGTATAGGAGCTATACTATATAGTTGTCCGATTTCGACAAGTCTTAGTGAAACTGTGTGAAATCATTAAAAACTTTTTCGTCCCGCGTCCATATCTAGCAAATATATGAAGATTGTGGATTTCACAGCACCAACAGCACTACTTGCCCATAATTGGTAAAGTATAGATTTCTTAGTCTTTCCCAGAAAAGTAAAAACACAACTTTTTTGGATAAAACTTCGACAAAAGTACCGTTTCGTTGAACCAATAATTACAAACTAAACATCAAAACAAATTTACTTCATGGCAGCCACTCTTCAGTTATAATTGAACTCAAATTAGTTTTCCTTCTTTTTTTCCACCCCCTCCTCTACATCTCTGGACTTTTTCTCCTCGCCCCCTACCTCTTCCTGCGCTCTCCGCGCCCTATCATTCCGTTCTGTGTGTACTCCCTCTCCTCTTCTCTCTTGGTTTTTGCTATTTCTTTCTAACACACGTCTCTAATAGCAGCTATCATCTCTCTTAGGGAGCCAAAACAAATACATACAACACATACCTAAATTGTGTGAGACGTTCCCTCTCTCTCTCTCTCTTGCGGTTTTAGCAGAACAACTAAATTTCTACGAAAAGTAGTTTTGGCTATGGGTTAATAGTATGTCAGTCAGTCAGTGGGGCCTACAGATTTATAAGTATAGAAGATAGTGGCGAATAAACACTTGGGAACTCCAATGGTTCAAAATTTTCACCCGAAATTATGCTTGGAAGGGCTTATAAAAGTCATTTCATGTTAAGTTGGTACAACTTTTGAATTGATTGTGACCCTTTTGAAGATCTTAATTACTTTCCTGTGAATCATACTAGCCCCTTCAATAGTCGACGAGTGCAAAATATAAAAACTAGTCAAATTTTCTCATAAAAATGTGTGTAAAATGCGGAAGCTAAAGGGAGATTCAAATGATTACTAACAAAAACAAATATCAACAATCCTACACAGTCGCTAGTTATATGTCCCCCTCCTTCTTATTCTCCCCCTCCCCGGAAATGACACCAAGTTTAAGTATTTTAAGTGATAAATTTGAACATAAGAAAAAGTATACTTATTAATTATCAAGTTTTACAGCATTATAAATAAAAAAACATATAATTTAATGTTTCAAGAAGCAAAACTGACTTAGTATTTGGCGGATTTGTATTCGGGTTCATCACCACCGCCGCTGCCTCCTCCACCACCCCCACCATCCTTGGGCATCTTGCGTTTCTGTATGATGGTCTGTGAAAGAAGGAAAACCACATAAAAACCTGTAAATTTGATAAAAGTTCACCCAAAACCCACCTGAATCTTTTGCCACTCGCGATCCAGTTCGGCCTTTTCGTTCTTTTCAGTTTTGTTTTTGCGCGTCTTGCGCCCATCCTGCATTTTGACGCCGTACTGGAAGGCCGCCTTGGGTAGCGCCTCTTTGGTACTCATATAATCCGAGTACTCCTCCTGTGTGTCAAAGTCCCAGCGTCCTATCGGCCCCTTCTTGTTGCCCAAATCCATTTTGGTGTAGTCCACCTCATCGTCGGAATCATCAATGGCATCGTTCATCTCCTCTAAGCCGGGATAGCACTCGGCATAGCCCTCGGGTTCGTTGGCAAATCTCGAGGCCAAGGCCTTGGATATTTTGGGCGGTGGTGGTATGTTGCTTATAACCGGTTCATTGGCCTCGGCGGCAGCCTCTCCAAAGTAGGATGATTGCTTGGATGCTGCCTGCTGCTGTTTGGTCTGTTCGCTGTTACGGTCACGTCGTGTGCCTGAGGGCTGATAGTCACCCACATCATCGTAGATGCTGTCACCCACTGCCACGGGGGGTTTGCTAGCCGCCTGCTGCTGGTGCTGCGTTTGTTTATGCATGGGACGTACATGCTCCATTTCCTTCTCATAGAACAGAGGCTTGTCCTTGTCACGTTTCTTGTTTTTCTTGTTGCGTCCACCCGCACGCAGGTAGCTAAGGATTTGGGACAACTTATTGATTACTATGTCGTTAGTGGTCAAAGTGGCAATGTCCTCGCGTGCCACTGGCACCTCGAATTTGGAACGCTTCAGGGTGGTGGGTATATCCGATTCACCCAATTCATCATCCAGATCTATGACATAGGCCATGCGACCGGGAGCGAAGAGTTCATTGCGTGGCACCTCTTTAGAACGACGCGCCTGGATTAGATTATAAATGTTACGAGCCAGAGCTCCATTTAGGGCATTAATATCCTCCGTTTCGCGACGTTCCGCCTCCAGCTGTTCGGCTGCAGCAGCTGCCTCAGCCAGCTTCTCACGTGCCTCGGCGGCGGCCAATTCCTCCTCCTCAGCCTCTTTGGAGTGCAACTCAGAGCGTACCTTTTGGAGTAGAGCATAATCCAGACCCTTCACCAAGTGAGTGTGCTGAATGTCACCGCCCAAGAATTTGGACTCTTGTATGATGCGTCGCCTACGCTCGGCCGCATCGATGCCCGACTTCACATCCGGAGCCACTGCACGATAGGCATTGGTACTGCTGCCATGACCGGGTGTGCTCACATTGACATAGTCAGGATTGGCGCCATCGCGACGTTCTCGTGCACGATCTCGATACTTCTCCGACAATTCCTGCAGCTTGACATCCTCCTGCTTTTTGAGGGCAGCATAGAAGTTTTTCTTTTTCCGCCTTAAATCGGTGCGCTCACTGCTGCTGCTGCTTTGGCTCTTCTTTTTCTCACCCACCGCCGTGGGAGTGGCAAACTGGGCAGTGGCCAAGGAGCCGCCGCCAGCGGATGAGGTGCTAGTGGTGGCGGAACCTGGAGGAGGAGCACGCGGCGTGGCCAACAGTTTGCGAAAATCATCGTTGGTGAGCCGCACTGAGGGAGGTGCCTCCAAATGGCTCTCAGACATGGTCTTTAGAATTATTTTATATTTTGTTTCCGTCAATAAACTACGACAAAAAAATTTCCCAGCTTAAGGAAATTTTAAACAGGGGGAGTAATTCGGTCACACTGCAGGGAATAGCGGTTACACTGGAAAAATAAATTTATATTTTTATGTAAAATCAATAGTGGTATTCCTGAAAGTGATTTGCTTTCGTGAAAGCAAAAGCAAAGCAGTTGGTGGAACGACCCTGGTTTCATTTTGATTTGCTTTCAATTGGCGTTTTTCACTGAAATGTCTCCCTGCGGAAAGGCAGCCATTTCCCATTTCCGTAACAAAAATAGCTAAAAAGTAGACAAATTTACGCATCACTGATGCGTCCGTTTGAAAAACAGTGTGACCAGATAGTGCAATCACAAAAAGGTACCATTATCGATCAGCTGTTACAGTTTTGGGATCATGTTGGATTTCTTGAAAGGATTACCCAAAGTGGAGTTGCATGCTCATCTCAATGGCTCCTTAAACCTGGCCAGCCTACAGGAGCTGGGCCAGCGCTTGTTGGGTCAAAAGTCGGCAGAGTTTCATAAACGTTGTGAGGATCTGGTGAGGTTCGAGTCTCAAGATGCCAAGCTCGAGGAATGCTTTAAAAAGTTCTCCCTTGTTCACGAGCTGACGAGCACGAAGGAAGGCTTGCAATTGGCCACCGAGTTGGTTATCCGTGACTTTGCCCTTGATAATGTACAATATGTGGAGCTGCGCACCACGCCCAAGGCTAACGAACTCTTTCAACGACGAGAATATTTACTTTATGTTTTGGAAACCATTCAGACCGCCAGTTTGAAGTATCCCCGCATAAAAGTAAAGCTACTGGCCTCCATTAATCGAGCCGAGCCAGTGGCTGTCGCCGAGGAAACGGTCTCGTTGGCCATAGAATTTGCCAAAAGTCATCCCAATATCCTGGTGGGCCTGGATCTAAGTGGCAATCCCCACAGAGGTGAGTTCAGGGATTTTATACCAGTGCTAAAATTGGCACGAGATCAAGGACTAAAACTTGCCATACATTGTGCGGAAATTGAGAATCCCTTGGAGATTAAGGAAATGCTCGACTTTGGTATGTCACGCTGTGGCCATGGCACCTTTCTTACTCCCGCTAACCTGGCTCAGCTGAAGCAGCGCCACATAGCCGTGGAGTGCTGCCTAACCAGCAATGTAAAGTGTGGCACTGTCAACAGTTATCAGGAACATCATCTCCAGCGTCTCTTGGAGGCTGAGATTCCAAAGGTCTTGTGCACCGATGATTGCGGTGTTTTCAATACGACGCTGACCAATGAGTTTTATTTGGCGACTGAGACATTTGGCTGGTTGGCAAATGATTGCATTGATTTAACCAAAGAGGCAGTGAAGCATTCTTTTGCCAGCGAGGATGAAAAGTTGAAGATGTTATCAATAGTTGATAAGTTCTGGGAGAGCGCGCGTCTGAATTTGAAATAGTTGCTATCGATAAGCGTCAATCGATAAATAAAGCCAGTGTTGGTAACCTAACAAATAAAATTAAAATGTTCGTTTGTTTTTATTTAATAATAACTAAATCATCTTTTATGAACTTAAATTCTTTTTTTCGCTTCAAAATTATGACAAAAATAAAAAACTTTATAATTCAGTATTAAACTAGTTCGATTGGTTACGATAGCAAGGTCACACTTGGACAATCAGCTGTATTTCTTTATCCAAAATGTCTCTGGAATTGAGTGAATTACTTTGCCGCGTTTGCCTGCAGCAAAATGAACTTATGTTAGATATAAACGAACAGGTAGAGATAGATGAGCTGCACACAAATCTAAGCTCCTTGCTGGACAAGCTGGGGGGTATCAACATCAAGGTAAGTTGTTGTGGACACATTTATATGTTTTGACCATTGAAGTTTACTCATTTCCAGTTGGATCCTAGTACTAACTATCCCAAGTACTTGTGTCAGGAGTGCACCAACGAGCTACTCATCTCGGTCAGATTTCAAAAGAAATGCGCGGACACAGAGAAATTGCTCAAGGAGCAGATTGAGATAATCACCATTGATCCCAGCGCCTATAAAGAAAGTCAAACTACAGCGGACTCAGCCCAGTTAAGCTGTGACAAATGTGGAGCCGTTTTCCAGCAGGCCTTAACACACCAACGGCACATGGAGAAAGTCCATGGAGCTTTAAAAATCGACAAGCACTCCTACTCCCAGAATGAGCCTAGTCAGAGACGGCATCGCTGTTTGCATTGTGGAAAATGCCTTCAATCGCCCTCCAGTCTGGTCATGCATCTCAGAACGCACAGCGGAGAGCGTCCCTTTGCCTGTGATGTCTGTCCCAAGTCTTTTAAAACCCAGGGAGCTTTGGTAACCCACCAGAAACGTCATAAGCAAGTCTTGCAACATGAGTGTCCACATTGTCAAAAGAGTTTTGTGGAATCTAGCAATTTAAAGCGACACATACAAGGACGCCACACCGACGATCGTCCACACACTTGCTCGGTGTGCCATCGCAAGTTCTCACGTGTTTATCTACTAGAACTCCACACTCGCACGCATACGGGTGATCGACCTTATACATGTGCCCATTGCAACCGCCAATTTGCCCAGTTGAGCGTTTTGAGGAGTCATGAACGTATCCACACAGGGGAAAAGCTTCATGCCTGCGGAGTGTGTGCCAAAACATTTAGTCGCAGAGATCAGCTTAAGAAACATGCGCTAAGTCATCAGCCAGAATTTGGGTTAAAGTGATAAACACTTTGTGCATTACCTCGTGACATTTGGAGGGGATTTAGTTGGTTAGTCAAATCAGTGAGGCCTCTTACCGACAAATATGGTTATACTCATGCAATCAAGCAGTTCGATGTTTACTGTGAGATTACTGTTTTGATACTGAGAGTTTTCAATTGCACATCACTCACTGCCGCAGAAGGTATTTGGAAGACGGAAAAAGCAAAGTGGTACCGAGAAAGCGTTGAACATTTTGATTGGAAAGCCAGAACCTATGTCCTAAGTCAATTTACAAGAAACTATCAAAATGTCTGAGCTTTTTGAAAGCAAGCAAAGGTGGTTTAATGTCTAGCACAGAGCTAATTAAAATACATAAATCAGTTTAGAAAATCCAATGATCCAATCATTAGTCTACATTGAAAAACGAAAAGAATTTCGCTCAATCGCTTGTCATGAAAATTGACCAAGTAAACTCTAGTAAAGATTGGTGGAAGCTGGCAGGGCAGATAAATAATGCTAATATTCAAACCGGATCTAAGATTGCAGCCACAGACATTGTAAACTACTTCAAAAACCTTTTCAATCCAGCACAGACATATTATTCAATGTTTTATTTGTGAGATATTATGTTGAAGTTGGCACATTGGATGAAAAAGTAACCAACGCAGAGATTCTTCAGGTACTTCAGGTAAATTTTTGGAGGCTGCTATCTCCTCTTTTATTCGCTTTATATTTGGACGATCTCTACGATTGCCTTGGTGGTGGCCTTACAGTACTGCAACAAATGATACATAAATTGGAGCAAAACTGCGAGAGCTGGAACATGGAAGTAAATACGTCAAAGCCAGAAATCATAGTTTTAAGAAGAGGAGTGCATTTGTAGGCGACGAAAATATGGGTGTACATAGCGAACCTATCCGTGTTGTTTCGGAATTCACGTTTTTGGTGTTGTACTAAACACATTGAGAATCGAAACTTTCAGAAGATGTTGATAATTTGTATATGTTTTTTATTAAACTTATTTGAAGCCTACCTACAACGATACCAAGTTATGTAATAGCGCTGGATACGAATATGGAAAGCACTTGTCTGTATATGTTAGACTGGCACATTAAATACATTCAAAAAATATTATTTACTTGCAGCAAAGACCGTCGTTATATTTAAAGCACTATTAGCCAAAAATATTTTTCGGACAAAAGGCCTGTTTGATTAGTGAACCGAGGAACTTTTGAGATCCGACAAACCCGAATAATGGTGTTAGATGCGTTATCTGAGAATCGAAATCAACTACTCTTTGAAAGGAAAATGACTAGTTTGACACGAAACTACAAGGACCTAGATGAATCAGTTGGTATTAAGACTGCTCCAAATAGAACGCAGAACGGTATCATGGGTGCTGAAAGCAAGATGCGACATGATCTGGCTCAACGGAAGTAAATAAAGTTTTCAACAAGGTTGAATTAAATTTGTGAGCTGTGCAACACCAACGAAATTTTTGAAAGCCAACAAGTGTATTTAAAGGAATGTGTGTATGGAGAGGCAAACCTGTTTTAGACCTTATGTGTACGGAATGGATATAAGTAACGCCATTATGTACAGGATAAATTACTTGGTTTTATGTTTCTATGCTTTATCGTTGATATTTGTTAATTTTTGTTATTGTATTTGGGTATCCCCTGGATACCAACCAAAAGGTCTTATACCCCTGCTTCCCCGCTCGTCGTGAGATACAGGATCTTTGGGACCCAGTGTCGGATTAAGGACCCACCAAATTTTTAGAATTTAAATTTAAAAAGATTCCCCCAGAATTCGTTTTCTATACTAAGTGGCCTGTTGCAAATATGGTACTAAACCCTTCCAGTTAGTATCGCTCACATCATTTAAAATATCTATAACCTGATTCGGACTTAGTACAGGTTGATTAAAATATAAGTTTCTGTGTTCTCTTAGTATAGGACATCTGCCTAGGAAATGGTTGATGCCTTCTGTTTCATTTGTATTGCACAATTCGCATTTATTTGTATCATGTCACTTCTTGCCTTAAAAATCCATGAGACTGCCCGAGTATCCACTAGTGCATATTTTTTGCCACCAATATGGTCGAGCTCTTTATAGATCCTCCCTTCGCTTCTAAGTTTTTGATGCACGAGCTCCGTATGCTTTCTGTCTTTCCTTAAATCCGCTATGAGCGCATTGCGATTGGCATTCCATAGGTTCTCGTTCCAGTCCCACTCTATGTTATGCAGTGAGCACAGTGTACCTAGCTCTTTTGCCCAGAAAGTATTTTTCTCCAGCACCAAATGAGAAAGGAGTCGTGGCAACCTATGACTATCGTATGTAAATAAAGTCTTGTATATGTAACGGAGATGCTGGTACAGCGTGTAGAATGTACTGCCGTATTTATCTGTTTCCAGTGCAAAAGCATAGTGTGGCGTTGTCTGTGGCAAATTATAAATACGCTTGATGAAAAAGGCTTATTGTGTTGACCTAAGCCCCAGACTTGCGCTCTGAAAGCTTGTATTGCCCTACACACGGCATCATAGATTTTCCACTTCATTTCGGTGGAGACATTGTTTTTGCTTCGGTTTGCCGCCGCAGTTCTAGCAGTAACATGTTTCTTGCAATTTAAAGTGGGCGTCAACATAACTCCTAGATACTAGGTACAATATTTATGGGTTCGCTCTGATCTTCCACTATTTCTTACTGCTTCGTCCTATTAAGCCCTACTAAGATATTGATTATGTTAGGGTGCACGATTCATAGTATGCTTTGGGAATTTCTTATGAAACATAAGTTGTGTCAAATATGATGAACCATGAACCAGAATTCTTCAGTCAGCCACAGCATCCTAGCACTATTTTTATACCCGTTACTCGTAGAGTAAAAAGGGTATACTTAAGTCGTGCAAATGTATGTAACAAGCAGAAGGAATCATTTCCGACCATATAAAGTATATACATTCTTGATCATCATATAGACCGTCCGTCTGTCCGTCCGTCTGTATGAACACCTAGATCTCAGAGATGGTAAGAGATAGAGGTTTGACATGTATGGGACAAATGCTTCTTTTATCTGCACGCAGATCAAGTTTGTTTCAAATTTTGGCCACGCCCCCTCCCGCCCCTGCAATTTGGAAAAAACGTTATATCTCCTACAGTTTTGAAGATAGACAATTTGTTCCTGCAAAAGATAGTTAGTAATTAGCAAAATGTATCGATTTGCCGAAGAAATGATAAAGATCGGATGAACGGTTCTCAAGTTATGAGCAAAAAAGTGAACCAAGTCCCCCGCTACTTCTCCTCCCACCCTAAAAAAATTGTTGCATACTTTTCAGATGGTCGCCCAAAGGAACGCAGGAACACTGTTAAACATGTTTTTTCATTAGTAACGGGTATATCGAAGTCGGTCAGAGCCGACTTTAACTTACGCTCTCGTTTTTAGTTTACTCCCATGCAAACCATCTGATAACCTGCGTTAGTCGGGTCTTCTCATTACTAATAGATGTGCCCCTTTTTCAAGGTCTTTGTGGCCAATTTATGTAGCTTGAAGTAATTTTCACAGCATTCAATTCACGACTTGTAGGCCCCTCTTAACAGAATTAAACTTACGGTCACACTATATTTTTTCACATATGTAAGCAACAGGAGCAGGAGACAACTCGCTTTAGCTGGGAAGGGTCTGTATGCAGCCTAAAGCTTCTGTGAGTAAATTACTTACCTTACTCACCTTATTATTGACCTTAAATAGTGTTTCTGGTTTTGCTAAAGTAGAACTATGAGCTCTTAGTACCTGTTTAAACAAAAATGAACAACAAGATCTTTTGTTTTTTTTTTAATCTGTTTTTTTTATTGCATGCACGTAAAGATTTGGTAATTGGCGTTTTTTTCTCAATATCGAAATCTTTTTTAACTTTTTTTTTTGATTTGGCCTTTAACCTACAAGTTACAACAAATTACGTAGTTATATGCTTGTTATATGTATACATATATATATATATTATATCCATATTGTGTGTATAAATCCGGGTGTATATATTTAAGTTATCGAAATCAAAGAGAAAAAAAAAATTACAGACACTATTTTATATGTATGTATGTAAAACATGCATTTAGATTTAGAGTTACATTTTGTGAGCACAATTTTGCTATTTGATTTTTATTTCTTGTTTTAGGGTCTCTGGGAGTGCCCAATTTGTACATTAATTTATATAAGTTAAATATAAAGTTGTTATTTTAACGGGGATTGTACAATTCTAACCAATTCGAAAAATGAGAATAAATTATCGTATTTAATCGCAGTTTCATTAGATTCTCACGGCAAAAGCAATGGGTACGCATTCATGTTCAAGAAAACTAAGAAGAGGAAATTATGAAGTTTCTTAATGATTAGTTCAGGGAATTCCGTTCTCTATGCATACTGGGACATAATGAAAAACTGGTAGTCGTGTGTTCGAACCATGTTAGCTGATTTTTTTTTGTATTATCGTTTGTTATTGAACATATTTTCAGACCTCTGCTAAAAAAAGAAAATAAAAAGATTATAGATCCATCCTTTACCGGGACTCGAAATGGAATATCAAAAAATACAAGGGGATACAACGCCTATACACAAAAAAATGTTTCTAAATTTCTATTTGAGATAAGCACGATCGGTATCGGTACCACGAAAGTTTTACTTGCAATCTTATATGAAGGGGCATCAGTCTTCATATAGCACGCATCTGCTATAAAATGGTCCAAAATTAGCCTCCCTGCAGTTATAGCAACAATGCTTGACTTTATCGATTACAAAGCCGCTTTCGACACGCCGATAAGGTCAAGGTTTTTCGAAGCCCTGTCTCCTTTAGGTATTCCAGCAAAGTACGTTCGACGTTGCATGATGAAGCACTCAAATAGGAACGAACCTCTCCGAGCCTTTTGATACCAAAAGAGGTTTTAGGCAGGGTGATACCTTATCATGTGACTTCTTTAATCTGCAAATGCCAACAGATCGGGCACCATCGTTAATAAAGATGTAATGCTACTCGCATATGCCGATGATATTGACATTATCGGCAAAACCGAACGGGCAGTACGCAAGGCGTATTTAGAGATTGAGAAGCAGTCTGAACTAATGGGTTTAGCTGTAAGCGAGGACAAGACGAAGTACCTAGTGTCCTCGAAACACAAGTCCACGTGCCTAGGGCAATCTGTTGCAATGGGAGAGTACAACTTTGAAGTTGTATAGGACTTTGTCTACCTCGGAACGATGATAACCGGCGACAACAACATCAGCCTGGAAATCCGAAGAAGAATAACGCTCGCAAACCGATGCTATTACGGACTAAGTAGGGAGCTCAAGAGCAGAAACCTCAAGCGAAGAACAAAAATAGCGCTATATAAGTCGCTTATCATCCCAGTCCTGCAATACGGCGCAGAAGCATGGGCAATATCATCAGCGGATGAGGCGGCGATTGGCGTTTTCGAGCGAAAGATTCTTCGCAGGATTTATTGACTATTTATGGACTTTTGAAAGTTGGCGAGGATTTTCGCATCCGAAGGAATGACGAACTGTATGAGCTCTATGGGGATACTAGTCTGGTCAAGCGCATAAAACAACAGCGGCTACCCGTATGGATGAACAAGCTCCAGCAAAAATGGTCTACAAGAGGAATGCGAATGAACTGCTTGGCGTGAAAAACTGGTGCCAGCTCGCACGGAGCAGAAGCGACTGGTGGACATTAATTGCAGGGACCGTCAAACGGTTGTGATACAAGCATCGGGCCAATAAAGAGAAGAAGCTGGACTTTGGACTTTCAATAAATCAGTAGAGTCCCATAGGATTCTGCTTCAAGCAGAAGTCGGTGACTGCGGATCAACGTTGGCTACTGTTTAAGCCACTTTATGACCTGGACTTTCACTTCGACTTGTGGTCGACAGTCCCAGTGTGCAATGGTTAAATTTTGAAAATTGGAGGTAAGAGGTTTTTCAGCTATAGTTCTGGTTTGAACCCCTTTGAAGAGTATTAGGGCTGAAACCCCCTTGCTTAGAATATCGTACAAAATATGAAATCTTTACCAGATCCAGAAGTGTAACGGAACTACGATTCGAGCTAAATTACTAGTTTTTTTTCACAAAATGCTATTGCTATCCCTGTGACAGTCAAATTTAAATATTTTATATTCATATTAATATTTTTCTGAACAAGAAATAACCAGAATATGTTTTAAAAGTCTGATGGATAGGTAATACAATCCCCTTAAAATATTAGTTAGTGATCTAAATTCTGTTTTTTTTATGTATTTTCATGCATTGAATATTCTTCTTAAAGTATTTTACATAATTAGTGGAAATTCTTCTTCTTTTTTTTTTGGTTTTACAAGTGCTGGCAAATAGTTTTCGGAACATTTTCTCAACATTTGAATAATATTTTGTTGGAGATTGAGAAAATTGTCTTGATGGCTCAAATTAACTTTGGTTGTTGATCGAGCTACTTCCGTAATATGGCGGCGGGTTAACTAGGCTCGTTCCAGGTCAGATCAGATCAGGTTCGGGGGGAGGGAGTCTATAAAAGCGTTGCTTCTGCACAAATATGGAATATGGTTTAGATAGTAAATGGACACACTTAAGACGGTGAGTTAAATCGGGGTGCTTAACTGGTGATTGAGAGTTTTCTCTACAGAATCGCACTGGGCTCTGTCTGGCGATAATACTTACGCGCCTGCACATTAAGATCATCTAAGAGCAACTCATTGGATGATTTCGAGCGCTTGGGAAAGATCAGAGCATTACGCAGTGGGGTGACATGGGCAATAGCCAACTGACTGCGTGATTTGTGGCTGTTGACCGGCTTGGGCGGTGGCTTGGGGGCAGGCTTTTGCTTAAGCGAAGGTCTTTTCAGGTGCTGCACAAAGGACTTGCTCACAGTTGAACCGCGATTGAAATCCGGCTGATTCAATTGCAATTCAGCTGGATATTTCTGCAGTTTGGATTCGGTCTTAAGACGCTCAAAGATATGGGTAAGGGTTCTAGAGCGGGGTGGGGCAGGTGCGGGGTATTTTTGAAAATGGTTAAGCTGTGGATTACTGTGCTTGGTGGTGATGGTGGTGGGCGTGGTCGAAGCTGTGGTCTGAGTTTTACTGGCAAATACATCGTCATCCAGCTCACTCAGACTAACCAGCATATGCTCATCCTCGTAGAGGTCGTCGGTGTTGGTCAGTTCATCTTCATCTTCGCCATCATCATCGTAACGCTTAAAGATCTCATCAAAAGCGGCATTTACAATCAAAGTCTCATCCTGCAACTGTTGCTGGCTGAAACCAAACTGATTCTGGCGATAATCCTGATAGATGGCATCAGAGGGCAGCTGCTCGGAGGATAGGGCACGCCTCTGCAAAGTGGCAAAAGTGGGCTGATTTATCTGCGAGCTTTCGTGCTGGGACTGTGCCCGTGCGCGTAACTGTTGCTGGAGTAGCTTCTGGCGTTGCAGTCTTAGACGCAACTCTTGGGACTTGAGCTTCAGCTGATTGTATTTACTCTGTCTGCTGGTGTTGGTGTTGTTGGTGATGGTATTGGCGGTGGCATTAGTTTGACTCAACTTACTCCTCAACTCGCGTTCCTGCTGCAGCGCCAGCGTCTCAAATGTATGCACCACACTGCCCACATGGGTGCTGATCTCGGGTATACCCAAATCCCCGCTAAAGAGATCAGCATTGCGTTTGCTTAAGGTGGCATGCCCATGCCTTAAAGGTGGCACTGGACAGCGCCTGGGCTGATGCTGCTGTTGCTGTCGCCCTGCCTCTGTGGGGAATTGTTCTAGAAATTCGGCAGCCTCCTGCTGCCAAAGCAGATTGCCCAGCTCATCATGACCGCTGCAACTGGCATGTGTGGTGGTCTGGTTTTGGGGTGTTGTGTTGTTGTTTTGGTGTTGTGTTTGATTGGCAGTTTTTTTTTTTAAAGCAAAAAATAAACAAAATCTGATTAGCTAAAGGTGACTTGGTTGAGCAGGGACCAGGCTTAAGATCTACCATAAATTATGTATCATAACTTAAGCTTAAGCTGTCTTATATACAAATCCAAGTATAATGTTATTTAAATACTAAGTTATATATTTGATTTAAACTAATTTGGCTTAACAGGAATATAACAACAACAACACAAACATTTGCCTAGAAAAAGGGACAGATTATCTCCTCTTATATTGTGTGTCTGTGTGGGAGTGGTATAAGATTTAACGGGTTGATGTTGATGATTTCTGGAAGGGATGCTTAAATTTGTATTATCCATTTCGGTGAACATCTAAAGAAGTTTCAGCTAATCAGTTAACCGTTTTAAGTAGTATGTGTTCCTATATCCCATCTCTCAAAACCATCTAGAGCTTTGAGATCCCTCGAGATGACAAGCTTATAAAAGCTTGCGTATCGGACCTTTGAGAACCAGTAGGATTCGGGTGTGTTGGAATTTTGTCTCACTTTGCTAACAAAAAATCGCCAAGGATTCAAGATGATAAAACTGGACGATGGAAAAAATGTCAATAAATCAGTAGAGTCCCAAAGGATTCTGCTTCAAGCAGAAGTCGGTGTAATTACTGCGCTGCTGCTGAGCACTTTTGTATGCACAGTAGATAGCATCAAGCCCACGCCTGGTCAACATAACAAAGGCCATCGCCGGGCTCGGTTGGTGTACTGATCTCCCGATTTGTATCCATATTTCAAGTATGTAGTTTTGAAGAACTTCAACCGAAATTAGTTTAACGATTTTTTACACTTCTAGTGCCCAAACACCAAATTCTTAGCGATGTTTATCATTTTCACAACAAGCATTTTTCGAGCCAAGATTCATACCTAAAAATATTTATTCCTATTTTGAATGGGCAAACGCCCTAACCGCGAAATTTTTAACACCATTTATTTTATTCATTCAATTTCTACACATCTTAGATACAATTTGTGTAGTAATTGTCAAAAATGTTGTAAGTTTCAGTTTCTAAGACGGGTTTCAACCGAACTCGGTATTTCAACATATTTTTCACTGTTGACGATACAGTTTTGGTTTTTATTGCATTACCATTTTGGCCCGATATTTGTAACCCAAAGAAGTAAACATGTGACGCTTATCGAAATTTTTAGAAAAAACATCACAACAGAAAAAATTACTATGATTTTTTACTGTTTATTTGTAAAGACATAGTTAACTATTTTCTGTCAACATTAAATGGGTTTCATAGTATTAAACCTGCTTCACCATCCAGATAGGGGAGTTTTTTATTGGTAATTGCACACTCAGAAAAAACGACCGGCAAAGTTCTAGATCGATCAGAAAAAAATTAAAACCATTTAGTATATAGAATTTCAAGCATGTTTTGTTCTTGAAAGCAGTGTTTTATTTTCGTCCTATATAGCAGCAATTGCAAGCAAAAATATGCTCCGATCTTGCTTCTGCTCTGAATGTGAAAAGAGCAGAGCAGAAGCCAGAGCACAAAATCAAATCTGAAACACTACTGCTCTGCTCTGTGCTGTCAATTTTGTCAATAGCATACAAAAAACTACTATTAAAATACTCGAAGAAATCGGAGCAAAGCAAGCGCAGAGCTTCTAGAGCTGCTCAATCTGCTTCCAATAGTGCTCCGAATAGCTGCTCCCGTAGTTTCTGCAAATCATCTGCTAAGAATTTAATAAATGTTTTAACAGACTGGCTCAGTGTTGATTATTCAAGATCGTATTAAAGTTAGTACATCAAGGATCATCTCAGGACTTAAATTGTCCTTCGATGGTACCTAATTAATTTAAAGAAAATGTTTGCTAAAGCAGCAGTATGAAGATTTGGGGTGATTATTGGGGGCTTTGCAGAACTCTCGATTTTTCAGTTCACGGTTTTTATCGCTTCTATGTTTTTACAAAAATTGGCTGTTCTCAAAGGGTTCTCAAAGAAGTTTCAGAGCAAAAGTCACGTGCTAAATACCATGGATGACCAAAGAGCACATATCAAAGAAGGTATATAATCGTATTTTAGAAAGTGTCTGAATTGGCGTCACCCATAGTAAATGACGTTAGCAAATATTATTGAATAAGGGTAATGGACTACATCTAACAGGCTCTTGCGCTAAAGTACCCGCATAAATGGTAGAACTAAGACATACTTTATGCTTTATCTATGTTCTTCGGGCTTCTGTATTGTCAAAATCATGGCTATGTAGTCATGTGTGGTCATTTGTGGTGTTGAAAATCAGGGCCTTAAGTATTTAGCGGTGTTATTACCATGTAGATCCCTCAGCTGCGAAATGCGCTTATCCATTGATTTTGGCATGATTTTTTACATTTGATTGGTAGTAAAGATTGTTTAACATTGTTACTAATTTTGATCCCTTTTTGGTATTTTTCCGTTGTTTATCGATTTGTCAGGCACGGAATTCACTATATATTGCTGCTATAGCAAACCTTTTCTTTAAATTAATTAAAATTAAGATCGCTAATTCTTAGGTACCGTCTAAGGTCAATTTAAATCCTGAGATGACCCTTGATGTACTAATAATACTAGAACTTGAATACGACCTAGAATAATCAACACTGAGCCAGTCTATTAAAATATTTATTAAATTCTTAACATACGATTTGCAGGAACTACGGGAGCAGCTATTCGGAGCACTATTGGAAGCAGATTGGGCAGCTCTAGAAGCTCTGGGCTTGCTTTGCTCCGATTTCTTCGAGTATTTTAATAGTAGTTTTTTGTATGCTATTGACAAAATTGACAGCACAGATTTGATTTTGTGCTCCAACTACTACTCTGCTCTTTTCACATTTAGAGCAGGAGCAAGAGCAAAAAATAAATACTACGAAATATCACGGCATTTTCAAACACTGCTTGAAAGTACTTAAATTAAGAACGAAACATTCTAGAATAGAAAATCGACTGTTAATATAATTCAAATGAGAAGAAACGTTCTTCGTACTTCCAGTTAGCCGAGATATTTAAGAAAATGTCGTACTTAGTTTAATTACAACATTTTTTGGATTTAAGGCCTCTATGTCTTACGAAAAATTACACAAAAAATTTCAGTTTTTGGTATTATTATATTAATTGGCGGTGGGTCACACTGCTCGATCATCTGTATTTTATTTTGATGCCAAGTTGATTTTTAGAAGAAGAAATGTGCTTTAAAGCTTAACATTGTCTGTTAAGCGTAACATTTGTTAAAGAGGCTTAATCGTAACTTCTGCTACTACTTCGGAAGTTTTTATGGGCCTTAAGTTCAGAAAATACTTACAATGGAAGCTCCAAAAAGTCTAATACGGAAAATGCGAATTATTTTAAGTGAATTGGGTCTTATAATTCCCTCCTGGGTCTAACATTTTGGTTATGAAGTGAGTGTAGATTTCTATGGAATGAGGGTAGATTTCGGAGTATACAGAGACCTAGTTTCTAGAACAAATTGGGGAAGCATTCGAATTTATTTGAATTATTTTTTTGCTTAAAAATATTTTGGGGGTTGACTTAAGAGTTCGATGAAGAGCATTTTGCACTTATTTTGAGAGTAAATCGGGCTGTACTTAAGACCATAACCAAAGACCAATATAATCTCTAAGATGCCGAACGGATATATATAGGTTTTGCACTAGCACGAAAATCGCGCTCTCTTCGCTCACACAAAGTTGAGAGCGTAAAGTTTTAAAAATAGAATGCACTTTCTTGTGTGAGTCTGTGAGTTTCTTGTGTGCTCTTACAGTCGTCGGCTGTCGCTGTATGCGTACAAAAAAGCGGGTGGCTCTAGAGCGCTCTCTCTTCGGCTTTTGAAGAGAGCGAAAAGCCAGTTTGAAAAGCCAGGACCAAAAAATGGCGTTACTCATCTTCATATTCTAATGTCTTTGCCATAACAAACTCATAGTGTGACCAAAAAATATTAAAAAAGTTAGAAATGTACTTAAAGTATACGGAACAGTCCTAAAACAAGTATTTCGGGATTGAAAATCTTCCTTGTTATAAGAGTATTGTTCTTGAATCAAGTATTTTCTTTCATAGCGTAGCGGAAATTCTAAGAAAATTTCACCCAGGTGTCAAGCTAAAAAACGAATTTGTACATTTCGAGCAGTGCGAATTTCTAAGCAGGAAAAATAAAAATAGTTTTTTTCCAAGTCTTACAAGAAAGACAAAATGCTTAAATGTCCGCAATATTTGAGGCCGATTTGCTCTGGTTAGGAAATAATTTTAAACCCATGGTTTCTAGTTGAAATAATTTTAGAATTTTCCGTAAACTTTGTTTTTGCTAAAGGCTTTGTTGACCCTTTTGCCACCCATACAAATTGACCTCCTCTAATGAATAGTCTAGTTTCAAAATACTATGTCATTAAAATTTTAAACCAATTGAGAAGGTAAGATATAACAACCACTTGAAATTGTCATTAGTAGTTTTGTGTTTTATTAAAAATTTTGCAGTTTTCATAAGCTTTAGAAAATAACTAATATATCGACGTTTTTTGGAACCGATATATAAAATATCGATATTAAAAGTTTTGATATTTTATATTAAGTATATTGACGATTTAAGAAATATCGACAACATTACTGCGGGCCAAGGTGGGACAATCGCTGCAATAATCGCGATTTGCCCAGAATTTCGAAGTTCAATTAAAAAACTAGAAAACCGAAATATAAACTTTAGCCGAAACATTAATTTCGGGATTAATCCCAGTGCGACAAAGTCTTCAAATCGCCAGGAAAGTATTATACAATACCGCCTTATTACAATTTTTAAATAACGAATTAAAATTAAAACTAAAATCGGAAAACCGGAGCTAATTAATTTTTTAGGTATGTATTTTGACAGAGTGTATACTTTTTTGCGCATACTCCTGGAAGTGACTATGAAAGCGAGCTAACGTTTTGAAAAAGGTTCCCATACCTGGTAAAAATTAATATTTGACATACTTTAAACATACTTTAAAAAATTGTGCTTGAGACAAATCACTTTAAAAATAACCAATGATTAGCTGAAACTTAAATAGACGTATGAAATTTACTGGTATATTCTTGGTTCTGCCCTCAAGCAAAGTAGCAACAAAAATTGATTCAAACTTAAAAAGTGCAACAAATTGTTAAGCCATTTAAGTGTTCATTTTTCGTGGGGGGTGCTTTATGGCTTTACATGTACATCTACCATTTAAGTGTTTGTGTGTGTGTGTGTGTGCGTGTGGGTGCGCCATTTTAATAATAGTTATTATCAAATGGCAGACTATCACTAGAGCTGGAATAGTGTGGTTGTGGCTGTAACTGTTGTTGCTGTGGTACTATTTGATTGTTGCTGCTGTTACGCTTAGTTTGCTGCTTTTGTTGCTTGCTAATAACTTTGAAATCATCTTGAGACTTGCTGTTCTTGGATGCCTGCTTACTTTTGTGTGCCTTGCCATGTTTGGTATGCTTTAGACTATGATGTTGCTGGTGTAAGGGCTGTGCTTGCTGCTGCTGTTGCTGCTGTACATGCGGATGACTGTAACGATCGCTGCTGTTGCTGTGATAATGGTGCTCAATATGGGCTATATTACTGCTGCTATGATAGTGTGGATGTGGCTGCTGATTGGAATTGTCGCTGGCGGTACCGCTACTGCCATAGCTATATATCTGTGACTTGGACTGACTGCGATAAGGCTGCTGTTGGTGATAGTGATCTAGGCTATCAAACGTCTGCAAATAGTGGGGATTGATCTGGGTGCAGTAGCCATCGCTTTTGTTCGCCTTGCGATCGAGTGTGTTGCGTGTGTTGGTGTTGTAGCTAAGATGTTGGTAATGGGATTCGGTGTGGGATTTCGTACCATTCTTCAATGGCAAGGGAGGCGGCTGTGGCTGTGGCGATTTTCTGTTTGTGTTGTTGCTGCTGTTGTTGTTGCCATTTGACTTAAAACTGCTGTTGCCGCTGTGCAGGGAGAGACTGTTGCTGCTGTGATGGTTGCTGTTGCTGCCGTCGTTTTTAGTTTTGATGGCTATAAATGCATTGGGCAGCGGTGGCAATGGTGGGGTGCCTGTGGGTGTGTTGGTGGTGGTTGTTGGGACCGTGGCTGAGTCCCTATCCCGCTCCCGCTACGCGATGTGATTCTGATGACCGCCGAATGTGCGCAGAACTGGCACGCTCTGATTTGTTAATGTTAATTGTGGTTGGTGGTGGTGTAGGATCGGTGGTTACAATTGTGGTGGTTGGTGTGTGCGTGTTGTAGTTGTTGTTGTTGGTAAAAATGCGGTTTTCGGAAAATGAAATGTCAGAGCGTAAAAAGAGACGAAAAAAGGAAAAAAGAGTAGACACTTATCATATAAGTTTTGTGGTGTATGATATAAGAGTTTAAGTAAATATTTTTTTCAATTAGAGTATACGTAGGAGTCAGTGAAAGTATCTGAGTGAGTGTGTGTGTGTGTGGAGAGTGGGCGTCAGTTATGGATTTGGTCTTTGTCACATTTAATTTTTACAAGTGCAAAATCATAATTAAAGGATAGTAAACTACATTATTTACATTGAATATACAGATTGTACATACGATTACTGGGACAGACACTTGGGAGCTTTAAGAAGTGTTTCTGTACACGTTTTCTAACTAAAATTAGTGACAAACTTCATGCTTCAACAAAAAATTGAATTTTCCGCCTTTCGATTAGATTTAAAATATTTTGAATATTTAATCAGCTTTTATTTGATTTTTAGTTCCTGGGGCAATCACTCAGTAAAAAAGGTTAAGAAAAAAATTTAAACCATATTATTTAAAAATAAAATACATGTGCACCCACACCAAAGTGCAAGACCAATTGGAATCAGAAAACCAATGAAAGCTTTTACCACAGACACTCGATCAGTGATCAGCAATTTAACATTTCTTAATGAATTTTGCATAATTATCAAAAGTTTTCTTTTACAAGACTCATTTAAATAAGAGCAAACAAGTGCTTCTTAATCGAAATGGTTTTTTTGGGTCCCTCAATATGGACCATCAACCAAACTTTTCACACTTATGACTTCCAGAACCTGAACCTAAGCCGGACCTTATCTGCTTGGAACATGGATCGGCTCAAAAATTTCTCAAATCAATTTTACAAAATCTTATATGTATCATTTTCTAAACCTTTTTTAGTCAAGTTATATCTTAATTCGTTTCTATCGAGTTCGAAAAAAGAAAATAAAGCGAAAGTGGAGTTGTGATATTTCAATACTAATGTCGCATATAAGGGTAGGAAAAAAGCCGAGAACAAGATAGGCACAAACGTTACCAACTGTGCATGAACAGTTTTTCTCAATATTCTCACTTCAGAACGCAAAAACTTGATTTGAATTGATACTAGTCCGTTTTAATTAATATTTTAAGCCCAACTGCGAAAAAATTGATTGATCTGCAATCAGGTTATAATCGGATGCTCACATTTTGGGGCTTCCGGAATAGAAAACGGGAGATAATATCTTTTTGGATTGGAAGGATTGGCAGGCACTTGTTACTGCTTTGCCCCTATATCATAAGATCTGATGATATTTTTGTACAACAAATTTTAACGGACAACTTCTACTACTCTGGACTTGGTTCATTTTTTGTCTTTCCGAAAATCACAGCAAAATTTTTTCGTACTTGACTGAGAATCGAAACCTGAACCTTATGCACTTAACGCATAGCGTGTGGAATGACATGGTAGCACATTTCTGAGCCGATTTCCATTAATTGCCTTGAATAGATCAGAAACAACACAGCACTGGAACGTAAAGGAATGAATTTAAAAAAAAATCAATCCATACGCGATTGAATCAATCTAAAACGGCCTGACTTTTTATACCCGTTACTCGTGGAATAAAAAGGGTATACTAAAGTCGTGCAAACAGGCAGAAGGAATCATTTCCAACCATATAAAGTATATACATTCTTGATCAGCATAAACAGCCGAGTCGATATAGACATGTCCGTCAGTCCGTCTGTCTGTATGAACACCTAGATCTCAGAGATGGTAAGAGATAGAGGTTTGAAATGTATGGAACAAATGCTTCTTTTATCTGCACGCAGATCAAGTTTATTTCAAATTTTGGCCACGTTCCCTCCCGCCTCCGCAATTTGGAAAAAACGTTATATCTCCTTCAGTTTTGAAGATAGACGATTTGTACCTTCTAAAGATAGTTAGTAATTAGCAAAATGAATCGATTTGCCGAAGAAATGATAAAGATCGGCTGAACGGTTCTCAAGTTATGAGCAAAAAAGAAAAATGTTGCATACTTTTCGGAAGGAACGCAGGAACACTGTTAAACATGTTTTTTCATGAGTAACGGGTATATCGAAGTCGGTTAGAGCCGACTTTAACTTACGCTCTCGTTTGATCCTAAAAAGGATTTCACCTTTCCCGGGGTAATCTTAAAAAAAAAAATTGAATAAAGCAATAAAATTAAGCACAATTTAATCTCAAAGCAGAATAATTTAAAGCGCGTTCGAGATTAATGCGAGCTGGAAATGTAATATTAAATTGATCCTAGGAAAGATACAGTTTATTCCTTTCCTTCTCCATATTATGTAGGACATCCTTATACACTCTTTAAAGAGACGACACCAGTTTTGGCTGGGTTTTCGCTAAACTGGGTTTAGAACCCACAATCTTGCGCACTAAGCACAGAACAGGAATGAAATGGCATCTCATCTTTGTCAAAAACTCTACTTATATATTTTCCCCCTCAAATTTGTGATCTCAATAGAGATTGATGCAAACCCATTTGGAATGTTACAAGTTCGAAAGGCCTGGACCTTTTCCTAAAGCTTGAATTGAACTTTAAAGCACATGCTGGTCTTACTTTAAGATTACTAAGATTAAAAATATTACGCCTTTTTTCTGTTAAACACAAATTTAGTAAGCGTAAGTTGAAAGTGCATGCTATAGTTTGTTTTTTTTTTTTTGGTATCAGTAATTTTAGCTTTGTGCTGAGATTGTGAAATGGAACGTGCGCTGTGCGAAAATTGCAAAAAATAACAAAAATAAGTTTATTTTTTGGTTCTTATTCAATTTGACTGCCATTCAAATTCATTATACCATACTACTTACTAGCTGTATACCATTTAAGTACTTTCTCCATTTAAATACTTTCTGAGAAACATAAAATGTCTACCACTTACATTATATGGGTCTATAACTTGAACCACCTTTGAACTTTTTCAGTTGGCTGGTTCGGAACCTAAAGATTATTCAGCTTCATAGTACCAGTTACACACAAAGTTTCTACTTCGTGTCTCACATAATTTTCTAAGATATGGCCCTGAACCACTTTTGCACAGTTTTAGGCCCGATCCTAAACCAGTAAAATATCTTACTCAGTTTGGTTTTTTTTAGGAGGGGTACCGTAAGCATCGGTGCTAGGTGCTTGAAGCAACATCTAAAGCAGGAAATCAAACCGAAACGAAGGCTCTGTTTTAGTTCTGCTACTGTTTCGGTTTCGGTACCTTTTTATTTTGGTATCGTACCGGTATGGACCGGTGAAACTAACAGAAATTTTACAACTTAAATCAGCAGTACACATGTATGTGTATTTTGTTTATTTGTTTAATGTTGTGGTTGGATGGAGCTATTTTGAAAATCCTGGTCGTTATCCATCCCCGTGCGGGTAGCTGGGTTCTGAATGGTATGGAAACGATGATTGTCGATTTTAACTATATTGAGATACGGCTTATAAAGTGTCTTAGAGATGGTCTGCTTGACCGGTGGATTGCGCACTTGGCTATGCATACTGGATCAAAATGACTGAATCGGTTTTTTAGTTTTTACCAAAAGGCTTGTCGCGGTCTTAGGCTTTTTGCGCCGCTTTGTGCGTTTCCCCTTTGTTCTTAGGTGTGCTTATGAAACGTCGGATCTATATTGGCTGGTATCGCGGTTTGTCCACCAAGCTTTTTACTAATTTTTTTTCTATGGAATGACGCTTACTGATTTATTATTTTGGACGCTCATATTGGTCAGTTGTTCGGGCATTGTTTTTACAAGATAGATGCCGTGACTTGGGTCGGATTAATCTAAAACGGTTCGGTCTATTTTTACCTAGTTTATGGCTAATGCCCGTGATTGTAAGTGGTACCCAGGGTTTTTCGATGCTGTTACCACTCTTAGTACCTTTTTTGTCGTTCTCTATGTTATTTATACTTTACGAGTGGTTTTCCATTAATTCTATTTTCTGTTAGACCTATGGGCTGGTACTAACCGTTTATCCGTTGAAGGGATTTTATATTGAATACTGGTGTTCCTTTCCTTTGGTGAATTTTTCAAAATTTTGCTTTCACCTTTTAACGCAAGGTTGTAGCTTTGTTTGTATGTCCTTAACGCGCTTACGTCTCCGAATGGGTAGGTGTTTACGATGCCTAGTTTCCATTTATTGGTCCGTCCCGGCAAAAAAAAGTTGAATTTTGTTCCACTGTGTAATAGTTATAGCGTGTGTATGAAATAGTAAATAAATCTAATTATCTACCGCACCGACCAAATAAGGAGAACTTTTTTACGATATGCCCCTGCTCACATCGATTGGCCGGCAAAGCACATTTACAAATTTGGTGCAGACAAAAAAGCTACAAGATTGAAACGACAATATATGGTAATGTTCGTTATAGTTATTGCACAGAACTTGGAGAGGATCATGACGAGCGTAATTTGATCTGCATACTTCCAAAGACAACGGACTATAACGGCGAGTTCATTCACTTCATAAGATTTAGGAGGAGAGACGAACCTACATTACCAACAATTAGCTTATGCAGAAAAATTACACCTTGACTAGTCCTGCGGTCTTTTAGAGTGGGCAAGTTTAGAAGTCGTAGCCTATCTATTATAGGGAGGCAAACGGCGACCAGTATCCCAGTTTAAGCCCCTGAGTGCAGAAAGAAGAAACTGTTTTTGAACCGATTCTAGTATATCTTGATAGAAGCTATATTGAGGGGACCAGATGCACGAGCAATACTCTAGCGATGGTCGAACGAGAGACACGTAGAGAAGCCTGTCGACATTCTACACTAATAACACGTTCTGAGCACGTCAGTTCGCGAACGGACTTTACTAAGTCCTTAGATAACTAAATTTTGAAAATTCACCAGATAAGAACCAGTTTCAATAATTCACGGTTATGCCTGAGGTCTAACTTGAATAGAAACACGTGATTGTATAGATTTTAACATATGAGATACGGACTGTAAATGCTTAGGGCTCTCGAAACTGGTGACAGCCCCATATGAGGCGTGGCCATAACTGAGATAAAAATAGACCGAACTGGTTTTAGATTCACCATCCGACCCTTAAGTCACGGGCTTGGCTATCTTTGTAAAAGCAATTCACACATTCTTGTTGTGGTTCCAAATTACTATCCAAATAAAAGTCGTCTTTCCTTGAAAATCAAAATTTAGTTTAAAATGTCTTTGGTGGACAAACCGCGATAGCTAAGGTGCCTTGAACTGATGTATTTAATGATCCGATCTGTTTTTCTGTTGGTATTGGCACTTTACTCATAAGTTAATTCCATATTTTGGTGAAACTGGTTTGCAAATGGTATGTTGTTTGGGCATTTATATAAATGCCTAAGAACCGCGACCAAGCCTTTATTGGTAAAACTGAAAACGCGATTCAGTCTATTTTGATCTCTATTTTATGGCCTATATTGCCTCGATGATGGTGCTGTCAAATGTGGTACCCACCATCGCGGTTTTCGATGCATGCTACCATCTCTTAAGTACACATTAGTCCGTATCTCAATATAGTTAAAATCTTATACAATTCTATCGAGTGGTTTTCCATTAATTCCACTTTCTGTTAGACCTCTATGGGCGGGGTACTAACCGCTTGTCCATTGAGGCGGAATTTATATTAGAATACTGGTGATTCCTTTCATCTTTGGTGAATTTTTCAAAATTTTAGCTTTCATTTTCTTTTAACCAGCAACAGAGGTTGTAACTTTGTGTTGCTAGTATAAAAGTGCCTATTAAACGCGAACTTGACGTGCTCCAGAAAAACTGGGTAGAGGTGTTGCTACCTAATGCCTCTAGTTTCACAATTTATTGGTCCCAGTCCCAGGCAATTTTGAGTGTTCCACAGTGTTATATATGGATCTTCAAACTCCTTAGACCAACGCTTAATGAAACCCAGCAAACTCTTACCTTTGTTGGATATGACACAGATGTGGTCATTAAAGCAAAGCCCCCAGATCCTGAACTGTTGTAATACGGTCCAGAGCTCTTTGATCAATAGCGTATGTATTCAAAGCAGGTTTAGTGCGGTAAAACCACATGAACTTGCACCAAGATTGAAGATAATTTAGGCCAAGTTGTAGACATTTATACGAATCGGGAGAAGAAAGCGTCAAAGACAGCTTAACATCATCCGCAAACATAAGGACTTGAGATGATTTAACAACCTGAGGTAGATCATTAATAAACAAACCAAAAAGTAATGGTCCTAAGTGACTACCTTGCGGTACACCAGAAGTAACACATACTATCTCAGAATATAAATCATTAAAGATGACTCGTTGTTTTCTGTTTGAAAGATAGGAAGATAACCACATCAATAAATTCGGGGGAAACCCCAACCTAGACAACTTATGAATAAGAAGTCCATCATTGACTGAGTCAAAAGCTTTGAAGATGACATCGGTCTGAAATTGATTAAGAAAGCCGCGACTAATTGCATTGTGAACTCCAGAAGATTTGTTGTAGTAGATCGGTTTTTTATAAATCCGTGTTGACAAGGCGAGATGAGTGAACGGCATTGATGCTGCAGTTGTTCAGTAATCAGTTTTTCAAAAAATTTTGCCACGATAGTTTCCGATGTTCGACTTATAGCCCTTTTTGTGCAGCGAGATGATAAAAGATTCCTTCCAAATGGGTGGATAAAATGATCAATTTCATTTGCGTGTGTTTGCCATTAAAATTATTCATGTTTGTATTCATAATATGGTTAAAATTATATTTTATTAACAAAGTCTTCCCCAAAGAAATAAAATAAAGAAAATAAAAATTAGTTACAAAGAAGGTAAATTAATGACTATTTCTTAGAAGTATGATAGCGTTCAATGTAATTCCGTACATATGATTTCTTTGCGGAGTCAAAATAAACTTCACACTGGAAAAATAAACGTTTTACGCTAACTTGTGTAGCTGGAACAGCAAGAATAACTTTTGAAACTTTGTCGATTTTTCTGACCACCATTTAAGTACATTATATATTCATTTTGTAAAAGTTTTAAGTTCAGGAAAACTTTGATTGATGCCATTAAGCTGTTTTGTGGAAATACTAAAGTATTTGTATTGTCCTGTTTCTTTTCATAGAAATTCATTTAAAAATCGACTTAGTTTTTACTTTCAGAAAAAGGAGTTGGGTCAGAGCTGCTTTCCTCATTTAGTTGCAATTGAACAGAAGTGGATAAAATTCTTGAATATATATCAGTCAAAGCAGCTACACATGTACTTTTCTGCTCAGAGGTTAGCTTGACATTATAACCAGGGCTGCAAACCTCCTAAAACTCGGGAGGGGTTCACTCCGAGGTTCGAACCCGCGAAACTTTTTGGGTTCGGGTTCAAGGAGCAGGTTCAGAAGGTCGCTGAACCTAGGCTCGGGTTCGAACCGGGGTTCAGGAATAAATTTGTTCTTCGCTAATTAAGAAACATGTAAGTAAATTGAAAAGATCATAGGGCCGATTTCTCTTTTTCCATATAGCTGCTATATCTGACACATAAGCTCACAATTTACTCTGCTCTTTATATGTGATATATGGCTCTATGAGAAACATAAGATGAGAAAAAGGCCCTTAAACATTTTATTCATAGGTGGAAGTTTCGAGGCTTGATAATATCGTATTCGTGCTTGGATCGTTTAGTCTATATCAGGCCTGTTCCCGTTTCTAAATCTGGTTGATCGGCATTGGTAAATGTTGTGATTTCTAAAGAACTATTAAAGAACTCGACCGTATGTTTTTGCTGTCAAGAGAATCGAATGATGATAATTGGGTTTTTAAGTAAAAAGCCCAATAGCACTGCCGGTTTTTGGAAGTGAGAACATTTAACAATTCCGATTCTGCATGATTTGATAGATATAGAAAACGGGAACAGGCCTGTATATTTATGTTTGATTATAACTTTCTAAACAAGACACACACATACACCACCACGAAGAATGGTCGACTGTACAACTGCTTCAAGAACCTCCCATTTTTATTCTAAGCTGGATTTGCCTATCTTCTGCAAGTCGGCAGAGCCCATTGCAATAACTGTTTTAGAATTGCAAAGATTACCAAACTGCAAGAAGTGACAACAACACACAACGACAAATTGACAGAAGTAGTCTTTTTGTATGTGTGTTCCCGATTTCGGCCCTTCTGTATTAGAGGATAAAACAAATATAGAGTAGGAAAAGTGCACTAGACTGATACTTGTGATGCAGGAACTGCTGATACAATAAATGCGACATCTTTAAGTTCCTTACAATGGTTGTTTTTCAAAACTTTAAAGCAAAGAGATTCCTATACATCTTCATCAAATATAAACATGGTTAAGAATTAATAATTATTCAGGCCTGTTCTCAATTCCACTTCGGGTTTCGCATAAACTATTGTACTTTTAACTCTATGTTTCCGACTCCGGAGCTGTTCAACTTCGAACCAGTTTGCAGCCCTGATTATAACGAGTGTCTAAGAGAAATGCCACATAGGAATGCATTGTTTTCAAAGAGACAGGTCTCGCGTTTTTCTATTTCACTGAACAAAAGTTTTGCTAAGCCAAAAACCTTTTTTATTTGAAGCTAACTATTTAGCCAAAATGCTTAAAAATCCGCCAAATCTAACTGCTCGTTTCGCCGTCTAGTAGCTGTACTCAGAACCGAAACCGTACGTTTAGGTTCTTTTCGGTTCTTAAAATATCGGTTCTCTGATACCGGTATACCAAAAATTAAGAATAACGGTTCCGGTTCCGGTTTAATTCCCTGATCTAAAGTGTTCTATATCTCGCAACAAGGAGTCGTTGTTTCTCTAAAAATGTTGTATCAAGTTCAATTTGATACGCATTGTCTCAAACTGAAACTAAAACCAGTATCATTGTTTTTGTATCAATATTAACCTACACAGTATCAAATTGATATTTTGGTTATTACCAAATATCATGCTTAGAATATTTACGCAAAAGTATTATTTTGAAACCAAAAAATTTTCAATGTGAACGAATGTTAGTTCAAAAACTTGAAAAGTCATGTTCTTTGGTGGTTTGATTTAGAAATTCAGGGCTTGATTTTCACACAAGTAAAATTCTCAAGTCTTTATTCTGCAAAAGTTGTCCAATAAATAGCAAAATATGCAAAAGTTTCAAGTGTGAAAAGCAACAAGGCTGCTGATGAGTGAATTGGGGAAAATTCCAATTCCATTACAGACATTCCATTGCTATTCCAATCAATGCTGTGAGCTATATTTGTTGAATGTGGTTGATGAGACAAAATGAGAGTCGATTTTCCTCCATTGGAAAAGTAAATTGGCCAAGTGATCACAAAAAAATTCTATCAAAGCGTTATCGAGAAATAATCGATAATCGATACCCCATAAAAATATAATTATATTGAATTATAATAAAACATTGACCTGTAGAGCGCAAAAAACTTTGACTGAACTCAATAACAGATCACTAAGACCCTTATATGTACCTCTCACGCCTCAATGCTGCTGTTGACATTTCGTAGCCTCGCAAGATGACGTACAAAGCGAAAGGCCCCAATCGAAGACAGCTGCAACAGGGTCAATTTTTCGCGTTTTTTACTCAGGGTCTCTGCAAAGGCGTAAAAATCTACATATATTGCTTCCAGCATGGGGCACACCATAACAAGACTTCAAGCTGAGTGATAGAACAATGTTTCCCACACCTGTCAATTTCATTTCATAAGAGTAAATCAAATACAAAATAAAAGTAAAAAGTTCTTAAAATGTTATGTTTTAATTTATAAAAAAGTCAAAATGATACCAAGAGTTGAACAGCTAAAATATCAAAATAATAAAACCAAGTATCGAATTGATACTAAAAAATCAATACAAAAAAGTGTCAGCCTGATACAAGTTAGTATCAATTTGACATCCTCGAAGTATCATTTTATACTCTGGTTAATATCCACTTGATACTTGGAGTATTAAAAAGAGTTTAATACTAAATCGTTTCAATTGATGAAAGGCAGGGGGTTTGGCAAGAATTGAAACAAGTCTAAGAAGTCTATGCCTTGAACAGTTTGAGCGTCCAGCCAAATATTTATTAGTTTAATTTATTTAAACAAAATGTGTTTCGGTTCATCGTTCGTCGCTGAGTGGTTAATTTTCGGACCGGTAGGTATGCATGATAAAAAGTTCAGAGACGCATTCAACTGGAACCCCCCTAGCTAATTAGCCAGCGCATTTTGAAAAAAAAAAAATAATTGAGTAAAAGTTGTGGCATTTAAGTTGCAAAGTAGTGTGGATGGAAGCGGGCGTGTGGGCTGTCCAAATTACTTTGGGGTTGGCTTGGGTAATTTTACATTAAATTAAAAAAGTTTTCCACCGAAGGTCTCCCACATGATGGGTGTTTGTGTGTGTGTTTACTGAATGCACTCTCAAAAGTGCACTGCGGGGTGCACTTGAAGACGAAGAAGTTCTCTTCGCTTGCGCTTAACATAAAAGTTGACAAGCGTTGACATAATTTTACGCGCAATGACAAGTTGAAGGAGCCGCAGGAAGTGCAGGCAAATAAGCGCGTAAGTGCCAGCAGAAAAATAGTAAGTAACATTTTCTGCCTCATTTACTATGCATGCACGGAAGGGAAATGGAATACTGTGACAAGTAGTCGCATTTGGATAATGATGGATGGCATTGCACTTAATCGACAAATATCATAAAATGGCCTTAACAACAACGTCATCAGCATTATCAACATGGGGCAAGTTAAGAGACCCAGCGGAAGTTCAACTCAGTGCCACAAGAATTTGAAAAAGTTTGTAAACAAAACTTTCGTGCACTTTGCGAAAAAAGCAGCAGCAGCAGCAGCATTGCCACCTCCTTCGCCTGTCAACGGCACAAAGTTTGGCACACGGCAAATGCTAAACTTGCAGAAACTGGTACTCCACTTTGCATACAACAACAACAACAGCAGTAGCCAGCAGCAACAGCAGAAGCTTTCATCAATTGTCCAGCGGATGTTTGGCTCAGCTTTTGGCATGACACTCGCAGCGGCATCCGCCTCGCGCTACATCCGGCTGCTCCCTACAAAGCTAACTGCACTTGGTAAATATTACTCTGCCATTCTGTTGAAGAAACTGCTCCACGCTAATGTTGCTTTGTGTGCAATTGCAATAACTGCGAGCATCTCTGCAGAGCGAGTGTTTGAAATGCGTTTACCCAAAACTTTTACTGCAAAGAATGCCCAAGAATGTTGATAGTGGAGGCCAAGCTCCATAGAAAAGGCAAATTGCTCAAGTAAATAAAACTGAAAGCTGTTGTGTTTACGTAGGCTGCCTTTTATGTTTCGGGTATAACACAAGTGTAAGTGCGGCCAGGTGCTATGTTAAATTTGCAATTGTCATTTTACGAAAGAACTCAATAGCAATTCAGTCGAATAAGGTTTGATATGCAGGGATACTGTAAAACCAAACTGGCACGTATTATTGAAATAAACAGTTTAAAATTCAGAAACACATTCTGAATCAAACACGATTTTTAAACACTTCAGTATATGTTGTCCAAGTCTATTCATCAATGCAATTCACTGCAATTCTTTGGCTGGACCATATGATGAATCGGAACAAAGATGTGCATAGAGACATACTTTAATCTACGCCATCTGCCCACAGACAAATCCATTGAGATTAAGCCGAAGGCGGTGACAAATCTGAAACTGCAATACATTAGGCAACAGCAATGTGACTTAGAGCTGGAGAAACATCGATGGTAACATCGATGCATCGATGTTTTTATCTAAGCTGCAGACATCGATGATTTTTTTTTCACAATAGATGTTTTCGAGACCATACATAAACAAGACACGGCCACACTGTTTTCTTATAAAATTTACTTGGCGTTCTTAAAAAAGGTAAGATGACCAAAAAATGTTATTGAACCCTTTTATTTATGAATGTGGCTGATGCTAAACCATTTAGATGCTACAATCAAAAAAGAGTGCGATTTATTAAAACTCACAAATTTCCACGATTTGAACACACACAATCCCTTTTAGTTCAAGAAATCATTCGACTTTCCTGTGACCAATAAAAAACTAAAATTATCCAAACTACAAGTAATTTTTATGAAATTGTTTGGGACATACTTGGGACATAGTTGGGACATACTTGGGACATATTTGGGACATACTTGGGACATTTTGGGACATATTGGGACATACTTGGGACATACTTGGGACATACTTGGGACATACTTGGGACATTGGGACATATTTGGGGGACTACTTGGGGACATTTTTGGGACAAATTTGGGACATACTTGGGACATACTTGGGACATACGTGGGACATACGTGGGACATACTTGGGACTTATTTGGGACATACTTGGGACATAAATGGGACATATTTGGGATATATTTGGGACATGCTTGAGACATACTTGGGACATAGTTGGGACATACTTGGGACATAGTTGGGACATACTTGGGACATATTTGGGACATACTTGGGACATTTTTGGGACATAGTTGGTACATACTTGGAACATACTTGGGACATACTTGGGATATACGTGGGACATACGTGGGACATACTTGGAACATAAATGGGACATATTTGGGATATATATTTGAGACATGCTTGAGACATAGTTGGGACATACTTGGGACATACTTGGGACATTTTTGGGACATAATTGGGACACATTTGGGACATACGTAGGACATACTTGAGACTTATTTGGGACATACTTGGGATTTATTTGAGACATACTTGCACATACTTGGGACATACTTGGGATATAAATGGGACATATTTGGGATATATTTGGGACATGCTTGAGACATACTTGGGACATAGTTGGGACATACTTGGGACATACTTGGGACATACTTGGGACATACTTGGGACATAAATGGGACATATTTGGGATATATTTGGGACATGCTTGAGACATACTTGGGACATATTTGGGACATTCGGTGGAATTGTTTATATTTAATGGTAAAGCGAATTTTACTTCTGTTTGACCATTTGTCCACAATTTTACTCCAAACTCTTAAGCTAAGTTCACACAGGCAAATAATTTGACAAATTTTTATGAAAATTTGGTTAAATTATCCAAATTTGCGAACTTTTCGGCCATATTTGATCAAATTATTAGTGAATAGAACTATAGTTAATGATTTAAGTCCTGTAAAATCTGCAATCATGGCTGTTTAGCCAAATATTTATCAAAATTTCCTAAAAAATTTGTCAAATTATTTGCCTGTGCGAACTTAGCCTTATCAACTCCAAAAGCCCCGAAATAGAAACTCAACCAGAAATGTCAGAAATCACTTTCACGTTTTGAAGATGTCACTTTTGATTATGGGAGAAAATATGCCACTATTTCACTAATTATCCCACTAATATGCAAGATGCAGCGAAACACACACTAAAGCTGGACAGACCCTTTTCTGACGCTGATCCTTAAAACCAAAGATGTAGGAGCGTTTAATGTTCCTTTATAAAAATTTTAATAATTATATTTATAAAATGACTTAAAAAGAAATCCTTGATCTAGAGGCCTAGAAGGAACACTGGTTTTAATAGTTTATCAAATTTATTTATATAACATACATTTTTTCTTTATTTTCAATTTAAACTCAAGCAGGAAAGTAGTTTAGGAAGGTACACCAACATCGATGTTTCTCCAGCTCTAATGTGACTACCAATTAGCATATTATCAATCAGAGCCAGTTTTGAGAGCTTTGTGGATGCATGTAACAAATCTTATGGCTGCCATAGGATCGTTTGGACGGAAAACGGGTCTTTAGGGGAAAAACTTTTTATACCCTATATATACACTCATCGAAATTTAATTAGAAAAAAAATGTTATAAACATGTTCTGCAATTTAATTTAAGGTAAATCAACAATATCAAATATTTTTATTAACGCATGTTTCTGCATGTTTTATAAAAAGTTTAATTTTTACTGCCATTAATGCATGCCATTCTTTAGTAATAGCTTTCAAAGAGTTGTAGAGAAGAGAGAGTACATGTGAGACACATGTTTTCAATTGGATTCATGTCAGGAGAACACTCAGGCCATACTCAATGCTTGATATTCTTCTCAGTTAACCATTCAAAGCTTGCCCTCGAATAATGAATGAGCGCATTATCTTGCTAAAAGATGGTGTCCGGGTTCGGCTCTTGCTCCAAAAAGCTTATTAACTCGTCATCCAAAAAGTTTAAATAGCCCTATGTTTTCCTGCGACCTATTATCTTGCATATCGGTGTACGATTGTAATAGCTAAACGCGTCCCAAAACATCATAAAGCCGCCATACAGTTTAGGGAGGTTAAAATGCGCTCAGACGCCTTAATGTCGTGCCCTTAGTAACGAAAATCATCTGGCCCATTCAAGTAAAGCTTTTCCTCATCTGAGAGTATCACATTTTTCCACTCCTTCCTCCAAGAAATTCAGGCTTGTTTATTAGATGTCGTCAATGCAGGCTTGGTCTTCATTTTCTTAGAGATTACAGGTCGCATGAATTCAGAAGGTTACTTAATCTTATTGGATGAACTCTTAGTAGACATTTTGGGCCTGGATACGATCTTTTAGCAAGATAATGCCTCCATACACATGTCAAGGGCCAGTCGTAAGTGATTCAGTGAGCAGAAAATCAAGCTTCTTGAATGGCCAGTACGTTTTTACAGACATGAATCCAATTGAGAACATGTGGCGTAAGGTTTCACGTCGTGATTAAGCTGGCGGACGATAGATCAACTCGACTGAAGAGCTTCGAAAAGCTGTCACTGAGGAATGGGCCAAAATACCGAATCCAGAGTTCGAAGTCATGATTAGAGCTATGCGGTTTGGTATTTTAAGCTCATAAATAAGCCTGGAGGTTAAATCCATTATGAATTGATTTTTATTATCCATATTCTGAATTTTTTTTATTATTTTCAAGACGGTTTTTAATTAAATTTCGCAGTAAAAATTTAACTTTTTTTTTAAATAATTCAGAAAACATGTTTTGACCTTAAAAAAAAATATTTGATATTGTTGATTTACTTTAAGTCAAGCACGTTTTAATAATTTTGGCAAAAACAATTTTAAAGCATGTTTTAAACATTTTTAACTAAACAAAATATTGGCGACTTTAATTAAATTTCGATGAGTCGAAGAAATTTGCTCAATGTTAACTTAGGAAATCAAAGACTTAAAAACAACATTACTTAGGGTATTTTGCAGTCGGGGCACTCGACTGTAGCACTCATACTTGTTTCTTTTCAGTTTTATCACGCTCAAACTGGGTGATTGACAATGTTATATGCTTTTAAACAGATTTTATGGTTATATCTTAAGCTGTCCTTACACTTGTCATATGTATATCTCCAAAATGTCAGATCGAACTTCTCTAAAGAGATTCTCTTAACATCATCATCTTAAATTCATCAAAGAAGTCTAAATTTTCTAAATATTTAGAGATAATGATTTGCTATTTCATATTGTCAGAGTCCCTTTAGATATATATGTGACAAGTGTGAAGTAAGCTTTAGGGCTGCCAATAAGTCTAAAAGAGAAAAACTTTTTTGTTTTTAATTTGGTCGTTCTTTAACTGTTCCATTATTAGTACTGCATTCAAACAGTTTTGCAAAATTTGAAAGAAAATCTTATTTCTTTAATTGGATTGTTTTTAAACTCGGGGACTCTAATCTAATAGGATATTAAAACTTCGACCAGACGAAGTTAGCTTGGTCTTCTCCCTTAAATTGTTTTGAACATTAAATCTGACAACCGAACTTATTAAAGCTAAAAAGCTCGTATCAGAACTGAAACATTGTTTCTGTACAGTTTCGGTTTTTTTTATCGTTTTTGCTTTAAGAGCGTCGATAGATAAATTCTTATACTGACACCACATCTTGAGTTAAAATGCTCTGAACTTTTAAAAGAAATTGTCTACTTGAACATGGTCACACTTAAAGTTGTCTATTCCGCAAATATAAAATCCAAAAATAAGTATCGAAACCAGAACATGGAACTGTACACTTGAACCTGGTCACATTAAAAGTTGGCAATGCCGGAAACATAAAAATGTGAACCACATACCACAACACCACTAAACTGACCAATATGCCCGCATATTACCACATAAATTACAGTCTTTTAATTCCGCGTGTGTGTGTAAGCCTGACTGGGGCATCCAAATGTAAAATTGGTGCGAAATGCTGTTGCGTGCTTAAATTAAATGATTAACACAGATATTTACAACATGGCCAACCAGCAAACCACTGGACTAAGGTGGTTTGCCGTTGGGGTGGGGGGCGGCACGCACACCTGTGTACGACTCATTTCAACACGGTATACGGTACACGGTACACGGTTTGTGGCGCTGGACAACGGTCATGATGCTTGTTTTGTTTGCTGATTGCGCAAATATTTGCGCAGGCATTAAACGCCGAATTGATGGGGGCCACCTCCTTGGGACAGCCCGGCTCCTCTGTCTGGTGTGGCCACAATATAAATTTAAATATTAACGCGCTTCGAGTCTGACGATGAGACTGTAGGTTTTTTGTTTCTGACTTCTTGACCGAACATGAAGCGAAAGGCAAACGTTTGCCTTAATGTTAACTGCCGCCGCCGCCGCCGCCGACTCGTTGTTACTTTTTATGGCACGCACAAAAATTCTGTTGGGTCATTACCACCCCGGAAAACGAAGAAACCACCGAAAAGGTATAACAAAAATTGTGATTATGAACACAAATTTGTGCTTAAATTGTGTGGCAGACCGCATTTTTTTTATTAAAAACCCGCCTAGTCATTAAATTTTATTACAAGTTTAATTTTTCAATAAGGCTCCACGCAAAAGGTGGAAGGACATTTGAAATTGAAGCGTTTATTTTGGAGAAACATTAGTCAGTCTAACTAGGGTAACTCGAATTTGGGCTTGAGAACATTTAAGAGCGACCTATCAATATTCATTAAATTGCAAGCTAGCAATAATCTAAGCTGTGACGTCAAACATTTTAAAATTCACGTAACGGGATTAATATGATACTTAGAGATTTCCATTAAATGGGTACTGTTGAACAGGGTAGAATGGTAATGGGATTTACACTTCTTCCACGCGTGGAGGACTAAAATAGAATACCTATACATTTTTTATCCGATCGAAGGATAGTGTCAATGTCAGAAAAAGGATAGAGAGACTGAGAAGTTAACCCTTGACTAACTCAAATACTAAGCGGCCACAGCTGCTTCAGGAGTTACCTGCATCGCTTTGGGCATGACTCTTCCCCAGAATGCACCTGGTGTCAAGGAGAACAAATAGAAGTAGCCGAACACATTTTCTTCCACTGCGGACGATTGGCAGTCGAACGGCAAAAGTTGGCATCAACCATTGGAGTTCCAATAGGTCCCGATGTCACGATTGAGAGGAAAGAAGTGTGGGATGCAGTAAACACTATTGCTGCGTTCTCGATGATTGAGCTCCGCAGACTGAAGAGAGAGACAGAGAGCCAACGCGGATTAGACGGGGGTTTTTCCTGTGAAGCAACGGTCGTCCCACAGGGGTCGAAACCGGTTCTGTGGCTGCCTTAGTATTACTATGGGAAATAAGACAAAAATCCCATACACACGCGCACACACACATACATGCTCGCGCGCACACTGACTCATATGCTCTAGCTGCCTGAAGCGCTCCTCGCCCTCTTACAAGCAAAACTGTATCGTGTAAGACTTTGGTGCTTTTGCTCGGATCTTATTGCGTTTTTCAGAATAGATAGATAATATGTATTAGGTCACGAGGTTGTAACTTTAAAATTGTGGCTTACACCTATGTACATGCAAAAACTTGTATCCCTATCTCTTATAGTCTCTGAGATCGACGCGTTCATACAGACGGACAGATAGCTGTTGATGCTTATAGGGTGGAAAATGATTCCTTCTTCCTGTTTAATACATTTTCACAACTTCATGATCCCCTTTTGACCCATTTTCCAAGGGACCAGGGTATAATCATTGAAAAACAAAGCAGCAAATCTAAACACCAACAACTTCATTTTGTAAGAAAAATATCAAATAAATAATAGCCGGTTTCTACTGGACTTTTTCTTATCATTTTTATTTCTTCCGTTTCCAATGAAAAATTGTCATCATTTTCACATTCAAAATGTTGAATGACAAAAACAGGTGAATAGTTAAATATACATCAGTTATATCTCAAGAAGGGCTGAACGGATTTTTAAGATCTTTAGTATGTTGGATGTGAATTAGACAATAGCAATTAAAAACTCTCAAAATAGCGATTGTCACGGCGGTTAAGTATTTGGATAAATAGAAGATGCAGATCGAGCGGTTCATATATTAGTTTAGGTTGTCGTGAGAACATTTAATAGAAGGGTAAACAGAATGGTAAATAAGAGATGTAGATCAAACGTTCTAAGAAATCGTGAAATTTAAAAAGTTGTATAGTAAGTTGTAATTATTATGGGGACGGTTAAATAAACGGATGGTTAAGATCGAAAGTTCTACAATTTTCGCACGAGCTTAGATTATTTTAAACACGGGAGAATAGATGATAGTAGAGTTCCACAAATCTCCCTCGCTGGCCCTCCTATGAATCGGGAACCCTCTTTCTGGGTTCGACCCCGTAAAACGTTGTGGCTTCTGGTTTACGGAGCGGGTTCAGCAGGTCCTCGAAACTAGGTTCAGGAAAAAAATTTTATGCAATGCAGTCTTTGGAATTATTGGAAAATGACCGCCAAAGTGTATAAATATATCGATATTTTCGTGTTCAAGTATGGTAATCGATGGGCAGACTATATAAAGGAAATGAAAGATGACAAACCCGAGAGCGTGGAGTAGATAGTAGAAGATGGACGAAGGCAGACGCTGTAAATAAATTGACAATACGAGACAAACAGACAGAAAGAAAAGCCCAAACCGAGAAGAAATTACCCGTATGGACATTGCAAATAGAAACCGGACTGGAAGCTATGTCGTAAGTGTTTGAATAAAAACCCGAAAACCGAAAAAACCCTGGTTTACAGTAAAGGCCTAATTCCAGATGACATAAATATCAATTTTTATGTTGAAGTTCACATGAATAGAAACACTTTCGAACTGTTTTGAAATCTGAATCCTATTGCAAAGCAGTCTTATTTGAATGAAGTATTGTGCCAAAATAAAAATTTATGTCATCTGGAATAAGGCCTTAAATTGGAAAAAAATAAACATTCATACATACATATTTGAAATTTCAGAGTCTTAATATTTTCAACATTACATTTGAGCTCAATTGACCCCTGCGCTTAAACAAGAAAATTAACGGAATATTCCTTGAATTTTCCTTCATAATTGATAAGGTTGATTGCCTTTTAATTTCTTATAAGTTTATTATGTTGAAACGTACCAACACTCTACAACTTCTGTATCTTTGCATTTGGAAAGTCTCAAAGTTTCTAGAAATAAAGCAAAACCATTTTTGACGTTTTTTGCTCAGGTTCAGGTTTGAGCGGGAAAAAATGTTCTGCTCCGGGTCTGGTTCGGTTCAAACTTTCTAAAGTTTCTATCCAAAATGGGTTAAGTATTTGAAGTTGTTGAGTATATTCTGAATCAGGATTCCAGCATCCTAGCAGAATAGTCGATACAACCATATTTTCAATTCGTAGATGGATGGTTCGTACCACAGGAACGGTAAGGATAGGATGCATGATAGTCAAGTTATAAGCAAAAGAAAGTTCACAGCGGCAGTGCGGCTTTTACTGCTACTGCATGGCCAGGATATATATCAGTGGGATTTGACCGACTTTCTTATTTGTAATTTTTAAACTAGGTTAAAATGTCCTAAAATATAGAAGATTTGGTTCTCAAGCCAAAACGGTTCTGTGAAAGGGCATAGCCGGATTTGTAGGGGAACCGCAGTTTCATGCAGTTTCAAAGTACACCAACCGAAAGTAATTTTGGGATTTTCGGTAAGCCTTTTTAGAGCTATCTATCCATTGAATAACTCCAAATTTGTTTCTGGTCAAAGCTGGCATGTAAAATGTAAGACGTTACTTACGAAATTCCTCGAAATCCGGCTATGCCCTTTATAGTAATTAGCAGTTTTTTTTTCGATTATCCAAGTTTGGAAACTTTAAGATAAACAATAGGCAAGTTACAAACACAACAAACAATTACTCTAAGCAGCGCCGTTTGTGATAAGAATAGATAGAGGAATATTTTCTGAATATTTTCAAACAGATTTTAATTCTTGTAGGTAGGGTAAATGTGTTTTTAAACATTTTTTTGTTTTCTTATGCACTCCATTCAGCGCTTGACGCACCTTTGGAAATATATTGGGTGCTTTCAGTTTTTTGTTTATTGACCAAAAGTTGGCATTAGGGTCTAGTAATTGCCAAAAGTAAATAATAAAAGTAAATTTGTTCAGTCGTGGCTTGGGTGTGGCTGAATTAGTTTGAGGGTCACTATTCTATGGGTTGGGGAGCGTAAAAGAGAGAGAAGAGAAAGCACATAAAATGCAAATTTTTGTTGTGTTTGGCATTATGAGCATATTAAAAAATAAAATGCACCTGCACACACACGCACACAAATAAATTACATTTATAGTGGCACAAGCAGCGGAAACTTAAGGGAACACACACACACACCTACACCTCTCTACACACACTCATGAAGTATGCCATTTATGACATCCGCGACAAGCCGAAAAAAAGCAAAGTGAGAGCGAGAGAGAAAGCAATGGCAGGGCATAAAAAGCATATTAAATGGCTGCCTTCTTTTGCCTTCAGCTTCTACATCTACTTACTACTTACTTCTTCTGCTTCTACTTCTTTTTCTTCATCTTGTGGTTGTCTGCGGCAGGCGGCGTTTTTGTTTGTCATCTTTTAATGGCGCAATTAGAGCACACAGAATGCGTTTACTGAAATCTGAGCGAGGGATGGCGCATCATAAAGGATTTTTAATAATAGCTTGAAATTACAATAGACACACACACACACAGACACACGCGCGTGCAAACAAATTACGTATACGCCTTGGCACTTTGAAACAAAAGCCACAAAACAATACCCAAAAAAGTGGCGTGTGGGCGTGGCTGTGCTCTGGTTTGTGTTTGTTGTTCCTGTAATTTGATGCCTTATTGTTGTACACTTCCTGGCTGCCATTGCTATGCAATATTTGGCATTGCCTTTCTTACGTATTGCAGTAATTTATGCACGCATTGTTTCTTCATTTTGCCCGGCGACTTGTCATTAGGCAGGCAGCAACAGCAGCAGCTGCAAGAATTTATGTGCAAAACTTTTCTGCCGCAAGTTCATTTTGGGTGAAACTTTCTTTCGGCGAAATGGTTTTTTGATGCTGGACAAAAGTTGTTTTTGAATACAAACATCATATTTTTAAAGACTTAAAATTGTCGTCGCCAGCGCTCAATGAACTCGAAACGGAAATGCTCGGGCCATAAATTATGGCGAGTGCCGAAGGAGCAGAGATGCGTCTGCTGCCTCCTCGCTGCAGTTGCCTGCAATATAAATCCTTTTTGAAAATTTATGGTACGTTGAACTTAAAATGAAATACAATAAAATGTATACACCGACACAAGACAAGGAGAGTATGAAACAAAGAGCATATAACACAATAATAAAATTTATTAACGTTGAACAATTTTTGAATTTTCCTCAGTTGAGCAAAAGATGTAATAAAATTAATGCCCCTGCAGTTTATGTCCTCTCTCTCTCTCTCTCTCTCTCTCTCTCTCTGTGTGTGCAATGAGGCATTAAACCTGCGCTAAGAGGTGCAATGACTTGAGAATTGAGTATTGAGAGACAAGATATGAAAAATAATCTTACATAATGATGCATGTTTGGACCGATGAAATTGTGTTAAGCTGTATTAAGCCCAGGCTTTTCTGAACTGTTGCAATAAGTCAAGTGAATGTCCTATCAAATTGAATTTAGTTGGCGAAAAGTTTTTGAGGCATCAAGTGTTATCAAGACAATTTACTGCATCCAATATAGAGTTTTTAGAGTTTCTTTAGAAACTTATAGTCGATAAATTATAACACAAAATAATTTTCTCTCCCATTACCACATTACCATTGAAACCGAGCTTCAAGCCAATCGGAAGATAAATAGTTTTCTTCTCGCAGAAATTTTCCGACCGTCGGGTCAATTTTTCCCACATTGGAAAGTCGCAGCCAACCGGATAAAAAAAAGATAATTTTCATGCAGAATTTTCCGGGTATTTTTACTCCTGGGGGCGGATTTTTCCAACATTGAAAAATCTCATGTCCTCGAGACAGAAGTACACACGACTTGGGCAATCTGTTGCAATGGGAAAGTACAACTTTAAAGTTGTAGAGGACTTTGTCTACCTCGGAACGATGATAACCGGCGACAACAACATCAGCCTGGAAATTCGAAGAAGAATCACGCTCGCAAACCGATGCTATTACGGGCTAAGTAGGGAGCTCAAGAGCAGAAACCTCAAGCGAAGAACATTATCATCCCAGTCCTGCAATACGGCGCAGAATCATGGGCAATATCATCAGCGGATGAGGCGACGATTGGCGTTTTCGAGCGAAAGATTCTTCGCAGGATTTATGGACCTTTGAAAGTTGGCGAGGATTTTCGCATCCGAAGGAATGACGAACTGTATGAGCTCTATGGGAATACTAGTCTGGTCAAGCGCATAAAGCAACATCGGCTGCGCTGGCTGGGACATGTTGCCCGTATGGATGAACAAGCTCCAGCAAAAATGGTCTACAAGAGAAATGCGAAAGAACTGGGACAAAGCAAGGTGGGACGACCAGGTGCGGAAAGATATTTCCAAGCTTGGCGTGAAAAACTGGTGCCAGCTCGCACGGAGCAGAAGCGACTGGCGGACATTTGTTGCAGCGGCCGAGACCGTCAAACGGTTGTGATGCAAGCATCGGACCAATAAAGAAGAAGAAGAAGAAGAAGAAGAAAAATCACATTTCAAACAATTTCGAATTCCATCCTTAAAAACCAAGCTTAAGGCCAATCAGAAGAAAAATAGTTTTTTGAGTGCAGAATTTTCCGTACATTTTCCTCGTGGGCTCCGTCTTAGTACGCACCTTCCCCACTAACAGAACTCCCGTCCAAATTACAGACCTCTATCTCTTTCCGTTTAGGCTGTGCGAGTCAGTGAATCAGTCAGTCAGTACTCTCTCTTCTTATAGATATAGAGCAAGGCCAAAAAGTCAGAGAGTATTGGTGTGTAAAAACCTAATCGCTTCGAACTCTTGCGAGTGAATGACGGCTTTGTGCTCTTTTGGTCTCAGCTTCGACAAGCGTTCGGGTCGTATACGTGTGAATAGCGAAATGTTTTCGCCCCCTGGGAGAACCCAAGGACTAAGTATCGCTAGTATAGGGATATTAAAACTCCATTCAAACAATTCAGGATTTATTTGAGCATCTTTATCTTTCTAATAGATGACGCCTTATTAAAAAAACAAAAGAAATATGCCTTGTGGACTGAGCGCTTCATAATTATAATTGAAAATGGCCAACGTGGCGCGAGAGAGAGAGAGTCAGCCACCTATGTCAGCAGCCGTGGGTGCGAATCATGGCCTGATTCGAGGGAAGATTTTTTTGTTTGTTTTTAAATTGTATTTTTAAGCAAATACAATTTTTTGTTATTCTGAGATATCAAGAAAACACATTTCTTGTAAATATTTTCAGCACTTAAACGTTTTTTTTTCGTTTTGGAGAGCAATGGGAGCTGCGTTGAGGAAATGCTTTCTTAGTACAATGTTCGATCTATGAAGCTATTGTTCTAAATAGTCTTTAGATCAGTCTGTCTTATCATTAAATGTTTCTCAAATTTTTTTTTGATATATAGCTTAGGAATAAAAAAATTAAGCCTTTTAGGGCTGTCTATGCATTTAGTACATTTCAAAGAAAGAAATGGTATGCCATGTATGGCTCTCTATGCATATAGCTTACTCTGTGTGAAAGTTAGTGAAATAGTTTTTTTTGGCATTGTGGCACAAAAATACATTACATTTCTCACAAAAAGTGTTGGAACGGAATGAGCAATCATTTTCACATTTCGCATTTCTTTATCCATTGGATAATTTTTTAAAAAGTTTGCTGGCGTCTTCAGTTTTTTGATAAAACTTAGTCGATTGGTATTTTTATGAAATGGAAAGCTCTCAATGGAGGCAAGTGACTTTCTTTCCTAATCGATGTTCCTGCTTTTTTGGTCGGCTATGCTTTCGAAAAGTGGGGCCTGTCACAGTGGTCATCTGAACCACTCTCACATACCGGTGAGATCTTACAGTTCGACCTTTTGATTTTCAACAACTTCTTCATAAGAATCGTATGTTAAGTCGACATCTCTTTGAAGCGGATCACCGATTTCAATGATATATTGTAAAGTACATTCATTGCCAGAAAATTAAATTTCACACGTATATTGACAATATCAAACCCTAAAAGGCGTATTTGGCTTCAGCCGTTTTTGCATTAAATAGTATATATAATGCTTAGCTCTCACACAACTGACCGGTTTAAGTTTTTTTGTTGTGGGCTAAAAATCAAATTTTGATTGGACTAATAAAAATTTGTTGATTTTTAAGATGAGCATATCCAAAATATGTTTTTTAGGTAAAAAGCATATGCTAAAATAGGTCAAAAATAGGTCAAAATTGGTCAAAATAGGTCAAAATATGTAAAATTATGTCGAAATAGGTCAAAATATGCTCTACTCAAATACCATTCTAAATTCCGTATTTATGATTGAAATGATGAAAAATACCGAAGACAAGAATGTACCATGTAAAGGCAAGCCCTGTGATGGTTCATAGCGTACTAATCAAAGCACAATTACAGTAAAACCGTAGTTTGAATCTTACTGTAATTTCGTTTCCGACGGCGTCGTAGACGACAAACTGCAAAATTCAGTTTTGTGAATGTGTTCAGTTGACGTACGAGTTTTGAGTCAGGGTCGCGAGCCTTATCATAAAATACATTTTGCATTGCATCTGCCTGGCTTCTGTACTTAGTTGAACGAGAAAAAGTGGACCAGGGACATCATTGCATCTAACTGATTTGTTCCTTTTGGTATTTTTTTCGCAAATTCGCAAATTAGTGATCTCAGTCATAGTAAAATTGACAAAACAGAGCTCTACTCCTTCTCTTCACCACGCTCTTCATGGTATTTATCGCGGTCGGTGTGATCACAATCATAGTAGCGTTTTTATGGTATTAGAAGTAATCTTAGTTAATATTGAGTTGACCACCTGGAGGACTTTAGCTAAAAGCGCGCTAAGCAATAACAGAAATGATTTTCATCTTAATTGTCATTAAATTGGGCAAACGCCAAATCCTCTGATGTAATTTAAGATTCGCAAATCCCGGTAAGATGGTTAGAAATAAGATTCAGATTTTCCTCCTTTTCCATCTGTTAACCTACGGCCTTCAGAGGACAAACACCAAGGCCCGCACCTTAGCTTTACACTAGTGTCCCTAATGGAAACGGTTGCTGCTCGCATGGTGAACACAAGAATGAACTCTTTAAGAGGCCCAACGGGCTGCCCAGAGTACGGAACCCGATAAAAGGCAAGAGTGCAGAGCCACTTGGTAGCATATATTTACTCTCTAAATATGTAAAAGCACATGAACTATTCCAAAATAGGTTAAGCATATTCTCAAATATATGCTTTTAGGTGGATGATATGTAAATGTGTCAAATATGCAAAACGAATAAGGATTTAAAACCCTGTCAGAAAATTTATATTAAAAATATGTTTTAATCAAAACGATGCAAACATAACTTTATTTTCTTTTGGGAAAAAATTATTCTTCAACAAAAAAAATATTTTTTTGTGACTCAGCTAAATTTTTTTTCGTTTACCACGTGAGACGCTTGAGCAAAACTAATAAAAAATTCTTCACATGACACTCGAGTAGAAAATAGTTCAAAGAGAATGATTAATAACAATCGACTTCGCTTAAGTAACGTTTTAACTAAAACAAAATTCATTAAAATGAAAAGCCATATATGGCACTGTATGCGGTAGACGACGGTTAAGATCTTAGTGGAATCAGAGATTCTCTGCCACGTTACTGCCATGGAAGTCAATGTAGGAATAAGACTTTTAAAACGTAGATTATTCTCTTTCTGCAGAAAGTCTAAGATTGTTGCTCTTGGCGTCATTAAAATGCGGTATTGCTCAATAACTCAACAATTACTCAATAATCACCCTTTACTGTTACAATTATCTAAGTAATTGTAAAAGTAATTAAATTTTAATATTTACTGAAGATTCATAACTCCGCATCGTATAAGGGTGTGTCAGTAAGACCCCCTTTACATTACATAAATGTGAGCGAACCGCAAGTATAAGCTAGTAAGTAGTACATATTACTCTTTTCCTGCCAAGATACGAAACCCGACAGAATTTGTCCAGGAAAACTACCATTAAATATTTACTTGTACACATACTTACGCTTGCACTGAAAGAATTGTATTTGGTGTAATTTCATGAGGCGAAATTGGTGCAAACTTTTTGGTGCTTTGTTTATTTATTTTTGTTGTTGTTTATTTTCTATCTAGGTGCTTGCGGTGCATTATACAAAATTTTCATGTGCATTGAAATTATAATTAAACTAGGAAAACTTATAATTAGTGCACTTAAATACCAAATGCAAAAGTAACAAAAAAATAAGGTTGAAAATGGTGCGCCAACGTAAAAGCGAAAAGTACTTTTCAGGAGAAGTTTTAGTTTTTTGTTTGTTTGGATTATATACAGACAACAACAAAACACACAGTAGGAAGGAAACGAGCGACGAGCACAGCGAGAGAGGGAGAGATAGACAGAGATCGTGTTAAATAAATTTTGTTGCTATATTAGTTTTTTCTCATATTTGAAGGTGCTGCAGGTGAAGTGCTTTATTCAATTTTTCAGTCAAACAAAAGTTTTCAAACTCTGTAGTTACAAAAACAAACGAAAAAACGGCAAACGAACGTAACTGAACTTTGTTGTTGTCTTATGCAAATTAGTTTTTTGTTGTTAAAGGGGTAGTTGGCGAAAGGAGAAATCAAACGAACGCTAAGGGTGTGGTGGGGTTTGCTTCTAAAAAAAGCTATATGGATGGCGCGTAGTTAAATTGAACGTGAAATTATTAATTGCCGGGGCTTAATTAATTTATAATGAGTGTGGTGGCGACAGCTGTGCCCTGTCCGAGAGAGAAAGTGGTGCATGAGCGGTGCATGAATGATGAATGATCAGGAATAACGAAAACGTACGTGCTGGTGTAATTGTGTGCGTGGGTGTGTGTGGGCTTATGATGTATAGCCTACTTATTGGGGCCAGAGTGTGTGGGGTGTGTGTGTGTGTGTATTCCTGGTTATCACACAAGAAACATTCAGTTGAAAATTACAATATGCACTGGATGATGCTTTACACTAGAGACTAGAATCGTAACTGCTGGCATATAAAGTAGGTAGGTTTTTAAATATGATTTATGTAGGTATAGTATATCGGTATCACAAATATATAGGTATGTATATATAAAGTAAAAACGTTCGTATGCACCGCTTGCACCACAAAACAAATCAGCTTTAATTGGCAAATCACGATCAGATCATCAGCAGAACGAACGAACGAGGAACGAACGGCAGCAACTTCCGGAGATGAGTATATGGTATAAATATATATATTGGTTTATATAGTAGGTATATTCAGGTTACATATCAAAGTAAAAATTGGAAACAATTCAGTACATTCTCTTATAATTATTATAAATTAATGGTTTTATTAGTACATCATCAAAGGTCTTTAAGAAAAATTAGGAAAATTAATAATTGATTACTTATATAAGGGTTCGTAATTCATCAATCAATCAATTCATATCAATTAAACAATTTACAGGTATGCTTTTTTATATATATTTATAAAGAGAGAGAGACAGAGACAAGAGAGAGTTTTAAGTAAAGGGAGAAGGGTTGTGGGGGCGGGCGCTCACCAAGTCCATTTAAAGCAAATCATAACTCAATTACACAAAACGAAAAACAAGAGAATAAGTTAAAGTCGGTCGTGTCCGATTTCTATGTACCCGTTACTCAGGGAATTTGCGAATTTTGGTAGGTTAGCCGAACCGAACTAATTTTTGTTGGATGATAGCGGCAATGTCATACCGGACACGCTCATCGCTAGGAAAGTAGTTAGTTGAAAATCAGGATTCAGCACAAGTCTCGTCAGTCCAAGCGAAAAAACTGGAGAGGACTTATGATCAGTGGTGCCCAAACTCACATTACCAAGCTTTGCGCTTGAGCGCATAGCAGAGAAACAAGCAGTAAACGTTATAAAGTCAAACATGAGCAACAAGCAAACGAACAAATGCCTCGTGAGAGAAGAAAAAACAATAGCAGGCGTCGTGAGGGAGCAAGCCGCCGAGCATGTCGTCTGCGACGCCGTCAGAATTATGAGTTCCTATCCCATGAGATAGGCTTTTGGCATTTTGGGCACCACTGCTCCATTACTCTTTACAGTATCGACTGTGTTTGCAGGGAACTAGTTCACCTGCCCTTAGCATTGTGTGCTTTAAAGGGTCAAACATTTCCATAGTCTTGGTATACTCTTTTTACGCCTTGAGTAACGGGTATTTAAATTGTAGAGGGTGGTCTTGCCGTGGCCTTTTGCGGCTGCTCTTTCCCCAAAATAAAGTTTTGAAAATTCCACAAGTTCTCTTTTCCTTTTTTCTTTGTTTGAAGTGCAAAATTGCTGGCAAAATAACTATATTTGGGTGGTTTGAGTTAACGTTCAAAAATGATAAACACTAAGATGATTTGTTGAGAAGCATTGCCAAATGTGTTTTTGTGTTGAGTTGAAGGTGTGTTTGTGTGTGAGTGACCAGTTGTCGCTTTTATTTGTCATTTTTCATCAATGAATGAACTCTAACTGTGATCCAAGAGTTTAAAAAATTCATCACAAACTCAGAAGGCACTCGAGTCGCACATTGCTCATGAATAAATCATTAAACAAGTAATCAAAACGAAAAAAAAAATCAACATTTATATAATGTGTTGTACTGTTCCATCATCATCATACAAAGAGAAATTATCCAAACGGTTTGCACCGCGCCAAAGTGGAATACAATGTACAAAATCAATATTAATAATAATAATGCTCAATGCAATATTAATGGAAACTCAACTGTGAAAGTATTAAAACACACACACACACACGCACAACAAAAATGAATATGAATATATAAATATATAAACAAACACATACACACACTCTCACGTATTCGCAATTAATTTGTTTTTGTTTTCTTTTTTTTTATTCGTTATAAATTTGTGGAAGTTACGAATGTGGGTTGTTCTCGTATTTTTTGTTTGTTTTTTTTTCTTTTATAAATTAACTTGCTTTGCATTATTAATAATAATTGTATAAATATTTATATAACTTATATGTTTGTGTATATTGTTTCATTTTCTTTTGCTCTTTGCACAATTCCATACAAAAAGAAAAAAAAAAATCATAATTACCAAATAAGTAGTTAATGCGAGGAACACACATGAGAGACAAATTGTGTTAAGTGAATTTAAAATAAGAAGTGAAACAATTTAAAAATTTAAAATCATTCAGTACGATGCTCATTCAAGTCAATCGTTTTAAATTCCTTAAGAAATTAGAAAATTTATGTAAAAAAAAATGTAAAAATATAAATTTAAGAATTGGTTTATCGAAGCTAACATAACCTAGAACAGTAATGGTCTTTTTTCGGCACATAAAGCTTAACAAATTAAAGGACCGGTTATTTGGTAAATTCTTAATCCCTCAACTTCTTGAAAAGGTAGAATTTTTCGTTTCTGAATTCTGAAAATGAAAGGGATGCAAACCTCTTGGATCATACAAACTTGAAACCGGTTCGGTCCACAACGAATTTGGGACCTAACTGAACCGCGGTTTTAGTAAGGCCCGTTGTTAGAATGAAATGGAGTTCGTGAAAACGGTTTAAAATCCTTATACACAAAGTAAAAATTCGAGATATCCGGGCTAAAATCAATCCCTAACGAAGTCAGACACGGACTTTTACAAACCAAGTACGAGAAGGATTGATTTGAGTACGGATTTTTCAATCCCACTATTCTTGTCTTTAGCTTCCACGGGATTTAATATATTTTGTTATTCGAGCTCGATTCGATTCCTCAGTTGAATCCTATTAAGAAGGTCCGATATTGATTTAAGATCAATACTCGTACTTGATTTGATCTCGAAGTCGGCTGGGTGGAAGAATATCCGGGATTAAATTGAGCTGGTAGATTCTCCAATAGTTTTCCTCAATTATTATGTTATTTCGATAAACAACAAATTAAACTTATATTTATTATGTGAAAAATGTTTACTTTCTCTGGGGGATTCGAACACGGTTCCCTTGGATTGAAACATGATGGGACTAACGCCTCACCGTGCGTCTAATGCCAGGCAACTTGTATTGAGTCTGTCTGAAAACATTCACCCATGAATGCCTGCTTGTAATTCTCAAGTTCTTATTCATTACTCTTTTGATATAACTAACGAAATTGAAAGTTGCTGAGCAAAGAGACGCACAGTTAAGGCCTATTTCTTGTGTGTGTGGAACATAACTAAGTTAGTGTGACCATGCACCTAAGAGGTGGAAGGTCACTCTGATCAATCAGCTATTTGGCTCTGCTAACTATTTGAATTTAATTTTTGAATAAAGCATGCTGCTTGGAGTATGTAGCAAAAATTTATACTTGGGGATGATAAACCGATGGCATGACACTTTGCAGTTGGTCCCGGATGGCACACAACATCAGTGCAGCATGTTGTTATGTGCGCAACTTTATAATGCAATCATATTCAAAGTAGTATGACTTCTTGGTTGGTCGCCAATCAAATGAAGTCTCGCATGGACGGATACAAAATTGCCTAAATACATTCGCATTTACATTAAGGATTTTGTGAACTTAGTGGCCGGATTAGTACCTTAGCTTTGGAAGATGGGCGAACCGCTGGAACATAGCCGTTAATAGATCAAAAGAGTCAACTGGATTGCTATAAGACCCGGAAAAGTAGCTTGAGTGCGACGGATATGGCGGCTAAATACCTTGGCGTGTCTTGACCAGGAAAGTCTAGCTATGGTTGCAGCTAATGGCATTGGAGCTCCATTGGCTTCTTAAGCCTCGTAGCGGTGGATATGGGCGAATCCGTTATGGGGTACGGCATAATCGACTGCCCTCAGGAAACTAGAGTCATCTACAAACATACATATGTGGGGCCCCTGGTATGAGAGCGGTGTAGATGCCTTGCCATTATGCGCCCAAATTAATATGCACACCCTCAAGTATCATGACCAATTGGTGCACCACTCTAATAGATTTTCCTAGCAACACACAGCGTCTTAACCGACCTTTCTGTCTATGGAAAGCGTCCCTCTGGCGGCCTCATCAATTTGGCATAAGTGTGCTCTTGGCACCATTTCCTACCAATCTTTGCTAGCAAATGGTCCTTCAGCCATATGACAACTCATAACAAAGATACAAAATATTTGTTGACAATATATTCCTGCGCTGTGTGTCAGCTGTTCTCGCCATCCACAACCGCTATCGATATACCAACTATCGATAAGAAACTGTGGATTACGTTCATGTTGCTAGATACACAAGCAACGAAAAGGTAAACTCCAAATTCCTGGCATAGTTTTTTTTTATATGAAGTTTGACAGTTATTTTTAGTTTCCGCGGTGCTGGATACACGGCTTTAATATTAAATAATTTGTTTCTTGTTTATACGTTAAAATTGGTAAACCAAACAAGAAAAATTTTTAAATCAACAATTTTTAGCCAAAAACGTAAAATGTTACATTTACAAAACATACAAAACTGATTGGAATAAGGACGAACATGATTAGACTCAGAGTGCAAACTCTAGGATTGAATTAAACACAACGACGAACATGTTGAGTATGCAAGTTTGATGTCTTGAGCGCAAGGCCAGATTATTCGGGTGTTGATGAATGTATGAGCGATTTGCAATCGAAAGAAGCCTTTCGCTGTGTGTACCAGAGACCTTCAAAGAGCACTTAATTTTCTATCACACTCGCGAATTACCTCGTCGTTTTATTTGTGTTCTTCGCCTTGCTTCACATTGCCCTCTTTCTGACTCGAGCTCGAACAACAAAATCACCAAGCTTACTCGACAAGCCTCAAGCGCGCTTTCACACACACAAACGATATTGTGTTCTTTTGCTCTCACATCCCACCTAGCATTTGGAAGATCACTTTTCAAGAATCACCTTAGCAAGTCTTATTCGAGCCCTTTTGTTGATAAAAAAGAGATTAATCTCATGTGCGATTTAGGGAAGACTCGAAAATTACTCATGCCTTTGCTCAAAATGTGAATCAATAACAATCGACTCGAAAAAGGCACGCAAACTGACTCGAAAATGAGCCGAAATTGATCAGAAAATCGGGTATTTACGACGCTTTTGGAAGAGTCGCGGATAGGGTACCATTTTCTTCCGACAAAAGTATTATTTATGATCAGAAAACGAGCGCACTTATGACTATTTTAATCAGACTGAGGACTCGAAAAAGACTCGTATGTGATAAAAAAAATGCATAAAATGCTGGCTGGGATGTTGCCTTTGTTTGCTTGTCTTACTCGTGTGCAAGCTGTGAATCGTAATAGCCCATAGCAGATCTTTGATTTCGCCACAATAAGCTCGTAGTGAGTTGTGGCCGAAGCTACAAGTCAATGAGAGTATTGGTACTTTGCAATACACAAGCTCGGACATACCATAGCCCACAAATACAGGAGTGCTTTTCATTTATTCTTTTGTGTATACTTTTTGAGCTTACTCGGTACGAATTTGAAGCTAGGGTGAACAGGCTTACTATTAGAGCTGTTCTCAATCAATTTCTCGGTTTCATTTCGCTCTTTCGTCTTGACACTGGAGTTCTGTACTAACTGCAACTCTTTATAGATAGTTCCAGTATCAAAGTTAATCAATTTTTTGAAGCTTGAGAACTCACGAGAGCTCACACAAATGAATTAGCGACTTCCAGGGATGGAATATTGTCTGATGACAGGTATATGAAGAGGTCTGTGAATGAACTCAATCCGGCATCGGTACAGATCAATTCGGTCTATGAGTGGCTTCCCTTCTAGAGGGTCCTTAAGCGAAATTAATTAATTTAATCGAATGTGGGGTTAAAATGATCTAACACAAAAAAAAAAAATTTATTATAAAATCAACATTTTCCAATTTTTGCATAAAATTTGCAAAATTAGTTATTTAAAGTATAGTTGATTTTACCAATTTAAAAGTATAAACAAAATGTAAGGCATTTGTAGTCGGGTCTTTGAATCAAAAGTACATATACTTTTGATTTTAGCTGGGCAAATTTCAGTTGCCCCATTTATATTGGGCATGCTTAGAATTCGAACTTGAGAAATAAAAGTGATCTGTTAGTTAGGTTCTGAACCGGTTTGCATCCCTGCTAAAATTTCAAGTCGTTTTTTAACATTTACATTTTGCAACCTTTCGATCGACTTATTAGGAATTAATCATGATGTGAACATTTATTAGTATGTAACGCAATGCACGGCTGCTATATTAGTGGTTGGTCTTAGTTCCAGGTTGCATCAATTGAGGTCCACCCGTGTGCATATATATGCATTTGTAAGTCAGCTGCTCACAAAGTGGTGAATACCACTTGACTTCGAGAGACAAAAATTAACTCAAAAAGCATAAATATGTAACTCATTTCTGTGGTTAGCTATAGTAAACAAAGTAAAACAAAATCGTTTAAAAAATTAATACAAGTGAATTTTATTTTTGTTAAACATAAATTAGGCATATCAATAATTATATTTTTTTTTTATTTTATACACTTAAAACAATCAAAATTAAATACATGGTGCATACATTTACATTGCATTTTGTTTCCTTGCTTGCTTCGTTTTTCTTTATTTTTATTTTAATATTGTTACTGAGATTCATCGTCGTTTTGTGGCCCATTTAAGGGCTTCGTTATGTCAATTTTAATTGGCGTCTGCAAACGCGGCGTTTCGTATATTTTTACTTTTAACTAAAAGGCATAAATGTGTCGCTTAATTAATTTGAAAGTCAATTGGGAAAATATATATAAGTTAAACGGAGAACGCAAAACATTTAAATCAAAACAAATAACCAAGCAGAGCGCCACTAAACTAAAAAGTATATATGGAAAATTAAAAGCAGAGACGAACTCACACAGCCACACAGACATACATACGCACACAGACAATAATAGATAAACGTGCTTGGGGGAAATTTTGTTAAGCTAATATTTATTAAATTTATTAATAAAACAAACATCACACTGAGTTTTTTCCTTCTTCGCTTTCAATCGCTTTTTCTCGATAATTTGCATTTTTAATTATTGCAATTGCAACATTTTTTATGACTTTGTGTCACACAAACAAAATTGAATTATTATAATTGCGCTTTATGCTGATTGCCTGTTGCTGTCTTGATTTTTTATTGTTATCTGTTTGAACTTTAATTGGTAGCAATTAGAGTTCGTTATATTCTGTAAATTAGCGTCAAATTTGTCTTAATTGTAAACCACAACAAATAAATATGTTATCGAACTTATTTATGCAGGTAACTGTGTGTGAGAGTGCCCAAAGGGGGTAATTGATTATCACGAAAAAAGTATTAGACTCCCCCCTCTACCCTACATGCTTGGTGATGTGCGTGCTTGTGTGTATATTTGTGCTAACGTGTGAGTGTGTGCTTGTGTGGGTGGTCATACGATTTGATAGTTCAACTTACAATTGATGCTGCTTTGAGCTGTCATTAGCAGAGGAAACAAACGAACGTTGAACGTTTCACGTTCTCGTTCTTTGCACAGAGCGAAACACAAACAAACCCGAAAAAGTAACTGTAACACAAAAGAGTTCGTTCAGTTTGGCAACACCGACGAAATCCGCCGCGCCCGGCAATATAAAGTTAGTTTTCCCCCCCGAGATAACAGCTACAAAACAAATGAATCGATCCTTGGCTTTCGCGAACGGTTCGTTAAACGTTTCGTTTGTTTGCCCGCTCTGGTCATTAGCACACTTTTGAGGGCACTCACTCAAAAATTTGCAACTCTTGCCACAACTTTGGCAGATTTTCGCCTAATTGTGTTAACTTGTCATAACTGGATTGCGTATAATTGCTTTCAAGCTTTTTGGGGCAACAATTGTTGGCTCATTTTATGCTCTTCGTTCCAACTTTTTGGCCTGGTGCGCAAGTGTTTTGTGGGCAACAAACTAATTGGATAATGCGATTAGCTAGACTACTCAAAGGATTGTAACAAATTTCAAAAAGTGTTCAAGAGAATGAGAGAGAACTGAAAATTAAATCGTTTTTGCAAAATGAACATGTTGATTTCGAGGGAAAGAATATGCTAAAACTGATAAATACCATTGGCTGAACTATAAATTGAATGCTCTTGAAAATTGACAAAAACTAAAACAAGGAAAAAGGGTGTTCATCTTTTTATAGAAAATTATTTCAAAGGCGAAACCATGCGTGTTTAGAGAACAATAAACATTGGCCGTGTTTACCAGCACCAATCGATGGATCTAGTTCGATTGTTGTGGTGAACGAATGTGATGTGCAATCATGATTACTAGTTTTTGTCATGGATTGTCGTAATCACTCACGAGGCATTGATGTAAAATATGTTGTTGAATTAAATCACAAGCTCTATTAATCGTATATAAATCCGCGATGGTAATCTTTCAAAAGATGAAATCTTAAAGGGAGTAGCTATACCAACAACATGATCACTTGCTGCTGTGTCCTTTTCTGTAAGTCTGTTGAGTCACTGACAAGTCACTGGTTAGTGACTGTTAAGTCACTGTTTAGTCCTAACAGTGACTAAGTCAAGTCACTGTTAAGTAACTGTCAAGTGTCCGTTTATTCACTGTCAAGTAACTGTCAAGTCACTGGAAAGACACGGTCAAATCACTGTCAAGTAACTGCTTAGTTACTGTTTAATCACTGTCAAGACTCTGTTTAGTCCTAGTTTAGTCACTGTCAAGTCACTCTTAAGTAACTATCAAATGTTTAGTCCTAGTTTAGTCACTGTCAAGTCACTGTTAAGTAACTATCAAATCTCTGTTTAGTCACTGTTAAGTCCCAGTTTAGTCACTGTTAAGTAACTGTCAAATCTCTGTTTGGTCACTGTCAAGTCACAGTTAGGTAACTGTCAAGTCACTGAACAGTAACTGCCAAGTCACAGTCAAATCACTGTCAAGTCACTGTCAAGTCACTGTCAAGTCACTGTCAAGTCACTGTTTAGTTACTTTTTAGTCAAGGTCAAGACTCTGTTTAGTCCCAGTTTAGTCACTGTCAAGTCACTGTTAAGTAACAGTCAAGTCACTGAACAGTAACTGCCAAGTCCCAGTTTATTCACCGTCAAGTCACTGTCAAATCACTGTTAAGTCACTGTTAGAAGTCACGCAAGACTCTGACAGTTTATCAACACTGATCCAAGCCTTTATCACCGTCAAGTCACTGTCAAATCACTGGAAAGACACTGTCAAGTCACAGTTTAGTCACTGTAAAGTCACTATTTAGTTACTGTTAAGTCAGCGTCACGTGACGCTAAAATAAACTTTTCCTCCTACCACAGAGGGAAAAAACCTGTTCAAAAAAAAACTGCCCTTAACTTAAAATAAGAACCAGATGGCGTCAAAATTCTTGAGAACAAATGTTCCAAATGTACTTGGAATAAGTAAAGTTGTTCTCAATCGGATAATATTTACTGTAAACTACAACAATATCGGTTTTCCAAAAGAAAAATATACATGAGAGAGCGTTTGAGAGCGCGTTGGCTCTCTTTTTGATATTTCTCTCTCTTGTTAGCTCAACCAAGCAAAAGTAGCCCTCTAGATGTGAGTCTGCAAAAGTGTACAACGGCTGAATGTGTTGGCGAGTCATTCCATATGTAAGCTACCGGGTTGAATTCCCAGTTAAGCCCGGAAAAAATTTTTCTGTAAAGTGGATCCGTTGAAGCGATGTTTCTGATTCCTATTAAATATATGGGTAGAGGGAGAAGCAGCAGAGCGCATATCCAGGAGTCTTGCCTCCCTTCACTTCCAATCAAAGGAGGTATGTCCCAATCTGCAGTCCTCGTAAATGTAAGGAATCCGCTTACTCTTGCTTCAAAATCAATAAAATTTTTGTTTCCCAATTGTTTTTGAAAACGAACCAATATCAACTCAAATCAAAAAATTTTAAATATGGAACAATATCAACTCAATTTGGATTTTTGCGCTCTCAAAAACTTGTTCTTGAAGTGAGAACATTGTACTACGAATGAGAAAACCCGTTTATGCAATATTTTAGGAAACATTTGTGGTCGTTTTGAGTCAAATGCTTTCGGTTTTTTTCACTCTGTGTACCTAAATTAAAGATGATTCACATCAAAAAAATAGACACTCTCAAGCTGTCATTTAAAACTAAAACGATAACCTTTGCAAAAACTACATTATAGGAGATATTCCATTAAATCTGTTTACCACAAAACAATCCACTATTGTTTTATGGATGGATTTTTAATGTTTGATGAATGCTGGTGAATACGGCCATTGTTTATACAGAAGTACAAATTTAGTACTACTTTTTGTCGGATATTAATAAAACCTCTTCTTATTATCTTATTCGGAATACTGTGCTTTAATCTACGAATACACTCTGCTCGAGGAACCCTCTCACAGGGATTTTATCTGACAAATGTTGTATAGGAGACTGCCCTGCCGTAAGTAGGTTGTGGGCATCCCTGCTTTTGTCTTGCAAGTTTGAAATTTAATTTTGACATTACATAGAAAATGATTTAATGAGTGAGGCAGAACTTTTCATTCAAAAACTTTCCATTTTTACTGTCAGTTTGATACACTTAAAGACTTGTTGATTTATGTTTGTAGTAGTTTGTGGTGGTGCGTGTTTTCGTCTTTTTCTTTTTTTTATTTATTAATATTTATGAGTTTTGCCAAACAAACAAATGAAAAGTATGCCAAAAGCTTGAATACCATTTCCGTCTTTTTGTTTGTTGTTTTTTTTGTGGTTAATTAAAACTGAAATAAGAGAAAATAATCGGAGAAAACGCAAACACTCGCACACACGCAGACACGCACATGCCGGAGGAGGAATGAAAAGTACATACACGTAGTAGTAAAAATTTATATATATACATTTGCACACATATATATACATATATATGCACAAACACACACATCATGACGCCTGGTTTTATGACAAACTTGAGGCAATAAACAGAAAGTATAATCGTAAAAGGAACTCCTCTTCAGTGACTGGGGGAGAGGCTTGATTTTGATGCACAATCAACATAACAGGGCGCATAAAACACAAACAACAAATAACAACTAGAATAAGGTGTGAGTGGGTTGTGTTTATCTCCTCATGCCTCAAAAACTCAGCAGACACACACACAATTTTAGTGGGAAAAAAAGAGAAACACAAAAACATGAATAGAAAAATAACACAAAATTTGATGTAAGCTGTTTAAATGCGCTTACGACAGGCAATAAAAATAAGAAAATATTCTAAAGTAACTGAAATGGATTCGAAATGCACAAAATGCATAGAGAGCACAGACATGATTACTGGTTGCTGGTTACTTGCTTTTGATTTAATGTTTTACTTGGTTCAAGGGGGGGACACATTCCTTAGAGTATTACATGTTACATTTTCCGTTAAAGTTTTTTGTTTTTTTTTTTCGTGGGAATCTCAGCGAATCTCTTTCGAAAACACTAATCAAAATCAAACATTAACATATTAACCATAAACTAAATATGAGCATTAGCAAATCAATGAGAGACGACCTACAGTATGGTAATTAAAATAAACAAACTCAAAATAAGTAAACGAAATGCTAAGATCGTACTTGAGTAAGGTTTAGGTGCAGCTTAAGCTGCGCATTTTTGGTAGCCTTTTGTTTTTGTTTTGAGTTTTTGCATACTTAAACCAAACGTAAACACACGAACATAGGCTTAGGGCAATTATTTAGGTAAGTATATAGAAAGTGGATAAAAATTAATTGGAATTGATTAAAGTTACAATACAAAATGCACGCAGGGCGGCAGTTCAATGTTGTTAGTAAGGATTTTTGATTGTTTTTTCTTTTTGTGAATAGTACACAGTATTAAGTTTGAGATGAGAGCAAAAAGGGATTTGAGAGTATGAGTTTGTGTGGGGCAGGTGGTCAATGGTGTGTGGCGGTCGAGGGTCTGATCAGTACGGGAAGTTTGCCTTTCCACTTTCTTTCCCAAATAAACTGAAAAAATGATCTAAAATCTAGTAAATCTAAAAATTTGATCTGAACTGATTTGAATAACATTTGATTACCACCATAATTTTTGTAAAATGTTGATTAAACGCTGCGGTTTATATTTTTTATGTTCATCCTAAAAGTAGGCCATGAATTATGGTTGGTTGTCAGGCGGGGATCTACTGCTGTGCTGCATGCATTATACAACAATTGCTGTTGTCAACTGACAATGCAGCACGCACACACACAGACTGAGTGTTGTTGTCTTCGAATCAGCAGCTGGCAGCCGCCTGGCAGTAAATTAAGCGAAAAAGTGTGTTGGCTGACCAACATCAGCAACATCATGCAGCAAACGGAATGCCTGACAAACTGGGTGTTTCAGACTCGGTCAGTATTATTTGCTTGCAGTCGGAAATAACTCAACCGCAAATGAGATAAATTGTGCGCACCGAGGATAATTGCATGCAGTCGGGATCGTGAATTGCGTGCCCTGTTTGTTGGTCAATTTTATGAGTCGTTTTTTATGTACAAATATTATGGTGGCTGCTGAAATGAGTATTACACAGCTGGCCTGGGGATTGACCACGAGTTGTAGTTGTATTTACAATGTTTAAATAAAAATGAAATTATTTTCGGGCTTTGAGAGAGAGAGTATTACATATTTTATAATAAGTTTATCAACTGGAAGCTCTAAGTAGTAGTGTATGTGTGTGGTGTGGTGTGTGTGTGTATTTCTTTACAGATTTTGCCACAAACTTAACATTCAAACATTTTTTAACACGAAAAATTCGATTTGATACATTTTATGGTAGGATTGATACATACATCATATATATGTCTGGTTTTGAGTTCAATTTAACTATATAAATTTTATGTTCTGTTTTGAATTGCTATTTATGTGACTAATTTTCATCAATTCAAACTGAATTTTATTTATTGTCAGTAGTTTACGATCTAATCCATAAGCTTATACACAACATGGAACGATGCAAGACATACAAATACACTTGAACGCATAACTAGGGCCCTGCTTGAGTGTAGTTATAGGGACCTTTGCTTTAACTTTTAAAAAATACATCAAAAAGGTTCGAGTTAGTCAGCTTATATTATGAATGAATCCACACAGGTCAAGCTCCATGTAGATCATGCTCCAAACAAGTCAAGCTCTTGTGGTTCAATATCTCATAATAACTCCGAAAATAAGTCGATAAATAATGCTATCTCTAAAGGGTATGAACCATCCAATTACAAAACTTTGGCAGATATGACGTTTGTTTTTTAAATTGCGTGGGCGGGAGGGCCACTTGATCTGCCCGAAAGTATAAAAAGTTTCTGTCCCTTACATGCCAAACCTCTAACTCTTAAAATCTCTGAGATCTGTTGGTTTATACGGACGGTCAATATCGACTCGGCAGTTGAAGCTGATCAAGAATATATATACTTTACTAGCTGAACCCTCCGCGACTTTGTCCGCGTCCAAGATTTTAAGAAATCCCCTCCTAAAGGACCATACCAAATTTTCAAAGGCGTTCGAAAATTCCGGAATTATTTGTTAGTCCCTGCCAGTCAAGTGGATGCTGAAAACATACTTCTGCTGCACGACCACATAGTGCATTTTGGCTCTAGCGATATTATAAGAAGAATGTGCATTTCTGATCAGCATCAGCACTTTTCAAGAGCAAGTGGGGAAAAAACGGTAAAGCCATTGTGTGGAAAGGAGGGTAGGAAACTCTCTCTCACGCTCTAAGAAAAACAGTTTAGTGCAAAATATTATCTGAGCGCCACAGTTCCGTTACTTTTCTTTGGCTACATATGTATGAACTTTTTTGTCTGCTAGCTTTGTGAAATTCCAACTTCTTTATTTTGAAATACGGTCAACATATTTATACCCGTTACTCGTAGAGTAAAAAAGGTATACTAAAGTCGTGCAAATGTATGTAACAGGCAGAAGGAATCATTTCCGACCATATAAAGTATATATATTTTAGCCGAGTCGATATAGACATGTCCGTCCGTCCGTCCGTCTGTATGAACACCTAGATCTCAGAGATGGTAAGAAATAGAGGTTTGACATGTATGGGACAAATGCTTCTTTTATCTGCACGCAGATTAAATTTGTTTCAAATTTCGGCCACGCCCCCCTCACGCCACCGCAATTTGGAAAAAAAAGTTATATTTCCTACCGTTTTAGAGATAGTTAGTAATTAGCAAAATGAATCGATTCGCAGAAGAAATGATAAAGATCGGATGAGCGGTTCTCAAGTTATGAGCAAAAAAGTGATAAAAAGCCGAGTTAAAAAAATGTTGCATACTTTTCGGATGTTCACCCTAAGGAACGCAGGAACACTGTTAAACATGTTTTTTCATGAGTAACGGGTATATCGAAGTCGGTTAGAGCCGACACATTCAAAAAAAGAGAAATTTTCTAAATTTTCTTTCTTAGTGCGCACCTGCATACCTAAAGGAAGGACTATGCCAAATCTTAGATCTGTAGGATAAGCAGTTTTGCCTGTAGGTTGATAATATATAGATAGGTTCGAAAATGATTCCTTCTTCCTGTTACATACTTTTGCACTAGGTGCGCAGAATGAACTTACGGCCGCGTGGAATGAAATACTGATGCACAAAATATGTTTTAATCAAGAACAACTACATTTAATTTGTGTGTCTATGTGGGTGCCGCCGTGAATAACGAAAAGTGCTCGGGCCACTGCGAACGAAGCCAGTGCCTACTACGCTTTGTTGTTGCGTTCGAGCTTGCGAGAGATATCGTAGAGAGAGAAAGAGGCTGTTTTTGCAGGTCCGCACTCGCCAACAACAAAACTTTAGCTTGGAAAGATGGACACACGTATGCATTTTTGATTCTTTATAAAAGCTTCAAGCAACAACGAATGCGTGGCTTGCGGAATGGCCATGGGCACCCCTGGTTTAGAGTATAAAATGGTTAGATTTGACTACAAATAAAATATTCATAGTTGGGATTAAATTAATGCCTTCTTCACTTCACATTTGTCTTTCCTTTTTGATGTGAGTTGTGCGTTCAAGTGTAAGCGTAGCATATTTTGATAAATATATATTTGTCTAGCCTAAACTTTGATATGATGCGAATAATTGGCTAAATTTAATGCTGCTCCTGCTTATATTACACACATTCGTTAACTTTACCCTAAATACTTATTCATGTGGTGGTTAATCCCAGGACACTGTACTGTACCACACCCACTGATCGATCGATATCAATTCAAATCATTCGCTAACATTCATATTCCAGTATAAAAGCTTCGCCCGCCCGTGGCTGTTGCTGCTGCTGCTGCTGGTGTTGCTGGTGTTGCTGCAGCGGGTGTAGCGCCTGAGTGGATGTCGTTGTTCGTCCCAAATTTACTTGTGACAACATAGCGGTTGCCGTTAATTTGCCATTGTATGTCAAAGTGGGCGGTGGCGGCGGCGGGACTGCACCCTGACCATAGTAATTCAAAGCCGAAGTGAGCGAAGCGCCACGACGCTGCTGTTTGGACAGGTAATCCGCTGCTGCCGGCTGGCTGGCATTACGCAGTGCTATAAAGCTATCGAAATTGTCATTGGTGGAGGAGGCGTTCGAAGTGCTGGAGTTGCGACGTGGAGTCAAATGCTGTGTGGTCGGGGGGATTGGCTTGGTGGGTAAATTCATTTTCAGCTGCTGCTGTGACATCGAGGAGGAGTTCGATGAGCTTGAGTTGGACAGTGAAGAGGAGTTGACCGAATGAGCGGGCGGATGTTGCTGCTGGTTCAAGTAGTATTTACTTAGATTGTCCAGCATGTATCGATTTGCTGGATGTTGCTGTTTGCTGCTGGTGGCATAGACCACATCGTGGGGTACGCGGGCGGAGCCTGGAGTGGCGACACTGGGGGCGGTGGGTGGTGTCTGCTCACCGTAACGCGGCAGACGTCTTACTTTTCTAGAGCTGCGTGCATACTGAACCTCCCTAAGATCAGTATCTGGCTTCTTGGTCTCCCCAAAACCATAGTACTCTCTTGGTTTGGTGGCACCACTTTGACGCTGGAAGTGTTCCAGATAACTTTCACCACCGGCAGGTAAGTTATGTGCCACCTCCTGCTGCTGCTCTGCTAAATCTGACTCCCCTTTGGTGGTGGACTGCTGCTGCAAATGCTGATTAAGCGATTGATAGAAATTGCTTTCGGCCAGGTTCTCATTATACAAGCTATGCTGTGGCTGGCTGGGATACCAATCATGAGTCAAGTGCTCTTCACAGGCATTGACATTGAGTCGTATGCGTATATCGCGCGACATGTAATCCGGCTCCTCCTCTTCTTCCTCCTCCTCCTCTGCGGGGTGGTGTCCGACTGATTTCGTTTGCTCTGCCATCAGTAAATCCTCACTCTCCTCCAAAGCTAGGCCGTACTGTGTGACATTCTCCAAATAATATTCACTCATTTTATCCGGATGCTCATAACGTAAGGTCACACTTTCCAGCTCCTTTTTACTAGAGCTGGTGGGACCACTGAATACCGAAGCATAGTCCGAGCTACTTAAAGAATCTGAGTTAAGTTTTCCGGGCTTAGTTAAGGGTAAGGTATTCAGATTCTCATAGTTGGACTGACTCTGACTACGTTTGTGTGAAGCTGCCTCTTGGTGTTGTTGCTGCTGTTGCCTGGCCCAGGCCCTACGTTGGGCGCCACTTACTCTACCCACCGATAAAGCCGACTGCTTACTAGTCTGCAGACGCTGTTGCTCAAAGTTTTGCTCCAGATAGGCATCCAAATAGTTCAAATTTTTACTTAAGTCCATCTCCGACTTGTAACTTTTGTATATCGTGGCCTGTTTGCAGTGAGATTCATAGTTGGAGATATGTGCACGGTCGCTAATAAAACGAAAGCTCTCATCTCTGGCCAACGTATGAAAGCCACTAAATTCTTTGATGGGGCCAGAGTTGGTCTCACTAGTGCTGGAGGTTTTGAAGTGACGACATTTTTGACGTATTTTTTGTATACCCTGACGGGTTTTGGCCTGAAGACGTTCAAAGTAGTTGGACTTGTGATTGGGTGTGGGAAAGGTGGCATGGTTAGTCGTACTACTGGTGGTTGTATGTTGTATATCATAACCTCCTCTTCCCGAGGCATGCATACTCTGTATACTCTGTGTACGATTGGGATAGCTCAACTTCAGTTTTGGTAGCGTGGCCTCTGCTGAACGTTGGTTAAGCTTCAGCAGGGACAATTGCTTCAGCAGTTGTCTCGAACGAGTGGGTTTGCTGTCTCGCAAGGGAGTAAGTCTGGTGTCAAAATCCTGACGCTCAAAACGTCTAACGGGTACTCCCTGGAGATAATGCGGCTGCTTGGTTGTGTTGGTGGAGGATGCGGTATCAAATAGACGCTTCAGACCTCTGCCTCTACGTTTGGTGCCTCTCAAGGCGGTGGTGGCACTGGTAGCCGTACGCAGTCGCGAGTTGACACTTAGTGTTAGTATTTCATCGTCATGAAATATGGAAAAGGGATTGGTTATCACCGTAGAGTCATCTTCTCTGGTCTTAACACTATTCTTACTAGATCTAGACTTAGGACTTGGCTTCTTACTGTCTAATACAACTACAACTTTGGCTTCATTATAATAGTTAGTTTGTAGATCCGCTTCAGACAGGGATCTAGTAGTTGGTTGTTTCTGTAGCTTACCTAAATGATTTAGCTCTTTTAAAGAGTTACTTTGCTTGCGAAAACGATAGAAGGGATTATTGATACTAAGTTTATGCAACAATAATTCCGTGTCTTCCTCATCTAGTACTATTCTTCTCTCTTCGCTTAGATTTAAGTTAATTAATTTGGCTGTGGCCTCTGGTTTAAGTTCACAGTTCATATTATTCTCTAGATCTCCAGCTAACGGAGCCCTACTTTGGGTACTAACCAAAGAACTACTGTTGCTGCTGCTGCTGTTGCTGCCTGTCATCTCACTATTATTATTATTACTATTATTATTGTTGGTCAGTGCGGTACCGTTAGTCGTGTTGTTATTGTTGTGTTCGTTAGTTTCGCTATTATCAATTGCCTGCTAGACTCTAGTGGGCGGTTGTAATATCATAGCAGCCATGCGTACCTTCATTGCCTCCGGTGATCCATGGCCTGGATATTGCTGTTGTGCATGCTGGGCGGCGGCTGTATGTAAAGCTGCCGCTGCTGCTGCCGCTGCTTGCTGTTGTTGTTGTTGCTGCAGCTGTTGTTGCTGTTGCTGTTGTTGTTGCTGTTGCTGGTGATGATGGAAACCCGCGGGCGTGGTATAAATTGAATCACCTTGAGGGCCACTGGTGCTATCCGAGCGTGATTTCAAATCGGCTTTTTCGCTGCAGGCAAGGAAAAAGCACAAAATTATTATCGAAAGCAAAAATGGTGACAATTGTGGTGGGAAGGAGACAGAAGATTTCATTGATTGGCAAATTTTATGCTTGGCTTATGTCGAAAATATCTATTTAGTTTACTTTGGCCTCGGGAAATTGTTTATTTGGGGTTGCTTCCCTTATCCACTGATTAATACGTACACTCAGAGAAATAGAACGTTTGTTCAGAGGTTGAAAGCGAACCGAACTCTGCTAAAGACTTTAAATTTCAAGAAACATTTATACAAGGGAAAATCTGTTCAAAATATAAAAATATGTTGTCAACGTTTTGACGTTTCATACCAGATTTTTTAGGGGTTGTCATAAAATCTGGAAGCAACCGATCGGCAGGCTGTTTGGGTAAGCAGTATGGCGGACTGCTATGATCAGAAGTCGAATTCACATACAATAAAGAACTACTATATAGTATTTGACGCATATTTTACAAACTTTTCTCGTTTTAAAGCTTTCTTGCTAGGACACAGACAAAGAAACCATAAAAGAGATTCAGTCACAGCTGCAATGCAACTTAGTTTAGATTTTGACGCACCTCGAAACAAATCAGATACATTTTCTCGTTTTACGCGAAGGTTTTGAAGGGACAACTCTTTTCTTGTAGTTGTGTGTTGTCTTGTTTTATATCGTCAACATAAAATATTAGCAGTACTCCGCCAAAATTAAAAGGTGACCTTTCTAAACAAACACTAATTTTTCTTTTGCCATTCCCATCATATGACGATTCAAAATCAGTAAGAGTCGTAATTTCAAACTTCGGGAATCATCAAAGGGAAATGACAAATCATGTACGAACTTAAGGTATTGCCGAATAGTTAACAGCGGTAAGTGTGTTTACCTTCTGCGCGGGCTCGATCCCGCCTCGGAACATCCAAAAAAAAGTGTATCATTCCTTAAACTTTAAATCAAACTTTTCAAAAATGTCAACATCAGGCAGATCGGACGACTATATCATATAACTGTCATACGAATGTTATGATTAATTGAATTTTTTTGTGAATTAGGGTTACCAGAGTTTTCAATATGTAGGTGTATACCGTAACCAGATCATGTTTGCTCCAAGTTCCTCCTCCTTCTTCTTCTAACCGCGAAAAACTGTCAGAGCAACAATTTTTAAGTTTGAACCTAGTGATATACTTCTGTATACCACAATAAGATCCGAGCAAAAACCGAACATATGCAAGTTCCCCATTTATTCAAATAAATATTAAAATAAAAGGAGTTCAAAGCTATAGGAACTACATTACTTGCCACAGGGAATTTCGCTGTCGGGGCACTCGACCGCAACACTCTTACTTGTTTTCAACTCAGCTATTTGTCAGCTCAAATACCACACAGAAAACAATTAGTAGCCCTTTAGATGTGAAGATAATAAAGTGTGCAATAGCTCAAGGTGCTAGCGCGCCTTTCCATAAGTTAATCGTTTAAGTACAGCAGGGATATTGGGTTCCATTCCCAGTCAAACCTGCACCATTTTTCCTAAGTCTTCTTCTGGAATTTATGAAAATGGCAGTAAAGAAACTTACACATTTGGTCACCTTCACCAGCAATTGGCACCAACTGTGAAGAAACTAGCCATGAAAAAGCAGTATGTCGTTTTCTCTATAAAGTTAATTGAACTAAAAATGAAGGCACTCAAGGTTACGTCGTCCCTCTTGCACTTTTCAACCATCAGCTATCAACTAAGTTAAGTTAGAAACGAGAAGTTTAAACTAGTATCATCTATGCCGAAAGTTATTTACAGTTTCGCTTGCTCCTTTTAAATGGCTTAATTAAAATATAAAAACAAAATTAAAAGGTTTTTTGGCTACAGAGTGCGGCCGAAGTCATTGGTCTGTGAACTTCTAGGCCTTAAAAGACATGCGAAATAAGTAATTTGGCTATTTCTGAATTCTTTCGTCTACCTGTAACACAAGTCTAGTGTGTACAGATTTAACAACGAATTACGACAAATTTTTAAGTTCTTGTAATTTTATAAATTGACTGAGGTTGGGGTAAGACTACTCAATCAGCAGTGCTGCGTTTTGAATAAAAATTACAACTTCTCTTTTTGCTGCCAATAAATATGGAAACTATTTCAATATAATAAAATCAAAAAGATAGCTGACTTGTGACTTCCTATTCTCACTTCAGCAAATAACATTGTTTCTTATTTTATAAAGAGCAACTGAAATTACTCTTCGGCCCAAATTAAATTATCGATCTCCGATGGCTTGAAGGTAGAAGAAGGGCGACGTGACATTGAGTGGTGTCAATGTTTAAAATAAAGCCTATTTATACAGACTCCACAAATATGCTGTTAAGGAACTGTTGACACCATTTGAACATAGCATTTGTATTTATTTTTTTGAGTGCACATTTATTTCAGTATTCATGCCTAAAGCGGAAACTCAAAATCCATTTCCGTTACTCGAAAACTATGCTATGAAATTGAACGAAATATGGTAATTGCAAAATACATGATAAGACAAAGAGAAGCAACGGGCCAGTGCCTCATAACTCATGTCAGTGGCGAAGCTTTCGCTCATGCTCTATCTCTTTCCCTCTCATTCTCACCTACACACAAAAATTTTTCAAACGAAATTCGCTTGGCAAAAGGCAAAACTCCACAATATTGAATATATGAAAAATGTAAAATATTTTATGGCACACACAAACGGACAGAGGGAGAGCGCATTTTTCATTGTGTGAGCGTTAGTGTGTGGCCAGTAGGGGCGCATAAATTGGCACGCCAGCGCCACCTGTTGGCTGGTAGACTTCTGCATAAAAATGTATCAAAATGGCCATTCATCTCCGTGTGTGTGAGTAAGTGTCTTGGTGGTTGGGTTCTATGCCTCAACTTACCTGTCTTTATCCGATGATTTATAGCCCGTGGAACCTGCCATACAAGAGAAAAGTAAAACAGGGAATAAATATATTAACACCACGCAGATTATTTGTATTTTTAAGCTGAAAACGGAAAGTGTTGTTTATGAGTGTATTAGGTCATACTTAATGTTTGCTTACAACTCAACTGACTGCCGAAGGTCAACAACTTTCTTCTCAGAACTGCTATAACCCGTAAGTGAGAAAACCACTGCAAACTCTTGGCTTGCGATGCAATGGGAGTAAGGGATTGTTCACTGCTGGTCAAAACCGCTGAACCAATCTTGACAAGTTATCAGTGTATGTTTATGATTAAAAAGGCTAAAGAATAAAAAAGCAGCTGGTACAGATGAGCTGCCTGCTAAATTTTTTAAGACTGGCGGCGACACTCTTTTGCAGAATATAGTCTGACGAAAGCATGTTCGAAGATTAGAGTCTAAGTGTAGTTTGCCCTCTTCTTAAATAAAGACACCCTAAAGTTTGCGCCACTAAAGTGGAATCAGACGATACGAGTGTCTACCTTGGGAATACCAGCAAAGTACGTTCGACTTTGCATGATGACGTTGAGAAGTACGCAAAGCTCCTTCAAAATAGGAAAGAACTTTTCCGAACCATTTAATACCAAAAGAGGTTTTAGGCAGCTGCTGATGGAGTATATACTACACCATTGCCCAAATGCCAACAGAACAGGCTCATTTCTTCGTAAAGATCTAGAGGACAAGAAGAAGAAACTAGTATCCGCGGAACAAAAGTCTTCGCCTCTTGGACCATCTGTTGCAATGCGAGAATACAACTTTGAAGTTGTAAAGGAACGATGATAACCAGCGACAACAACATCAGTCTGGAAATCCGACGAAGATTCACTCTTGCAAACCGATGCTGCTACGGTCTAAGTAGGGAGTTCAAGAGCAGAGCCCTCTCTTGAAGAATGAAAATAGCGCTTCTTTTCCCAGTCCGTCAGCGGATTCTTTGAAGGTTTCTCAAGGATTTTTGCATTCGAAAGAATAACGAACTGTATGAGCTCTGTTTAGTCAAGCGCGAAACGCAACAGCTGCTGCGCATGGAATGCGATAGATTTTGGAGGAGGCAAGAGGGGACGACCACCACTAAGATGGAATGATTAAGCTAGGTGTGAACAACTGGTGCCAGCGCGCACGAAGCAGAAACGACTGGCAAGCATTTATAGCAGTGGCCGAGACCGTCACGCGGTTGTGTTGCAAACATCGGGCCAATAAAGAAGAATTTATTTACGATGATCAGATAAGAAAAAGAATGTTCCAAGTCTATTGAGCAGGTTTAAGATTCAAAAGAAGTCTAGAGCCATAACTTCAATATTGTTTAAACTGTGAACTGAAAAATATGATCTGAACTTCGAATCAGTATAATTAAGGTTCTGAGCCATATCTCGGCATTTAATTGTGCTATGAACTGGAAATCTGGTGTGTAATAGCCTATTTCCACCAAAGAAATGAAGCTTCATTTGTTAAAATTGTTTCATTTTGGCCTTCTTTTCTTTCATTTGTTAAAAATTATGACATCCCCCACGAAGAAATTTGGTATTTTTTTCAAAAGTACTCGCTTCTCTCTGTAAACAGAATGTGTCATCCCCAATAATTTGTTAATTTAAATTTAAAAAGTGGGCGCAATTTTGTTTAAAATATAAATTAGTCAATAAAAGTTGTGTATTTAGCTTTCTGCTGATAATTTAGGTCGATAATAATGCGTTTGCCCCGCAAAATTGCTGTCTGACGGGTATGTCTTTTTTTTGCGAAATATTCCATGAAGTCCACGTGAGTTTGAAAGTGGCGCCAGTTATTTAAATCTAACTTTTCAGCTGTTTTTGACAACGCATCGTTGTGAATGTCAAGTAAATGACAATTTGTCAATGGAAATGGCAAAATTTTAAGAAAAGAAGCTTGTGGAAATAGGCTATAAGTTTGTAGTATATATTAGATATTTTCCGATCCAGTGGTTTAAAGCCGTATCTCAGAAATTGTACTGGTTTTAGTTCGGTTCCGAACCAATGTTAGCTGGTTCAATACCGATTCAAAGACATTTCTAAAAAAATATTCAGGCTATTAACCCGATATACGGAGTGTATATTGGAAATAAGAAGTTTAATATTTTCCCTATTCAAAACTGTTTCCAAACAAGTTTCGAAGAGTAATAGCGATATGCAGCCAGTTCAATCTTGAATATAAACGCTTTCAAAGGAATTCAGGGAATTGCCGGGTATGCGCGTATCTTATCTATATCAATATAACCACATTATAACGCTCGAAAAATACTATGGAAAATAAAACGTTTTTTTAAAGTCCACCAATAGGGATGTTAGACTGGCCCTTAAAATTAGATTTCAAAATACCGGGCGGAAAAAGTTTCGTTTTAGTCCCAAAATTGAAAAATTGAAAATTTTGAAAAATTGGCCGATTTGATTTGAATCTAACCACGTTTACGCTCGAAATATCCTACAAAAATATTTCAAATGTTGCTATGGTACTCCCCTTAAAGGATATAAAGAGAAAAACCACTTAAAATTTGTTTTTTAAGATTTAGAGATTTAATCCGAATCTCATCCCATATATAATATATATTTATCCATTTACGTATCGAAGCTATCGGACATTCCTAAGCTTCTTGAAAAGATCCTGACTCCCCAACTATAACATTATTGTCGTTTGGTAATATCTACATCTCAACATGGTTTCATGAAGAATCGCTCTATCTCTACGAATCTACTTGAATTTACTACTCTTGTAAACAATGGGTTTGTCAATAAGCAATAAACTGATGTAGTTTATACTGATTTCAGTAAAGCGTTTGACTCAGTCAATCACGAGCTCTTAGTACATAAATTGTGTCTGCTTGGCTTCCCACCAATCCTCCTGAACTGGATAAAGTCGTACTTAAGCGATCGATCTCAACGAGTTCGTTTTAAATCAGTACTATCCAGCTCCAATAATGTTCTATCTGGGGTCCCCCAAGGTAGTCATTTAAGCCCCTTACTATTTAACCTTTTTATTAATGATATCCCACAGGTCTTATCCCATTCGCAGGGACTGATGTATGCCGATGACCTCAAACTTTGTTTGTCGTATAATGACCCTACGTCTCCTCTACTCCTGCAATCTGATTTAAACTCTCTTTACACCTGGTGCTCGGTTAATAGCCTTCCTCTTAATCTCAGCAAGTGTAAATGTATGACTTTAGTCGAAATAAACCATATGAGTTTGATTATATGATTGATTCCATCCCTTTGGAACGTATCCATAAAGTTGATGATTTGGGTGTACAATTTGTTCCCAAGTTATGTTTCAATAGTCATATATCAGTCATCGCAAACAAGGCAATGGGAGTTCTCGGTTTTGTAAAACGATGGTCGAAGGAATTTAATGACCCCTACGTCACTAAGGAACTTTATGTCTCACTAGTGAGACCAATACTTGAATATGGGTCGTGTGTGTGGTCTCCATACTACCAAAAATATCAAGATCAACTGGAATCGGTTCAAAAACAGTTCTTAATTTTCGCTCTTCGTGGCTTAAACTGGGATTCCACCATTCATCTTCTTCCTTATGAGGACAGATTAGGCCTAATCAACCTTCCTTCTCTTAAGAACCGCCGAATTTGCCATAGTGTTCTTTTTATTCATAAACTCCTGTCAGGAGATATTGACTCTATCGCTTTGTTATCTAATATAAGTCTTGCAGTCCCACAACGCGTTACTAGAAATTTTTATCCTATTTATCTACAGCCTTGTGTAACAAACTACGCTCATCACGAACCCTTCCGAAACCTTTGCTTAAACTATAACTTGCATTTCCACATTTGTTCATCTCAATCCTCCTTGTTTGTAGTAAAAAATAATTTATTGTCGTTCCTAAGTAGGCCCTCTTAAAGTTAGACAGAACATTGTTAAACTATAAATAAATAAAAAATTTATTTAAAATTTTTGGTTTTTGGGGCGATAGCGCGTCCACTAACTGAAGTCCGATCGCAATCAAACTTTTTCTTATATATAACTGGACCAAAACGAAACTTTTTCCGCCCGGGCAAAAGCAAAATTCAGAATCTCATATTTATTAAAAATTCTTTGAAAAAAATAGCAAAAAAAAATTTGGAAAAAAATATATACTTAAAATGTTGCTATGATATTCCCCTTAAAAGATATAAAAAAAATGAACACATTAAATTTTTTGTCAGTTTTTAGAGATTTGATCCGAAACTCATCCCCATTATTTGTCATATATTTTCAATTTTCGATATTGAGGGCGAGCGCGCGTCCACTAAATGAAGTCCTATCGCTATACTATATATCTATTGGACTAAAGCCAAACTTTTTCCGCCCGGTATTTTGAAATCAGAAAAAAAGTTAATGTAAGGGCCAGGATATCCGAGTTTTGACATTTAACGAATACTATCTGTTGTGGTTCCACGTTTATTCAACACAAAACAATTCAACACACGTCCACTTAACACAGCACAAATATAACACAAGATATTTCAACACAAATGTATACAACTTTGTTTTGTGTTAAAATTGCTTGTGTTAAATTGACCGATTGTTGACTTGTTGTGTTGGGTGAAATGACTGTGTGTTTTATAGACGTGTTACCATCTGTTGTATTCATTCAAATCATAAAATAGTTCACACTCCCATAACGCTGAAAAACTATTCGGAGCTCGTACGGTCAACTATGGTAAATTGTTGGAAGTTTGGACATCTGAAATGGTAGAGTTTTTTGTCTCGACACAATTCAATTTGAGCCAGACCGCTAGTAAGACCCCTCTACAACCCACCAATCAATCTAGTTGCATCTGTTTGGGTTCTAATAAAATAGTAAAAATCAACAACGAGCCATGCATACGCGTACAATACTTTTCGTTTTATTTCTGGTTTGATAAATGAGTTGTTCACTTTTTTGATAGGTGGAAAAGTAATGTTGATGGATACCACCGAATGGGTGAGGGGAAATTGCATATGTTATTTGAAAGATCTGTCAAACGGCATTTGATAACTTGGCAGCAGCTGCAGTCAAGGCAAAGGCAAGGTCGAGAGGTTTTAAATTTGACAGCTTGATTGACAATTGAGAAATTGGCAAACGCAAGTTGAGGTTGGGGTTTTCACTCCAAGAAACTTTTTTAGTCTTTGTACTGCTTATGGTTGTTTCTTGTTTCTGTTTTTGGGTAAATTGTTTTTCCATGATGCATTCTAATTGCGCGCCAAGCAAAATTTTTCGCTTTTGTGGCTGGTTTTTGATTTCTAATTAGGCAAAAGAGTCCAGAAGTAATTAATTAACAGGGTGAGGCAAGACAGAGCACAACTCTGCCACAAGCAAAGGAAACCTTTTGCTCTGTTTAAAGCTTTCCAACAGAAAACTTTAAAGGGAAACCACAAAAAAACAGTAAAATAGCTCTGCCCAGCTTTTCTTTGCTTAACCCTTTTGTGTGTTGTCGTTGTTGTTGTAGACTGACCGCAGGCAATGGCGCCGCCAAACGCGCTAATGAATATTTTATGAGATTTATTTGAGTTTCGAGTTTCAAGTCCTGCCTCATATTTTTGTGCTTTGTGCAAGTTTTTGTGTTTTTGCAATTAGCGTGACAGCCGCAACAGAAAAAAGTCGCTGCTATTTGTTGACCAGAGAGCGAAATAATGAAGAAATGTTTTAATTGTTTGCGGCCTTGACGAGGCGTCGTCTGTAATTAATATGCAGCTTTGTTTGAGTTGGTAATTGTCTGCCGCTATCATTGTTTATCCTTAACTTACCCTTAAAGCAGCATTTTTTGCTCTTGATGGCATAGATGCAGAGGCATACAAGCAGAAGAATGGCCGCCATGCAACCGCCAGCGACGCCCATCAGATAGCTCATCTCATAAGGTTCTGCTTATGCCAGTCCGGGGGATCCAACACAGTCCATGTGTTTGTTGTGGTTATTGTCGAATGAATACAGGGAATTATCCAGGATGATGGAGGATGTTGATTATGCAAGCATAAGAGAAATTCAATTTTTTTTAAATGTGAATGCAACCAAATACAATTGAAATTAATTTAAAAGTATTGAGAGATATGTGGATTATGATAATAAATTTAATACATTCGGGTGGGGACTTGCCATGCGAATGCCATAAATATGAAATGAGCATTTAATTTAAATTACACTCAGGAAATCAATTTGTAAACCATTTATATAGCAGTGCTTGATTACAACAGTGTGACAAGCCTAGTTTATAAAAGAATTGATAATGATTCTAGACGATTTTAGTTGGGGTAACAAATTTTAATGCGACGTCAAATGGTCAAAACAAAGTTTATTCTTTCAATCGAAAGTATTGCTAAAGTGTTATTGGGACAACTTCATATTAAAAGTTCACTCACAAAAGAGTTGATACGAACCGAACCCCTCTTGGAACAAATTTGGTTCGGTTCGGTTTTGTTCACGACAAACTGGACCAAGAACCAAGACCCCAATATTTCTGACTGCACTCAAAAGTTCCCCAACCGGACGACATTTTTGGAAAAATTAGGTTCACAGTTCAACAAATGAAGTTGTGTGTTTAACGACACACACAATATTGAAATCACAATTGTAGAGTCTGACAGGAATGCAAGATTAATTCTCCAATACTACGAAATTTCTCTATGTGAAATTTATACTATGTGGACAGAGCAGGACAACTTTTAAAAGAAATTAATGCAGAGTTATAAAAATGAACCATTAAATGAGAAACTTCTATTTGAGAGCATTTTTTAAAGCAATAGAAAGTAATAATCAAATATTAAATATCAATTCTCAAAATGATGTTATAGACTGTGTGGTGGTCCCAGTTCATACAGCTCCAATCACGGATCTAGTTCCTCTATCTAGTTCACACATTATTATGACATCTCTCAATGTCATCTCATTGTTTCAATGTGTACATTCTAATCTTACCGGCAGACGCGTATGCGTCAATTGACCGAACAAAGCTAATCTGTGTATTAACTAAAATGTTGTTAAAGATTTGGGTTAAAAAACCACGAGGATTCCTACCAATTTTTTATTGGGTTACTATACGTTCTGTTCCAGAAACTCCTTTATCAGTTTTAAGGGGTTTTTCAACACTTTCCAATCTAAGAGCTAGTATAGAGAGCTCTTTCAAGACGACTTCAAACGATTTACACAACTATAAGCTCGACTCGCGCTTGCTTAAAAACACGACTGACTGATCCTCTGATATAGATATTGTGTCATTTCGATATTTTACTCAAAATTATTGTCGACATAGAAAAATACGATGCTTGCAGTGAGTGAGAACTCAGAGACCGAAAAAGACTATGAAAGGCCTACTAAGTTTAGTAGTGAAAAGAGAACAATGCTGCCGGCTGTATCTCTATATATTGTGGGCTGGTGATCATTAGCCTTAGTAGGAAATCATAACTTTTTGGAATGGAAATGGCAGAGAAATGGCAATGTCCATTACAAGATCGATACTCTAACATTTTAAAAGCTGACATCCTTAAAGGATCGATTACAATTCTGTAGACATTTACGTGGACTCTGAATTCAAAACGGAGTTTTATGTAATGGGAAAAGGGGACACATAACTTCGGCCTTTGCAAGAGGGCGAAGACAATTCCCAATTTACACATATACCGAGGCTGAGAAGAAGAGTGCAAAAAAGCCTTTAAGTCGCTGCCTACCCTTTGATGCGGCCAGGTCAAAGCAAGTTACGGCGTTTTAATTTTTCCACACCAATACACTCTTTTTTTTGGTCTTGCTCTCGTTGGTCAACGCTGGTGTAGATCAGGGTCCGGCACGTTCTTACCTACTGAGTATACAAGAACGCTCTGCGGTAGCGACGTGGACACACCGACAGTATACGAGCTTATAATGCTCTCTTTTGAAAAAACAAACAAGTGGGAAAGTCGGTCAAAGCGATTGTAATATGTTCTGTACCTGCAGTAGCAACTGAAAACAGCGCTGCTGCTGCACTACGGCAGCGAACATTCTTTTGGTCATAACTAAAGTATCGTTTATCCGATCTTTAAAATTTTTTTTGTACGAACAACCTTTGTACAAAACTGTAGGAGATATAACGTTTTTTTCCAAATTGCGGGGGCGGGAGGGGGCGTGGCCAAAATTTGAAACAAGCTTGATCTGCGTGCAGAAAAAAGAAGCATTTGTTCCATACATGTCAAACCTCTATCTCTTACCATCTCTGAGATCTAGGTGTTCATACAGACAGACGGACAGACGGACGGACGGACAGACGGACATGGCTATATCGACTCGGCTGTTGATGCTGATCAAGAATATATATACTTTATATGGTCGGAAATGATTCCTTCTGCCTGTTACATACATTTGCATGACTTTAGTATACCCTTTTTACTCTACGAGTAACGGGTATAAAAATACTCAACCCACAACTATTTATACGAATCGTACCGAGCTTGTTCGAAGTGGGTGCGTACTGTGCATACCGACCTTAGTCAGCTCTGCTCCGCTGGGCGGAAGGGTTGTCGATATCGATAATCTTAAAATATCAATATCGATAATATTAAATTTCAACATTTTCAATATCGATATATCGTTATTTTCTAAAGCTTAATAAAAGTGAAAAGTTTTTAAGGAACGTCTTTACCGCCAAGTGACCATTGACCGTTGACCTTATCGTTCAACCAAATTATCTATATATATATACTATATATATTAATAAAATATTGACAACTTTACTGGGCGGTATACAAGTTACCTCTTTATTTAACTGATATTGTTTTGTACAAAATGTAAAAGTCATAGGAGAACTTGGGGGGTGCATTTATCTGACTAAAAGAATGAAAATGTTAGTTTGTTTCAAATAATACTAATCCATACGATATCTGAGACTCAACTGACCTGTTTTAATATTATTTTATAAGTTATGTTTAAATTTATTATACCCTAGCACTTGGACAAAAAATTTTGCCAAGCATAGAAATATTTATCCAACCCCATAAACTAGACATATTCCTAGACGATCCTCTGTCTGTTTCTAGGCAAACTTGTCTCTCAGTTTTAAAGCTTTCGAACTGAAATTTTCTACATAGTCTTCTTCTTTTACTGCACGCTGCTAATATATTCATCCTGCCCGGATCGAAGGACTATATCGTACAGCTGTCATCGGAATCAGCGGTCAGAAATAAACTGCTTTGATTTGTAACCGTTTTCCGAACTAGACCAATATCAATTGCTTTCAAGTAAATTTTGAAAATTTGTTTAAAATCGGATGGCTATATCTTTTAGTATATTGGAAAATGGGTCCTAGTTGAGATGAACTGCTTTTTTTTAATGTTGGCATTCCTAAACCTATCCATTATTAATATTAAATCCTTTTACAGATTTGCACAATTAGGTTGAAATCGGATAACTATAACTTATAGCAGCAGAGTCGATTTCTTTTGCATTACGATGCGGTCTGTTTTGGTGTTTGGGGTTAGTTATAGATCAAATAATAAAAAATTTCTAAGCACCTGCAAACGTACCCTCCACAATCAAATGTATGGCATGTCGGTCGGTGCCTCGCTCATTTTCCACCACCAGATAATAGGGGCGCGAATCATGCTCATCAGTTTGATGGATATGCAATGTGGATAGGTAACAGTCCTCTCGTGAATCCTGTAGCATGTCATCGGCACGGAAACGATCTGGAAACAAGCAGAGTAAAATAAAATACAAAAATACACATGCAATTCGGTGACCTCAACTTTTGAGTGTGGTGGGTGGGGGGGGGGAGTGGTGTTGGCATTGCATTGCAGTGCAATCCGCTTCGTTTGATTTCTGTCAGTGGCAAGCACGCTGGATTACACGCACGAGGGCGAGACGACGGATGGACATACGCAGACAAGCTGAAAATGAAGAGTAATGCGAGGTGGCGGTGGCGGAACAGGACCAGAGCCAGAGATTCGATGCAGTTTAAAGTGAAAAACGAGCGCGGGTTGTGTGGCTGGTTGTCTGTTGTAGACGGCGGATTACCGGCGGCTGACAGCCGTGGGAATGAAGAAGCAACTACTACGGCGATGCCTAGCATTGTCACGCAGCAGCTGGAGGAGCTGCCAGTCTGCCAGCGGCAGACGCGGACATGACACTGGCATTTTCTTCCTCTGATGGTCATGTAATTTGTCTTGATTTGCCGCACGTATTAGACCATACACACGCCTCGACGTTTATTCAATGCCAAATTTGCGGAAAAGGTTTGTTAATGAGCACTCAGCCGTGCACAGGACACACACAGGCGTCAGCTAGTCAGTCAGTGAGTCAGTCAATGGAGGCGCACTGTGCGTGACATGTAATGCGTTCGATTCCACCAGGTCCCCCCATTTGCCACAGCGCTAATTGAGTTGGGGCTTATTGATAAAGAAAGAGTGAAAAAATAAAAACGAAAACAAAATGTGGAAACTAAGCACCTAATTGCATTTTCATTAGCTGCCCAATGAAGCGCACTATAAAAGCTAAATGGTTTGTATACGCACCTATGCCCGAGCCGGCCTCCAGGCGCAGCGAGCCCCATTCCCAGGCGACACGTTGCGGTCGTGGATCCGCACAGACGACCATCGTTAGACTGGCTGCTTCGCCACGCTTAACCGAGATGGTGTGCATAGATGGATGCAGGCGGAGCACTTGTGGGGCACCTGTAAAAGGGAAAAGAAAAAACCAGTGGAAGGTAAGCAATAAGGCGACAAAGAGAGAAAGCTGCTTAATTGAGTTGGTTTGGGTATCAAATGTAAGGGCAAGAAATTGCAAAGGAAATGAGGGAACACAAAAAAGTTTTCTTAAAAATTGTAAGCAACTAAAATTTTAAAAAGCTGTAAATTGGAACAGTTTTATATTTAGTAATAAATGAATGAAAAATAGTTTTGGCTAAAGTTCGAATTTGCTGAATCCGCCAGTCAGTCGCTAAGTAAATCAGACTTTCCAATTTGTGTCCTAAGCAAAAACGTTGATTTTTTTAAAGGTGCTTTAAAAAAAATTAGAAAAGCAAACTTTGGCTAGACCGAAGTTTATATACCCTTGCAGCTCGTGTGGAAATTGATAATATTTATAACTAAAAAGTATAATGACTACACAGAGGAAAAAAACCGAGAACATTGGACACAAAATGATCTCAATTGTTACCAAAAACTATGCATGAACGCGTTTTCTCATTTGTAGTATAAGGTTCTCACTTCAAGAACAAGTTTATGAGAATGCAAAAACTAAAATTGAGTTGATATTGTTTCATTTTTGAGAACATGATTTGAATTTATATTGTTCTGTTTTCAAGAATATTTTAAAGCTCGCCTGGGAAAAAAATTGCTTGCACTTGGACCAGGTGTGGGAGGACTCGTTACATTTGGGTGGAATATATTCCATTGGAATCAGGAGCATCGCTTTAATGACCCCACTCTACCTGACTCTTTTCATTAAAATTTTCGAAAAACACACAAAAATTTCTTCGGGCTTGACTGGGATTTCAGCCAGCTACCTTATGAACTCAACATATGGAAAGACGCGCTAGCCAATTTCGCCGTTGAACAGTTTTGCTGATGGACATCTAGAGGGCCATCTTGCACAGAGCAGAAGCGACTGAAGAGCATCAATTGCAGAGGCCGAGACCGTCAAACGGTTGTGATGGCCAATAAAGAAGAGAAGAAGAAGAACATCTAGAGGGCTACTTATGCTTTGTTGAGCTGTCAAGAGAGATCAAAAACCTGCTCTCACTCGTTCTGTTGAAAATCGGGTTTGTTGTTGTTTAAAGCAAATATTATACAACTTTACTCATTCCACGAACATTTTGAACATTTGTTCTCAAGAATTTAGAGACCATCTTGTTCTTATTTAAAGTTGAAGGCACCTTATTTTCTGAACAGGTTTTTTCCTCTATAGTTTTTCTCACTAGATCTACTTTTTTGACCGATCGTTTTGATGGCAGCTACATGCTGTATTCATCCGACTTAGAATAAACTAACTATAAAACAGTAACAAGTACAGTTTCGGCTCATTTGGTCAACGCTATGTTCAAAGCGGCTGATGTAGTGCGCGAGAAAGTGTCGTCACTATATGCAAAACTGCTAATGGCGCCAACGGTGCACAGTGTATGATTTTGTCCATCTAGGGGGACTTAAATCATTTGCGGCCGTAGTTTAATAGATAATACATACTAAAATTTGAAATGCAACAGTTTTTTGGCCATACGGAAGTATGATTCTAAGTTAAACAACATCGAGTTGTCAAATTAAATTTTTCCAGCGTTGCAATGTGGCATGTTTAATGACTTTTTGATAGCTGTTAATGATAATTTAACTTTGATTTTTGTTTATTTTCATAACATCTGGATATTTTACAAGCATTTAAAAAAAAAATCATTTATCTTGCAGCACTTTTTTTTGATTAAAGCCCCTTTAGATTACACTGTGCGGTGTAGAGCATGAAAGAGTAACAACAGATATTGCTTGTGGAAAACTGAAACAAAAACAGCAACAAAAGTAAGTGTATATTTGGCACTCTCTCACTTAAGTTCTGTGTTTGCAAGTTCGCTTTCTGCGAAGTCTTAGCTATCTTCAGCTTTTGTATGCAAAACGAAAGAGCTCAATAGAAAAGCTACCTACACATTGGCCGACAGTTGTTCGTTATAAAACTTGTATTCCTGTTTGTGCTGCGAAACTGCAACGAGCAATTCAAATTGACTTTCTGAAATATTTACTAATGGACATTTTCAAAAAAAAAAGTCCTTTTTATCTTGAAAACGACACATTACCCAAAATCTTATGGCTTATTAATAGTAATAAGTTAAACCTCTCAAGACTTTGATTTAGATTTTTGTATTCTGTTCGACAGAATGGAAAAGCCCACACACATCAATGTAAAATGATGCTCAGTTTAAAGCATGGTGACGTTCAACAAAGCCCTTGTTAAAATTTTCGATATCAACTTTAAATTAAAACTCCAAATTTTTGGGCCTTATGTCCGGACAAAAAGCGAATGGGCGTTAAGTCCGCAATTGGATTTGAATTTTTTGACAACAGAATGCAGAATGTAACAAAAGAATTAGGCTTTAAATTTAATAAAAGATCCTAAATATTCCAATGGTTGTAAGGCAGGGGTGCCCAAGCCCATTCCGCAAGCCATGCATTCGTTGTTGTTTGACGCAAAGAAATAGCTAGTGCGTTTGCGGTCCACGTGCTCCCACATAATGAACAACAAATTCAAATGTGTGCTCTAATTTCTTTTTCTTTCGGAGCTAAGGTTTTGAACTTCTGGCAAATTAAAAAGCAACAACAATGTTTCTTAAGCGAATTAGCGGGTTCCTGTTTCTTTTTCTTGTGGTTGGCTGTTTTGATATGAGTTGACTCAGCGTACGCTTAAAATATCTACTAAAAGGATCTAGAGAGAATTAACACTTAATTTTTTTTTTTAAATAATAGAGATTAAATCCGAAATCTATCTAAGGGATGAATATGTCGCCTGTATATTTTAAATTTTCGATTTTTGGGACGAGCGCGCGTCTTTTAAATGAAGTCTGATCGACTTTGGAAACAGGTGCAATGATTAATTATTTAAGCCCAGCATTAGTGTGGCGTGTGATTCTCAGTGCTCGGTTGATGGAAGGCCCCGCAAAGAGTAACGGTGTGAAGTTCATTATGTCTTCGCTTAAAAATCAGATGAACGGAAGTACATTAACCGTAATTATGATTCTTAAAAGTAAACATTAATTTTACTTCTTTGTAAACCATTTTTTTAGTTTGATTAACGTTAAGTTTAGCAAAGTCATTGTTAACTAAATATTCATTTAATCATTTTATGAATATAAGCTTTTTAATTTCTTACAAACAAGTACATGTGTATTAGGGAGGGTCGATTTTTCTCGCCCAAAGCGTATAGCAAAAACGAAATCTACGGTCAATTCTAAGAAAATTTCACAAAGAAACCATGGGTCTTAAATGAATTCCTAGTCCGCGCAAATCGACTTCAAATATTTATATTACATTTTCCCAATAAAGAAGTTAGAAAGTCGGTGAAGCCGGACTGTAACATAGAGTATGTATATGTAGAGTATCCCCCAGAGCTTGCATTTATCTGATAAAATGTATATAGAAGGCACACAAAATTATAAAGAAGTCAGAAAGTGAGTCCAGTGCTGCCCATCAACGTTGAACCGGTGCTACCCATCAACAATTTTTGTTTTCCGTGTAACTCCGCTATCGTTCATCCGATCTTCATAACTCCTTAGGCGAATCGATAAATAATCATGATTACAAAATATCTCTAGAGGGTACAAACCATCTATCTGCAAAACTGTGGGAGATATGAGGTTTTTTTCTGAATTGCGGGAGCGGAAGGGGCGTGGCAACCTGTGACATAAAAATGTATCTGCAGGCAACTATAAGAAGTATTTGTCAAATACAAGTCAAACCTCTAATTGAACAAACAGACGGAAATGACTATCTCTGGTATTACATTCTGTTAGCTTGTGACTTTTCGACCTAACAAAAAGCCGGTACATACTAGCAAAAAAAAAATCGTTTGCACTAAAATACCTGCAGAAATCAGCGGGCTTTTATTTGGCAACTAAATATAATAACAATTGCTCAAAAATATGGAATCAATGGGAGATTTGGGTAGTCTTACTGAGGAAATAGCCAACAGTGATTAAGCCATTGAATGAATGTGAAGACATTGATCCCCCCCCGATTGACGGAGGCAGCTACTTGACAGTCCTGGAAAAGGACATCTCCAGCAGAATTATTTTCCTTCTAGCTACCAAATCATCTGCAACCGGCTCGGTTCGACCTGAGAACTTGATTTGCTCTTCTTTCAACGATTAACTGAATCAATTTGATTATCCCCCTAATGTGTATATCTGCTTATACACTTTGTTTGGACTAAAGTCTTAAAATGTCTGCTAAATTTACCGGTCCATACTGGTAAATAAAAATCTAGGTCCCGATACGGAACCGAATACCGAAATAAAATAGAACCAAACAGAAGTTTCGGTACGTATCAAAACCGAAACCGTAACAAAAATTCGATTCGGTTTGATTCTCTGGTTACAAAAATCTAGACAATCTTAATATACCCTCTACAACGGTATAATAAAAGCATCCTTGAGCATCCCAAAGCACTGCATGTGAAAAGGACATCAGCAGTATTTTCAACTGCAAATTGGTCAACAATTTTCATATGGACCAAGGACTGCGGTTAGTTAAAAAATGTTGTCCAAAAATTTGTCGTT